>CM033342.1:2239849-3439849 GCA_019395295.1 Osmanthus fragrans
AATTGGAAAGTGAGAAATCTATGATACAGAAACTCATAAACCAATTCTCTATATAAAGTTTTTTTGCTTGAATAAAGTAATATAGAGCAAGCGAAAGCAAAATTAAATAAAAAAAAAATTACAAGACAAAAGAAAGAAAAAAGGGAAAAGCAGGGAAGGACAGGGATACCTGAAATCCGAAGCAAAACTGAAGCCAATCAAACAGATCTATGTAAGTTGCTCGTCGTTTCAAATCTTCCACAAAAAGTAAACCACGAACACTGCGAACAGCAGCCACTGAAGCTTTGATCTGTAGACTTATATATATTATCAAAGGTCATTTCAAATATCACAGTGTAATCACGCTACAAGTAACTTGATGATTTACTCAAGAAAATGAATTGTCTATAGAACTGTATGAATAAACAATATTTGGCTGTTAAAGCAGTGAGATCCTTAATGACATGTAGAAATTTATGCTTTGCAAGTATAGCAATGTTAAAAGAATGTGAGTAGTTGATTAAAGAGCATCTGACCTCAGGAAGTTGCATTATTGGCTGATGGACAACCTCCTCGATCAAGAGGAAGGATGTTATATGGCACAAAATATTCAGACTTTGCACTAATGCTGTCAGTCTCTGCAAGAGCCTGTCGGAAGCAAAAAATTGAAACAATATATCTGATGTAAGAGTGATTTTCTAGATAGTTACGAGTTTTATAGTCAGTTTTCCCAGGAGATTTTATTAAGTCCACCAAAATATGAGAATGCTAGAATAAGGCGAAAAAGAAAAAGGAGCACAAAGAAAACCTGGGAACTCGCTGCTGTGGTAACTGTAGTTAATACATCGTCTAAAACTTGTGCAATGGCATGTGCTTTGTTCAACTTATCTCTGTGAAAACATTCATATTTATTTCATCAGAAACAAAAAAAAAAAAAGCAAAATTGTTCATTTGAGCAAATGAACATCAGCATATCCTAGCAAAATAGAACAAGCCACCTATTTTCCAAAGTACATTCTCCACCGTGTTTGATGATGTAGTATTTGTACTCACGATATACACGTCTTAGTTCACGCAAATCACTCTTTTCCTTTCTTTTTCTAAATGTAACTTCTTCATCCTGCAGAAAAAAATGTGCATAAACTGGAAATTAGTAACATATGCTTTAAATTAAAAGTTCATCGAAAAAAAATGAAAAGATTTCAGAGACATCTTGTTTTCCACACTACTGTTCTCAGTTTGGACTTAATTGATAGGTATAAAAATATAAACATAAATGAACAAGCCATAAATCTTTGGTGCTAATAGAAAAAGAAGTAATTAGGCCTTTCTATTCTGCGCAGAGCCTAAAAATGTTCTTTAATTACATGATCAGAAATGATTCTGCTCTGTCTTTAGAGGGGAGGTGAAAATGGCAACTACTTAAAGATACAATCCAATGTGAAGCTACTTCAATTACGACAACACTCTGTGGCATTGCTTTATTAAGAAATTTGATAAAAACTCCAACTATGCATCATAATGCTGTGCTTTTACCTTTATCATGATCGTAAGTGGCTGAATTTTAAAGCGAGGATGAATTAAAGAAATATCTCAACACAACAAAAACTGAGGCTTGCAGTTTAAAATTACCTGTTCAAGCCGCTGAAGAAGAGCAGTTTTGAACTGTCGCACACCCCGACCACTTGAATTTCTGTCCAAGTTATGTGCTACTTCAAAAGCATGAAAACGACCTGGCCAGATATCTTGATCAATTCTCGTTTTCACAAAGGTTCTCAAACAAATTTAACAAGAACTCCTATTTCCAGGTTTTTCTTGAGAAATTTAATCAACTTGGAATAACATGGCTCGACTTTCATTTCTTAGGATGCACAAGTGATAACTGAATCCTCCCCAAACTAAGATTTTTCATGAACCTTGCTTGGTTAAGATCCTCTGATATCAAAAAGATTTGCAGAACACTACAGAAACTGATAATTTATAGTTCAATCCATCAAATTCCGAGACATTTAAGACAATTTGAATCAACAGTCAATACAATAGCACTGCCACCTAGTAGCAATTTTCAAAATACATCAAAATCATTTATAAAAAGCTGAAATAAACAAATTTAGAAGAAATAAACGCATAAAAACGAATCAAGTATGTTCTACACAAATGATTAAACCCCCAATTCATCAAAATCTAGTTAATACATGCTATAACTTGGACTAAGTAGCCCAAATTGTCACCACCAAAATTCATAACAACTCAACATCTAAAAAGCTTCAATCTTTAACTAATTATACAAAGACTTACAAAGATAAGCCACACGAGGCTCTTCACTTTCAATCTGATTCGCCACTCGAAGAAATTTTTGAATATGAGAAACCAAAGTAACAGGCAACTTCTCACTATCAAATGGTTCGGGCACATGTTCTCTCCCATAAGTGAGTGATCTTGTAAATGGCCTTGTATCACTTGAAATATACGTTCTTCCATTGCTTGTACTAGCAATGTCATTTGTGGGTTCTGCAAGAACAATCTCTGCCATTTCTTGGAGAGACAAAAGCTTAGTGATGAAGAAGAAGAGTGAGAATGCATGGGAAATGGAGTATTTACAGGAAGGGATCTTAGGTGTATATGCATGATCTTGTTGCTAATTTTCAATGAGTTTTTTTTTTTCATTTTTGCTTTTTGGGTTGCTTTTTGTTTATGGGATGAAATCTTTTTCGCTTTCGCTTTTGATTTGAGGAAAGAGTTGGTAAATTTGTGACTGTGTGAAGGAAAATGAAAAGGGGTTTGCATGAATGAATGAACTTCTTTTGATGATATGATTGGAATAGGCGGGTTCTTTAGTGTAAAAAAATTGCTTAGAGGAGCCAAAATAGGACCAAAGTCATTGTTCACTGCATTAAGGCATTGACTTTATTTCTTCTCACTGTAAAATTACTAATAATTCAATGAATTATTTTTCTTTCCTTGTTTTTTATCCTTCAATTATAAGTTATAAACTCCTTTTATTCCATGAGATTGAATAATTAGCAAAGTTTTTTCTTACTCTTTTTAGTGAAAGCACCAAAAAAGAACTTTTATTATAATTTATTGCTTGGAACATTCGAAAAAATAAAGAGTGCAATCGATCCACTTACAAACAAATAAAAAACAAGTAACAAAAAATGCAAGGGAATGGATGATACAAAATAACAAGAACCACACCATACTTCACAAAGCAAAACTACAAAGTCAAATTAATAATTCATTTCAAGCGAACAAGTAGGTTTTATGCATTGAATGAGTTGGGGTGCATCGCTTTCCACCATGTAATGTTGAAATCCCGTCTCCTTTACAAACATTAATCCTTCCCCGAAGTTCTAGTAATTCAAGATGGAGAGTGAAAGTCGACCATCCTTCTTGAACGTGTCGTCGTTACGCGTGCAAGAAGTAAATATATTAATTGTATTTTATTCTAGTAAAAATAACCTTACTTCATCCCTTCGATATAGCCATAGACTACATAATATACTATACAATAATAATTGTTCCAATAAGGGTCCAAATTTCACACACTGGCAGTGGTAATTTATCAGAAAGATACTTTTAATTGCATGCTGTAAAGAAGAAATCTGCTTTAAAATATGTTCATTGTGGTCTGAAAGTGTCTTCCAATAATTTAAGATTTGTTTGGATTTACTTTATTTCAGTTCATTAATAAGTCGTTTCAGTAGAAAATCATAAATTTTAAATATAATTATCATAGTAAAAAGGGTTTCAAATTCAACGTTTCACCACCAACTTTTAAAAAGAACGCCACATAACAACATCAATTAATCCTACTTTAAGTTAAAGATAGACTGTACGTATGTTTGGGATTGTTGACTAAATTGATTGTAAAGGTGCATTTCGCAAATTTTTAATGTGCATTTTTATCTTGTTTGGTCTTATCAAATTCATAGTACTGCACATACTTCGAGTAGAAATAGGTTTAAAGTAATTAAGTTGAACTTTGACGTGACCTAATACGCTCTACAATTTTTTGTCGCGTCAAGCTAAACTACGGTGTAGAAAATCGCGGCATTTTACAGGGAGCAGATCATGCACAACGCAGGTTGTGACACACCTTCAAAGTGTTAATTAGTTACTTCGAAGCTGACAAATTCTATTGAGATTTCGTATAATTCAATATGATACAACTTTTGAGTACCCATAGACCTGCCCAAAGTAGATTAAGACCATAATTTTACCAATCAACATCAGAAAAAGCTACTTATAATCACTTTTTACCTTAATAATCAGCTTTTTTTCTCATGGAAAAGAACAACACGCCACGCCTTCATGTTGTGTTACGAGAGAGTGCGTGTGGGGCATCAACTTTATTAGTAAAAGTTCGTGCATCATAAATTATTGCCATCCTAATACCACAAGGAATCAATGAAATATACTTACTGGTATGTACCATGTAGACCCTTAAAAAAGAAGAATACAAATATTTACAAGTGGCACGCTCTTTTGAACGAATTTTCTTCCTTCCTCCCTAAGAATATAAGAAAGATATATTGGCAAGATTTTGGTGCAATTATAGATCAAAATTAAGATATATTAATGACTTCAAAGTCTTGTACATGTTAGAACGATGCGATGAATTCTTCTTTAATTCTATCCAGCATAATTAGAACTTTTTTATTTTACTTTTAAACTCGGTCCATTTGCGAGCTTAGCAGCCTGGGTTCATCAAACACGAGACATGAGTAGAGTCAAGCTCGAACTTCGTCAAGCAGGCTGAGTAGGACCTACTTGTACATATTATGATCCTTGTCCACGAGCCTTTGCAATACTAAATTTAAACGAAAGACAGAGAAAAATTGAATGGTCGAGGACTAGCCTAGGCTCAACTCGACTCAACCTGTGATAGATTGGGCTCATCGACTAGAAGAGCCAAGCTTGCCCTGTTGAACGAGATGAACCCTAACAGTCCAATGCGCCAAGTTGAGCCTTGGTTCTTACAAATCAAGTTGAGCCGACTCTGTCTATTATATTAATGTTGGGCAAAGACCGCGAAGTAATTTGATGCAAAACTATTAAAGCTTTAATAGATGTTCTATTTTGTCATCCTATCTTTCTAGCACATCCCTTCTCATTATACTTAGCTCTTGCATAAATTGTCATCTTCGATATAAACTCACGATAAGCTCTAATATTATTGTTGGACTTTCTTTAGTAAGTGGAACATGAAGCAAATTAAAAGAGACAGCTTTGATAAGTTGTTAGCACGAAATCAATTGCATTTTCATATAGAAATTCATGAGAGACGAGACTAATAAATCAGTGCAGATATGCTGCTAAGTAGAATTTTATTTCGAGTTCATTATAAAATCTTAAATAACCTTTAAACGTTTTTTTTTTTGAAAAATCTTTGTAACATATTTCATAGGACACGTTGGATCGTAGAGTGTTTTCATAAAAATTATAAAGTTTCTAGTTTTTGGTTCGACTGGACCTTGCTTGTTTCGTGATCAATTATTTAAAGATTTTAATTTGTTTGTCACAAACCGACTCTAACTCGATATAACTAGCTCAACCCTAATTTAGCGGAGATATTAATTGAGTTCTTTCATTTGAAACGCTACTCTACTATTCTCAAATACTAATGATGCACTAGCTGGTTGATAAAGATGCGTTGTCTCAACTAAGACATGTTAACTGTAATAACTCGAGTCTATCTGAGTATTATTAGTGCATGATTGATTAATGTGGGCGTAATTATATAAATGTTATATGTAGAGTTTAATATGTAGTGTACAAAAAATTATTACAACTACAATTCGAAAACATAAACTCTCAAAGTGTAAAAAAATAGAACCAATCGATACAAAGTTTCTTCAACACTACCAATGGAGTGTCATATGGTGTTGAGCTCAAATTTGTGTCCCACTAGATCATGCACCGTCGTCCACGAGAATGGCAATGGATATACAAGAGAACCGTCAGAGGCAACCAAGAATTTCACAGGAGATATAAACCTCTTCCACTTAGCTCTTCTCTATATTTTCTCTCTATGTTTTCCAATTCTTCAAGTCCAAATGAAAACAAGTGAATACACGTATAATTATAGAATCAAAACCATTTTGACTTCAAAATTCAAAATCAATGATTAGTGATAGAAAGTGACTACAAGATTATATCAAACTAGCACAATCATTTCCAAACACTCAAGGCCAATAATCATGTGCCTAGTGGATTGAAATGATCCACCTCACATTATTTTAAAAGGTCGATCACGTGATGCTATTCGTTTGAAATTAACAAGGCTTCGATGGTGTATTCTTCGATTTCATGACATGCTTCTGCCTGCATATTAACTTTGTCAAATTTCAGAGTTTAAAAATTGTTTACTAATTTAAGAACCGTAATGTCTTAAAATTACACTGCATGATTCTGATCACTCCCATGTGTACTCTAATATTCAAATGGTTACCAGCTTCTACAATAAAGACATTATAAATGAGAAAAAGAATCAGTGCTTGCTACCTATAACGGGAATACAATAATAAAATATAAAATTACCTTCTAGTAGTGAGTTTAAATTTGATCTTGAGCTAAAAAGACACTACACTAACGCATAATGAAGAGTATAGATAGGGTGAACGAAATGTCGTTTCTTTAACTCTACATTGTACTCCCCGTTTGTGGACGAAGAAATTTAATTTTTGTCTACACCTTTAATTGAAGGTTAGGCCGATCTCCTTCCTAACTATGTAATATGTTCTATTGTCGCAATTAATAAAACTACCCACGTATGGTGACTAAAAAAAGTAAGAGGAAAAAGAAAATCTTTAAAAGATATGGATGTAATCTTGAATTCTATATAAGAAAGGGTTTCCCCAGGTAAGTATTTTGAGGCATATGCCCCCAGATTCATTTATTCTATGATCATCTTTAAGATTTATTAGTCGCTCGAGTGGAAGTCATGATTCCAAAAGGTGATTGAATTTGAACCAACATTTGAAATGAAAAATAATGGATATGCAGCATCCGAAATGAATTGGCTTATTCTATAAAGGATCAGATCTCTGAGATATATTAGTCCCACAAATGGAATTAGCTAAGATTCCAAAAGGCAACATGGTGATAGAATTTGGCTGATGTTTGAAACGCAAAAGAGAAAGATCTGCAACATCCAAAATGAATTGGCTTATTCTACATGCTTGAACTTCAGAAAATAAAGATAGAATTAATTTACAGCTGACATGAAGTTCAATTTACTATTGAAATGTACACATATATCAAGTATTGCCGAAGCAAGAGTACAATAAATTGAATCATTTTTTGATCCAAAGACAACAAAAGTGAACAAAATACTAGATTTTAGCCATATGTTGTGTGTAACTGATAAGTTTCTTGCCACAAAGAGATATATCCCATCTCCTCCAAGGGTAGCCCATAATCTTGTGAATAATCCTCAATGCCTACAAATTCTTCTACACCATGCTCCATCAAATAATCTATCATATAATCTCGTCCAACTAAATTCAAGACTATCTGATGATGTTGAACAACTGTCCATTACATCCAAATCGAGTGATGGACAATCATCGACATAGCATTTTTTACAAGTCTCGGGTATCAAATTATGATCCAATCTTCTAAAGATTGGATTACATTTATTGACATTTCATCGTCTCCAGTACCGTCTGATGGTAACTTCTCAAGTAATGATTCGAGAAGGGCACTATCGATATCCGAGAACTCAATATCGTTCAAGTTAGAGAACGAAGTCTCAATTACAACAGTGCCCATAATGCAAGGAAGAAAACAAGAACTGAAGATCAGAAAATGAAATGCAATGTACAGACAGGATGCAAATTATGAAGGAAAGTTTAGTTTTTATAGAGAGATTTTACACAACTACCATGTGACAGTGTCCCATGATGGTCCCACTGTTCATGCACATATACCTAATTATGGACATAATTGATAGATGAATTTATTTACTTACATTGGATCAAAATAATCTTATATTTTATTACAACTACCCTTCATGTGCAGCTAAGATTTTTTAATAATTACATGTGTTTGTTTCTTAGTTGTTAATCAAGGAATATTTAAATATTTGGTTTGTTTCCGGATTGGAGCATTAGTTGTCATGTGAAGCACTGCTATCCTAAGGTTCCCTACGTTTTGCTGATTATTGCTATTGACACTCTATTCATAAGGAACCCTCTAGGCATGTTCATGACACAATATTACAAGACTTAGACTAAACAATACAATGGACAATAATTATAACTTATGTTTAATCCGCTTCACCGAATATGTCACGAATGCATTTTTCAAGTGTCAATGGTAGCAAAATTTGAATTAGAACTTTTGCCCTACTACGATATTCTATTAAATTATAAGTTCTTCTAAAAGTTTAGAACGTTACAACATTTTCAAGATAATTTATTGATAAAAAAATGTTCTATATTTTAAAGAGTCAATAAATAAAACAAGCCTCAAGAGACTCTATTTTGACTTTTGAAATAGAAAGTGAATTTTACTCTTTATTATTAATTTATCATGATTGCAAATCATAAGTTGCATATTTCAATATTTTATTGAATTAATCTAATTGTACAATGATGATTGACAACATTTGTTGACAATGTTTGATGTGGCAAAATCTGGACAGTTGATTTAAAAAACAGTTTTTGAAACTTTTTGAAATAGATGAACATGATGATGCCAAATCATGATTGTCAACAAAACGTATCAAATATCATTATACATGTAGCATGATTATATTTTATTTATCAAATTATTCAAGCCATATTTGAATTGATTGAATATTGACATAAGAAATGTTTAATAAAAATATGATAGGGAATCAATTAAAAGGGAAAGGTGGAGAAATTCAGTTTTGCTTGAGGCTGTCGCGTCAAGAATTCGAATCCTGAAATATGGATTTGGTTCTTGGGTAAGTGCAAGTGTACAAACAGTCTTGCACCCTATATTCTTAGAGGCATGACTTGCGATTTACCTCCTTCACCAAGACTTAGGGCATTACAGGTGGAGGCGTCAGTAATGAGACGTAATCCAAAAAAAATTGATGTTTCTTGGAAAAAGGAAAAAAAATGAACAGCGCCAAATAAAGAGCGAGAGTATATAAAGAGTTCGGATTAATAGCACTATCTATTGAAAATAGCACAACATCAAAAAATTAATAACAGTAATAATAAATACTTTTTGAAACCTTTTATACATAGCCCTCCTATCGTTAAATCCGTCAAATTTGCAGTTAAATCCCAGTAAAAAGGGGGAAAATGGATAAATTAAAAAGAACAAATGCGTCATTTTTTTTTTATTTCACTTCTTAATAAAACCCACCCATAACTAACTTCAATTTTTACCCTCTATTAATTTCCAGTTCTTCACAATCTTCAATTTTCACCCACTATTGATTTCTTGAATAGCAGAAAAACCCACAAAATCTTCAAATTTGAATAATACACCAATCAATTAGTTAAACTATAAGGCAACAAGAGAAACAAAATCCCTTCAACAAATAGGATTAACAAAAAGGAAAAAAATTGTCCCAGAAAATGGCTTGCTGTTTATCAAAAGGAGCAGCAATGGCGTTTGCCAGAGGCAGTTATTTTAGCAGTCCATCAGCTTCACCTTCTCTCCTCATTGGTTCAACAACTGGAGCCCTCAAATTGAAAGCCAAGGCAGCAAAATCTTCTGGGATGCTTCTTCACTGCTCCTTCACTGAGTCTTCTTCTTTCCTTTCTTTCTCTTCCACTTCTTCATTTTCTGGTAATATTTTAGGTTTTGCCCACATTTTATTATTGGACAATTCAAAATAATTTGATGTTTTATTTAGTAATATTGTGGACAAGTAACAGGTTATGCTTAAAATCATGATATTTGCAGTTTTTTGAATTTTTTTGTTATATGTTTATTTATTGGGATAGACAATTCAAGAAATTAATAGCGAGTGAAATTTGAAGATTGTGAAGAATTGAAAATTAATAGTGGGTGAAAATTGAAGTTTGTTTTGGGTGGGTTTTATTAAAAAGGGAAATAAGAAGTGACGTATTTGCCTTTTTTAATTATCCATCTCCCTTTTTTTTTATTGGGATTGTCATCTGATGAATCTTGACTGTAGGGGGCTTTCACGCAAAAGATTTCAAACAAGGAAATTTTTTGTGATTTTCAATAGATAGGGTACTATCGTATGTAGAAACGTTCTTTGACAATTGACACTCAAATGTGAGTAATATTGTAACATATGTCTATTAGAATGCTCTTTGCATGTCGATAAATACGAGTCTATGACATCCAATGAATGTATAAGTGATGAAAAGAGAATTCTTTCTACAATTTCTTTGTGTCTCTTTATAGCTTCTCGTATTATTTTCTTGAATTAGTTACATTATTTAACAACGGAACAACTTTTTGATATTTGGTCAACGTGTTTGATATATTATACAATATTCTTTTCAGTCTTTTAGATCGAATATGTCAATAGTGAACAATAGTGACAAAATAAACTACAATCTTGAATTCTATATCGAGATAGGATTTTTTTCCATATAAACAATTTGTGCCATATGATCACGAGGTCCTGACTAGGCAACATAGTGATAGAACTCGAACAAACATTTGATGGAAAATTAAGAAAAAGTGGGTATAATAATCAATGTGCAAATAATTCTAGATGCGAAAATATAGTCTATATGGCTGATATTTGAAATAAATAAATAAAAAGGGGATCTGTGGCGTCCTAAATGAATTGACTTATTCTATATGCTCAGATTTCAGAAGCACTACTATATGGTAAGGTCATGGGAAGTTTTCTTTCATATCAATATAGATTTACAGGGGACAAAGGAAGTTCAGTAGTTTACTATTAAAATTACACATATATGAAGTACTGCCATACCAAGAATACAATGTATTGAACAATTTTTTTTATCCAAAGACACAAATGAAACAATGCCTAGATTTTAGCCATTTATTGTGTACTTATAAGTTTCTTGCCACAAAGAAATATACCCCATCTCTTCCAAGGGTACCCCATAATCTTGTGAATAATCCTCAACCTACAAATTCTTATGCACCAAATTCCATCAAATAATTTGTCATGCAATCTGTTGCCCAACTAAAATCAAGACTATCAGATGGTGAAGTTTTCCATTAGATCCAATTCAAGTGATGTACAATCATCCAAATAACTACCTTCATAAGTCTGGGGTATTGAATTATGATCCGAAATCTCTTGTTCCAAAGATTGCATTACAATTCTTAACATTGTGTTGTCCACATCCTCCAGTGGCGACTCCTCGAGTAATGGCTCTAGAAGGGAACTGTCGGTATTCAAGAGCTCTATTAAGTTGTGGAGCCTAATTATTGTCATTTTACCTAGCTGGTCGTTGATCGACCTCTACATTGAAGCATGTGGGGGCTAGCGGCAGGGTCGAGGCAGATGAGGCTTGGGCCTCGGGCCCAAAATTGAAGGGGGCCTCATTTTTGGCCCCTTTTTTTTTCAAATATATTAAAGGGCTGTCTATTCGAACTCAAATTTTATTGCTCTTCTCCAGATTCCCATCCCATCCATTTCCCAAATTCCTAATATTTCCAAAGGCCAAATCCGATCAATTTTCCCAAATGGTGAAGTTACTCCAGTCGGTCTCGCCTCTGTTCTTCTCATCTAATCATATTTTCCAGTTTTCCCAAATCACAAACGGCGAAATAACCTGTTGGCTTGGCTGTTGGAGTCTTGGTCTTGCCGTCTTGGAGGTCTCTATTCGGTTTTGACTATTCGGCCTATTCCCTTCCTCTGGTCGGCGGTCTCGCCTTGCCCTTGTGGTCTGTGGGCTGTGGCTTCAAGTTTCACAGGCATAGCAAAGACAGCCTGTGCAAAATAGCAAAAAGTCAGGTCCGTTTGGCGTTCATGTATTTCTTTCATCTGGCCGATGACACGCTTTAACTTACTTTTGCAGAGTCTAAAACTCCATTCTTTTAACTCACAATTGTAGATTTTAAATTTTATTATTTTACCGACAAGGATTTTTTTTTCCTTTCATATATTCCTAACACAGCCAGAAAGTGAATTTTATGTTTTTGAACATTTTGCAGTCGCTTTTGATGATTTTCAGAGCCTCAATCTCTCCTCTTCTGCTCAAAGGTCCAACTTTTATTTGTTTCTATCAATTTATGTATATTTATCTGTATGTGTACATTTATAAGATTATAATTTAATGTTTTAGGGTTTAGTTTTTGATTTTGAACAATGATTGAAAGGGTGGTTATTCTTATGTTGCTTTCATTTTTGGGTTTATAGAGGTGTAAGTAATGAAAAGATTGAGGATGGTAAGGGACAGAAGAAGCAAGATAGTTCATCTCTGGGGTTATCGATTACTAATAAGATCTTCAATTTGTTGGGTTTTTCTTTTGTGGTGTTGTAAACTCTTGTATGGCTTGAAGGAAGTTTTTCACTGGATTAATATATTTGAGTACATATGTGTGATTTTATTAATCCGCTAATAGTACTTAGTTCCACTAGAAATTCATAAAGAAATTTAACTATTGAGATTTTCCTATTGATTTGTTGCACTACATGGTTGATAACTATGGAATTTTGCATACAATGAATGAGATTTTAGTTAGCATTCAAATCAAGGTGAAATGTTGTTGTGTAACATGTGTTGGACAAGATGAAATTTTTCTGATGAAGGGAGATTTTAAGTGTTAAGAGCTAATTTTGATAAACACTATCTAGTTATTAGATTATTTTGTTTTGCAGTATACACAACTAATTGAAATGAATTTACTTTTTAAAGTATTTTTTATTGCCTCATCACTCTTTTTCAGATTTCATGAGATTATTGATTGACATTCTCTATATATTCACACTTCAATTTGTATTCGTCACTAATTCAATTCATTATGTAAGGCTCACATAATTTGTTATATTGGTATTTATGCATAACTATAATCTTAGTATGTTCTTTAATCTTTCTTTTACTCAATAAGCGCCACATGTATGGTATTTGTGTTTGATGTTAAATTTTTATTTCAGGCTCGTGAGTTGTGACGGTGGAATTTTCAAGAGTCTAATTCCATAGTTTTCGTTGAAATTCTACTTCTCAGGTAAGCAATAGCTTGCCCTATCTTGTTATTGAAGAGACTAAAAATGTTAGAAGCCTTTTCGACTTATATAATTGTGGTCTGGTCGGCATATATGATTGATTATTGTAAGATCAATAATTGCACAGGCGCACATAGACGTGGTAACTATATTGCATAATACACTATTAAAATTTGCATTTATGTTAATTTGGGGTCTAAGGACTTAATTTCTGGACTTCGCCTCAGGCCCCGACAAGCACAGAACCGGCTCCGGCTGGCGGCCCCCCTCCTCAGCCCTCGGACGAAAATTTTAATTGAGGATTGTTTAGGAATTTTTAATTTTGTAGAACTCTATGAAAGAATAAGAGTCTTTGTAAAATTCGATTTTACTCTAAGTTATCTTGTAAATTGGAAGAAGTCTTTAGACTTTATGAAAAATCATCAACTAGAGAGAGATAGGTTAGATGAGATATGATTGATATTTTCTTTTGTAATTTTTTGTTTTCATCATAGTGAATTACTGTAACAGTGGGAAAGGACATAGTCTCACATTAAGGCGAACCTCTATAAATCTTGAATGTTCTTGATTGTTTATTTTCTTTTTCTTTTTTAAGTTGATTGCTCTTGATCGGATATAATTAAGGTTTATAATTCTCCACAAACTTGATATTGTTGAAGCCAGGGAAAGAAGTTCCAATTAATATACTGCCTGCCATATTGCAAGAAAGAGAACAAAATTGGAATGTGAGAAAATGAAATGCAAAGTACACACAACATACAAATTATGGAGGGAAGTTTACTAATTACTATAGAGAGAAATATTACACATCTACCATGTGATATTGTCCCCTGATGTTCCCATTGTTCATGCATATATACCTATAAATCATGAATATAATTGATGGATGATCTTACATTGGATCAAAGAAATCTTACGTTTATTTTACAACTGCTATTCATGTGCATCTGGGGTTGTTTAATAATGAAGTGTGTTACTTTCTAATTTTATAATCAAGGATTTAAGGCCCATTTGACATAGTTTTTGAGATCTAAAAATTGCTTTGGAACTCATTCGATTAATTTTGTAATATTATTTCTTCTTGTTAGAAGAGTTCTTGGAAGAAGATGTCTAATGTAGCCAAGGCCGATCCTGAAAATTTTTAGACCCTGAGCGACTCATTATTACGTAGGCCTTTAAACTTAAAACTTTTTACAAACATAAAAATACTTAAATATTTAAATAAATAATATGTTTATATTTTAAACAAAGACTTGATATAATTCAAACGATAGAGTAGAAAATAATCATCTCTAATAACTCGAAAAACTAGGATAATATAATATTTAGAAGAATTATTGTGTTGATGAAAAAAATATTTTCGAGTGTAATAATAATATTCAAGATTACTAATTGAGAAAACTCAAGTAAGGTGCAATTTAACGAATTCAAAAAGTTTAACGAATGAAAATCATGAAAGTTTTTAAGAATCATAATCTGGTGTCCTAAGAATGTTGTAAGGATGACTCATAAGGAGAAGCGTGATTTTCAGTGCTTAAACTCGAGATGGGGCCTTAAATACAAAAGGTTTAAAATTTAGGAACTAGATTGCAAAATAGGGAGAAATATATATTTTTGGACGATAGTGTAACGATTTAAGATTATTTAGTGATGATAAAAATAACTAGATTCTAAGCATATTTTGATTCGAGAACCTTTTAATATTTTTGAGATCTTAAGGGACTAAAGTAAAAATAAGTTTTGAGATCAATAATATATTTGGACTAAATGAGTATTTATTAGAGGACCGAGAACTACCCTATCAATATTGGACTTATTCCAAAAATCGTAATAATTGGCACATTATAGACTCGAGAAAAAGTTAATTCAGATAAAACCAAATTTAAATTATAAACAATTAAAGTAAACTATTTGATGTATAATATTGATTTTCTAATTAAATCATATTATCGTGACAATATTGGGCTCATTTGGTAGCTCATAATTAATCATGTATATTAAATTCAAAAAAAAAAAAAAAAAAATTGAATAAGCTTGAACTAAGTTAGAATCAATTAAAATTTATAGTTGAATGAATTTTTAAGTAATCCATCATTTTGTAGTGGGAAATTTAATTTGGCCTTCTACAATGTAGTTTCTTTAAATTTGAAGTCCCCTAAGATTTGAGGCCATATGTCATTGTCTAGTTGGCTTTAGTCTAGGGCCGATGTTAAATGTAGCTTCTTCTATAACTCTTTCAGAAGAGGAAACTCTTTTAAAAATTAGTTTTCAAACATTAATTAAGATAGCTTTCTTAAAAAATTCAATTCATTTACAAGATACAGAAGCAAAAACAAAGTCTTGTATTTTGTCATTTCAAGGTTGGAGCATTAATTGCTTAAAAAATCTTCAAGAGATTCTTTAAAAGTGAAGTATTTCTATTTTAAAGAGTCAACAATTAAAACTATACTTCAATAGATTTTTCAAACTAACATTTTTAAATAAAGAAAGGAATTTGGAGAACCAAACTCAATCTCTATAATTGAACGTATTCAAAATATTCCAATTTTCTATGCTCCGTATATTATCCCAACTAAATAGTGTATGCAAGAGAGAGAGAGAGAGAGATAATACAATAATTTGAAAAAATGTTGGTGAAAATAAATGATAGGAAAAATAATAAATACATACTGGGAGTACTAAAATTAAGTGTTAAAAATAAGAGGTTGTTGAAGTATTTAAAAAAAATCCTCTCAGTTTTATAGATGCTTTCTAAATTTCAACATATGCTTTTAAAAGATAGATAATTTTTTGGAGATGCTCTTACACATGAAACACTACTCAAAATTTAAAATAATTAAGGCCTGCCAACCAAGGATTATTAATAATGAAGGCCAGCACAATGTTATATGACTTGACAAAATATTACAATACAAAATAATTCAAATTTAAATTATGAAATCACTCTCCAATTGGGGCAGATGGTCCAGATCATGCATTATTGCACATAGTAATTGAAAATACAGCACGAAAACACGATATTCAAGATATGGCTTATGCATATCTAGGTGTAACAATAAAGCATAAAGTTTATAATGCACAAGTATTGATGGTTACAAAAGTTGGTGTAGCATTGGTGTAACAATAAAGCAAGAAGTTTATAATACAAAAAGTTTAGTTTTGAATAAAATTTGATGCGATTGCTTAATTAGATATACAAACAAAAACTATAAAATTAATATAGAAAATACAAGCACTCGTATAGTTTGAGAGTTTTGAAATAAAAAACCAACTGGTGAGATTCAATTAAAAAACTAAAAACGTCTAATAAAAGAAGTCAAAGTGGCACGTAACAAGCATCTGTGGTACTATAACTGGCAAAATTAGGAAATTTGAATGGTGATAATCGACTAAGCACCATTAACTATTGCCAACAACATCACGATTTGCATTGCTATCGACAATTGCTTATAGATGTGCATTGATGATCACTGATGTTATTGCCATAAATTATTTCGTCCAAATCATAGATTAAGTGTAATTAGATATTATCTATGATTTTGTCGGTGATCGCTTTTATGTGTCAATTTACTGATGACACTGTTATCGATAATTATATTTGAATCATCCTTTGATATTATTCCAGTCACGTACGATTGATGCTTCTATTAGTGATCATTCTTTTCATTTAAATTATTTTTTTCCCGTTATTATTTATATATGATTCAAATAAAAAATATATAAAAATAATTAAAATAACATAATTCAGGACGGGTTCGAGAAATTTGGGATTGGAATGTTACTATTCAATTCCCCACCTCATTCAGACCGAGATAATACGGGACAGGTCGAGAGAACTTTTTCATATATGAATTTAAATGAATAATATTTTTTCACTTTGAGATATCCAATCATATAATATTTTCAATTATACTATAAAAATCACAATAACACGTAGTTTTTACATCACAACAACGATCCAATGCACTCATGTGAAAATAATTACGAAAAATTCAATGTAAAGATTTTATCAACCATTGTGGCATTTTCTTTTTTCAAAGACCAAAAAAATTTATTCGAAAAATTTGTCCTTGATTTTTATTTTGTCACTTACCAACATGAAATACAGAATAAGTCTATAAAATAAATATAAATTAAAAAGGAAAAACCATCTTTTACAATTAAATTTATTTTTTCTTCGATTATTAAAATTCTAATTGGATAGTTAGACGATCAGACAAACTTGTTTATTTAACTCATATTTTTTACTAGTTTCGTGAACATACTACAATCATTTTTCATCAAAGTCAAACGCTCTCATAGTAAAACATCCAATGGACTTATAAAGTAGATAAATTTGAAAATTAAACCAATAATGGTTTGGTAATTGGATCACTATAATCCATAGTAAATTATGTACATAACTTTCAATTTTTCATCTGAGAGTCATTTGTTTCTTGCCATAAAAGGTCAAAATCATGCTCTTCCGTTAATGGAGTTTCATAACTAATCTGAGAATAAAATTTGAACCCACCAAATTCTGTCACTGCTTCCATCTCTTGTTCATAGGAATCCATGTACCAACTTGCCATGCCACCAGTAGGTGAAGAAGGGACCATCTCCAAATCCATCCATTGGAAGTCGAGATCGTGCAATTTCGAGAAATTCTGCTCGTTCGTAGACTCATCACTCGATGATTGGCACTCTATTAGATCACTCTCCAATTCGAGATTATAAGATGAATAACAATCAGCATTGTTTGGCGCGATTTCAGCCTCTAGAGATCGGATCACATTTGTTAATCTTTCATCATCACAGTCTTCGTTATGTGATTCTTCGAGTAGAGACATGAGAACACTTTGATCAATATTTGAACTTTCAATGTCGATGAAATCATCGTAACAAACAATGGATTCCCAATTATCAGCTACGATAGAGGCCATAATCTTCAAGAAATATAGATACTAAGGAATAGAATTGATTAAAAAGAAATTTTAAAGGTTTTCTGCACTTAACACATTGGTGGCTCCCCTCAACAAGATCAAGCTCTTAAATAGATAAATTATAAAGATGACAAATCAATGTCATAGTCCAAAGACCAAACATAAGAAGGAGGCACGTGGCTAGTGGACACCTTTTCCTTTTTGTATACCCACCAATCAACCATATTTACCCAACAATCAATGATGAAAGTCGAAAATAAATTTATGGTCACTAACCAACTCATAAATAGATTTAATTTTGTAGGAAAATACTATAATTTTTTCTTTAGCTTTTTATCAATCAATCTCAAGATCAAATAAAAGAAGAGATCTGTATGTTATAAATGGACGTTCTTCATACATATTTTGATTAGGAGTTACTAGCGACGCATTATATTAAGAGGGTGTTTGGTATTAATTTTGAAAATCAATTCTCATTTTCAGCCACACATTCTTCAATAAAATAATATTTTTCATCACATCAATAACTTTTCCTCTTTTTTCAACTACACATTTCCCATCATATCACTATTCAAAAATTAATTCTTACCCTAAAAATCAATACCAAACACCCTCTAAAAGAATCATAGAATGATTGTACATTTTGGGAAAATAAAGTTTCATTTGTTTATGATTTGAGATTTCAACTACATGTGTATAGATTACCACGATTTGGTCATTCTCGAGCTATCATGGTACAATTATAAATTTAAATGGAAATATTTAATTAAATTTCAAAGAACCAATCATGTGACCTAATATTAAAAATAAGAGGCCACATCCACTTAGGATGTCCAATAAGCATAGATAAAATGTCTCTGTCTACCACCAAAACACTTTCGAGGGAGCCAAGAAGACTCATCCATGTATGGTCTATACAAGGTAGGATCAAAGACAGGCAATATCTTTAGGATTATGTTAGGTCAAATAGGAGCAAAGTTTAGTGAAAAAGGAACTTATCCCATTAGTCACCACCCGAAATAAAGTGATTTCTTTTCCCTTTAATGTGTTTAGCACTATTGAGTACGGCATATCGGACATATCATTAAAGCATTCAATCGTGCCAAACTTATCATGTTTAAGAATATTGAAGTCAATGAATTCTATATTATTCACATAAAATAGGAATAGTCCCTTCTTTAGTTCGTTAGTTTTACTTTGTTCATCGTTATCATGTTTAGTGTTATTTAGTACTACTAGTACTAGACGTTATTTACGAATATATAAAGTATTCAATCGTGCCAAACGTATCATGTTAACGAATGTGGTGCTCTCGTGTAAAAAATCACCTTCTTTTGAATACAAATTTATAAATAGTTTATAAATTCAATCAAAATCAAACATTAATTTCAACTACACATTCACACCTACTACTCATTATTCTCCACACAAAACGAGACAGGTTAATATTCTTCTTACTATTTCTCTTATAATTTATAAATTTGCCAAACAAAGATATGTTCAATATGGACTCGACAAATATAATGTTCAACATCTTTATAGATTCGCGGCAGCATTGCTTCTCTAGTTTGTCTACTTTTACATTAAATAATCACTTATTTAGAACAAGTGATTATATATAAAAATTAATCCCACATTAGCTAGGGATAAAGCAATATGTAGGTAAACAAATAACAACTATTAGTGGAACCTAAATAATTTAAACTTTTAATGTAAAGTGGGATATATTCGGTGGATTGCACATGAAATTGATTGTGTATGTTGGACCTAACATTTGTTCGGTGCCCAGTTAAGATGCTTAAAGGCTGGATTTTCAATCTAAGTTGGTCCCTTTGAATAATTGAAAAAATCTTCCACTCTTATCATTAGTTTTTTTTAGTATAATTTCAAGTTATGATAGGGTATCAGTCATAGTTAGGGGTGATTACACGTTTGATATAGTTCGATTCTGCCTGATTCGTAGACTTGTTTCGATTCTTTACAATAAAAAATAACCTGATTCTTAAAAAAAATAAAAAATCAAACCATACTTGAAGCATGCTTGTTTAACCTTGCAAGTAGAATAACCTACTTTAAGGTACACACATATTGTTTAACAAATGTTAAGAAAAAGGAAATTTGATTTCATCGGTCCATTTTCGAAGGAATGCGATAAACTTTTATTTGTAAAAAGTTTAAGTTATTTTAAGATAGATTAAATAGGAACAAAGACTATTAAAATATAAGATGAAATATACATATAATGTATTACTGTACATCAGACATACACTCACTGGCACGACCTTCCCTGTGTACTCTAGTGCAACACAACATGCGCTGAAGATGGATGTCAACAAGGTGGTTGATTGTAATGAGGTTAATTGTGACCTATTTTTTACTGTAAAAGATTGACAAAATTGAATAAGGACCTTGATGTATGTACATAATGGTGTACATACAGCCTTACACCTCCCTCATATGGAGGGAGCCCCATATGCAATAAAATATTTTTGGGCACTATTCATGTGAGAGAAGTGTGTGTACTTCTGGTTGTACACACAACATTATTCATTGAATAAAACTATTTGTACAACATTTATACACAACTTGGTTGACAGCTAGTGGGTTGAAAAAATTATGACCATTGATTTTAAAGACAGTTTTTCAAATGAATGGATGTGATGTTATCCAACTCATGAATTGTAAAAAAAATTGTACGCGCAGTATGATTCGACAAAATTTTAGTTAACATTGTTGGTGGATCTATCAGTTAGCAGACATTCATTATTGACGCATATTGTGTCTCAAGACTAGTAACATTTTAAATTTGTTGGCAATGAAAAGTGGCCTTATTAGCTAGCACCCACCTAAATATTAGGTGCACATGAGTTTGATTTCACAATCCTTTGCAAGCTTTTATGAGTAATGAACGAGATCCCACAGCCACGTGATGTGATCCACCAATAGTGTCGGCCGTCCCCATTAAAACCCGAATTATGTTATCTATAACATCAGTTTATGTGTCATTATATAATAAGTTCAGTTAAAAGTGAAATTATGTTATTCATTTAATTGTACATTTCATTTAATGATACTTTGTGCCACTTAATCTAATATTGTAATATCAATAGTGTTAAATTGCATTACTCTAAAAATATCATCTTCTCATTTGATTATTTAAGTCAAAAAATTATTTTCAAATAAATAATTCTATATAATGTATAAATTGATAAAAGGTCAACTTTAGTCCGAAGAGAGAATCACTTTAGGATAAATCCATATGTACAAAAAAAAATTTCACAGAATATTGTCAGAATAGACTCATGATGTGACGCCCATCTTAAATAAAATATTGTCAAAAGTTACCCACCCCATGTGTGTGCTCTGGCAGATGAGCCTTCTTTGATGCAGAAGCTTGCCTGAACATCAAGCAAGGCTCAACACTTTAAAGGATATTAAGTGAGATCAAACGGAGTCACAGATAATACCTTCAAAAAAAATCTACACAAATATTCTAGATATAACTGACCAATTTTAAGTACACATTCCATTGAATTGTTTACTTTCTTTACACAAAATCAAGCTATTGAAATATATTAGAAATTGAGCCAATTGTTATAAATATTAAAGACGGGATAATAGACAAGGTGAAAATAACAATCACAAGAACACAAGATTTAAATGAAAATTCAAAATGGAAAAAATCACGGAAAAAGACAGAGAATTCACTATATCAAAAGTAAGGAGTTACAATATGTTATGCTTGATCTCACAAGATTTTCTACTGATCTCTTTATCTGCGGATCTTTCTTTATTAATCTAGATCTATAAGATATGTGTAATGCACCACATATTTATAATACAAAAAATCCTAACACACTAGGAGAATTAATATGTGGTAAACTTCCAATACAATGGGTAAAACTAATAATTGATATTTGGGTTGAAATAAGAGTCCAAAAACTGGCCAAATCGCAAAACTTTGAAAATTCAGAAAAAGTTGTTGTTCGAGCGGTATCCTCGTGGCTAGCAAGCAGCCAAGGTCCTATTCAAAAAGCTGATGAGCGGCTAGTGAGCGATTTCATGTTACTTCTTTGTCTTGGTCCATCTTCTATCTTCTTTGACTCCTTATAGTCTTTTACTTCTTCAAATGTTTTCTAAAACGGACAATCGATTTCAAATATATCATCAAAACAGAATTCGGATCACACCGATAAAATGAAATCTCATTATTATTTATAGATTCTTACCGTTTTGAAAAATATAGTAGAAGCACCAAGTAGCTATTGGAGGACGACTTTATTACAAATCTAGATTAAAAAATCAAGATTTTAATTTCTTAGTGTTGAAAAACAATTAGGTTTATCGATGTAAGAATTGAAGAGAAAGATGAATTTCCAAATATATTTGTAAAGAAGTATTTTTCTATTTTTTATAAGTATGTATGTCACATATATCATCTACTAAAATATATTTTATCTCAATTTAGTCACTGATACTCAAATAGTGATAAGTTAGTCCCTGTGATTATTTATTTTGTGTTCTACTTTTAGCTTTCCAGAGGTGCAAATCCTTCCTGCATAGTCGTGGCGGCATTTGTTATTTTTAGTTGCATATTATTTTCATTTTTCAGTTACCATAAACTCGTAGCAATTTTAAAGTCAAAATAAATGGAGATTGTCAATTGACAACCCACTTGTTACAAAATTGAAATTTTGATGACTCGCTTGTCATATTATAAATTGAAAATTAGACGTCTCCTTACAATATTGCACATACAGTGAAGACTTGTAGTCGTTGCATTTCATAGTTCTTACATGTGCAATCTTGTAGATGAATTTCCTTCTTCGTTTTATTATTTAGAAACTCATAGTTACATTACCTAATAAGAATGATACATTTTTTAATATGTCATTTTTCACATACTTTAAAGTTACTCGATTAGCTATGACACTGGTGCATTACGCGAAGTTATCCTAAGGTTCCTCCATGGACCATAGTATGGAATCATTTTCATGGATCTCGATATTTATAAGCTATTAAGCACGAATTTGGCCGTTGGATCTTCACCCCTCTTAGGATCAACGGTTGATATCCTATATACCCATTCAGAGGAAGTCGCGTCTTTTATACACGTTTTTCTGGGAAAATGCACGTACGATTATCAGTAACTTCAAAACTTTGTAGTGGAGGGAAAATCAAAGGCTGTTCTTCTGTAAACTGCATGAAAATTCCTTTGAACCATGCTTGCAAAGAATCCAACTTATTTGATTAATCATCACAAGTTAATATCTGGGATAACCACTTCGAGTACAAAAACTTTTCTTAGACGATACTCCGTTTCTTTGATTCAATCTTGCTCAAATTCCACTACGAAAACCAACAAGCTTGTAATTTACTGCAACACCCAGATAACGATACATGGCAAGAACGGAAATATCAAGGAGGCTGAGTCGATTTTCCTGCGGATGCCTTTTAAAACCATTGTTTCTTATACTGCGATGCTATGTGCATATGCTCAGAATGGTCAAATCACGAAGGCCCGAGAAACGTTTGACGAAATGCCCCAACAAAATGTTGCCTCTTGGAACGCGATGATCACGGCTTATATGAGGAATGGGAAAAGATGGAACGGAATTGACGAGGCTTATAGATTGTTTTTGAGAATGCCAGAGAGAAATGCCACTTCTTATGCTGCTATGATAACGGGGTTTGTTAATGTGGGCAGGTTTGACGAGGCCAAGAGATTGTATAGTAGGACACCTTTGAATTGGAGGGACCCGGTTTGTTCAAATGTTCTGCTAAATGGGTATATGAAAATTGGGAAATTGGAGGACGCACTTCATATTTTTGAAGGAATGGTGGAGAAAGACGTGGTGTCTTGGAGCTCAATGGTGGATGGTTATTGTAAGAATGGGAGAGTCAGTGAGGCTAGAGAGTTTTTTGATTTTATGGAAGAGAAAAGAAATGAGGTCAGTTGGTGTGCTATGATCAACGGGTATTTGAAAATGGGGTGTTTCAAAGATGGGTTCAATTTATTTCTGCAAATGAGAAGAGGAGGTGAGGTGGGATTTGGACCTACACTGGTGACTGCAATATTTGAGGCTTGTGGGAGACTTGGAAAGTTTGAAGAAGGTATTCAAATTCATGGCTTGGTTTCCCATATGGGATTTGAGTTTGATGTATTCTTGGGAAATTCTATTATTACGATGTACTCAAGGTTCGATTGTATGAATGCAGCTAGATATATGTTTAACACGATGAATAGAAAAGATCTTGTTTCCTGGAATTCTCTTATTAATGGTTATGTTCATGCTGGCGAACTTGAAGAGGCTTATCAGCTCTTTGAGAAGATGGAAGCCAAAGATTTAGTTTCTTGGACGACAATGATCACTGGATTCTCTAATAAAGGTTTAACAAAAAATTGCATTGATTTATTTAACAGGATGCCTGAGAGAGATGATATTGCTTGGACTGCTCTTATTTCAGGATTTGTGAATAATGGAGACCATGAAGAGGCTATCTATTGGTTCATTCAGATGCTAAGGAGTGCAGTCAGACCGAATCCTCTTACTTTGAGTGGTGTGCTTAGTGCCTCATCTGGTTTGGCAATTTTAAATCATGGTTTGCAAGTGCATACTCATGCTTTTAAAATGAAGATGGAGCTTGATTTGTCAGTCCAAAATGCTCTCGTCTCTATGTATTCCAAATGTGGAAGTTTAGATGATGCCTATAGGATATTCAAATCCATCAGTGCACCCAATATTGTTTCCTTTAATTCTATGATTACTGGTTTTGCCCATAATGGATATGGAGAAGAGGCAATTCAATTATTCAGACATTTGGATAATAGAAGATTAGAACCAAACGAAATTACCTTTCTTGGTGTCCTATCTGCCTGTGCCCATGTGGGACTTGTGGAAGAAGGATGGAAATACTTTGGTTCTATGAGAGCATTCTACAAGGTTGAACCAAGGCCTGATCATTATGCTTGCATGGTTGATCTCCTTGGTAGAGCTGGTTTGCTTGATGAAGCGTTAAATTTGATCAAGTCAATGCCAGTTGAACCCCATTCTGGTGTTTGGGGTGCTCTTCTTGGTGCAAGTCGAGCTCAAGTGCGTCTTGATATTGCAAAGATTGCTACTCTACATATTTTAGAACTCGAACCCACTAATGCTGCTCCATATGTGGTGTTATCAGATATATATAGTTTTTTAGGGAAGAGGAGAGATGAAGAACAACTCAGATTGGCCAAGAGAACAAAAGGGATAAAAAAGAGTCCAGGTTGTAGTTGGATTAATGTGAAGAACAACGTTAATTTGTTCGTTTCAGGAGATCGTACTCATATAAACTTTGGAGAGATCAAGATCATATTGTCGGCAATTCTTTATGGAATGAAACAGTTTCATTGCATGGACACCTATTGGCTACCACCTTAAGAAACAGTGACATCTAACAGAATGGATAATTTCAAGATCACTTTTAGTATCATCCAGAACCATTTTGTGGTTGTTTACTTGGTAGTTTCGTTTACTCATTTGATCAAACATCTGGAATGTGGTCTTACGCTTCTATGAGAAAAGAACTCCTTCATAGTCTTGCATTCCATGTGCTTATATATCTAATTGTAGAGGATAATGCCATTTTTACTAACTAAAATGGTACCTGAACTCTGCTTTTTTGATACTGGATGGTGAAAATTATCAAGACTAGTCTGTTATGACTTATGCATGTTGCTCCATAGTGGCTACTACAGTGATTGCTAACTGTCTGAATCTTGAGTTGATCTGGTAATGTTTCGCTCTCTTTATTTCCCTGATTTATTGTCTTTCTGTGAGCTTGACAATGATTTAGGTCTTAATTGATGGCGAACATGCAGTACCACGTGAATCATCTTGAGATCAGAAAGGTTGCAAGCATCAGGCGTCAGGTATCAGATTCAAGGACCTGACACTGGGGAGGTAAAACTTAATTATAATTTTTGGTTGGTTAATTAATTTTGCACTTTCTTTGTACTCCGGTCGTACAATCTGGCAACACTCGAGTTTCAGAAAAATTATATGGATTCGTTTTCGAGATTTTGTTCTGTAGCTCCTTTCTGGTGAATAAAGCGAGAGTTTCCCTCTCAGGTCTGTAAATTCTATACTTCTCTAAAAAGTATACACATTCCATTTACGAAATTGTGTTGCTTGTTGTTAAATGAAACTGGATCTCTTGTGAATGAAGCCTACCAACGCTCTTATGGGATGATCAAAAGACCATTAGAACTCAATTATGTGGTTAATTCTTGACATGGCTTGGTTAACACAAGATCCGATTAGTCACTTCCTCATGGTGCTCCTGAAAATTTTTTCTTATTTATTTTAGCATTTTATCTCCTATGTTTGCTTGAACCTTGGGGGAGACACTAAGCTAGAAATCCCCACGGCTCAGGGTGATGGGAAGGATAATGTGCCGCCTTGGCAGCCAAGGGAAGCTGAAGACTATAATCTTTCTCCCATTTCCCACCCGGCACTGGAAACCAATTTTTAGAAACTTTAGTCCCCTGATTATATTTCGCCACAAGTATGAGCAACAATCCTAACAATTTGCATTCATAAATGCTGTATTTGGATGATATTTGTCTTACAACCAACCATCGTCTTGATGTCTCCTTAATCAGTAACAAGTCTAGGAACGTGGATTTATTGAACAAATGTATAAGACTTATCTTGAGTTAGACTCTAATTATATTTTGATTTTGTTGACAACTCTTTACTTTTATCAACTTACCCATATTTAACAGGATTATCATTTTGAATGTTGTTGATGTTATTAAAGATTCTTGTTCTTTAAATAAAGCAGGAATGTACATAACGCTTCAAGCAACAATCATAGGGGCGGCGTGCACGTTTTCCAAGAGAGAGGAGAAGTCATTCGAAAATTTTCATCTGAGGGATAAATATGTTTATGGCTACTAAAACACGGAATTTGTTAGATGTCTTTTACTTCGTTATTTATATTTGGTTTTATAGTTTATTGATCGATGTTGAATGATTTTATCCTTTTTTCATAGTGGATTATTTATCCGTGGCATTGGAACCCATGGAAGTTTCCTTAAAAGGCTTTAGTATGTTATATCGTGTGTATATTATTAGTAATTGTTTTGTGTTTATTGTTGCAAGATTAATTCTAGAATTTGCTCAATCTTAAAATTGGAAATTTCATCTATTCATCAGTCTTGTCATGACGAAGATTGAATAGACCTAGGCAATTTAATTGTTCATCTTAACTACAGCTCTTAATATTTAGGTCTACAATTTCACAGTCGTACCAAATAGTAATAGAACACACTACTATTCATCGTAATTATATTTGTTCTTTCATTCCAGGTAAAGGCTCCTTGAATTGTCAACTAACGGAGGAGGAACAATATTAGACAACTCGTCCATTTAGCATTTTTTTTTACTGACCCAAAAAGAAATGTTTTATTGCGAAATGAATGCACAATTGAGCTAACAAGTCCACATATATAAGCCCCTGTGAGCTAGGTCTAATCCTCGAGGCTCGTTTCTATCCACCTTGGCGTAAACTCTAGCTCATTTCTATACACTCATTAGAATATTGCAATAGACCTCTTTTAACAACACGCAACCAACGAACGTTGCCTTTTACATATTACAAAATGTCATTTTTTATTGTAGTCTTGCTTGTCACACTCGTCCATTTGTCTATTAAGGCATGTTAATTTTTGTGTTTGTGTGATGTACAGAGTTCATAATTAGACTTCCTCATAATTTATACTTAACATTATCAAATTAATAAAATTTAATCTAAAAAAAACTAAGTATCATGTTTGATTAAGCCTTTTAACTCTCTATAAATTCAATAAAAAGGTAAAATCAGCGCTCCCAAGGGCACATCCAAGCTGACAAAGGATGGGGAAAAAAAATTACGCAACTGGCACGTCCCCGATTCGAATCTTAAGGAGGAGAATCTGGGGTAGTTCAGTGAAAATGCACTCAGACCGAGACCAACTTGGACATATCCCTTGATTTACCCTCATATCAAGGTCTAGGGGCGGACAGGTGTGGGCGCCAGTAATGACGCGTAATAAAAAATAAATAAATAAATAAAGATAAAATCAGCAACAGTAAAAATTAATTACATAATTTAAATCCAAAGAAAGAATAAAGTTTAGTTTTTGTATAATCGAAAAATTGCTGTCAGCAACATTTTGGGGTCTAAAAATATAATAACAGCCTATTACAAAAATAACATAATTTCTTGATGAATTTAAGTCATGCATACATGCATTTAGTGGTGGCAATTCGGCTCAGCTTATTGTCCTATGAGCTCGGCTCGTGCTCGGGCTTGTTGCCCAACGAGCTCGTGGGCAAATAGTCGAGCCGAGCTCGACTCGTGAAAAAAAGATTGAGCTCAACTTGGCCCGTGAACTCGTCTTTTTTTTTTTTTTTTAATATTATATAATACATGTTTTCTGATTTTTTTTTTTTTTTTTTTTTTTTTTTTTTAAATTTGAAGAGCCATGAGCCGAGCTGGCTCGTGACTCGTCAAATATGAACAGCTCGTCTACATGATGAGGCGAGCCCAACTCAGCTCTTTTGACATTTTCTAAGCTTGACTTGTGGTTCGGACTCGTTTTTTAAAAGCCAAGCCCACGAGCTACTTGGCTCGATTGCCATCACTACATGCATTCATTAAGATAAAGTAGCGTTTCTTACAATGTATGAAATTGGACTTTTTGTGGGCACCGATATGACAGTTCTTGTTCCCTGACTTGCTGAGACATATTTCGTAATTTACTTTCTCCACAATACTCTAGGGATGGGGGCGGTGAGGACCCTCGAGATTGGGGTTTAATTTTTTTTTTTTTATTAAGATAAAGTAGGACCTATTTCAAATACCTATAGCTTCTGTTACTGTTCTTAGTCGGCTTTTGCTTCTATTTCTGCTTTTGAATAATTAACAGTAAAGACATTTTCATTTAAAATCATCTTTTGGATGGACTCTTAGGGTCCGTTTGATAGCACATTATTTTTTCTGGAAGTTGGAATTCAAATTTCAACTTTCACTTTTTGCTTGTTTGATTAGCCAAATTTTTTATGGAAAACGTTTTTCAACTTTTGAAATTATTCATTTTCCCACCACTTTGGTGGAAATTGAAATTTCACTTTTTTTTTTTTTTTTTTTAAGTAATAGAAACAAATTTTAAGATGAAGTGTAAAAAAAATTATTACTTTAATTGACAAATTTCATGTAAAAAAAAGTCAAACGAACATAAAAAAATTTTCAATTTTTTATTTTTTTATTATTTTTTGGCAATCTAAACAAATTTTATCCACAATAGTAAGAAAATTTATTCATTTAATTGACAATTTTCATGAAAAACAAAGTCAAACGGACACCAAAAGTATTATATTTTTCAGGTGAAAAATTATACCAATCAAATACCTTTAATTACAATTTCCACTAAAACAAATTTTAGGCAATTCAATTTCTTGTAATTCATTTTTTTTCATTTAAATTTTATCTTTCTATTAAACGGACCCTTAAAGTGAAATAAATTATATTAAAAAATACGAAATAATAAAAAAAATTGAACCAACTGTTAAATGCTTCACCATTCCAATATTGCCCCCATCGGTGTCCACCAACCCTAGTGAAATAAATTATATTCGAAAATAAAAAACAATAAAAAAAGTGAACTAATTATTATATGCTTCATCACTCCAACATTGACCCCAACGTTGTGTCCACCACCCGTAGTGCTAGCAGCTGACGTTGCTACTGCTGAGCAAGAACGGGGTGTAACAGTCTTTTCGACCTTTCCACCATCATTAGCTCCACTGTTTTCAGGATTTACACGTTTTTTGACATTACGGAGAGTCTTTTCGATCATTCCATCGTCATTTGTTACACTGCTTTTGAGATTTACATGTTTCTTGACATCATGGCTCATTGACGTAGAAGATTGAGATTTTGCAGTCATTTTGACAACAGGAGGCTTTTTTACACTGATTTTCTTCTTGCTGCCCTTGTTCCCAAAACAACTCAAAATTCCTGTAGTCAGTCACATAGCTATAAACGATTAGGACAAAGAATAAATCTGGTTGTACAGAGGTGGATGATAGAGGTGGATAACATATCCCTCACTGTAGCACGGGCCCCACTTGTATTTAAAAAAAAAAAATTGCTACAGACCCCACCCATGTGAGGGATCTGTCAACCCTCTCTGTCATCCCCATCTGTACGATCAGCAAGGTTGTTAGGACAAAATAGAAAACTTACCTTCAAGCTTCATCTTATTCTAATATATCTAATTCTTATTCGACTTATGAAATACAAACTGAAAATAATGTTACATTCTGTCGGAGAGACATTTGGACGAGGCATAGTTGTTACTATTTACGATTTCGATCGAGTTGCACTAAGAGAAACTAAAATTTAAAATAAATTGATTTTGAAACTTACCTCTACCCATATTTCTCAAGTACTTCTTCAAAGTAAGGGAAATCTTCCAACAAACGTTCAGCTTAAAAATCTGAAAAATTATATATCAAATCAAACTCCAATAATTGTAAACCAGGTGATTGTAAAAAAGTTCACACGTATCATAAAAGTGCTTATCATTGAATAAAAGTAGAAAACAAGAAGTGTAATCATGTATATATTAAACTTCTGAAAAGAGTAGTGCAAACCTTTTATGTTAGTTATTGATTTTATATGTTTGAAACTTATCACTAACAATGCTCCTATAATATAGTGACTCGTTTTATAACATCGACCTTGAAATCAGATTGCTCCACCGAGCGCTAGACGAAACAAATTATTTTACGATTTAGAATTACAATTTAAAATGTCAAACTTATTATGAATAGTATCACGAACCTTGTAAATTATATTTTAGGAAGAAACGAAAAATAATAATTTTGCTGAGATATCAAGAAACTATAAAATCGTGAAGATAAAAAGTAACATCTTACATTTTTCTACACTAGGAAGATGTCTTTGTCCAATATGCTTTCTCTCTTTCTTTCTCCAATTATATATATATATATAGCTTTCAATACAAAAATTTGAATACATATCATGCCGGATAAATGTAATTATTCTGCATTAAAGTAAGGAAACATGCTTGAAATCGTTTTGCTAATTTCATTGAATTTACAATTGTTGATAGCATGTTTTATTCAATTAACAACATTGTTTCACTAGAGTTGCTAATTGTAATAAAGTAAGGAAACGTGCTTTTTTATTATTATGGTTGTGCAATATTGGGTGTATCTAGAAAAATAAATTCTCATTTAGTACTGTGTTACGTAAATAAATAAAAAATAATTATCATATTTGAGTAAATGAAACAATTATTGCGTTTAAATAAATATTGAAACAAGCTATTTATACACTCCGGACTTACCTTTTGGTTGACCCGACCCCACCTGCCCCCTCACATGAGGGGCGAAAATATTAAATTTAATGGAGTGGGACCCGACCTTCATGTGAGTGTCGGATGGGGCCGTGTCAACCAAAGGATAAGTCCGGAGCGTACATGTAGCGCGATTGATAAATATTTAACTTGAATATTTATTTTACAGAGTAAATTGTAGCAGTTTGAACTTTAAAAAGTAAAAAAAAAAAAAAAAACTAAATAAACCCAAACATCATCAGGATGCATTTGGTGGTGGCAAGCCACTGCAGGTTCTCTTGTTGTGGTCTGCTTGTCCGCACTTCTCACACTTCATCTTCAACCCCACCCTGCTTGTATTCCCAGTTTATACCATTGCATTGCTTGATGAGCCCCTGCCTTCATGTTCATTAGCTTACTTTCGTCTAGCTTTCTTTGGTCTCCCCACCTTTTTGGAATAGAAAGGTAGATTCAAGGGGTTAAAACCTGGTTTAGGCCATAAATCTTGACTTCTCCAGGGTGAGATAGAGGGAGCATATGTTTCTAATGTATGCGGTATGCCTACTTCTTGTAGACGTCATCTATGTAATTGTCTTAACTTATAAATAAATCAAGAAACAATATCATTTTTTGAAAAAAAAAAAAAAAAAGAAGTAAAAATCAATTTAGAATTATAGCAGCATTTAGCATGAAATTATGGTGCTTGGTGGCACTAGGGGATGGCAAAAACAAGGTGGGTTGAATATCAGACACGTAAGAGCATCTTCAATAGTTGTGTAAAATTGGGTATAAATTGATTTTTCTAAAATTACTTTTACATCCTCATTTACATCTTAACGGATCTAAATTCAAATTTTGTTATAATAGAAAAATCTAAATTCCTTTTTTTACCACTGTGAATATAAAAAAAAAAGATATAAATTGTAAATCTTTTTTAATTTACATTTTCTGTCAAAAAATACAATTTGTACTTCTTATGCATCTCTCAGTTGGAGAGGCTTTTGGCCATTTTTGAGATCCGAATCACAATTTAAATCTGTTTTACATAATAATTGAAGATACTCTAAGCACCCCCATTGAAACATAGATGGGGCAAATTGAAAGCTCAATTCAAAAGAAAATACGAAAGAATTAGTAAATTTGTCTTTTCACTTTTATCGGGCAGGTATTCAAAATGATCATTATAATCTTATTCATTTCCCGAACCTACGCAATTTATTTTCCGTCGTGATCATAATGGAGAAGTATATCGGATTATCGGTCATTGTAAAAACATTTGTTGCTCAGATGATATGCTAAAAATGAACAATTTCTTCATTGATCAGCGAACGTATATAATATAATTTATTTTTTACCGGATTGTCACTTTTGCACCGAAGAATCTATTTTTTTGGCTAAAAATTTGCATAAACAAGCGCATAATTAGGGAGTTATCAATGAAATTTTATGTATGTCTATTTTAATAAATATTATTATTTAATTTTTATTTTTTGAAAGTATAGTGTAATAAAGGATATAGTGTAATAAAGGATTTTCATGGTGGCATTATTGCCACCCTTAGTAATAACAAGGCCTTAAATATTCTTGGCATTATGCTTTGTAAAATTCCTGATAATTTTATCTTCTTCGTGTCATAATGCAGGCCACTGAATCAGATTTTGTCCCATAACCATCAAAGTGGCTGTTTTTAATCCCTTCAATCCCTCCATTTCTCACAAAAAATCCCATCAAAATGGCTGCTCTGAATCTCATCAATCTCTCGTTTCTTCTCAGTCTTCTCTCCAGCTCAAACCTGAGTTTGTGGCCTGGGAATCATGGTGAAAAGCTTGGGGTTTTTCCGCCCACGTGCAACCGTATCGAGTGCCCAAACTACGACGTGATTCAGACTGGGAATGGCTTTGAAATTCGCCGTTACAATTCCAGTATGTGGATTTCTACATCTCCTATTGATGATATTTCCTTGGTCGGAGCCACCAGACAAGGCTTTCGCCGGTAAGGATATGGTTCTTCTGTTCATTCAAATTTTTACACTTTGTTCATCTAGTTTATGATCCTAATTATCTGATTTGATCCCATTTTCATTCGATTGGTATCAGAATATGCTAAATTCTGTGGTCTTGTGAATGGCTCGAATTACTTGGGATTGGGTCGTACTTTGCCTCGTTATTGCTTCAATCCAAAAGAGTTACCAAATAATAATACTTACGTTAAGTTTGAAACCGAAACAGACTGCCAGTGATAAGCCGGAGGAAGAGGAGGATGACTTCAAGTCATCACGTCCCTTATGTCGTTGGCAACAAATTGCTTTTTTCAATACTAGCTTGCTCAATTTTCATAATAAACATCAATCTTCTATATTGGTTTGCCTTTATAGAACTTTGAAATCTGTGAGGTGTATTTGATCAGCATGTCATCTTTGACACCCTTATAGGGAACTTATAGGCATTCTTAAGATGAAGGATTAATTCTTCGTAATAAGTCGTTGGCGATAGATGAATTTGTGATGAGAAGTGCTACCAAATTAATTTCTTTTCACTCTTGCAGGCTATTTGGCTATATCCAGGGCAATAATAATGATAAAATAAAAATAGAAATGACAGCTCCAGTGATCACTGAAGTGAAACCAAGTGACGGACCCTTCTGCGCTTCATCCTTCGTAGTGAGTTTCTATGTTCCAAAAGAGAACCAACAGAATCCACCTTCTGCTAAAGGCCTTCATGTGCAGAAATGGGGACCAACTTATGTTGCTGTAAGGCAGTTTGGGGGATTTGTAGCTGACGATGAAGTTGGAGAGGAGGCTGCTGCCTTGTACGCTAGTATTGCTGGAACCATTTGGTCTGATGCAATCGACAAGAGCTATTCGGGTGGGAATGCGACAGAGTACACTGTTGCGCAATACAATTCTCCATTCGAGTTTCGGAACAGAGTGAACGAGATCTGGTTGACATTTGACTTGGAAGATGGTTTTGCAATTTGAGGAGTCATTATACAATGCTAATAATGTGTCTCAAGAGTGAATTTTCCTGATCTGTTGAAGGAGAAGAGTTTAGCTCATAGTTGTACGCCTCTGTGTTTCATTCTGAAGCTCCATGACATCATCTGTATAATAAACAGCACAATTTTTTAGCATAAAAAAACCGGTACTTGTTAATGCGTAAGTTCGATTAGATAAAGTGATTAAAACATATTTTATATTAGAATTATGATGAACCATGTGCTTATCAGAAGAAATGGGATAAAAACATAGTTTTCCTTATACTATATGATACTATATGTAGATGACGTACTAACCGAAAATAATATAGCGACATTATCATCACTGAAATCGTGGTTAGCACAATTTCAGATGAAGGACTTGGATGAAACTAGCTATATTCTGAACAGTTAGATCTTGCGAGATTAAAAGAAAATGAAGATAGCTTTGTCACAAGCTTCATGTATTAAATATATTGGTCAAGTTTGCAATGCAATATACTAAAAAAGGTTATTTACCCTCTCAAATATAGAATCCTCCTCTCTAAGACATATTGTCCTAAAACTCCCAAAGAGGTAGAGCATAAGAAACGCACACGCATCGATAGTAGGCTGCTTGTTAGGATAGTGAGTCGCTATTAATCTAACTAGGACTAGAACATTCAGTACTCCTGAAGCATATATAGTCAAGTATCTTCGAGAACAAAACGTTATAAGTTGTGTACTCAACGTCAAATTTGGTTTCTTTAGGGTATACGGACTTTGATTTTAATCAGGCGAGGACTTAAAAAGTCTATGTCAGGATTCATGTTTACACTAGTGACAGAGCCGTGGTTTGGATGAGTATTAATTGATCATATATTGCTGATTTTAGCATGGAGGTCGAATGTAGCTTGTGAAGCTTCAAAATATGCTGTCTAACTCAAAAAGTTTGTCTCAAATTTGGAGGTTGTACCTACATCAACATTGTTATAAATTGATCGCAAGATAATGACAATAATGAAATAAACAAGAACAAAATAAGACCACCAAGATTTATGTGAAAACCCAAGATGGAAAAAATCATAGACAGAGGAGAAAAAATTCACTATAATCAATAATAATTGTGTTTACAACAAGATCTCAACACTCTCAATTAAGATCTAAATCTCTCACGATATTGTATGAATATTATGGGAACAATACAATATATGACTTATATATATAAACCCTAGAAATCAAGTTGTAGATGAATAGGAGTCCAAAAACGTGCTAAAATATGAAATAGGTTTAGGCCGGCTAACCCTGTCGCTCCAGCAACAAGTGAGCGGTAGGTGGGAGACAGATTCGCCGCTTGAGTGCCAAGAGAGATACAAGTCTTTGAATAAAACATGCAGGAGTAGCTCAAACAGCTAGTTAGCAACATGCGAGCGAAATTGTAGCAACTTTTCTTCCCGGTTCATAATTTTGATCTCTTTAAAACCACTTCAACCAAAAAAACTTCAATACCCACTAAAATTTGGGTTAAACTACAACAAATCTCCACTTTGAACCAAATTCCAATACAAAGAATTCCAAAACCCATCTCCAAAGTAAACATTATTCTTCCTCTTCCAAACAAGGCACAATGGTCTAAATCAATGACAAATATCAAATTCAAGCAATGTTCAAACCTAGCAATAGGAAGTGATTTTGTCATTATATCAGTAGAATTATCATTGGTATCAACATACTCACTAAATATCACCACGAGCAATCATATCACGTACAAAATGATACCTCACATCATTGTGCTTAGTTAACATGTTGCTTTTATTTTTCAGTAGCGCCAACAATTTTATTTCTGTTTTTCAATGAATCACAATCAACTTTGATATGCTCCTTCTTCTTACAGTAATGACATGCTTTCTCTACATGTCTGGATTTCGATCTGTTCCTCATATTCTTACCAAGATTCCTATCTTGACCCACGAACAACCAGACCTTCAACCCGACTCTCAGATCCTCTAGCAAGATACCCCATCTTCTCCTTAAACAGTAACGTATCATAGACCTCTTCTATAGTTAGAGTATCCTGAATATAGAGAATGGTATATCTAAAAGTCACATATGATGGCAGCAGCGAACACAACAACATCAAAGTCAAGTCCTCCTCATCATACTTAACTTTCAATATCTCCAAATCACCTACGATTTGTTTGAACATAGTTAAGTGATCATCCAATGATGCACTTTCGAATATCCGGTGAGAATACAAGCGTTGTTTCAAGTGTAATTTGTTGGTCAAGCTCTTTATCATACAAAGTTGCTTCAATTTCAACCACAATGTAGTAACACTTTTCTCCTTTAGAACATGCTGAAGAATTTGATTTATAGATGTAAATAAATTTGATATTGGACTTTTCGATCCCTACGCTGTTTTTCATCATGCATCCAGGTTGAATGTATCTTATCAAAATCAAACAAAGCTTCCTCCAAATCCATCTGTGTGAGAATTGTTCTCATCCGGAATAATCAACATTGCTTTGATATCACTTGTTATGAATTGATTGCAAGATAATGTCAACAATGAAGTAAACAAGAACAAACTAAAAGCATCAAGATTTATGTGAAAATCCATGATGACAAAAAAGCACTGGCGGAGAAAGAGAAATTCACTATAATCAATAGTTATTGTATTTACAATAAGATCTCAATACTCTTAATTAAGATCTAATTTCTCAAGATGTTGTATGAATATTATAGGAACAATAAAAGTCGCAATTTAGCCCCTGTTTGGTATCCATTTTTGAATAGTTGATTGATGGAGAATATGTGGTTAAAATTTAAGGAAAATTTTTGAGTTTGCGTGTAATATTATTTTATTGAAGAATGTGTGATTGAAAAGAAGAGAGAAAAAAATGCATTTTGAAAAAAATTGCTACCAAACAGGGGCGTAAACTCTAGAAATCAAGTTGTAGATGAATAGGAGTCCCAAAACGAGTCAAAATGCAAAATGGGTCTAGGCTAGATAACCCAGTCGCTAGAGCGAAAGACGAGCGGTAGGTTGGCGACAGCTCCGCCGCTCAAGTGCTAGGTCAACGATGAGCGAGTCACAAGTCTCTGGAGAAAATATGCAGGAGTCGTTCGAGCGAAAATGCGACAACTTTTCTTCCTGGTTCATAATTTTATTCTGTTCAAAACCACTTCAATAAAAAAACTCTAATAGCCACTAGAATTTGGATCAAAATACAATAAGCACAAACCATGACGTTATACTATGATAACAATGTATATGTGACAAATATAAAAGAATCAAGAAACCACCAAGAAGAAAAATAGAAAATTTTATTTGTACCTAATTTTTTACATAATTGTTGACGCCTAAGGAGCCGTCACATGTCAATTCGGTAACCCTTTAGGTAAAAAATTAGGTACATGTAACATAACTCAAGAAAAATACATAGAATAAAAAGTACCATCTCTTGAGGGAGATCGTCAAGGCATGGGAACGCGAGATATGTCACACACACCTACGGGCAAGTGAAAGATTATTGGGATATAAGCCCAATAGTATTAGTATATAATTGTAATTTATGACATTTTAGTTGCTGACCAGTTAAGAATTCAAATTAGAAGTTAATCACGGATCAAAGTTAATTCTGCACTGCTTTATGTGATTAATATAACGCATATATAATAATTTAACAAAAATTCTTGGATAAAGTATTGTTAAATAATTTACTGTCCAGTTTTTACTTATTTTCCAACAACAGGAACACAATTATTTTGGATTACCGTATGACAATGTCTCTCACTTAATCAAACTTGCGCTATGATATGATGAAACCTACAACCCTGTTCCCTGTCCAGGCTTGGGACAGGGAGAAAAAGAGGGACGCCACCCTATTGGAGTGAGAGAAATGCTATAGAACCCGGGATTAAATCTCGGGTTCCAAACAGGGAGGGCCCCTATTGAGGGGGGGCCTGACATCCAATAGGGGGGTCTCCCTGTTTGGAACTCGGGATTTAATCCCGGGACAAACAGACTTTTCCATTGGAGAGGGCCTCTTGAAGCTTGGATAGGGGGCTTTATCCTAAAACCTATATGAATTCTATACCATTCAACTGTCTACTCTATAATATGATATTATCTAAAGTGAATTCTATACCGTTCAAATGTCAAGGAAACTATATATAGAAGGACACTAATTTGTCCTCTATAAAAGGGACCCCCTAAATCCCGGGTTCTATAACATCTCTCTTATTCTATGACTATATGAACAAATTTACCTCGAAAAAAAGTCGTTTAATGTGATTAGTCTCATTTCTAGCCAAGTGGTGGTTGAATCTCAAATACGTTCAATCTATATCCGATCAGACTAGAATATGGTTATATATGGGACTGGTCCTCTTTTAATTCTAAACCTTAAACCAACGAGTCACGTACTAGGCACCCACCGCTCGTCACACTATGTGAGCTAGCAAGGCCCAAAGTCGTTACCTTAACAACATAAGTCCCTACTTGGTGTAAATTAAAAAGTTGGTAAGAATACAAGTTGAAGTCAATAATTAATTTTAACAACACATTTCATCAATTTTTATCAAAATCTACTAAAAATCATATTTTTAACTGCACAAAGGAGGGGCTAAGTTTCAACTATCAATCTAGAAGGTGATGAATTTTAATCAAGCTAAGTTTACATGTTTAATTCAAAGCCTCAATTTTAGTCTACCAACGACCTAAAAAAAAAAAAAAGGTTGGTAGGATTAGTTGAGCCATAAAGGCAAGCAGCACCCAAATTATGTAAATAGATGGTCAAGAAGAGAATAATTTGAATATATAAAAATGAATAATGTGTTTCTTTCTATAGTAAATTAAACTCATAAAACGGCGACTATCAATTTAGAAGTCATGATTGGAATGATTATATTATTCAATATGTAACTACAATTTTTTAGCATCGTCATCTCTTCTAGAACCTCATTCAACTTGACAAGATTAACCGTATAAATATAAATATAGAATTAGTTCTAACCTTGTGTGAAATCACATTGTACAAAACAAGCTAGCTGTAGGCATGGACTGAATGGTTTAGTTGATCAACTTTGACAATTAACGTATAAACAGAGAATAAGAAAACAATGAAGTCAAAAAATAAGAAAAAAAGAAGAAGAAGAATTATAAAACCAAAACCATGACTGTTAATTACTATAAAAGCAATGCTTTGTAGCATTAACAAAACGCTGAGAGATAATTGGAGAGATCAAATAATAGAAGATAAAATATGGCCTCAAAGGGTAGTGCTGTACCAGTAATTGACATGCAAGATCTTTCAGGGCTGCCTGAAAGATTAGTGAAGGCTTGTGAAGAATGGGGATGCTTTAGGATTGTAAACCATGGCGTTCCAATGGAACTCATGTCCCAAATGAAGAGCGTTTCGCGTTCTCTCCTTGACCTTCCCATGGAAATCAAGTTGAGAAACTCTCATCCCGAGCATGGCAAAGGATACACCCCACCTAATATGGCAAGTCCATATTTTGAGGGTTTGAGTTTATACGATATGGCCTCGCCTGGAGTGGTCAATGATTTTTGTACTCAAGTTGGCGCGTCTCCACATCAAAGGTACTGTTCTTGGATGTATATTATTAAGATTTAGAGTTTCATTCTTAAGAGAAGTAGTAATTCAAATCCTTATAAGTTGTTTTTTTTTTTTTTTTTGTCTTTATTCGATGTGAAATTTTATTTATTAATACGTTCCTGTAAGATGGTGGCTCGTATGAACAAATCAATCTTGAAATTCATGTGCTCATTTTTTTAAAGACATAATTGGATCGAATTGTTTGTTTAAGCTTAATGGGTTCTAATATGATATTTAGGATTTAGGATTCCATCATAAAAATGTCAAACTAATTAAAATGAGTAATCGAAACATTTATAAGTTAATCTATATTTTCATCTTTATTCGATATGAGATTTTATCTCATATATGTCACCATTGTTGAAGGTTTTAGTTTTCTGGTCTATTTGAAGAGTTTTTCTTATTTTATTTTTTTGCAGAGAGATAATAGAGAAGTATGGTTTTGCTGTGTATGATCTTGCACAAAATCTAGGCAGCAAATTGATGGAAGGTTTAGGGTTGGGTCGTCATGAGTTGTTCAACCAATGGCCATGCCAACTGAAAATGAACAAATACAATTACAGTCATGAAACTGTAGGATTAACAGGTGCGGTGATGCATACAGACCCTGGATTTCTCACAATACTTCAGGATGACGAGACAATTAATGGGCTGGAGGCAGTGGACAAGCACACTGGAGAACTGGTTTCAGTTGATCCCATGCCAGGGACAGCGGCGAATCCAGGTCCGAAGTTCAGCTAGAGCGAAAGTCAACTATTGACCATTAATTCAACGATCGTACTCTCACAACATTTGATTCATGGATCACACTTTCACAACCGTGGAGGTCCAAACTCGCACTCTCGCAACCTTTCATACTTTTCACAAGTTAAAATATCATCAATTTGGTGTGAATGGATTGTTGATAGGTTTCACTCCACCTTGCTTTCTCTTCTTCCAATTTCTTCCCCCAAATACAATACGACAATACCCAGCAAAAGCTCCCTCATTTTCTTTAATCATCTCCAGCCCCTAATTTCAACCCACTTCCATTAAACTAACTTAAAATACCCCAAAAGTTTCCAAAACTATTCTAAATTTCTAATTAAACAATACTCAACAGTCGACAGTTTCAGTATAGAAAAGAAATTAAAATTCTTTTCTTTAAATTGTTAATAATATCAAATTTTATGTATCAAACATAAACTGCACAGAAAGTTAGCAAATTAGCAACACTTACTGACAAAATGTACAGTCCGGCAATCAACGTCGGCGTCGCAGTGGGCACTCCAAGTCTCCAACACAGCCACAGGCACCGCAGACACAGCAGACGTCGAACACCTGATTCCAAAGCGGCGAAGCCTCAAAGTTACGAACTCACACCATCGCAGTCCCTACTCACAGTCGCAGTCTCACACGGGCGAATCCAGCTGCATTGCTATCCTCTCCAGTGATCCAATCGCACAATTTCGCCCAAATCGCCCCAGAGGCCAGAGCCAAAGGGTTTGCACACTTGCAGCCAGTTTGCCGGTTGTGACTTCATCTGTATGGCAAATTGGACCATCCATTACTCCAAATTGGGCCATGGAATTGGGCTTTTTTTTTTAATTGATAAGCCCAGAAGCCACAACTTAAACCAAAAAAACCAAAAAACCAAAAAATCAGACCAGCCCACCACCATCATCTTCTTCCTCCGTTGCTGGCTTGCTCTGTGAGTTTGTAACTGTAATTCTCCTTCCCGGCAGTGAACATTTCGGCGAATCCAGCTAGAGCGGCCGCTCTAGCTCGCCACCCCCTGAATCCGCCCCTGCTTCATGTTCCATATTAGTCAATTGAATAAAATATTTCATTCTTCTGCCAATTAATTCTGTCTTTTATCTTATTGTTTGTTTGAGATCATATATTTTATGTGCACTTATTGGGAAATAAAATGGATCAAGGTAATATATATGACACGATATGAAGTACATGATCGCAAATAAATAATAAGATAAGAGGCAAATAATTAATTACCGAGGAATTGAATATTTTATTCAATTGACTAATATGAAGAAAATAAGGGTCCGTTTGATTGTAAGGGTGAAAAGAAAATGAATTATATGTAATTGAATTGCCTAGAATTTGTTTTAGATGAAATTGTAATTAATGGTGTCTGATTGGTATAATTTTTCACCTAATCCCTTTGGCTTTGTTTTTCATGCAAATTGTTACTTTTTGGGATAATTTTCTGTACAATCTATATTAAAATTTGTTTGGATTCCCAAAAGAAAAAAAAAATTAATTTTTTTTTTTTTTTGAAATTTTGTTGTCTTCGTTTGGTCAATTAATTTTTTTACTACTGAAAATAGAATTTGTTTTTTTTGCAAGAAAAAAAAAAGCACGCGTGGGGGGAGGGGGTAAAATATTTTTAGTCAACTTTTTGCCTATCAAACAATGATTTTGACATAAAGTGAGAATTTATTTTCTTTTCCATGCCATTTTCTAGGCAATCAAATGGTGTCTAAATACAATAATTGTGCCTACTTAATTATTTTATATTTCAGTAATACAAAACTTGTGAAAATGGTGTAACATCTATAGGAGTGCATGTCAAACCCTAGAAATACCACAAAGATGAAAACAATATAAAAAATCACGTGGAATAAAGGGAAAAAATATTTTTCCAATAAAAATGCGTGGAATAAAAGAAATAAAATTTTCCGATAAAAGCGGGTGAAATAAATGAAACAATATATTCCCAAAGAAAACCCTATCGAATTTGGGTAACAAACCCAACAATCTCCACCTTGACACAAATTCCTATGCAAAGAAAGAAACTCTAAAATTTCTCTACCGTGAAAAATAAATTCAACTACAATGAAAAATTAGAACTCTTCAAGAAGAATTAAACTCTCTCCAACATAAAAATAAGCTTCCTCTTCCACGGTATCCAATATGGATACATGAAACCAAACACCGGGTTTCTCAAAATTCACAAAGAATTGAAAATTACCAAATAGTGTCGAAGGACACCTTGTAACAGAATCAACTCCAACGACTTTTATAGAGGGCCCCTGGCTAGTCTCAACATCTTGAAAAATGCCAGAAGCATGTGCAGTCGAATTAGCATCCATATACCTATCTCTAATGGGTCTATTCTTAGTGGTTGAATACAATGGAACTACATGTAATGGTGGCAAAGATGAATTATCCATATCTTCCAAATTCGACTGAGTAGTATTCTTCAAATGGACCCCAAACCAAATCCCAAAGGTATAATATCAAATTGAATCTCCACCACGGTACTAAATCTGTGCTGATTTTTCTTCACAATTTATGCTCGACTATGCAAGATGTATAACTGGGACCTCTTTCACACCTCAAATACAACACAAGTACCCTTTCGAATTGTCAAGATTCCACATCCTCTAGAGAGCGCACACCCTTATTCAACGAAGTGAGATTCTTCTTCAAGTCTAGACTATGTCGAACGTGACCGAGCGTTCTGTATCTTCCATCCACCGACTTCAATGTGACTCTACCAATACTAGCTACCTGATAAGGTTCGTTGTTATCCATGACAACTACACTTTGAGTCACTGTTTCATATGTTTCAAATAAATTTCGATTGGAACATATATGGAACGCACAAACAATATCCAAAATTCATTCATCTTCAGATTTCGATTCCATGCCAGAAATCGTCAAAACATCTCCATCACTCAAATAGTTCTCGACTATGTTGATTTCGTCTAAAGTATTTGATAGCTTCCCATGGTTTGCAATCAAATTACCTTTATTTTGTATTTTTTTCGCAACCCCTCTTAATATATCATTTCTTCTCGTAATAATAACAAACCTGATTATTGAAAATTTGACCTCAACTTACCCCTTCTCCGTTCACCATGAACAACAAGACATTCTCCATCTGTGGCCTCGGAATCAACCAAATACTCCATCTTCTCTTTTGAAAACAAAGTATCATACATATCTTCAATTGTAAGAGTATCATACTATACAAGATTGTGTCTCTAAATGAAGTAAACGAAGCGGGCAGTGAACATAAAATGGTTAAGGCCAAATCTTCTTCATCATACTTTACCTCTAAAGTCTCCAAATCAACGACGATCTCTTTGATCACAACGAGATGGCTTCCAAAGATCTGTCTTCTGCCATGCGGTGAGAATACAACATCTGTATCAGATGTAATTTGCTTGTCAGATTTTTAGTCATTTTTCTCCTTTAAAACTCCCTGAAAAACATTATTAGAGAGATAAAGATGGATCTATGAAAGTGCCTTTCGATCCTCTGTTGTTTATTCTCCGTTGTCCAAGTTGTGAGCATTTTGTCAAATCGCAACAACGCATCATCCAAATTCATTTTGCGTGAGTACATCTCGCATCTTCACTTACCACACCAAGAATCTTATATTGCGATCCAAAAACAAAATTTCTTACTTCATGATTGTCATCAATAACAAAAACCTCAAACAAATCACAATCAATAACTCTAATACTACTTGTTAGAAAATAAAATTGATTGATATAATATATATAACACGATATGAATTATATAATCGTAAACAAATGACAAGATAAATGGCAAAGAATTAATTGGCAAATGAACGAAATATTTTATTCAATCGACTAATATGGAGAAAACAAATACAATAGCTGTGCATGAACAATTATTCCATATTTCAGTAATACAAAATTTGTGAAACGAGTCTATTATTTATAGAGTGTATGCCAAACCTAGAAATACCACAAAGATAGAAACACAATAAAAAAAATCATGTGGAATAAAGGATAAAATGTTTTCCCAATAAAAACGCGTGGAATAAAGAAAAAAAAAATTCCAATAAAAGTTCGTGAAATAAAGGAAACAATATATTCCCAAAAAAATCCAATCAAATTTGGGACACAAACCTAATAGAAAAGGGGATCGACTTTTGTTGCTATAAGGCAATTTGGGGAATTTTTAGATGACGACGAAGTTGGTGAGGAGGCCGCTGCTTTGTACGCTAGTATTGCTGGAACCATTTGGTCAGATGCTATTGACAAGAACTATTCGGGTGGGAATGCGACAGAGTGCACTATTGTGCAATACAATTCTCTATTCGAGTTTCGGAACAGAGCGAACGAGATCTGGTTGACATTTGACTTGGAAGATGGTATTGCAATTTGAGGAGTAATTATACAATGCTAATAACGTGTCTCAAGTGTGAATCTTGAGAAAATTAATTTTAGCATATAAAAAAAGATACGTACCTACATCAGCACAAACCATGATGTTATACTATGTTAACAGTGTATCTAGGACAAATATAAAAGAACCAAGAAGCTATCATCGAGGAAACCACTAACGAAAAATACCATCTCTTGAGGGAGATAGTGAAGGCATGCAAACGCGAGATATCTTACACACACATTAGGGCAAGTAAAAGATTTTTGGGATATATGCCCAAAAGTGTTGATACATAATTGTAATTTATGACATTTTAGTTGTGGACCGATTAAATATTCAAAATAAAAGTTAATCACGCATGATCAGTGTTTTAAAAAGCGATACCTAGGCACGTCAAAACGCATCGCTTGACACTTTTTTTAAACCTTTATTTATTTATTTTTTGCCTTTTTATTTTATTTTTGCTTCTAGGCGTGATTTTTTTAAAACACTCTTTTGTGCTTTTTACATTTGTTTTCTTTAATTATCCACAGCTTGGCCTCCACGTCTCGCCACGCTTTACACTTTTTAGAAAACTGCACGTGATCAATGTATAATTCTACAATCATTTATGTGATTAATGTAATGTATATATATAATAATTTAATAAAAAGTTTTGGATAAAGTTTTGTTAATTAAAATAATTTACTGTCTAGTTTTTACTATATATGAAAATGTTGGGGAATCAACAAGAATTATGTATGTGTTGAACGACATGTTAACAGGAAGCGAGGTATATGACAAAATATGAAGTAGCGATCACAACATACAAGAACACAAGAAAATTCGTTGAGGATTGGAGAATTTATTAATAATGGAGAACGAATACAAAAAATATTGTGTTTACAATATTATTTAGCTTAATGTATCTAACTCGTAAAGAAAAGTCAACTATATATAAGGAACATATCAAAACCCTAACAATATTCTTAAAGATAATTATAGTATCAAAAAATGCATAGAATATAAGAAACAATATTTTTGCAAAAATCCAACTGAATTTAGGTAAAACAAAAGACAACTAATTTGTTTTTATTTAGGATGGAGGAAACACTTTTGAGCATGTGATCAACTTTGATCCGAATTATATTAGTAATTAATATAACTACATGAAAAAAAATATTAAGAAAAAGGGAGAATAAGCAATATAAAAATAATAACAAGAACACAAGATTTACATGAAATCTAAAAAGGGAAAAAATTATGGGCAGAGAATGAGAAAATTCACTATATCAAAGATGATTACAAGAGATACGACTACTCCAAATGGTATGATATGATGAAACCTTAATATATAATAAAACCTCTCGGCCTGATACCCCCGCTTCTACAACAAACCTCCATTTTTTCCCCATAATTTTAGTTTCACCATATGTCGCACTGTGAGTTTTCGGGCCAGATCAAATAGAATTATGGTCACCAGACTTGAACAAAACAAAATATTTAGATTATTATATGACCATATGATCAGATTTACCTTGGAAAAAAGGTTGTTTAATGTGTTTAGTAGCATCTCTGGCCAAGCTGGTGATTGAATCTCAAATTTAAAAGTCGATAAAAATTGAAGTCAAAATCAATAATTAATTTTAACTATACATTTCATAGAATTCAAAACTTTTTAACCATATATTTTATTAATTTTTATCACTACATACTAAAAGTCTGATTTTTAATAACACCAAAAAGGGACAGTGTTTCCACTTGGTGAACTAAGAAAAGCACATTTTAATATTAAAGTAGAATTAATTTTTAAATGTATTTTTCGTCAAATTATCAATCTAGAAGGTGATGTATTAGTCATTTTATTTGTTTAGTCGCATTTCCAGCCAAGCTGGTAGTTGAATCTAAAATTTAAGTTTCAACTCGCTGAACTAAGAAAAGCTCATTTTAACATTAGTGGAATTATTTTTTAATTATTTTTTTCAACAAACTATCATTCTAGAAGGTGATTAATTTTGATAAAGCTAAGCGTACACTTCTAGTTGAACGATTGATCAATTTTAGTCTACCAATGCCCCTAAGAAAAATAAAAGTGGTAGGATTAGTCGTTTCAAGAAGGCAAGCAACAGCCAAATAATTCAAGTAGATGGTCAAGAATAGAATGATTTGAATATATAAATATGAATATTGGGTATCTTTCTTTTGTATATTAAACTCGTAAAGTCGCGACTATCCCAATTTTAATTTCTACCAAATTATGAATTTCATAAAATATACGGTTAAAATTAATAGTTAACTTTAACTTAGATTATAATTTAGATTTTAATTTCTACCAAATATGCTCTATATCATATAGAATTAGTTCTAACCTTGAGTGAGATCACATTGTACAAAATAAGCTAGAATAAAACCTAAGAGGCATGTACCGAACAGTTTAGTTGATCAACTTTGACAATTAACTTATAAACAGAGAATAAGCTGAAAATGGAGTTTAAAAAATTATATTAAATTACCAAAACCATGACTCATAATTACTATAAAAGCAATGCTTTGTAGCATTCACAAAACGCTAAGAGCTAATTGGACAGATCAAAAAATAGAAGAAAAGATATGGCCTCAAAGGGTATTTCTGTACCAGTAATTGACATGCAAGATTTCTCAGGGCTGTCTGAAAAATTAGTGAGGGCTTGTGAAGAATGGGGATGCTTTAGGATTGTAAACCATGGCGTTCCAATGGAACTGATGTCCGAAATGAAGACCGTTTCACGTTCTCTCCTTGACCTCCCCATGGAAATCAAACTGAGAAACTCTCATCCTGATCATGGAAAAGGATACACCCCACCTAATATGCCAAGCCCATATTATGAGGGTTTGAATTTATACGATATGGCCTCGCCTGGAGTTGTCGATGATTTCTGCGCTCAAGTTGGTGCGTCTCCTCATCAAAGGTACTGTTTTTGAATGCATATATATATATATGTCACTGTTGCATTTTTATATATAGCATAACAAGTAATATAGTGGACATTTGAGTCCAGTTTATCGTTCTCATAAGAATTATACTTTAATACTTAATCCAATTTTTTCTAACCACTATTTAATGAAAACAAACGAAGAATTGTGAATTGTTGTGATTTTTTATCTAAATACTTGAAAATAGCTAGATTGACACAAAGATTGTTTTAGAATTCAAATATAGATATTAGGGTCTAACAATTTCGTCTATTTATCATTTTAAGTCTTAATTCAAGATTCATAAATTTAATATAGCGTTCGATCGAATTTTTCTATTGAATTCAATTTACTCCTTTCGAGTTTTTATTGGGCTTATTCAACTAATTCAATTACATACAACTATGTTAATCAATCTTAGTTATAATGCACTATTTGTTCTAAGAATTCATATAACGATCGCGATAATTAGTATAGGTATCTCTACACGTTATATTAAATTACCGGATTTTAATCCGTGATCTAAATCTAAAACTCACCTCGCGATTCGTAATAAATTCAAAAAATTATTGAATTATTAATCAAAGTAAATCAAAGCATTAAATACATAATTAAAATCAATACATATATAATGAAGGGAGTTGAATTTTGAATAAAATAAATAAAAGATCTCAAAAGATTATATTGTTTGTTCTAATGAAAAACTTAACTACTCATAATAATAGAAGAAAAACATTTTAGAATATTAAAGTAAATCATCGGGTTTTGAATTGATATATGGAGAAGTGGATGAATCTTGCACCAAATTCCTTTTCTTATATCAAATCTTGATTCCAAATCCTAGCTCTTGATTTCTTGTCTTTTTCTTTATTTTGCTCTCTCAATCTCAAGTTGTATTGCTATATATCTCAATGTGTGGAACTCCTCAAAAGTGTCTTTCTTCTTGTCTTAATACTCCCCTTCAAGAATTTCCCTAATTTAGAGTTTTTTTTGGGTTTCAAAATGGGCAAAAAATGCGTCTTAGATACGTTCAAGCAGTGTCTAGGTGCCATGTGGTGGCACCGCAGCTTTGTGAAGATATATTGGGTGGAGCCTCGTCACCACACGGCGCCACCTCTCAGGGAAACTCAACACTGCACATCCTTTTGTTTTTTTATCATAACTTTTTCTCCTGATATCCGATTGAGACGATTTCAATTGGGTTGTAAACATAACTCAAATGAATACAATTTTATTAGATGTAGTTCATTCCCAATTCGAACGTTTACTAGGCCAAAAATGGGTCTCAATCTTTTGTTAAAAATGTAGAACATCCTTGAGCGGTTGAAAATTGATTAGTAAAATTATTTTGGTCATGTTTCACTCTTTCTTTTTACTTCAAATTGCATCTAATTAACCCCCTAGCATTCTTGAATCTTCATTGTGAGGTCCGACACAACTTTCGATTGGTTACACTTTAGTCCCCAAATTTTGGATCTTGCTCCTTTCACCAATTTTCACTTATTTCTTTCAATTCTACTTTTATTTAACGAGTTTCTCCTAACAAACGAAATATGCAATAAATTAGGCTATAATTATTCAAAATAACTATTAAATATCTATATTTTTAGGTCGAGATAAAATGCTCTTATCAGTCACCAATGTTGAAGGTTTTAGTTTTCTGGACCTGTTTTAAAAAAAAATATTCAATTTTTTTTTTTTTTTTTGCAGAGAGATAATAGAGAAATATGGTTTTGCTGTGTATGATCTTGCACAAAACCTAGGCAGCAAATTGATGGAAGGTTTAGGGTTGGGTCATCATGAGTTGTTCCAGCAATGGCCATGCCAACTGAAAATGAACAAATACAATTATAGTCATGAAACCGTAGGATTAACAGGTGCTGTGATGCATACTGACCCTGGATTTCTCACAATACTACAGGACGATGAGACAATTAATGGCCTAGAGGCAGTGGACAAGAACACTGGAGAATTGGTTTCAGTTGATCACATACCAGGGACCCTGGTTGTCAATATTGGAGATGTGGCAAAGGTACGTGTACGTGTTACAAGGATAACTTTAAATAAACAAATTTACTCTCGCTCCAACATCTTCAGTTTTTAGACGAGTTGAATTACATTATATCGCTGGAGATAGAAATAACGAGTTTAAGCTTAAGTTGTGCACATGATGATTGATGAAAACAATTAGTGTGGCTTACAAATGAGCTGTGAGCATGTGACTATGCATTTAAATAAATCAGATGGTCCAACACAAATGAAAGATTTCTCAGCATTCTTTAACATAAATTACAGGTCAATATTCTTGCTTGAAAGAAGAATTTCAAGATCCTTTTGTATGGTTGAATCACATTGCTTTTCAATCACCATATTGTGTATTTTCTTGCACTCCAATGGTTCCAATCTCGACCACAATGAAAGGGGATTATTATTCACAACCTAAGCACTTAATTTCGAGAGTTTCCATGTCAAATATGTGGTTCAAGGTACTTTTCAAATTTGGAGATATTTTCCATACAAATTTTTTCATATTTTCACTCCCTTTTGTCCTTAACAATAATTAGAGGTTGCATGAGAGTTAAAGGTGGTTATGAGGATTCATATTTTTAAATTTCAAGTTCAACCACCATCTTCAACCCTTTGATGTCTTGTGGGTTAGGTCATCCAACATGGATGACTCATGACCTATTTTTTTTAAACATCTCCCACTAGTACATCTCAAGACTTAATAATACCAAGTCTTATGTCTTTTAACTCAACATAGCAGGTAGTGTCAATAAAGAAAATTGATGCTTTAATTTGTAAGTCACATTGACCTTCAAAAATTCCAATTATTGAGAAGAGACTAGTTTGAACTTACTATCCATCTGAAAAAATGTGACCAACTAAAATATCAACCATGTCAGCTCAGTCATCTTTGAGAATAGAATCTATCTTTTTAAGCCCACATCAAGTTTTCTATTGTGTGGTTGTTGCTCTTTGAAGTATCATGTTCTTCCAACATACCAAAATCTTATCGTGCCATATGTTGTTGTATTCAGCTTTTCACCTTTATACTATAGATTTTCAATGCCACAATCTATCAAATTTTAGAGTCGTTTATCCTTAATCAATACCTATTTATACAAATATATCATTTTGCATTAATGCAAAATTAACGTATAAGATAGTTTAACATTAGGCACGGCGTCGAAAGTTCACTATGTTCGCAATCATCATAAGCAATTCTTTTGTTTCATTATCATAAACTGAACTTCATAACGCAAAATTCTATAAGTTCTCAGCGATAATTACATTAATTTTTGTAGCCTTAGAACTCCCTCTCAGATGGTGGATCAAATAGTTCTAAGTGAAATTTTCTCTAAATCTTTCAATCACTGAACTATCATTCAACTAACGATTAATAGATCTAAGTAGGAACTGCACTAATTTTACTGACCTCAGCATTCATAATAATTTACGAATTAACAAATATCGCATAATTCAATAAGACAATTTCATAATGTGCAATAAAATCATAAATATGTGCATTCGTCCAATATGATATGTATTATGATATTACAAATTAATAATTTTTAAAAATAATTTAGATTTTTTCGAGGAATAAAACTCACATGATTTAAGTTTTATTACATGAGTTCTTAATCCCACTTGAATCTTTGTAGCAACACACTCCCAACAAACGGAAAGTAACATTAAAATTTCTCTTATTCTGCTTATCACAAAAAAATGTCTCAAAAATATTCAAAAAATGGACCAAAAACACTTTCAAATAGTTTTCAATCTCAAAAAAACCGTCCCAGCTTTAGTTGCCATGACTTAAGGCTTGTCTTTCTTTTAGAATCTTGTTACTTTTAAGCTGTCTTTTAGCCCTTTTAGAGCATTTTAAAAATTAATAATTACCTCCCACTAGGTAATAGTATCCCTAGATAAATATTCCGGATTTAATATAAAAATTATAAAGTTTAATTGATCAGATTTTTATTTTTTTTTGTATTTAAATGATGTATTTTAAACTTTAAATACATAAAAAATACTTTAACAATCCAAAAATATAATATTTTTATATCAATAAATTCAGAATAATATAGGGATCAAAATGCAATTTTCGAAATTTTGAAATAACCCCACACGCTCTCGCGCGCAGGGAAGATATTCATTTTTTTTTCCAAATTATGGGCATGTGCAATGCATGCATCGCCTTCTCGATCTTATTCATTTTATTTTTTCATATGTTACATTGATTTGACGTCTGAGTTTATCTTTTTGGTCAAAATTTAAAAAATTTATACTGAATATCGTGTTTGGGACACACACACACACAATGAATAGAGAGTGAGGGACGTGGAAAAATATGATCTTCATCTTCTTCATTTTTTACTTAAATTTTCATATTTCAATCCAAACTTTAAAAACTTCATAACTTTTTCATTTTAAATCCAAAATTTGAGTTCCTTATATGGTTGGAAAGTTCATTGAAATGCATTTATAACCATACCAATATTAATGCAAGAATCAACGAATAAAATGAAGAAAAATTGTAAATTGTTTTGAATTTTTAACTACGATTTCATTTTTCTCCAAAAATATAAAATTAAATATTTTGAAAATGTGCATATATGATCTAAATCATATAGAAAACAAGATGTAAAAATTTTGGGAATTTATGTTGCATATTTCATGACATGCCATTAATGATGCTTCAAGCATTATCATAAAAGGCATACAAGTATTTTTATCATAATTATCCTTTTTTGGGAAGATAATATGCAAGGAAAATAATTTTTGAGGCTCTTATACCAATGAAAGACATCGCAGCATTCTTTAACATAAATCATGGGTCAAGATTCTTGAAAGAAGAATTTCGAGATTTTTTTGTATGATTGAATCACCTTACTTTTCAAACACCAAATTCTACATTTTCTTACACTCCAATGGTTTCAATCCGAATCACAATAGAAAAGGATTATTATCGACGACCTAAGTGCCTATTTTTGTGAGTTTCCAAGACAAATATACGGTTCTAGGCACTTTTCAAATTTGGTGGTATTTTTCATACGAATTTTTTCATCTTTTCTCTCCCTTTTGTCCTTAACATTAATTGAAAGTTGTATGCGAGTTAAGGGAAGTTATGGAGAGTTATTGTTGAAACTTTATAAAACTTAGACTTTATGAAACTTTTTGAATTTCCAAGATCTTCATGTTAAATCACCAAGAAAATTAATTAATGCAGAACATATATTGATACTTGACTTTATATCTTGAATCTTTAGTCTTGAAAATCAATTTGCAATTCCTTTTTGATTGGTTTCTTGCTTTCAATCTTGATTACCTTCTTCTTCAATTTGATTGCTTGAATCTCTTTTCTTGATTCTTGATTGTAGGTTTTGGATCTTCCCTTTCAATATGTTTTCTCTAGTATTCTTGTGTTGATAGGATGACAAAAATAACGAGAAAAATGCATATGAATTGGAGATCATAATCCCAAATATTGTTTTCATATGTATTTTTACCCATCATGAAATACAGTTTTAAAGGAATCTAGTCTCCACACATACTTAGGCCCACACTTTATTTAAATACCCTAAACTCGATGACTTTAATTATTTATTAGATCACTTTAAAATGGACTTAACTTTAAGATAGCATTTATACACAATTAATTACATATGTACGCACGCATGATAAATTAATAAATTTCCAACAATCTCCCACTTGGGTCATACATGTTACCTTATAAATGTGTATAACCTTATGAGTTCAAAACTTTTGCTATCATAACCAAAAGCATCTCTGAACAATCTCATCCATCAATTATATCAATATATGATTAAAGTGGTCTTTGTTACAAGTAATATAACTAATCCTATCAATGATCACGTATATCAACACAATCAAATGACATAGATTAGGTATGGATGTGTAGCATGAAAAATACCTGTAATATGATCTAAACATGCATATTTCCAACTAGTTCTACTTTATTCTTTAATACCTTATACTTTAAAGAGATCAAACCAATAACTTTAATCAGGGTGAAAACTGAACTGGACACTTTATTATGAAATAAACTTGAATGTGCACAAATAAAATCATGTGTCCAAAAGAGACAACATTCAAAATTATAAACTCCCACTAAACTAGTATATCATAAAAATATAAAACGCCTAAGTGAGCAGTGTGCTAATGAAAGACCTTGGGTGGTGGCCCTTTAGGAAATGGATTAGCTATCATGGAGTTTGTCTCAATATGTCTGTAGCAACCTGACGACTCTGAACTCTTTCTTTAACAACTAGGAATTTCATGTCTATAAACTTAGACTTTGTTGAACTCCTATTGTTGTTTGAATACAAGACTGCTGACTTATTGTCACAAAAAAACTTAAGCGTCTTTCAATTCCGTTCAAAATTCGTAGCTTAGTGATGAAATTTTCCAATCATATTCCTTGATTGAATGCTTCATAACATGCTACAAACACTGCTGTCACGGTTGAAGAATCTATAAGTGTCTACTTAGCACTCATCCAATATATAGCTTTTCCAGCCATGAGGAAGACATAACTCGATGTGGATCTCCTACTATTTTTGGTATCCAGCAAAATCAAAATCAAAATAATTAATGATCTTCAATTGATCTGATTTCCTGTATGTGAGCATGTAATCTTTTGTTCTCTATCGCATAACCTTCTTGGCTGCTTTCCAATGATTCGTCCCAAAGTTACATAAATATCTTACTAACATTCCAACAATAAATGTTATATCTGAATGTGTGCATACATGAGCATACATAAAACTCTCAACTGCTGAACCATAGGAAATTTTCTGCATTTGCTTTTCTTTAAAGTCAATCTTAAGGCATTAATTGAGACTAAACTTATCTATTTTAGTAACACGGGTATCTCCTGGTTTGCAATCTTGCATCCCATATCTCTTTAAGTACCTTATCGATATAGCTCTTTTGTGATAATCCAATAATACCACGTAAATGATCATGTTGTATCTGTATCCCTAAAAAAATGCGTCATCGGGATCTTTCATTTCAAAATTCTTTGATAGAAATCTCTTAGTTTCGTACAATAAGCATATATCATTAGAGAAAAATAGTATGTCATCAACATGCAATACTAGAAAAATATACTTACTCTCACTAAACTTGTGATATTCATAATTATCAACTGCATTTATCTTAAAACCAAACGAGATAATTATTTGATAAAATTTGTGATATCATTGACGAAAAACTTACTTAACCCCATAGATAGATTTCTTTAATTTGCAAACCATTTTCTTTGGGTCTCCTAAAACAATGTTTTCTGATTGCACCATATTAATTTTTTTCTTCAATGTCGCCATTGAAACGTTGTTTTTACATCTATGTGATGTAGCTCAAGATCAAAATGTGTCATAAGTGTCATAATAATCCTAAAAGAGGTACCTTCAGGTAATGAGACAACTTCCCAAATGTTATTGACTTCTATAGACTTTATTTCCTCATTCATGGAATCAAACCACTTTTGAGAATTATCACTTTACATTGCTTGATGATAGTTTATTGGATCTTCTTCCATCAATCCAATGACATCCTCATGTTCTTGAAGAAATACTATAAAATCATCATTAATTGCATTTTCCGTTCTCTAGTGGATCTCCTTAATGACATTTGTTCTTGAGGTTGTTGAGTTTGTTCTTCTAGAGCAATATCTTGACTATATTTAAGGAGTTCTGGAATATTATTTTGATCCAGAATTGCTTCTTGATCAAGATCTGAAGCAAGAATTTATCCCTAGCCCCGATAATTATCAATTGCAATTGACGGAATATTTATATATTCATCTTCAAAGACAAAATCCCTAACTTTATCTCCCCCAATAAACTCTATATCCTCAAAGAAAGAGCATTTTCCGTTTAAAAAAAATTTACTTTGTTGTGAGATCATAAAATTTGTAACCACTTGACCTCTCAGAGCATCCAATGAAATAACACCTAATAGCTCTAGAATTCGGTTTCTTTTCATTAGGCCTATAAGACCCTGCCTCAACTGGATAACCCTAAATATGCAAATGCTTTAAACTATTTTTTGCCTATGCAATGTTCATAAAGAGTTTTGACAATTACTTGGAATACTAATGAGACTATAAACTGCAGTTTTAATGCCTCCCCCTAGAGAGATTCTGGAATGCTGGAATGACTAATCATACTCATTACCATGTCCTTGAATGTTTTGTTTCATCCTTCAACAACACCATTTATGCTAGGAGAACCTCATATTTGGTGTATTGTATGACGATTCCACGTTCCTCTAGGAATTTAGCATAAGGCCTTGGATGTTGTTCTCCTAATCCGTCATATCAGCCATAGTATTCACCAACATAGTCAAATGTGACAGGTTTTATTCTTTTCTTGAGTTGATTCTCAACTTTAGTTTTATAAGCATTGAACATGTCAGTGATTGAAATTTCTTATGAATGAGATACATGTAGCTATAATGAGAAAAAAAAAGTCTATGAATGTGATAAATGACTGTTGACAATTCTAGAATCCATATTAAACAATTAATTAATTCAAATAATGGCAAACCCCATCACAAGAGATCGATCATAACATTAATTTTAGTTTTTGGACAAAAATACCAACTTATATATAAGTGGTACTCTTGGTGTAGTAATTAAATATTGACAATAAACTATGTCAAACAATAAACCTATCTTTAAACAGATTTATTGTTCACCAAAAAAAAAACTTTTATAATTGTCATATATTTATTACCATAGGTGTATATGTAATTCTGCCAAATATTTGCCTTTCTTTGGGCCAATCAATACTTGTGTGAATTACAAACACACAATATCCTGATATTCCAATTAAATTAATTTAAACAAGAGAGATTACTTTGATAACATGTTGCTTTAACTAATTTAGTTTGAAAAATTAATAATCCAAAATAAATTTAGTACCATGATTTGAAATTTAATTGTTAAAACTTTAGCTTTTTTATTATTTTTGTTTTAATAACTAAAACAAAAAATATAAAAATATAAAAACAGGACAAAGAATTGGCGCTATGTGCATCCAATAGAAATCGGGCGCTGCAGCACCACACATTGCCTAGGCACTACTCTAATGTTGGAAAACGTCCAAAAATTCCATATTTTTTAAATCTAGGGTTTGAATTCACATCCCAAGTTTTATAAAACTAAAGCATAAATTTCAACCGAAATTTTTTTTAAAAAAAATCTTCATTTAATCTCAATGGTTTAACATGGATTGACTCTAATACCACATGTTGAAACTTTATAAAACTTTATGAACTATCAAGATCTCCATATCAAATCACCAAGAAAATTAAATAATGTGGAACATATCTTGATTCATGACCTTATATCTTGAATCTTTAGTCTTGAAAATCAACTTGCAATCCCCTTTTGATTGGTTTCTTTTCAATGTTGAATTGTCTTGTTCTTCAATTTGATTGCTTCAATCCCCTTTCTTGATTCTTGATTGTAGGTTTTGAATCTGCATCTTCAATATATCTTCTCTTGTATTTTTGTGTTGATAGGATGACACAAAGAATGAGAAAATTACAAATGAATTGGGACCATAACCCTATGTATAGCTTTCATATATATTTCGCCCATCATGAAATACAACTCTAAAGGAATATGATACTTACAAATATTTAGGCACACACTTTGAGTGTGTTTGATAGGCATTATTTTGGAAAAATGAATTTTGAAATAGTGATATGATGGGAAATGTGTGGTTGAAAAAGAAGGAAAAGTTATTGATGTGATGGAAAATATTATTTTATTGAAGAATGTGTGGTTGAAAATGAGTAGAAGAATGAGAATGAAAATTAAAATGAGAATCAAACAGGGCCTTTATTTAGAGGTCCTAAGCCCAATGACTTTAATTCTTTATTAGATCACTTTTAAATGGGCTTAACTTTAAGATAACATTTATACACAATTAATTTTATATATAGACCCACATGACAAATTAAAAATTTTCCAACAGTTATAGACTTGAATTTCAAGTTCAAATCATTCTCTCCAACCTTTTTGATGTCTCGTGGGTTGGGTCACCTCATATGTATGGCCCACGACCCCTATTTTCCAACAAGAAGTCTATGCAAATTTTCGTATCTAGATAAAAACAATATTTTGGAGATTAACTGATCACTGAAAATTTTGTAATAGGTTTGGAGCAATGGGAGGTTTTGCAATGTGAAACATAGAGTGCAGTGCTATGAGCCAAAAATCCGTACCTCAATTGCATTGTTTGTATTGGCTCCAAGAGATGAAAATGTGGAGGCGTCACCACAGCTGGTGGACGTCTACCACCCTCGTCTCTATGTTCCTTTCCATTTTGAAGACTACAGAAAGATTCGAAGTTCCACAAAATCACTAACTGGTGCAGCCCTTGAGTTGCTTCGCACAAAAAATTAGAGCCAAATATGGAGAAAAAAAGGATTGCTTTATATTTAATTTTGTTCATTTGTACCTGTTCCTTAGCATGAAGGAGCAGTGATTTTTATCATGTACTGTGTTTACAATATATTTTATCCAATAATATACCTTTCAGTAATAAAATAATGCATTAATTTAAACCAAATTAATTGAAGAAAAACAAACACAGAGTAAGGTTTCATGTGATGACAAAAAGTCATCTGTAATGTGAATGGTAAAGATGGTAAGATGGCTATTGTGAAAAGGCCGGAGGGAGGTGGCGCCAGTGGAATCCTTGAACTCACTGAAATTTGGAAGAAAAAAATGATTCATGACTTTTTATGTTACTTTATTGTTTCTCTTCTTGAACCATGATAGTAATTATTAATTAATAGGAGAGGGATTGAATTTTCCTTTTTGTTCTTCTTTTGTGAAAAAGAAGATTTCATTGTTTTTACGATACTTACAATTCACTCAATATGAGGTTTTTTCTGTATAAACTCTCTTGTTAAGAAGTTTACATAAACGTTTAATTTTCCTTGTACATATAGGATTTCAAACCAAAACAGGACAAAATAGTCTGTCATTTTGCAAATATTTGTTTTGAAACAAGATTTTTTACATCTTTTTGTAAGACATCTTTTGAAATTTTGCAATCTGTTTTTAAAATAAAATTTTGAAATATACAGAACTATTGATAAAAAAAATTTAAAAAATTAAAAAAAAAATTGATAGTTGAATAGTTCTTTTAAGGGTCGATCCACACTCTAGAGTGGAGTCTCACCAGCTGTTCTTGATTAGATCCTTTGGAATCTACTTTAACACTTTCCCATATCCAATATCTAACGCATCAGTTTCTACAATAATGGAGGAAAAGGTCTATTATTGAAAGGCATGGGATACTTTTGACAGCTTCTTCAACTTTTCATACATTTAAAGTATGCTCGTGAGTCCATGGTGACGGATGTTTTTGCAGCTTTTGAAAAAGTGGAGTGCGCAATAACCTTATGTTTTTTTAACAAAGTCAGCAACATAATTGGCACATCCTAAAAATCTTTGCAAACTAGTTTTATCTTGAATTTCATCTGAAAACTTGTCAGCGAATTCAAGGCTTCTTTGCATTGGTTTAAGTGTCCCTAGATGTATGTAAGGACCTAAGAACCTTATGTGTGTTTGACAAAGAACAACATATTAAGCAAAAACAGCTAAACCATTATTTTTAATAACGTGAATAAATATATTGATATGTTTGAAATGTTGTTCTAAACTTTAAGAGTAAATTGGAACATCATCAATATAAACAATAATAAAATTTTGATAAGGATTGAAGATATAATTCATAATATTTTGAAATTCAAGGGGAGCATTTTTTAGACCAAAAGGCAAGACATTTCATTCATATTGTCCAAATGGAATATTGAAAGTAGTTTTGTATTTGTCTTCTTCTTTAATTTGAATCTAACAAAAGTTATATTTCATATCAAATTTTGAGAAGATAACAGTTTTAAGTAATCTATTAAATAGATCTTTCTTTTGAGATAATGGATATCGAATCCATTGAAGGGATTTATTGAGAGGCTTATAATTAATGACGAGTCGGGGAGCACCTCGCTCAATTTGTGCAGAATTATTGACATAAAAAGCATAATAGCTCCATGGAGATTTACTTGGACAAATAAGTTTCTTTTCAAGTAAATCATTGATTTCCTCGATATAATGATCAAGTATTTCTTTATTCATTTGAATTGGACGAGATTTTATAACAATACTGGACTCATGAAAATCAAAATTATAAGAAGTGAAAATATCCCAAAAGGCATTATAGGAATAGTAGAACAAATTTCACTTTCAATTCTTTTTTGAAATAAGAATTTTTTTTTTAATAATTGAAGAATTTTGTAAATGTTCTTCAATTCTTTGAAACTTAATTTCCTTAATAAATTGAATATGTTTTTTTTTTTTTTTGTTGAGATTACTATTATTAATGATTTTTTAAATGGACGTTTCTTTTAAAGAATTAACATCTTCATAGGAATGAGGATTTGTAAACTTGAAAAACATCTCTTGACCAAAGATATTTGCTGTAAGGCCTTTGGAATCAGCTTGGAATGGATAAATTTGAATGATGAAAAGAGTACAAAGACTAACCTCTTGATCTAAATCTTTAACTAAATAAAATGTATTTTTGAAGCATATAATTGAATTACAAACATGAGCTTTTGAAAAGTTTGTATTGAATATTGAGTTTTTACCACTAGCATCATAAAGACATTCAATAGTTTTTTTCAAAATATTTTGTAGGGATTAAACCTTCTCTAATATAATTTTGATCCGCTCCTGAATCAATTAAGACTCTGGAGGTAAATTTGAATTCTTTGTTGATAACAATGGTCATAGAACAATACCATTTTTGAAGTTGAATTCGATTAGTGACATTAACCTTATCTTCTTACGTTTGAGGGTTAGAATGTTAAGCATGCGAAGTATCATCCTCATTTCAAAAGAGGATTCAGAAGATGAAGTAGATTTATGAACATATTCTCATTCCAAATCTTTTGCTTTTGATAGCACTACTTCCATTCTGACTTCTTTCATTTGACGTTAAGAATTGAAATTTGAGATTTCATTTCATTAACTTCAAATTTTAATTCAGAACTATAGGTTTTTTAAGGAGTAGAATCGTTAAACCTTTCCAATATACCTTTCATATTCAAATATTTTATCGAAGCTTTTGATTTAGATGGTAAAAGATGAGAGAATTTTTTCTTTAATTGAGGATCTTCAATCTTCTTAATGGCTTTTTGAATAATCTCTTCTTCTTTTGTTAGAACGTTTATAGTTTTACAACCACAAACTTCCTTTTCTTGGTTTGAAGTAGAATCACAATTTGAACTTTTTTCAACATCAGAATATTTTTTATGTTGATAAACCTGTTCTAACTCATAATTAGATTCTTCATCAAAACTTGAATTTAGTAAGTTGAGAAGTTCAAACTTAACATCTTCATCAATTTGAAGATTATTAATCTTTCCTTTCGTATGGCATCTATTTGAATAATGACGTGTTTGTTTACATTTACAACAGGTAACATTAGTAGTTTTTGAAGTTCATTTTTTTGAAAATTTCTTTTTACAAAATTTTTGAGGATAAGATTGATAAGTTATTTGGTTTTGAAAAGCTCTCTTCTTCTGAAAAGAGTGGACAATTTTCTTTTTAAATTTTGAAGATAGAGGAGTAATGTTTTCACAACCGTATTGTTCGCAGAATGATCCAAGTTCTTTGATCTTTCACTTTTATGTTTTGCTTTGAGTTTCATATCATTGCACAATGCCAATCCTTCTTTATTTATGTAACTTATAATTTTTCCACAAGATAAAGAAGCGTATGGAATTGCATTGTTATTTTGACTTTAATTGAAGTTCTAACTCTCTCAGAAAAGAGTTTTGGAAGGCCAGATATAGATCTTTCTTTCCAAAAAGATTGAAAACAATCTTCTCTCATTAAAACTTTAGTGAGGAAGATATTTTTGTACCACCGAAAATCATGTAATTTCGGACATGTTAAATTTATTAAAATTTCAGAGGATCTTTCTTTTAATGAAGTGGGATTTCCAATGAAGTGTTTGATAATGACTAAAAAGGTCATTATGTTGTCATTAGTTCCATCGGATTTAGTGGCGTTGTATTTCTCAGTGCGATCTTCTTCATTGAAGTAGTTAGTCTACCAATTTTTTATTTGTCCCGAAAGATCAGTAATGATATTACCAAAAGCAGTTAAAGGATGAATGTCACGAAGGTCATAAGTTGAAAGACACATAGCGATATTTTCAATGACTTGAATAATTTGATATTGAGTCATTCTATCAATATTCCATTCAACAATTTCATCCCCATTGTATGTTGTTTGAGGTTTTCTTCCTTCGTCATATTGCATATTAGGAAAAGATTGTCTAGGATAAAATTTTGGTAACTTTGAATTTTGACCTCTTAATCTATTAATTTGAGAGTCTTCATGTGCTTCTTTGAATTAACTTTCAATTTCAATAATTGAGTCAACAACATTGATTTATTAGATGTAGATAATTTTGATAATTGTTTAGCTAATTCTGAAATAACACTTGATTCAGTAGAGAGTTTCCTTAAGCCTGATTTTGGAATAGTTTTATCAATTGGTTTAAATATTGAATTTGTCGGTTGTTTTCTCTCTTTCTTTTCTTCTTTTGATATTTGATTTTGCTCAATTCAAGATAATTGGTTTGACATAGATTGTAATAGTATATTGGTATGATTATTTTGTGATTGAGAATGTGTTTGATATAGATTATTGGGGAAAGAATGTATTTTAAATAGTGATATAATGAGAAATGTGTTTATTGAAAAAGAAGGAAAAGTTATTGATGTGATGGAAAATATTATTTTATTGAAAAATGTGTGGTTAAAAATAAGTAAAAGAATGAGAATGAAAAATGAAAATGTGGTCCAAACGTGCTCTGAATGTTTTTTTATATATTTGGCTATAATTCCAAATTCTTCTGTTCTATCAACAAAAATTGGCTTGAGAAAGAGATGTAATAATATAAGCATTTCCATGGGAAACAACTATTTCTTGTTTAGAATGATGCTCGGAGTGAAAGGTTTGACTCGAAGGAGCTTTCCAAGTCTTTTTATTGACATGAGTATTTTGAATGGATTTTTTAGAAATCTTTTTGCTAAAAAACTTTAAAACATGTCCATTCATAAAAATTTAGATCTTCGGAAGAATCATAATATTCTTGCCAGAAGGATTTAATTTCATCATTTGAAAACATTTTTTTGAAAGTATGACGAAAAATTTTGACAGAAATTTTTTGATTAGTTTTAAATTCATTTTTTCTAATAGAAGAAATAACATTACATTGCTGATCTAGATCTTTCGAAAGGGGGTAACATATCTGAAAAAGTAGGTGAACCGGGCTGTTCTGATTCATTTTCCTTTTCAGACGTATAATAAGGTTTTGGAATAGGGAAATGTTATATGTACACAATCCCTTACATAATGCCTTACACCCCCCTCACATGGAGAGGGGCCCACACATAATAAAATATTTGTGGGCCCCCCTTCATGTGAGGGGGGTGTAGAGCATTATGTAGGGTATTGTGTGTACATGTAGCATAGTCCTTTGGAATATTGGGGGCAAAATCAGCTCCTTTAAGTTTATAAGATGAAGTTGAAAATCTAGCAGATTGAAAAAGATTTTCAGATCTAGAAGAAAATGACCTTCGGATATTAATTGATGTAGACACTCAATTGAAATCACCTTGACATGTCCATCAGTAAATGAAGCTATTTGATCTAGAGTAGTACGAATAGGAGCAGGAATTGGGATTTGAGTATTTTCAAAATTCCATTCAAGTCCTTTATACTGAAATTGCACTGTATCCTCTTAGGAATCATGGTATTGGAATGAATAGGGTTAACTTCTACAAGAAGACTCTCTTCCTTAGAAGATGAGCGAAGAGCTCGAATATAAAGTTGAGTATTCATAAGCTTGTAATATATTCAATATATTACAGCAAAAGCTTTTGAACAGTTATCAAAATCAAGATTCTTTGTTTGAATATGAAGATTGAGAGCATTAGGAATTACATCATCATTAAGATTGATTGTAAAATTTGGGTGACAATTTGAAAAAATTGGACCGCTTTTAAGATTTGATTCTAAAATAAATAATATTGAATTTTCAAATTTGAGGAGTCTCTTATCTCTAAGAGTTAGAAGAATATGAATGTCTAGACCAAGTCTAAACAAAGGCTTGACAGCTATTTGAATAAGTCTCACATGAAATAATTAATTTTCTTTCTATAAGTTTGAATAATTTCTTTTGAAAATAGATTTATTTGAGCTGATTGACTCTTAATAGCAAGAGTTTGCTCAATAGTTTTGATAATATAATTTTGACTAAAATCAAATTTTCCTATTTCATAGATAGATTTCTTGTCTATCTTTGGAATATTCCAATTATGAAGTTTTTGTTCAATTTTTGCAATTTGAAGTTCATGAGTGTTGAAAGTATCTAATGCTGATGCATGATCTTGATCAAATTCTTCTTTATCATGAAAAGTGTTTGAAAGATTTTCAGATCTACTATTAGTTCTCCTAAACCAATTAGGCATTAAAGACATAAATGAATAAAATAATAATAATAAATTACCACAATAGATGCAATGCTACGAGATAGACTAAATCCAACCCGAGCCACAATGGGACCAATCTACGCTCACATAGCTCAATAGACTGACCCACGCTATTTAGCAGGCTGCAAGGTAACTAGCTTCACCTTTAAAATAGTGCCTAATACATTAATTACTATAATCACAATCTCAAATTAATGAAATGAAATTTCAAATTTCAATTCTTGAATGTCAAATGAAAGATGTCAGAATGGAAGTAGTGTAGTTAAAAGCAAAAGATTTGGAATGAGAATATGTTCGTAAATCCACTTCATCTTCTGAATCCTCTTTCGAAAATGAGGATTATACTTCTCATGCTTACCATTCTATTTCTCAAACAGAAGAAAAAAAATGTTAATGTCATTAATCGAATTCAATTTCAAAAATGGTATTGCTCTATGACCATTGTTACAACAAAGAATTCAAATTTACCTCTTGAGTCTTAATTGATTCAGGAGCTAATCAAAATTGTATTAGTGAATGATTAATCCCTACAAAATATTTTGAAAAAACTACTGAGCGTCTTTATGGTGCTGGTGGTAAAAATTGAATATTCAATACAAAATTTCAAAATCTCATATTTGTAATTCAAGTATATGCTTAAAAAATATATTTTATTTAGTTAAAGATTTAGATCAAGAGGTTATTCTTGGTACTCCTTTTATAGTTCAAATCTATCCAATCCAAGCTGATTCCAAAGGTCTTACTACAAATATATTTGGTCAAGAGATATTTTTGAAGTATACAAATTCTCATTCCTATGAAGATGTTAATTCTTTAAAAGAGGCGTCCATTTCAAAAATCATTAATAATATTAATCTCAAAAGGTCAAATATTGGGTATGGTGAAGTATTAAAGCAGATTCTCAAAGGGTCCAATCAAGAACGGTTGGTGAGATTCCACTCTGAAGTGTGGATCGGCCCTCAAAAAAACTATTCAACTATCAAAAAAGAAATTTTATCAATAGTTCTGCATATTTCAAAATTTTATTTTAAAAACATATTGCAAAGTTTCAAAGGATGTCTTACAAAAATATGTAAAAAAATCTTGTTTCAAAACAAATATTTGTAAGATGGCAGACTATTTTTTCCTGTTTTCATTTTGAAATCCTATATGAACAAGGAAAACCAAACTTTCTTGCAAATTTCTTAACAAGAGAGTTTATACAGAAAAAACCTCATATTGAGTGAATTGTGAGTGTCACAAAAACAATGGAGTCTTCTTTTTCACAAAAGAAGAACAAAAAGAAAAATTCAATATCTTTCATATCCATTGATGACTATTATTATAGTTCAAGAAGATAACAACCAACTTCCTCAAATTTTGCAAAATACTACCATTGCTTCAAAAGTATTTCAAAAATCCTTACAAAGCAAAAATACTCATGAACAATCAAAACCTTCCAATTTCAAAAAAAGTCAATCAAATTGTTTCTGAAAAATTACCAAATATTAATCCTCCAAAAGCATTTCAATACTTTACCAAATCCATGTTTTTCCCATTTTTGAAATGGAAACCTCATGAATTCATAGATATTCTTCTCTCAAAGAATGTCTTCAAGATCTATTCCCACCACAATTTCAATTCATGCCCGGAAATATCAAAAAATTTAGAGCTTTTTTATGAAGATGTTCTTATTAAAACATGATCAGTTATCATAACTCATATTGCAAATCCGCAAAAATCAAAGCAAATCGATTTTTCAAAAACTAGTATTCAAAGACAATACATTCAAATCTCGTTTCAATTAATTTGATTGTAAGGACACTTGGTTCAATGTTTTTTTTTTTTTTTTTTTTTTTTTTAATATATTTTAGACCAGCTCTCATTTTCAACTGAAATTAAAACAACAATAGAAGGATTACCATTAGAGAATATGCATATGGACATAGCAATATATGATGCAGAATTTGCCTACAGGTGTTGTGGTCTCATATCTTTTATACAATAAAAAATAACAATAAATAAATAATAACACATTATTTTAGTTATAATTCTTTCATGATATGGAAAATGAAATCTTATTTTTTATGCTTTGTTTTAAGAATTGATTTGACAATTGAAAGTATACGAGAAATTTCAAAATAAGTTTCATCACTTGTCCTAATATTCTTATATTACAAACTTAAAATTACCTATCAAAACATAAAGTAGCAAAATTATTAGCTTATAAGCAACAACAAAAAAAGGTTTTTTCTACTTGTACACCAGGGGTTGACAGCCCAATGTACAGCTCCCTCACAATAGGGGGCATGCACCCAATAAAATAATTGTGGGGCTCCTATTGGGAGGGGCTGTACCCCTCGGTGTGCTTGTAGTAAAATCTAAAAAAAAATATTAACATATGATTCAAGGAGAAATTTGTTTAGTTGCATGAATAGTGTACTCTAGAGAGAAACCAATAAATTCAAAAAAAGAGATTCATTAACCTTTGCAACTAAATATTAAACCATCAATATGGCACTATAAAAAGAAAAGTAAGAACCAGATTAGATGTTGATAGTGATTGGATGAATATAGTGATTTTTTAAATTGTATTATGGATGTATTTAGAGTGAAATGAATATATAAAATAAAATTTATCTGGATCTATAATGTTTAAATGAATGAATTTAATAAGGACAATATTGAAATTTAAAGTAGATGAAAATAATCAATTTTTTTAAAATTTTAATATCTTAATAGAGATTAATATATAAAAACTATGGATGAAAATAACGGCGCCCTTAAATTAGACCTCAACTAGATCTGAGTTCTGATTCCATCACCATTCACACGAAACGTGAAAAATATGACTCCCGCATTATTGCCTATGTTGCTTTTTCTTGGTCATCGCCCTTGTTTGGCCCTCGTTATAATGAGATTTTGGAAATAATGTATTTTGGAGTAGTAAGTTTTTGAAGAATGTGTTTTTAAGAAAAGGAATTTTTTTTGTTTTATGTGTAATATTATTTTATTGAAAAATATAAGTACTTTATTTTTTGAGATCATTTCTTGCTTGGAATCGCATGTAATAAAATTGGATATTTTTGCTTTAAAAAATATGGTGTTAAAGGAGACAGTAACGCCGTTATTAAATTGCATGTTTCATTCTCTTGATTGGTTAGAAGCTCATGCTAACCATAAGTGCTACAAACAAATATAATGGATACTGAAAAATTGCATAATTAGAGTATTTTAAGTTAAAATAAGATGAATTGAAAATCTATTTAAGAGTTAAGAGTTTTTAACTCATTTCAACTTTCAAACAAAAATTATTAGAGGCTACAATTTTTAAGTTGACAATTAACTGCATATACTAATAATCTCAAGGAAAAAAAATTGATTTTCCACTATGCAATTGACATTAAGGAAAAGTAATTTAAATGTTGATTTTTCTTACAAAGCCCAGTAATTTGAGCTCTTCACCAAGTTGTGCACTAAATTGAAGAAATTAAAATAAAAAATTTACCCAATGTTGCATTTTTTTACATGTTCCTCAATATATAAATTATTAATTACTTGCAAATTGTTTGTTAAGAGAAGAGAGTAAGGATGGTAAAGAGTTGGGATGGAATAGTCCTCCTTGTCTTCTAGCTTGTCAAAGATTTTCGTAAGCCGAAAAAGACAGCATCCGTGAGAAATTGTGAAAATTTGAAATGAAAATATTTACATTCTTGACCAGTTTGTTTTTTAATATAATTTAAATTTAAAATATATAAATAAAATAAAGTAAGAAATAATTATGAGGGGCAGGACAAGGACAGAGATATAGTGGAATCGGGACAACTTACCTCATAAGAATAGAGAAACAATATTTGTTTAGATACATTGATGATATAACAAAATCCCTAGTTCAATTCGAATTCATGTCTTCTCCACCTTGATTCTTGGGCTTCCACTCAAAAACCCATTTCAACCAATCCATCTACTTCCCTGCTGTACCTAAAATTCTACCCTAAGATGGGTATTAAAATCTCATCGGAATCCCAAGATTTTGATTCAAATTTGACTACTCCCCTCAACCCACCTAGCACGGGAATGGACCCTTTGCCGCCGTCTGCCACCGCCTCTGGGAGATCATACTGGCGGTTCAGCAAACAAGATTTCTACCCCGAACCCACCTTCCAGAATTTGTCAACTTACCTTTCAGCTCTCTCCAAAACCCCGTATCGACTCAAGGACAGGCTTCTTGGCCGCTCCAGCGAAGCCGGGGAGTTAATCGAATGCAAGAAACAATCTGAAAATGAAATGAAGAAATGTCTCACTTGGTGGGACCTCATGTGGCTCGGGTTTGGCTCGGTGGTTGGCTCCGGCATCTTCAGCATTACCGGCCAGGAAGCGCACAACGATGCCGGCCCGGCTATTGTGCTCTCTTACGCGGTCTCAGGTTTGTCGGCTTTGCTATCGGTTTTCTGTTACACTGAATTTGCTGTTGAGATCCCCATTGCTGGGGGTTCATTCTCTTTTCTTCGAATTGAATTGGGAGATTTCGTTGCTTTTATTGCTGCTGGAAATATTCTTTTGGAAGGCCTTGTTGGGGCTGCGGGTTTAGGCCGTTCATGGACATCATATTTTGCCAGCATTTTCAGTAACAACCCTGATTTCATAAGAATCAGGGTTAACTCCTTTGCAGAAGGGTTCAACTTGTTGGATCCTTTAGCTGTGGTTGTTTTAGCAGTTGCTAATGGTATTGCCATGACTGGTACAAAGAGGACCTCAATTTTAAACTATGTTAGTTCCATACTTAGTGCTATTGTGATCGTTTTCGTGATAGTTGTTGGGTTTGTGCATGGGAAGGCTGAGAATTTGGGGCCATTTTTCCCGTATGGGGCCGAAGGTGTGTTCACAGCTGCGGCCGTAGTGTATTGGTCTTATACAGGTTTTGATATGGTGGCTAATATGGCTGAGGAGGTTAAAAACCCTTCGAGGGACATACCGATTGGGCTGGTTGGTTCAATGTCTATGATCACTGTGGTTTACTGCTTGATGTCATTGGCTTTGGTCATGATGGTGAAGTACACTCAGATAGATGTCAATGCAGCCTATTCAGTTGCCTTTGTGGGGATTGGGATGAAATGGGCTAAGTATTTGGTTAGCATTGTTGCACTTAAGGGGATGACAACAAGTTTGCTTGTTGGTTCTATGGGACAAGCACGATACACAACTCAGATCGCTAGATCTCATATGATACCTCCTTATTTTTCTTTGGTTCATCCAAAGACTGGAACACCGATATATGCTACCCTCTTGGTAACTACCGGTAGTTGCATTCTTGCATTCTTCTCGAGTCTGGATGTTTTGTCGAGTGTGTTATCATTTAGTACACTTTTCATTTTCATGCTTATGGCTGTGGCATTGCTCGTCAGGCGTTACTATGTCAAGGACGTCACTCCAAAGTGTGATACTATAAAATTTGTCATCTTGTTGTTTGTAATCTTTGGTTCATCAATTGGGATTACAATTCTTTGGAGTTCTAAATATCGAGGATGGATTGGGTATGTGGTGACAGTAGGCTTATGGTTTTTGGGTACTTTAGGAATGGCCTTGACTTCGAAGCAGAGGATTCCAAAAGTATGGGGCGTTCCACTTGTTCCGTGGTTGCCATCACTGTCAATAGCAATGAATCTTTTCCTCATAGGATCTCTTGGTATTATAGCCATCTGGCGGTTCGTCATATGTAGTGCTGTAATGCTAGTTTACTATGTGTTAGCTGGCGTCCATGCGTCTTACGATATGGCTCATGTAGATGAGCAAGCACTGAAACTTGAACAGGGGAAAAGAGATTCCAGTGCCGGGACCTTATAGTTGGTAAAGTGCTTTTGAATTTCACACGAACATTATTACTGCTTATTATAGTCACGGGATTAAGTGTTTAGCCGGATATGTAAAAATCTATGCCTCGATTTATCATTTTATAAACGGTCCTATTGATTCTGTACTTTCTTATGACTCGGTGTAATTATAAAATCTAGTAAGAATGCTATCGAAACCTTCAATACGGGAGCATTTTCTTGTTAGATAAGCTCAAGAGTTTATTGCCTTTTGGTGTTTGGGAGTCATTTAGATTGGCAATTGCTTGCATATGCCTTATTCCTCTATGCATACATTGACTAGGAAGAATTTGAACTCACTTTCATTTATGGTTTTACTTCTACTTCTTGTCTTCTTCTTAAAGCTCTTTTAAACAGACTAAAGTACTTTCAAAAAATTATTCAAATATGTTCAAAAGAAACTTTTTAGTTTCAGAAGTAGTTTTTGATTTTTCAAAAGCCTGTCAAACAGTCTCTAAGTAAACTATGGATATTGAAATAGGACTTGGAGAAATGGGAAGTCCATATTTTCTTTGAAGTCGTCAATATGAGCACTTGTAGTCCATATGGTACGTATATAGTATTAAGGAAGAAAAAATGTAATATTTTGTGTAGTACTATGTGACCGACCAAATATGCCAAGCATAGAAATTTTAGCAACCTTTTTACGAATCATCAAACACTGTTTTAATGTCGATGCAATCAATTGAAATTGGATGCGTGTAACTCCTGGCTGTCTCCAGCAACTTTTTGTGTTATAAAATCCATATAAGATCCTTGGAATCCCTTGTTATGGTAGAATAATAGACTAATGCAATAAAATAGCTTGAAAAGGAGAGTTATATCAATTGTGGTGTTATTTGACACAGAAATGGATGCAGTTAAAATGTTGTGAGAATAAAAATGTTGACTAGATGCCTGGATCCTTGAATTAAACTGGACCTAGATGTCCTTTTGGAGACCATCTGAAGACAATCGAACTAGGCCCAAAACAGATTGTTCCATGGACTGAATAGTTTGGATAGGTAGGCCATGTCGAGTGGGCTATTCAGGAAATATGGGCTGGCCTACTAGAGCCTTTTCATTTCTTTATCATTTTTCAAAATTAACTTAAAATTTGATTTGGCCTAATTGCTTCACCAAATTTATCCCTCTTACAACTCTAAAGAAGTATCGTATCATTTTCTCTCACCCTTTTCTCTCGCTCTCTCAATTTCAAAAATCAAGCAAAAAGACTTTACTTCGAATTCGAGGGCTTTCTTTACAAAAGTTTAGAATCTGTTTGATATGTTTGATTGGACAAGATTCAATAGAACCGAAAGATAATGAGGTAATAAAATTTGTTAGTTTATTTTCTTGAGTCCAATGTACAAACAATGCTGTCAATGAAAGTCAGTAAATTTATGTATGCTGCAATATTTTTTTTTTTTTTTTAAATAAATGACAAAAACATTGTCCTTAATTTTTAATTTGTGTGCTGTCTAATCTTCCTTTTACTCTTTACGAGTAATACTATTTAGCCCCACAAGAGTTATAACCTCAGTTTAGGTGGCATTAATGTGACGTTAAATGATTGGTGAAATTAAATAAGTCATTTAATTTCACCTTTCATTTAGTCTATCATCTAACGCCACCTAAATTGGGGTTGCAACTTCAGTGGGGCTACGTAGAATTATTCTTTACTAAAATGACTAATCATTAGCATTTAATAATGCTTATCTCAAACACATTTCAAATTAAAAACATTTGAACAAAACTATTGATTGGGTCCACATGGATCTGTGAATGTTTCTGCTCACAACTGAACCAAATTGTTTAAGAACAATTCGTTTTAAGTTTCGATAATTAAAATCGCCTTGACATCGAACCAAATCGTTTACCTAATTTTTTTTTTTTAAAAAAAAAAAAAAATACTATTTTGACCAAAAATATATAGTTTATTAGTTTAATTTATACTTCAACAAATTACTTGCTAGTCTGCTTCTGTTGACTCGTTAGGGAAATAATGATTTATGATAATATTTTTCGTATATATTTCAGAAATAATGAATTTTATGGTTGAATTTTGCATTATTTTATTGGTTTAGGCTTGTAAGAGAGAAATCCATTAGAATTGTAAAATTTATGTTTCAAAGTTATATATTGAGATTTTAGATCAACATATTTTTGTTTTTACACGTTCTTGAAATATGTTATTTTCATATCGCTAAAACAGTGGTTTGCAACTTATCGAACCGGTAAAAATGGTTTGACTTGTTAGGGTCACATTTTAACAATGAAAACAAATACATTACGAATTCATTGAATAATATGGCAGTAACTCGATAGCCACATAAATTGTTGCAAAATAGCACTATTAACAGAAAATATTGATTTTTTTTATATTTATATGTATTGATCACGTCTTTTCGAATATAGATTGAATTGATCCCAAGATTTTCATAAATAAATGTTAACTATTTTGACTTTCAGTTTTGTTACAAGTACATAAAAAAAAAAAAATTCACGATTCTTGCAGAAAAAGATACTTTGCTGTTTTTCATTGATTTTTGATACATCGGACACAGAAAATACATTATACAGGTACTGCCAACTTAACATCTGTATTATTTTTATCAATAATTCTCTGTACCTATGGAATTATTCTTTGACTTTTTGGATCTTCATCTATTCTTGTGTTACGTTACACTACAATATTTTAAAAATGTAAACTTTTAAATGAGATGGCCTAACTAGTTGACTTAGTTTTTGATATCAAGTTGAAAATGAAAAGAACAAGTTTGCCACATTTTCTTGGTAGGTTAGATTGGATGAGAATGGAGTGGGGGAACGAAATCGTTGCCAGCTCAAGAGGGTGGAGATTTGACACAAATTCTTATCCTCAAATATTTTTAGTTTATCCTCTAAGTCTTTTTATTTTCACAAAAACGTGGAAAGTGAAATATTACTACAAGAAAAAACCCAATTGATATACACTTTCAACTTAGATTTCTAATCAAACTTTAGCCTTTTTGACCCATTTGGATTTTGGATAGCCTTGGACATAAAGTTCAACAGTAGATTAGGATTATAATTACACTCAAAGAGTGTCATGTTAGAGATTTTGCTAGCTTAAATCTAAAGAAATTTCTAGATTGATAAAAGTTATCGGTATAAATGCATATTATTACGAATAATAAATCAATAAATCTAATTAACGACAACAAGACATTAAATCGATCACATCCTCATCGATTGCTAACACAATCCCAACACGACTTTGTTGTACTACAACAGCAAAATTTTCAACTCGATTTGAAGGCAACTTCTCGTGTTAATAACATGAATTCGATTTATCAAGAGTTGGTCCAATCCTAAATGGAATTGAAAAAGTAAATCCAACTTGACCATGTTCTCATGTTGATTTTTTAGTATTTTCTTGAAATATATTTTTTCTATCTGAATATTTAAGCAAAATAAGTCCTTTGAAAGTTGAGGCTTCATAATGAGAAAAGCTGTTACTCTTTTTTTTTTTTTTAATATAACTCAGGTGTCCAAGTTTCGCCCGACTAATCCTGAGTAGTGGCGGTCTTCCCCCCTGATTCATCACTAGAGTAAATTCGGATGCGAACACAGCTTATACACACTTGGATCAGACATTAGGGATTCGACTCTCCTCCCTCTGGACCTCCATTCACGACAAGCGGACAGAACCCTCGGAGGAGGACAAAACGCACCATAACTTTGCCTCCACAAGACATATGTCTTCCAATATAAATGTTGTCTTCCAATTGTCGTAGGAATTCGAAAAAAAAAAAAAAAAATAAAAAAAAATAAACAAGCAGTTACTCTTTATACGCATGTACCTGAACTCCACGAAATTTTTGACACGGACTTGTTTAATAGTCAATAGTTTAAGCCGATAAAATGAGAAGAATTTATTTATTTGTATTTTGTAATTTCCTAGGTATAAAATATATTCTGTTTTCCTTCTTCAAGTACTCAACACATGTAACTTTTTGTCAATATTTGGCGATTAAATTTAAATCAGCGATAATTGTCACAATCAAAATTGCTCATTCTTCTCTTGCAACTAAGGATTTGGGTATTTCTTGTTAGAGATGTCAATGAGTCAAGCCGAATTTTAAGGCTTGGGCTCGACTCAAGTAAAAAATTCGAATTTTTGCTCAATCAAAAAATCTAGACTCAACCCAAACTTTTGACTTAGGCCTTATCGAGTCGAGTTGAGCCGATTCAGCTACTGTTGCCTTCACAAAATACTGCCTGTAGCTTCATTTTTTTTTTTGCTCTAGAGACACATTAGCTGGCTTAGGCTTGACCCGAGTCTTGAGATTGGCCAGCTCGGACTTTTTTCGAGCCGAGCCACGAACGGTCCGAGTTTGCGAGCCAAATTGACACCCTTATTTCCCGTGCTTCTCCGATACTAAAACCAATAACAAGGATTCCAAGAAAAAATTCATAAAAATATGATTTTTTTTATTATTATTATTAATATTATTTTATTTTTTTGGGGAGCTCAAATTGGAGTGCCTGCTTAGCAAGACTAGATTTCACGCTTCTTAGAGTTCTACCTTTGTATTACTCGTATTTTGATAGGGTCAAGACCAATAAAATCTCACCTCATATCTCATGTTGAGTTATACTTAGACAAGGATAGTGTGTGTTTTGGATAGCTTATAAGTATGAGAAAGAAAATATATAAAGTTATACTTTGACTTACTCCCCGTTTGGCCCAATTATTTAAAATTGAAGTGGTTGAAATAGTGTTTTTTTAAGAATCCATGGTTAAAAAAGAAGAATTTTTTTTTTTTTAAAATTAAATGTAATATTATTTTATTGAAAAATGAATGGTTGATAAGAAAAGAAAGAAAAATGAATTATAATTTTAATGAGGGCCAAGCAAATGAAGCTTCAATAAATCTAGGGATTTCCCCTTCACATGAGCTAGGAGAAAGTGTTGATGATGAAATAAATTTTTTTTTATTTTATAAAATACTAAATACTTTAAAGTCCATACATTTACATAAATGACCATCCATAGATTTAGGGGACTATTGTTATCCCATTAAAATGGGATCGCCACATGAAAATATCATACGAAGACATCTGGCAACAAAGCCAAGCAAGACCAAAATCTACCTTTTGTCGAAATGTCCAATAGGTAGTCGAAGTCATCATTCTCAAGGGCGAAGTGCCTCTATGATCAAATAGAACTGTCTTCATACAACAGAACCCTTCTACCATACTGCTCCACATCTAAAGCCCCACCTCATACACAAAGGTCCCCGATACAAACAAATCTGGAGGATATCATTGAGAGTGATTGATGAGACATATGTATTAATTAGTATTAGACTAGGAATGTAAACGATTGATCTCTTGTCATTGTAATTAATATAATGAGTGATGGGCTATTTAAGTACGTGCTCCTAACACAATCCAGATGGAACTAAATTCGTACATTTCAGTAAGAAACAATATTCATTATTTCCGTTATCATATAAATATAGTTACATCATTAAAAACTCAAAATATTGTATATAACTTAAAGATTTTTATCTATTTGCATTCCTATCTTCAACGTCATTGCCAATCCATTACAAAAATTATTTACTCAACTTACAGATATGCAAAGCATGAGGCATCCTTGTCATGAAGGACGTAGTCTCAATTCTTTGAACATGAAAAAGTGGTCTTTACATGTGGACCAACATATATAAAATTTTATTCCTTTTCTTCATCAACCACATTTTAGTACCATATGTAACAGCTCACATGTCATATATAAAAGGGTTTTGCTGTTTGTACTGCACGATGCACAGTCCCCTCTAATAAGAGGTGGGCCCACGATTAAATAGGGGGGCTATGCACCGTGCAGTATCTCGTAGCCCCCTCCTATATAAAAAGATTTGATAGATAACCCTTCCTTCACATAGGATCAAAATTTTATGACAGTTTGAAATCATTTCACTATTATAGACAAGTCCTAGGGACCTCCCAAATTTTTTTAGATCACTTATTCAAGAACCTTCTCTTATAGTTCACTTAATAATTCTAGGATATTTATTCATTTGAATACCCAATTTTTTACTTTATTTTTCTGTCAATAGAAAAAACTACTTTGTCAGAATAATTTGACAAAAAGCTTGACATAATTATATGTGATAGTAAATAATTAGATGAAAATTTTGATTATGTTTAAAAATGTCCAATGATAAAATATCACGTGACATTATGTCAAATTTTATGTCAACTTTGATGTTAGTGTAGCATGATTATTCTTTCAATTGGGTCCCAAAGGACTTTATTACATAGTTGAGCTAACCAATGATTGAAATATTGCTATTGAATTTATAACTTGTAGGGACTTTATTACATAGTTGAGCTAACCAATGATTGAAATATTGCTATTGAATTTATAACTTGTAGGGTAGTACTATTAAATCTAAACCTCATGTTGGCATCAATGATATTTTGATACTCTTTCATGGGAAATTTCAAATTTAAGAATTCATTCAACAAATTGTTGAAAATTATTAGCTACAAGTTGTTTTACATCACAGCTCTATGATAACTAGACGATTAGCTAGTAATATGAATTCAACATAATCTAAATACAATCAGTAATAAAAAAAAAATCGATTATTAACTTCATATGATTTTCAGAGAATTCAAGGTCACAAGGTTCTAACTATTCTATGTATCTCGAGCTCTGAGAGAACCTGCCTATTTCATGTCTCGAGCTCCAAAGATAACTCTAGAATGAGGTGTGAAGATATACTCATAGCGAAGATATTGAAAGAAAAATAAAGAAATATAGTCATAGGTTTAATGGTCATTACTTACAAAAAGAAGCATTGCCCATACTGTAGCAAAGAAGGGATGCCATTTTTATCTTTAGGCACTTTGACAAGTAGTTTTCTGTGCAAACACCATAGGAATCAATTATTGTTAGCATTCATGAATTGGGACCAGAAACAACTTTTCAATCAATCATTTTTTTTTTTTTCTGGTCAACTTTCCTTTCAATTCAATTTTATAATAAGACCTCGTCAGATTCTCATTTTGGGAGAAATAATATATTTTAAATAATTAATTATTTGAAAATGTGTAATTAAAAATTAAAAAAAAATTTAAATTTACGTGTAATATTATTTTATTAAAAAACATGTGATTAAAAATAAGAAAAAAATGAATTTAAAAAAAAAAAAATAAGAATCAAACAAAGCTTAAAAATATAATAGTCAGCCTTGTTAAACTACCTACTACCTATTCAAGAATTTAAAGGAGTTAAGTCCTTATTTGGTTAAATTTTATAAATTATAATCGATCAAATCACTTTTTATTTACATATTTTTTCAAATTAATTAGTATTATACATTTATTTATTATTTATTTTTATCTATTTATAATTTAAACAAATTGTAAACACTTCCCAAACATCCATACCTCACACGCTTACAAAATTTATATTTTATTCTATCCATGGACAACTTGCATAGATGATGGAGGTGGTCCAGGTGGATTATGAACTTACAAAATCTTTCTATTTTATTAATTATATATATATATATATATATATATATATATATATATATATATATATCTTTCAGTCCTCTTACATGTTATATATTAAAATTTTGTAATTTTCATAACAATTTTGCTAAATGGCCAGATTGTCTGACCGAAGGGGTGATCGAACCCCCCCAAATAGGGGGTGGGGCTCCTATTCGGTCAAAAAATCTGACACCATAGCAAAGCCCTTTTCATAAATAGATGATGACACTTACGTGGAAAGAGGGGCCAAGAACTCCAAAGTTTTTCTTTTTTATTTTTTATTTTTGCTTTTTAATACTTCATAACGATAATGCTTCAAAAATTTGTCATGTTTATATGTTTAATCATACAAGAGAGACAAGTAAAATGTGTAAAAATGAAAATGAAATCGAATTATTAAATTCAATTTTAATAATCTTCTTTGACACGTTATTCTGAATTTCTGGTTTCACGGATTTTCAATCTAGAATATGTGTTGCCAAGTTTGCCTTGAATACTTACCAAAACCCTACCATGACAAATGCCAGAAAAAGAATTAAATAATAAAAAATTAGATTAATAAATTCAATTCTTGACTATCTAATGTCAAAACTTAAATTATAATATCTATATGTTATGATATTATATTAAACCACTTCTATAAAAGTTTAAAATCTTATCAATTATTCAGTATAACATTGTTCAATACAGCATACCAAACACTGAGTGCATCGTGATAGGATGTGATGGGCTTGGCCAACAACAACTGGTCCTTGAAATTCCTTAATTATTTGGTATGGCCAACCACAACCGCAACAAATGGCAGTGCAAATTGCCGACATAGATACCACGATATTAGTAATTATCAGTAGTTGGCTTTCTTGATTTCGTAGTATTTTTGGGGTCCGTTTGATAGTAAGGATGAAAAATGGTTGGAAATGAATTGAATTGCAGGGAATTGAATTGTCTGGAATTGTTTTATCGGGAATTGAATTAAAGGTGTTTGATTGGTATAATTTTTCACATTTCTATTATAATACGTTTGGCTTTATTTTTTATGCAAATTGTCAATTAAATGAATAATTTTTTTTACCATTGGAGACAAAATATGTTTAGATTGTCAAAAAAAATAAAAAAAATAATTTTTTATTTTTTATTTTTACGTTTGGCTTTGTTATGCATGAAATTTGTCAATTAAAAGGATAAATTTTTTTACACTTTATCTTAGAATTTGTTTATATTGCTTAAATAAAAAAAAAAAAAAAAAAAAAATAGTTGAAACTAATTCCCACCTATATAGCAAGTCATTGAATTCCATGAAATCACGCTTTAAGTGGTTGTACCTTGGAATTGGGTGGAAATCAATTCCATGGAAAATAAACGCTATCAAACAGCGCAAAAGTGAAAGTTGGAATTCGATTTCAACTTCCAGGGAAAATTTGGGCGTATCAAACACACCCTTAGTGTCCATGTTTTATGTGCTATAAAACATTTGATAAAATCATATTCAAATGGATGAAATTTTGAGAAACGTTTTCGATTCAGGGTGTTTACGGTGGTGTTTACGGTGATGTTTACTCCGGGAATCGAATTTTACATAGTGAAATCTAAATCTACAAAATCTATGATATTTGTTTTTATGTTTTGATACTACATTGAACTATTTTTAGTTTAAAAACTTCATAAAATAAAAAATATATAATAAATCTCCAATAATACAAGAGTTCTCACCAAGTTTTGGGTGATTTGAAGTAGTTAATGACATTGTAAAGTGGTGGTGTGGGGGTGCGCAATAGAGTGACATCGTTATAATCTTAATAGATTTCAAGTGACATTGAGTTTGTTTTGTTATATGATGAGTTCCTTGTGTATATAAGTTTCATTTAGTTAAGGTACTAGTGCAGCAAATACATACTAAAAATTAATAACAAAGGTGAATATTGGCAACACTCAATGGTGTGAAGCTGGATATCGACTATGGGAAATTGACACCATGTATATTAAATTAGTCTCTCCATTCTAACGGGGACCAATATTGATATAATAGCTTCATGTCAACATCTATACCAACTCATATGAACGGAGATTGATAATGAGATAATGGACGATTACAAATAAGTTTTGAGTATCAATGACATTAGTTAAATGAGATACGTAGTGTTAGATGCAACTCATATTCAAGATTCAAGATACGAGGAAATTTAGTTAGACGCATTAGGTGCTTGGTGCGTCTAACACAATTTTGTGCAGAACTCTGATTCTTAGCCTCCTAAGCAAACCTTCTGAATATTCCAAGGACAAGAGATTAAAGAAATCCTATAAAATCTTGAAAGAACACTAATAAACTTGATCGTGTCAGTAGAATTTGTTATCTTTGTCATGAGTAACAAACGTTATGGATATTTTCAAGTCAAAAAGATAAAGAAGTAGTTTCTAAGAATTTTTAAACATGTGGAACTAAGATGTGGTACGTGGCTAGCTCAAACAATTATTTCCAAAAAAAAAAAAAAAAAAAACTTAAGGCTCATAAAGGTAGATATTATGAATGCGCCATACCCTGCAATAAAATCCACTTTAATTTTGGTATTGTTAAAGAAATATGTAACTTTCTATCAGACACATCAATTGATTTCCAGTGTTTAAATCTTTGGCACTCAAATCTTGGTTGGTTGGTGTTGCCGTTGTCAAGGACGGATTCAGAATTGAATTAAAAAATTTATGTCAGACAAATATGTCAAAAAATAAAATTTCCACATAAAAAAGTCATAAAGCAAAAAATTATGGGCTAGTCCAATAAATTCGCCACCGGTCTATGCTATACCCCATCAAAGAAAATGGCGAAAAGGATATTTTAAGATTATTGAACGAGAACGAACAATTTATAAAACGAAGAGATATCATATTCGTTGGTGTCAACTACCATCAAAGGAAAAGGAAAATGATCTATATATTTTTTAAGATTATTGAACAAGAACAAATTACTTACAAAAGAAATAAATATTTTTTAAGATTATTGAACAAGAACAAATTACTTACAAAAGAAATAAATATTTCGTGTCACATCATGTTCAACACTCAATTTAGTTTAAAATTGCCCATATTTGTAGTTTATACAGTTAAGAGTATCTTAAAAATAAAGATTTACTTAGATGGGTTGCATCTTATTATATGTAATTTAGTTTGGAAAAAAAAAACATGTTTTAATTAGTTGAGAAATTAAGGTTTGTTGAGATGCAAGTATGTATTGTCCCAAAATGAAGCCCCCACCCCTCTAGCTTTGTATCGATACTCTAATCTAATACATGCCTTCAAAACAATGCCTAAAAATAGTAGTCTTTATACTAAACACATTCACGTCTTTGTATAAATATAGAATAAATGTCTATATCATATATTTATATTCATTAACGAGTAAACCCAAAAATTTTAGCGTGCGTCTAACAACACCATGGATATCACGACCCTCGTATACGTACAAGTCATATTCATTTTTTTCTCAATATCTAAGACGTGTACAACTTTTCATAAATGGATACTAATGAAGCACTTGTTTACTTGATATCACGTTAAATCACCAAATTTCGGCTGCTAACGAAAAGGGACTAACTGTCACGTGTGTTAATGCACTTGGCCAATAGATTTCAATTCTGACGTTTTCCTTGAAGATTAAGATTTCCATCACAACCGAGTCAGTCTTCGACATGACTTGGTTACTGTCAGTTAATATTCCTAGTCAACCTTAATTCTCTCTCAAACATACTATAAATATAGGCAACCAGGTTTTTAATTTGAAGCCAAGTTTTTGTTCAAACCTCTAGTTCATAACAATATTTCCTTTATATTGTTCATATAAGAAACCAATGGTGGTCATGTCCAAACCAGCAATGGAGCATCTCTGTGCAGCCACGACATTGTTCCCTGAAATCCCATTAATCGACCTATCGAAACCCGATTCCAAAAATCTCATTGTTAAAGCCTGCGAAGAATTCGGATTCTTCAAACTAATCAATCACGGTGTCCCAACTGAATTCATTACAAAATTAGAATCAGAAGCCATTAAGTTTTTCTCCCTGCCACTCTCCGAGAAAGAAAAAGCAGGCCCTCTTGACCCTTTTGGCTATGGAAACAAGAATATCGGCTCCAATGGCGACGTGGGTTGGGTCGAGTACATACTTTTAACCACAAGTAATGAAGCAAATTACCAGAAGTTTTCAGCCATCTTCGGTGAAGCTGCAGAGAAATTTCGGTATGTTATAAATCAGATTCGAGCAAAAACTCTCCATATTCTTTACTTAATTTGATTATTGTTGTGCCTTTCACAGTTGCGCCGTGAATGATTATGTGTCAGCAGTCAAGAAAATGGCTTATGAGATTCTTGAAATGCTTGCTGATGGATTGAAAATTCAACCAAGGAATGTCTTTAGTAAACTTTTGATGGATGAAGAGAGTGACTCTGCTTTTAGGCTCAATCACTATCCTCCATGCCCCGAGCTAAATCAAGAAGTGAATGGCATGAATTTGATTGGATTTGGAGAACATACTGATCCTCAAATCATTTCGGTTTTGAGATCGAACAACATATCTGGGCTTCAGATCTCGTTGAAAGACGGGAATTGGATTTCCATCCCACCGGATCAGAGTTCATTTTTCATTAATGTTGGTGACTCGTTACAGGTACAACGACCACCCTGAAGAATATTTTAGCCCCATGAATAGTATAGCGACGTACATGTATCAGATACGTGTCAGCATCTAATGAATAGATTTTTTTGTGCTTTGTTCAAATTGATTGATGTGAGTTTTATTAGGTTTGCAAATTATTTTGCTCCTTTCTTTCATAATGGACCCCTATTGGTCGACAAATGATTACTCGAATCTTGATAGATTCCTTGAACACAAGGGTTTTAAATGACTCTACTCCTCATCACTTAATAAGTCACGTTGTTTTTCCCCTTTTTTACGTGTTTTCGATGGATATTTTTACTCTAAATCTCGTGTGTATGTGTATATTTTCGACAGGTTATGACTAATGGGAGGTTTAAGAGCGTAAGGCACAGGGTCATGGCAAATGGCTCAAAATCGAGGCTTTCAATGATTTATTTTGGTGGACCGCCTTTGAGCGAAAAAATAGCACCATTGCCTTCATTGATGAAAGGAGAAGACAGTTTGTACAAGGAGTTTACGTGGTACGAGTACAAAAAATCTGCATACAAGTCGAGATTGGCCGATAATAGGTTGGGACTATTCGAGAAAATTGTAGCCTCGTAATGGTTCGATATAGGCTTACTTTGTTTACAAAATGTGATATCAAAATACTTATTTTTAGGGGTTTCTATATAGTTTATTTGAGTTTGCTAAAGATGGTAAAGTTTGTATTTCCCCTTTTGCTTTGTTTGTCTTTCTTTCTCATAATATGACAGCATTAGATGAATCGAAGCATTCGTGCACAAGATCTCATGTTCATTGCGAACAATTCATGACTCTTAATTTGGTCCTTGAATCTCCAAATTCGAAGAAAACATACCCATCCAAAGTTTAAAAAAATAAAAATAAATAAATATTATCACCTTGTAATATTTTAACGTAATTATGAATAATTCTTAATTTGTCAATAATCGATACTACTTGTTACATTATAATTAATTATCAAGTAATAACAAGTCTATATTGAAATAATTATTGAAAATGAGTTATGCTATAGGTACATGATTTTGCACAATTTTTTTTGACAAACACGTATTGAAACATTATTCAAAAAAAAAAAAAACACACAGATGAACAGAATGCTATACAAATTCTGTGAGTTATTCCATTTACTTAGGGAATAACTCATTGAAAATTTATTTCAAATACAACTAAGTCATTAATCAAATGTCTTGAATCGCTACAATTAGTAGGGTTATCATAGTCGGGGCGGATTCACGGCAAAATCCCTAGTCCTTTGTTGAAGATAGTTTAAGGATGGGGAACATGATCCCGAATCTGATTTCCAGGGTTCTTTTACCTCCTCGCAATTGAGAATTGGGATGGGACGGAAAGGGAAGAAGACATGATATTTAAATCTCGTGGGACGGGAGATGGAGTCGAATTATTATCATCCTTATTTCTATGCTTAACTAAAGATATTGATGTGCAGTTCGAATTTATCATTTGAATTCTTAACGAGATTTTTACCTAGTGAACATGTCGAGTAATTATTTATCGTGTTCGCAAATTCATTAGCCTTTTTGTTAGGTAGTTAAGAGTCTTGGAGATATGTCATAGCCCATGGTTTCAATTTCTTTAACAATGTGAGCTCGAAGTTTTACGAAATCAGTGAGCTTCTAAACCTGAAAAATAAGCACGTGAAACAGATATATATGTATTTGCAGTTGAAAAGTACAACTCTTCTACATCGGCAGGCTCAAAAAGAAAGTCAAATGACTGAGAACCTCGAACTGGGTGCACCATGGACTGACCCACGTGGACCAATCAGCCTCTCCATGGTGCATTTATCTGCTCTGCTCGATTCTGTGAACCCCAGAAACCGCGTCCTATAACCATAGTCAAAGGTGTGCTACCAACTACCAAGGGTAATTTTCCACGCAACTAGTATAAGATACCATTATTATTTCTTTTAAATAAAAATAAATAAATGACAAGTATATAAGATTGACTCCAATTTTGTTTAAATAAAAATTAAATTTTGATAAAAATTGATAAATTATGTGGTTAATAATTAATTATGAACTTTGATTTAGATTTTAGTTGAATCAAATAGCGGCACGAGAATTGAATGTTCTACTTTTAATTTTTAAAATTGGACTCATCAGCACCACATAAAGTATTGGGTTAGTGAGTCATTGATTCGATTGGTGGATCATTATCTAGTCGCAAGTGTAATTAAAAATAAATACGAGGGATTTATATATAAAATAAAATGTAAAGTTAACTTGTCTTAGTTTATGAATTATTCACAAATAATATGTCTTAACTAGGTAACTTCAGTATTTCTATACAATATAGATATTATTATAACTTTCCAAACAGAAATCCGTTGTAGTCTAGTTGGTTAGGATACTCGGCTCTCACCCGAGAGACCCGGGTTCAAGTCCCGGCAACGGAAAATTCCTTTTTTCCCCTCTGGATTTTATTGTTGTTCAATGCGCTTTGAACTGGTGTGCTGTTTTTTCTCCATTCTCAGTTCAAAAATATTAAGAATTAACCACACAAACAATATTTTTGTTAGGAATATTAAGGTGTGTTAAATAAAATGTCATGTTCGAAAAATTTCTAAATCCTTGCGCGTGCTCTTAGCAAAGAAGACCTCTTGAAATTGAGCAAAATAGCTCCTCATAAATGAATTTCACACTTCAGAATAATTTCCTTTGAAAGAAGAACCTGAATCAGTAATGCACCCTCCTAGAAATGTACCTTTTTACATCCCAAAATTCATCATTTAATACTGTTATCAAATAAATTCATTAGGTTATACTATTTTGATCCAAGTTCAAGAAAGACGTGTTGACCAAATTTCATATATGATTGTTTGGCAAGAGAATTCATCGTTGGGAAACAGTTTGAAAAGCGACGCTTTGTCACATCTCCAAGTTGGTGTACAAATGAAATAGGCTCTTTCTATATTTTATTGCTTGAGAATAAGCATTTTTGTGTATAAAACAAAGTGCCTGAATCAATTAAGGATCCTATTGTAAATGTACCTTGTTAAAGTTTCAATTTCATGCCATTATAGTTTCAGTCTATAGTCCCTATTTTGAGCAACCTTTAACAAAGGTGTAGTGTGAACATTTTTTTTCTCTTATAATGGCTTACCAGATTCTATATACAAATTTATGATACGGGATCTATTCATGTTTGATTTACAGTACGAGAATCATCGCATCATTCATCCTCCAATTCGGTACGCAAGAACTTGCCACTTTGTTCATCCCAAATATTTCACTAATAGGTGCACCACCAAAAGGGCCTTGAATATTTGTTCCACACTCGAAAACAAGACTCGGTTCTTGATCGAAGCTCCCAATAGTAGATCGGAATGTGAACTTGTCCTCCAAGACAACCCTTCTTGAAAAATCTCCAGTTTTGTGCTTTATAACGTAATCACAACGCAAGGAAGTACAATTGAAAAGATGAGCAGGCTAGTGCTATGCAGATCTTGGTAGAGGTTCGCATTGTTCTAGTGGAGATATTAGTTCAACATTAGCAAGAAGTATGAAGAATGCAGTAAAAGACTACAGAATCGACAATTAACAAGTACATGATATTCTGAATGGCTTCGAGTTCTCAGCATCAAACACTAAAGAAGTCGAGATAATTAAAGTACTACAACAATTACAAACAAATACTAAATGGTAAGCAACCATCTTTTCCCTAGCCAAAACATCAAATGAAAAACAGGTTTAAGATATCTATTTATTGCCCTTCTTTTTCCACAGATCTCCAAACATTCTAATGCCAGAACCTTTCCTCTTTCCACCCCCAAAAACATCATCCGTGTCATCACTTAGCCCAGGTGAACCCACATAACCGGCATATCCGCCAACAGGTTCAAACACATTACCGTAGTGTTTGTCCATTGAACCACACCTCTCAGAGATCCTTCTGCCATTCATTCCCACACCACCAGCTAGAACTGATGCTGCAGCATCGGCTGCTTTTCGCCATTGTTCAGTGTGAATATGAAGCTTCTTCATTTCAGCTTCTAATTCCAGTTTAACTCTTTCGGTAGTTTCTAACTTCTCATTTAACTGAAGAACGTTGGTTTTGCTCTTTTCCAGCTCTTGTTCGGCTTGATTCAACCTGAAAGTCATTTCTTCTCCCTTGGATTGAGCTGAGGAAAGTTCCAACAACTTCTCATTTATCTCGATTTTTAAACCTTCATTTTCTTGGCGAAACACTTCTAGTTCTCTTTCCTTTTCCTCTAGTTTTGCCTTTAATATACTTATCTCATCGTTCTTCAAGTCCACTTCATCAAATGATGGCTTTTCTGGCTTTGTCATCGTTGCCGATTCAGTTGACAAGTTGACAGCTTTCGGTTTCAGTTCATCTTGATCAGAAGGTAGGCTCAGTTCAGTCTTAGATTCAACAGTTACTTTCTCGACAGGAACTTCAAAGACATCAGTTTCCTGCTGCTTTTCCTCAGATACAACAGCGACAGCGCCTTCCTTTTTGTTTGATGCTATGTTTTCAGTTGGTGTATATTGTTTTTCTGGGACTTCAGTAGGCTCAGGGACCTTTTGCTGTTTCTTAGATTTCTTCTCGAGATGTTCTTGAGCCAGGGTGGAGTGTTTTTCTTGGATTTCCACTGGCTCGGAAACCATTTTCTGTTTCTTTGATTTCTTTTCGAGTTGTTCTTGAGCGGCTTTCTTTGCAGCCTCAGCCGAGGCTAATTGGTCTTTCAGGCTTTTAAGCTCGTCCTGTGCTTGGCCAAGCTGAGATTCCAAATCTGCAATGCGGGTTCCAAGTTTCTTTTGATTCATCGGATCAGAATGAGCACCTCGTGGGGATCGACCATCTGTCAATCTCGTGCTCCTATCAGCTGAACGATGATGTGGCGGATCAGATTCAGAGCTCGATGTCCGCAGATGAGGTGGCGCTCGGGGAGATTGCCTTTGCGGCATTTCAGTTCCTCTGATCCAAGAAATATGAATTGATCAAAACAAATTAAAGAACATGAATATATTGCACAAGAAAGCATTCCCAGACTGTTAGGCTACCTTGATCTTGGCATTTGATCGACTTACAGAAAACCTAGTCGATTGAAACACTGATGAAAGATCAAAGTCACTCAACCTTTTAATCTGCAAAAAATAAACACAAAGAAATATCAGATAGCGCGTAAAAACTGAATATCAAATAAAAAATATAAGCAGAACAGTTTATCCTATCACATTCGGAGAAACAATTAAGCTACTTATACAGAAATTTCTTTACACTTTTGTTGACAGATGCCGAGGTGACATGCATTTTGAATTACACCTACAATATAACAGGGAAAAGAGCATGTACATTATGAATTTAGCAGCAACACTGCATCAAAATTGTTAATAACACATTAAATTTTGAAGTTCAGTTGATTTTAGACTCGCCAATTTTTTTCAAAATATGTCGATTTCGTTCCAGCAAATATATTTGAGTCTACACATTTTTGCTAAAACTTCTATTGGGCTGTGATGCCATTTAATTGGCCCAATCCTTGGTCAATGATGAAATTGGGTGAAGCCCACCATTGCCCGATAACTCAAACTGAAATGGGCCCAAACCCAATCCCAAATAAGGACACGTGTGTTGCTCTGGACCGTTGATCACCTACTGATTATCTACGATGATGATGGCTTGTATATAAAGGATCTAAGTGGTCGCCCTAACATGATTTTTCATTCTGATTTCTTGAGAAGTTTCTAGGTTTTCTCTCTGTGTGTGTCTCTTTTCATTCCTCTCTCGATTTACTTTGTGTAACCCTACGAACTTCTGGTTTTGGGGAGAAAAAATGTGTGATTAAGTCTGTGTGATTCTTCGATTCGAGGTTGTGAGTTTGAAATCAGTTTTGTGGTTGTTCTTGACCCATTGAAGTAGTTGTTTCTGTTCATTCTATATTGGGGTTAGGGTTTAGAGGAGTTTTCAGTTTGTACAGAAGGGTACAATATTATTCTGAGTCCAAAACAATCAATTCCTGATATTAATGATCATTTGTTGATATTTTTGATTCGAAGTGTTTCTGTTGTATTCTTGGGTTATTTGCAGTTTGAGTTATAACAACTTCTATGGTACAAACCAGCATAAAAGCTAACAACATGACTCTCAACACAAATTTCAGTCTCCAAAACTGACAATTTCAAGCTTCTCGTGTTCCCTGTAATAAATGAATAAATCTTCACCAAAAAAATGTAAATTTTACTTCTAAATTGCCAATATTTTGTAATTTTTCAGTTTCATCGATCCCAGTAAACAAAGCGTATAGTACAAAAAGTCGTCCCAATTCCTAAGCCAAATAATGTATAGTGTTCCATCTTTAGAGAGAAAAATAACAGTAAGAAAGTGAAAAGACATGTTTTTTCTTGAGAAAAAGAAAAAGTAAATTCTCAGTCCACTTATCATTGCAGCACCAATCAATATTATGAAAAGGTGTGCACACATGGGTAAATCTGTGAGATTTAAAATTTACTGATCTACTTTTCACAAACATTATCCTGCACTTTCTTCAACTAATGAAGAACTAAATAATTAATTAAGAATTGACGAGTCATTTACTAAAACTTAAAAATATAAAAATATATATATAAAAAAAAACACACACACACACATACACAAAAATATTAATCCAATTGGAGAATGTGCATTGAACTAAAATGCAGTTTAGCAAAACCCAAGATAAACTGATAGAAACAGTGGATTTAACCATTAATCCAAGTTTTGAACAAAGAATAAATAAATAAAACAATATCAAAAAGCAGATTAAAATGATTTGCAAGATGCATCTGAAAATCTAGAAATAGTGAGATTTGGTTTTCAAGTTTCAAAAATTTTCCTTTTCCATCAGAAAAAAGAATACAGTGAAAAATCTTACCTTGAAAGTGCTCTCTTCTGTCAAAATCTGCTGCTAGATTTGAATGAGAGAATGTTCATATCAAGAGCGTAAAAATGAAACAAAAAGGCGTTGGCTTTGAAGCCGTTGAGTGGCAATTATAAACGCACGCGTGTGTACATATATATTGACTGCTCTTCTTGGGACACGAGACTAGGCAGTGAAATGGAATTTGAAATTTTGAATTTGGAAGATGGAGAATAATATGGAGTGAGAAGAAGAGGACAAGAAAGTAATTTTGAGAAAGTTTTTGGAAGTGGGCATGTGAATCTTGGAAAGCCAACTTGGACGACAGTATCTTTCTTTTGTTTACTCTTATCTTGTCTTTTCTTTTTAATTTTTTCTTATGTTTCAACTCTCTTTTTGCATTTGACCTTTCAATTAAAAAAAAAAAAAACAAAGTTGAACTCCAACTTTCACGATTTTTCACTATCCCGTCCCTAGAGCTTTATAGAGAAGATAAATTGTGTGATGTGTCTCAACAGATTAGAGTACAAGAACTGTCGTACTGGTGCTCACAAAAAATCAAATTTCATATATTATAAGATGCAGAAATCAAACTTTCACACTACGGTTGTCAGCTCAGTTGAAATTACCTCACTCTTGTCATTTGCACCACTGAACTATGCCCCAAGGGGCTCCTATCAATTTACCTTAGAGTGCTATCTAGTAAATAAGAGGAAGAAAGAGTTATTCTGGTGTTTGAGGATGGTTGTATGTTTGTTGAAGGAAAGGTTACAAGTCCATTTTGCTCCATAAAGTTCAAGAGTGTAATAATCATATTCTACAAACTTTGATATAACTTTTTCTTGAAAAATAGCTTCATTCAAGAGTGTAATCATTTTCGACAAACTTTTAAGGCTTTGATATAACTATTTTAAGTTGGAGGGGCCATCCACTATTTTATAATTGTCCTCCATAACATGCTAGGTTTTGCTTGTCGTCTAATGGTCAAAAAAACACATTGAAGGTTGTAATAATTCATCATTTTGCATGTGACATTGATTTCGATTAAGTCAATGAAAAGTTCGACTCTATAGGTCAATTTAACTAGGAGACATTTTTAGTTGTTTGTTTATTAGTTCAATAAATTTGACAAGCTCATTAAAAGAAGTTTAAATTTCATGATTATTTAATTTAAAATTCCAAGATTGATGTAATGAAAGCAAATATATTAAGGTCTGCTTTGTTTTCATTAATCATCTATAAAAATGAAAAATACTATCGTTATCAATTACATACAACTTCCATTTTTTACTTTTAATCTCTTGCGTGGGGCTCATAACAGCTATATTTTTCATTCTCATTCTACAAATAATGAGAAACAAACGGAGCTTATATATATCGTTTAACTTTAGCGCTAAGATTTTTGGACCCATTAAGGGATTCTACATGTCACTTATCAAATAATAATTGTATAATTCAATGTATATGTATAATCAATCATTGGTCTACACATTTCACCAGCAAACACTTGGGCCTCTAAATAATTTGATTGTCCATATATGAATGATTAGACACTAATTATCATTAAAATACAAGTTTGTAGACCTTTAATTTCGATACAATTTATAAATTTGTTCATAGATTCAATCACATATTAATAATTACTATTTATTATCATTCATATATTTCGTAAAACTCACTATTATTTTTCTTACTATATATTCCTATTTAAATCATTTATAAATTTGTTAAATGGAGGCAGGTGATGGGAAGTTGTTTCTTGGAAATTGCAAATGATTCCAAAAAGAGTAGATGGGTTCAAATATAATTTACAAGACATTGCATGTGAAGCTTAAATGTAAATCCAACCACTCCAAGGGACTAGCTTATTATTTCACTGCCCTACCTCTACCTTTTGTCACTTGTGCCTTTCACATTAATTGACTCAAATATTGGTCTTCCATTTATATTATTTATATATCATTGATTATAAAATCAATTCTCAATTCTAGTTATTGAATATAACATGCTCGCAATTTCTCATTTTAGCTTTCGTCCTTGCTTGAAACTTGAAAGCGAATATTTGAAAATTATTTTTCTCCGCACTTAATTTCACACAAGCACTTCATCTTGCAACAACCGATGTGATTTTACAACATAATGAGGAAGCGCTGCAAACTCTTCAGAAAAAAGTAAGCACTGCAAACTCTTTGAAAAAAAGTAAACGTATATCAATGTTTTTCACCGCTAAAAACATTCGTACAATTTGAAGAGAAAATTTTGAGATATGATTTAATAAGGTAAGTTTGTTCATGATTCTATCTATTTTTCTCTAACTATTGATGGATTAATTTAGATTTTTAGTCTCAAAAGTTTATAAGTAAATTGAAATCCAAGAATGAGAAAAATGGCTTTAATTTCTTACAATTGAATTATTTATAATGACAACGTATATTAAAATGAGTAACTTAGAGTATCTTTCGTTTATTTTAAAAGCTCGCAAAACATGCTAGTTTAGTCCATGTTGACTATTTTTCCTTCAAACTTATTTTTAATCACACTTTTCATTGCGCTCACAATTTTTATAATATTTAAATTATATATTTCATCAACGTTTATCCAAATCTACTAAAATTATGATTTCATATCGACTATAAATTTTTTGAATATCCAAAACATATTTGGTTATTTTACATTTGAAATGGTAAAATTAAATCAAGATCTATGATAAGAAATTGGTGGGGGTCCAATTCTCCAACCCAAACATCAATTATGATAGGACATTGCAATATATTGTGACAGCCTATCATCGATCGCATTCACTTCACTTTGCACGAACGATACCAAGTAATTTCGCTTTCCATTACGATGCTGCCACGTTCTAATTGAATTGGAGAAGGAAACAATTGGCAGAAATTGTTAAGTGTGGTATTAGGTTATTTTTCATTTTATAGTTGGGGTTTTGAATAAGTGAGAACTTCTATTAGATTGTAACAATTTTTCATATAGAAATCAGAATCGTTTTGATGAATTAGCACATCTCTATGGCTTTGATAGAGAGAGTGGATTCAATCCGAGCCAAGACAAAACTTATCTTCTTTCTCCCTTCAAAAGCACTACAACTAAAGTAGACTTTTACGACATTCGGTTACTATTCATTTAAGGCATCCGTAAAAAAATTGTTTTACGACATGCCTTAAATGTGTGTTCACGACGTAAAAAAAAATTATGACGTGCATATTTTTTGTCGTAAACTGTAGCATTTCCCTGTCTATAAGCCTTCTCCAATAGGGGGGACGCCAAATTGGCTTCTGGCCATTTACCTATCAAAAAAGCCTGGCCGCCTAGCATAGTTCAAAAATTAAGGGGGCGTTCTCTTCGTGTTTCAATTTTGTATTTTTTGTGTCCATTTTGATATTGTTGAAAACTCGTTCTTTTTGTTGTTTTGAAAAAATATTTCTCAATTCGTGTTTTTTGAGTTTTGAAAGATTTGTGAAAAAAAAAGTGAAAACGTAAAAAAATTGTTTTCTGTTTTCTTCACAAAATTTTCAACCGTTTTCAAAAACTCGTTTTCGAAAATGGAAAAGAGAACGCGTTTTCAATATTTTGAAAAATCGTAAACAGAAAACTGTCCGAAAACAGCGAAGAGAACGCCCCCTAACTTTCTTTTATTTTCTTCTCTTTCTTTTTTTTTTCTTTTTTTCCTACAGATTTTTTGTTTTCCTTTTCTTTTTCCATTCTTTTCCTTTCCTTTCTATTTTTTTTTTCTCCTCGGAGTTGTGCTAGGCTAACAGAAGAGAAGCCTACAGAATATTTACAGAAGAGAGACATGCAGGTGGAGTCCAATTTTTTTTGACAATATTTAATTCATGTGGGACCCACCTTCATATTAGTATTTTGTAAGAATTCTGTATTTTTTCCTTCTGTACATGTGAATTTTCTCAATCTCCACATATAATAAAATCCATTACCTCATTACAAGAATGATAATCGATAAACAGTCCAATAAGTGAATGAATTGAGAAAAGAGAGCCCTAGGAATCGAGCATTACCCCAAAGTTGAACTGGATTGCAGATCTGCAACCATTTTTTTTTCCCTATAAATGTAAATAACATCAAAGCATAACAACGCTCAGGATCCAAATAAACAAAATCAACAATTTACTCACTGAGAAAAAAATATTAGTCAAAAAAATTGGATTTACAGTGTAAAGAAATAGAAGTATAGTGATTACTACGTATAACATAAGCCCCAAAATACCTCAATTTGGAGAGGGAGTAGAGGCTGCAATCAGAATCGTCAAATCAGCTATTTGGGGAAAATTTTAAGAAACTTTATGATCTATTGAATGGAAGCTCAAATTTCCGATTGAACGTACAATGAAGCCCTAAATTTGCTATGTTCCTGAAAGAGGGAAGATGAGGGTTCGAGCGAAAGAAATAACAAGGAAGGTGAAAGAAGAAAGAGAAAATTCACATGTACAGAAGGAAAAAATACAGAATTCTGTTGGCTTCTCTTTTGTAAGCCTAGCACAACTCGATTTTATTTTTACTGTAATTTTCAGTAGGATGGATGACATTTCACTAGAATGTTAATGATTTCAATTTTGATTTGCTTGACGGAGTTTGTGTTGTAAATCTCTAGATACATGACGAAGCAAAGAAGTTCTCGCATCAAACTGGAATAAAGATCGTGGTTGCTTATGGTGGGGAACCAATTTTCCAGCAGGTTCAAAATTTTTTACATCTGAAACTTGTATTGTTATGTCGTTTTGACGTTGGCTATTAATTTATCTCAATGTCCTTTGGCTAAATTCTAATCAGTGTATTTGTTGATAGGATCCGTTTGATTGCAAATATGAAAAATTGATGAAAAGATAATGAATTACAGAAAATTAATTTGCTTAGAATTCGTTTTTTTGGGAATTGTAATTAATTGTATTTTATTAGTATAATTTTTCACTTGGAAAATATCGAAAGTTTGGTGTCCGTTTAGCTTTGTTTTTCATGAAAATTGTTTATTAAAGTGATAAATTTTTCCACCATTGTGTCTAAAATTTGTTCCAATTGCAAAAGAAAAAAATTAACAATTTTTTTTTAACATACCGAATATCATTCGTTTGACTTCGTTTTTCATATAAATTGTCTATTAAAAGGATAAAATTTCTACCATTGGATCTAAAATTTATTTTATTGCAAAAAAAAAAAAAAAAAAAAAAAAAAAAAAAACCTGGAAAATGAAAACCCACCAAAGTGGTGGGAATTTTTTTTTTCACCAAAAACCCATCAAATGTGCACATGTGAGCAAAACAAAACAAAAAAAAATTTAATGGCAAATTTGTCAAATCAAAGTAGGAAAATGGAAAAAAAAAAATTTCTAGTTTCATGACAAATTTTTGTAATCAAACAGGGCCTTAGAATAGTTGGAGTAGATTGTTAGATTGTAAGGTGATAGATTGCGGGGACATGATGGCTCCATGGGCTTCTTGGCGAGGTAGTTGCCATGTATTAGTGAATTCTAATATTTCTTGTAATGATATTTTGGTCCAAACGAATAATTTTTCATAAACAAAATCTGTTTGCATCCATTACAGAATTCACAATCAATTTCAAGCTCTGTAGATGAACTTCTACACTATCGATCATAGCATCCAAAGCAAACTTATCAATGTACAGGGTCACTTCCATTATCAACAACATAAAACCACCATTACTTAAGCCTTACTCCAGTTATGGTAAAGTATGTTAATTCTCTATTTCGAGAATTGGAAATGTTTAACTTGGTAGTTTTTTCTCAAATAATTTGATCAAAAGAATGACAATGTTTTTGGCTTGTTTTGAGCAAGGTAGAGATTGTTGTCTTAAAGCTAAAACACAGAAAATCATCTTCCATTCATTCATGAATTGCTATCTAGGTGGCACCAGATTAAAAGAAATATAGTTTACTTGGTATTGATGTCTATTGAATTGACATTTAAACTCAAATTTTATTTCGTATGGGTACAATCTACAACTCAAAAGGATTGCTTACATGTATGTTATAAATTCTAAAATAAAATAAATAAAATTGAGAGGAAAAGAATAATTAAAACAATCAATTAGATGCTGTTATCTCAACACATATAAAACTGTTCGTGCATTTCCCATGTACAAGTATCATTTTTCTTAAAAAAAAATTTCCTTTAACATGCTGTCAATCTCGGATATTTCGATCTTGAAACCACATTTCTATCACTTTGACCCTTTCAGAATGTGTCCAGGCTGTCGTTTGTTCATACCATCTGTGAAGGGATTGGTTTCTACTTCAGAATCACTATTTGAACATGTAATATTTAGTCTGTACTCCACATTGATTTCAAACTAATATCAGTCTTATTGTCCAACAAAGGCGATAACAGTTTTAACTCTCTTAATTTCGCATACTTATAAATCGACATAGTTTAAAGGATATAACAAGAAATAAGTTGCAAGAAGCAACAAATTCATAGGTAATATATGAAAATGCATTTTTAAAATTATAATACACCAAACTAAGCTGTTTTAAGTGTAAAACATGAGCAATACATATGAAATCAAATCCAAAAATAGCTCAAGATTGATTACGGTCTATCATTAAACGTGCACTCAAGAAGCATAGATAATCTTGATACCATCAATGGTAATGTCATCTCCTCCAGCTTTTGGCACCAAAGAAATCAATATTTTTTCATCATCTTCAACATCCAAATCCTCTAACAATTCACTCAATCCCAACCTAATTTTAGTCTTTGACCGGGTCGAATTCTTATGGGGCACCTGCGAGAAGCATCCCGCATACTCTGCCTTGTCTAATGTATTCGGATTATCATCTTCGTCGTTCACAAATATGTCAAACTTCACAAATTTTGCAGTGTCCACTTCAATCCCTTCAATCACTAGCAGTTCCTCTTCTTTTTCCTTATCCTTCTTACTCCTCGATTTTTTAGGCCTAGGAACCAAAACTTTGACAACTTTGTCTAGTTTCACCGGGAAAATACTGTCGACAGATGATGGAGCAGCCGTGGTGGTGGCTATTTTGGACTTCTTTGCACGCGCTGCGGGCCTGTTCTTCAGCCATGGAGTATCGACCTTTTGGAATTTGTATCCCATTTTTTGGTAGTCCAGTGTGTCTGCAACTTTCACGCGTACAAGCTTTGCATTTTCATCGTAGAATAAATAACTGGCATTCAACCAATCCGAGTCGACAAAGTCCTTTTGTTTCGAACCCCTTAGATCCCTCCATATTGTCCAAAGTCGATCAACGTTGGTATGGTGGCTAAAGAACATAGACTCTCGACCGCAGGAGTAAAAATTGCCCATGTCCTCTCCAGAGCTTGTGGCTTCACCAACCCACACGTGAAGCGCTGAGTGTGATCCACGCTCCACCGTTCCTGGCCCGGGGTCTGGTTGCGTCCCCGTATTATATCTCGCTCCATAGAAGTCCTCAAGGTTCTGCACACTACGTACCATTTCACTGTACATCACCGTAAGGTTGTTAGAAATTATTTGTTTGGTATCAACGGATTGGGTGGTTCCGGAGTAGGAAAGATCAGTGGTAGCCGGTGGCAGATGATTTTGGTTACGTCTCGCATTAAAGAGGGACGAACTAGGTTTCACGAACATGGCTGGCATGGCCATACCCTTGGGATTATCCCAGTTCCAAAATGGCAAACCAAAAGTGGGATCATCAATCAATTTTCCCAAGATTCTTTCATAAAAATACAAGTACCATCTATGCCATGGATAGAAGTGCCAAGAATTGTGAATTTGAATCTTCAAATCTGAGTCACCAACTTGTTCATAAGTAAGGTTACAATAAGCACAATGAACATTGGCTTGTTGCATAAAATTTCGCGGATCATCAGCCGGAAGAGCCTTCATAAGCTCGACAGCTTTCTCGTATTTAGCTACGTACTCTTCCGTGACCAAATGAGCAGCTGGCCGGAATCGCATTTTGGTCACCGGAGGAAGCTTGTAATCAATAATTTCTGTTGCTACTGGGGGGCAACAGTTCACGTCCAGTGGTTGACTAGTGTTCAAATTTGTGCCCTTGGTGCATTTGGTGAAATCAGGAGCTGCTAATGGAGCTGCAATTGCTGGTGATGAAGCAGAAACTAGATTGGCTGCACCGTAAAGTCCTCCCATTCCAAGAAGCACATTTCTCCTGTCAAATTTCAAATGGGAGGTTTCATCACTCTTGGTGCTGCCTTTCTGGTTTTGCTCACATGACACCCGAAAGCGGTTGCTTTGCTTTGCATCGATCAAAATTCGCGACGGCCTTGTTACAAATGGGGAGGAGGTGGTGGTGGTGATGGACCATGAGAGTGGAGGAGAAGCCATGTTTGGGAAAGGTAATACATTTGATTCGAAAATACCACATATATAGACTTGGATTAGTGTCTAGCATTAATGTTTCCATGTTACTGAAAGTCTTTTTAGGGCGGCTAGAAATTTTTCCACAGAAGATCCAATTCGTCTTGGTTCAACACCGTTCACTAATTTCTTATTGACCAGTAAAAGTAACGTGGAGAAAAGTGGGACGAAAGGAGCTGAACCTTGTACCCTACATGACATTTTTCCAATCTGTGTTCTAATAGGCACACTGTTAATCTATTAGGTATCAAATTATTTGACACAAAATATAATACAGAATTGAAAAAAAGGATAAACAAAAATGAATAGGTTAATTCTAGGAAAACTTGGACCTCTGAATTTTAGTTGTTAAATCCGATGTGGACTGACCGATTTACTAGGGAACTGGTGAAATTGTCAATTAATTTGGCCGTTTCTGTAATTGAACCAAACAAGACACGAAAAGTTAAATTGACTAGACGACCTGAAGTAGCGGTTGAACTAATTCATTAATAATTTTCGTTTTACTTGGACATATCTTGCCCAAAAATACATACGAGTTTTGAATACATGTTTTTACCAAAAAAAGGGTCTCCAACTATAGGTTTTTTTATACTTTCAATTTTTTTCACATTGTGATCTTGGTCTTCCACTGATTGTTGGTTGTAGCTGGAAGCGAATTCAAGCTTCCAATACAAGCTTGTGATGATCTCCGGAGCATCTCGCTTCATTTCTTTTCTGGTGGGGTTCAACTTGTGGGAGAAGATAAATGCACGAAGCAAAATTTGTACACCAAAGGGTAAAGAGGGCTCGATTTCGAGACATGAGACTCTTTAACCATGCTCTCGGTGGCGAAGTAGGTATGACGCATTATGATTTCTCCAAATTCTTTGGCTGCGTCTATATACATAAATCAAAGTATCTTCGAAATGGAGACATTCCTTTATTTGGCCTTCAATTAAGCCATTTGTATTGACAAAATGGCAGAGTTTATTGTTACAATATTCTTTTGTCACCCTCCAAAATAGTTCGAGGAGTTTTTGTATGTTGTTGTGGGCAATTTGGTAGGATAGGAACCAGATTTTTCATGATTGGGAGAGGCATGACTCCGAGCTAATCATCACACACTTATCGTTCTATCAAGCAAGTTTCATGCTCGCTAAATGACAGATCGCTTGCCAGCCATGTCGAGAAGCGCTTAGAGTTGGAGAATCTGTGGACCATCTCTAGGTCCAAAATATATAGATTTTGAAATTGATATATTGGCAAAACCCCTTCTTCCAATCTTCATTGCCTAGAATGTGTTTTACTGGAAATTGTCAATTAATTGTGTTTGATTGGTATAATTTTCCACCTGACAAATGTTGAAATTTTCTATCTTTTGGTGTTGGTTTGACTTTATTTTTCATGAAAATTGTTAATTAAATGGATAAATTTTTATACAATTGAAGATATAATTTGTTTGGATTCCCAAAAAAAAACACCGAAAATCATTCGTTTGGGTTTTTTTTTTTTTTTTTTTTTTTATGCAAATTGTCATTAAATAGATAATTTTTTTGTACAATTGGGGAGAATTCGTTTGGACTGCAAAAAAAAAAAAAAAAAAATTTAAAAAAGATGGAAAACTAAAAACCACCAAAACCAAAACCAAAGGAAAACTAATTCAAGGAAAAGCTGGAAAAGAGGGTCACCCGGGGGGGGGGGGGGGGTGGAATCTTTTCCATGGAAAATTTTGTCCATCAAACACCATTAAAGATGGAAAATGGAAAAAAAAAATTACATCTTCCATGAAAAAGAAATGGAATCAAAGAGGCCCTGATATTACTCATTTTCAAGACGGGATACTCTAAGCTAAAAACTATCTAACTTCGAAATTTTTCTGTTATTAAGATTTATCACTTTTGATCAATCTTTTCACCAAAATGCACTAGTTTAATTTTTGTAAAACTCGGCCCTTCGTGCTTCCTCTTATGGAAATCACAAATCTTACCCTTGATTCGTAGTCTTGTCCTTATTTTTCACATCACTGAAACAGAAAAACTTTAGATGTTTGGGTGAATAATGACAATTTTTATCATTTTCAAGAGATCTAGGATCAAAATATAAAGAAAGATTTTAGAATTGCTATGCTCTCCAAAGCTCCTTATCCTAGTTTTAATCAATTTGTTTCAGCCTTACAAAATTATGAGGTTTACCAAAGGATGAGAAGTAGGAGCTTGCTCACAACCAAGCTTTCTTTGGTCGACGTGGATAGACATGTCAAAACGGATGGGCCGGGCAATAATGTTACCAGAGGACTAAGGACGTTTTGGCACTGTGATATGGTCTATTATGTTATTTTTCTTTAGTTATATTAATTTTCAAATTGGAGCTGATGTTATATTTTCTTAGGATATAGGGACCTTAAATTTCATTTAGGTTAGTGATGGAGTAGTTTTTAGTGGTTGAAACATTTTTTTTTTTTTTGGGATAGAGTATTCGTGGTCGCAAATTGGATCAATTCTTTTTTGATCAAATCAATTATTTGGTATCTGCATACAATCAACGAGAACTTAAATTTAAATCAATTTTCAGTATTTAGTTGAATTGACGAGTATTGATCCGTCAATTCGTCATTCTCCTTTGAAACAACGAGTTTTGATCCTTGTTCGACGTGTTTCACTCTTTGGGATGCAATAGTTAGTTAATTAATAAAGTCGCTAAACATTTGAGAAATTTAATGTTAGCAACTTCTTCCTATAATTAATCTCCCATGTTATAATCTATACGAGTTTTGCTACAACACCAGGGAGGTGACAATCTCCTTGGCCGAAATTCCACAAGTACCCTGGTGTTCTAGCAAAAGAAAAAAAGCTGGATGGTCAGGAGATCGGTGCTAGGTCGGTGACCGACCCCTCACATAGCGGTGGGACCCGCGTGTATAAGATATTTCAAAAAATTGTGGACCATCCCCTCTATGTGAAGGGTCGATCACCAAATTTAGCACAGATCCCCTGATCATGTAGTAGGGCTGCTAGCAAAATCTCATCTGTACTACTATTTTAGTTTTGTAGTACGAAGTACATAAACTATCAATCAAGACAAACTCCAGCCACTCTTTTTTTTATATTCAAAACAAAACATTGTACTGTCAGAATGAAATATGTATTGCTTTAGTACTACAATACCAAACATGGCTTGGGGAAATTCAATAATTCAACCCATATATTATGCCAAACCAATAGGATTCGGACAAAAACCTTTTATATAAATAGAAAGGTTCCAAGAACCAGACTCATCAATTTCGAATCCCTAATTGTCGACACCCCGCAAATGGGATGACGAGTGCCTGATCAAATTGCTTAGATCATTTTAGAACAAGAATCGACAAAGATAAACGATAATCATAGTCTAGAGTCACATCGGTGGCGGGGCTACCACCATTTATGGTATCAAAATCAAGCTTCCAGTTTCAAAAGATGGTGATGGAGGTTCGTTGATGAATTCTCCGGCCGGAGGTATTTGAAGGGTTTAGGCTCGATCTTGATACCATCAATGGTGGCAGCACCGCCCTTCCGGGGCTGAATTACACGGACACCCTGTCATTATAGTTGGCTCCAAATTTATCCAAATCCTCAGGTTGCTAATCCAAATTATTAAACCAGGTAATCCTTCTTACAATTTTCTGTGATTTTTAATTTTCACAGGCATGCAGGTAGGCGAAGCCGCCAAAATTCTAAAGATAATTTCACCAATAGTCATTAAGTTTGTAAAAAAGTTTAAATTGATCATTAAATTATGTTTCCTACTCTATTAGTCACTGAAATTTAAAATTTTCATAAATGGTCATTTAAAATTGAAAAATTACTTGTATAATCGGCCATACTGCTATTAATTTTGATGTGTTGCCAAACGGTGCTTTTTTAATGTGTGGCCAATTTTTTGGGATCACTTTAATAAAATATTTTAAGGATGAATTTGAATTTTATTAGAAAATTGGTGGGACCATCTCAAAAATTATATGGGCAGGACCAACCAATTGGATGGGCCCTACAAGCTCTCACACCACACCAGTGAGCCCTACAGCTATCACAGAGTTATCTTAATGGCTGAACAAGTGGCTGTAATCTTTTGAGATTACCTGAAAAGACAGAAAATCATCAGAAAATGCTGAACAAAACTCCCGGCCTGAAGATTGAAGCTAATCTAAACACTTGTTGTATCTTAACACGTGCAATATTTCATTTGTGGGAAAAAGGATTATAATTTCACAAAAATTACTATGTAACTTAAATATTGAATGTTTAATTACGAAATATTCCTCGATTCTATAATATTTCGACATTTTTACAAGATGGAGTCAAGTTGACAACTTTTTGAGTGGTGCATTTATATTATTTTTTTAAGTTTATAAGTTTCATAAATATTCAACATGACTTACCACGATTTTCATAATGTTATTTTAGTCATATTATATAGAAAAATTAGTTCTAATTAGATAAAAAATATATATATTTTTTTAGTACATTTTGATAAATGTTGATGAAATGAGTGATTGAAAATATGATAAGTTGTGGATACCATAAAATGTGTAGTTGAAAATGAATTTAAAGAGAAAATTGAATTTTAAAAAATAGGGGTCAAATATGATCTTAGTAGTCCAAACTCCAGAGGACGGAGTTATATAACCTTATGTAAGGCTTCTGCCTACATGGTAGGCCACGTGGCTAGGAATGGACAAAATACTCGAAAAATCTTCTTGTATTGAGCTGATTCGAGGTAGTTCAGCTTGATTCGATGGTTGTTCGATTCAATTTTTGGCTGAACTTGGGCCTAACCCAAAAAACACGATTCTAGTGGTAGGGTTGGGTCTAAACTCGGCCCTATAAAAAACAAAATACACACACAACACACAACGACACAGTACAATCACACACACACACAAAAATTACAGAGACAAAATCACAATACAAACACCTATACACAATCACACGAAATTAGATTTGGTGATGCGAGGGTGGAATTGTGGTTGTAGTTTTATGGGTGCGATGGTGCAGGGTTTTGGTTTTATGAGTGCGGTAGTGGTGATGATTTACGGGGGCAGTGGTAGTGAAGGTTTGTAGTCTATGGTGCAACAATGGTCTATGGCTAGTCCAAACCTACCTGAATCGAACATTTTCAATCTGGGGTGTTTTGATGTTGAAAAAAGTATTGCTTCAATGGTTGGGTAAGATCCCACCCGACCCATCCCCATCCCCATCCCCATCCTTTTAACGTGGCTTCTAGCTAAGTAAGGATGCCACCTATGTGCTCTCCAAGTTAATAACCTATCTTCTGCGACGATGTACCCAACATTCCAACACCTTGTCGACATAGCTTTCAAGGTTAGGTAATTTGGCGCAAGATTGTTGCTTCCCTTTTTCTGAGGTAATTTTTGAATTCGTAATGCTTAACATTGTAACATGAGTCTTCATCACTGAAGTGGTGGAGGCCAATCCTCACCACTTATCTAAATGATGGTTACGACTTAAAGAGCCACAAGTGACTGATATGATGTTATCTCCAATGGCGATCGATTGAAGACATTCTTTTATCCACTTAGGATAGAGTGTGGGATCGCTCAACTATTGATGCTTAGGACGTGACATTATAACGTGATGGACACTCCCCATTGAGCTGTTAGAATGCAGTCACGTGTCAAGCATCCAAGGAGCCTAATTTCCTTTCTCTTGCCTCTAAATACTCTGATTTACCGTCATCTAAGGATATTCTACTTTAAGTATTTTCATTCTCTCTCAAACATTATTTTTTTAGGTCAAGCCAACATTTGTGAAAGGAAAAATTGCAGTCACGGTACCAAACATTTCACTTTTATGCAGACTTGACCCAAACCTTTAATTTGTGATATCAAATCTTTCAAAAACTCGCACCCGAAGTCCAATTTAATAGAAATCGTTACTTTCTCAGTTGACCAAAAATCAACGATTGGACCAAATTTTGACTAATTTTACAAGGTTAAAATAATAATTTTATATTTTCTATAATAGAAAAAAAAATTAAAAAAAAAAAAGAAAAAGGCAAAGAAACACTACATCTTCTCCATTCACCCCACCCTAGTCCAAAAACTAGTACATACCCAACTTCTCGGCCGCCACCATCCACCCTACTAACCACCATTGCCCTAACTGCCACCGTCCATTTGTCATGAAACACTATCCATCTAGGTTCTACCTTCAATTTTGTTTGTGTGCACCTCTACCAAATCCTACACATCAGATTCCACCGCCATATTGAAACAGATCCCACTTTCATCTTACCAATTCACACACATCAGTAGCCATCTAACGGAAGAGATTGAAACACCATCGCCATAGCCACAACAAAAACCCACTAACACCATCGCAGCCAGGGGCGGATCTAGGTGGTTGCGAGCTAGAACAGCTGCTCTAACTGGATCCGTCGAGAATTTTTTTTTTTTTTTTTTTTTTAGAATGGATAAACGATTTATATTTTATATCTGACAATTCATTTTATATACAATCATTATTGATAGCTTAGTTGGTTAGTGCTTCCTCTTTTAAACCACAGGTCCCAGGTTCGAAATCTTCCAATGACAATATTTTATGTAATTTTTGTAAACAATTTTTACCAAAAACAAATACAAAGTGGATTTGAACCTGTGATCTTAGTTAAAATGATATTGATAACTTTACCATCATGGAAAGCATTGATGTGTGACAAAACAAAATAATATATTTTCATTGTATCGATTTTAATGCAAATAGAAACATTTTAACCGATAATTTATTCCTCTTTTTGATTTTTTTTCTCTAATCAATTTATTTGAGAGTTTGGTCAATTAATGACGAATGAATTTGTAAAAAAAAAAATTGACTTTAATGTCGTAAGGTGTCTTTTAACAAAACTTATTTAATTAATAGAAGGTTCCACTTTTCTTTCACGAAAAATCGATTGCGGAAAAGTGAAATTATACAAGCATATAAAATTGATATAAACACATAAATAATTTCAACTTTGTTAATATAATAATGCTTGCTTAATTAACTTTAATTGTAAACTGAATATTGACATTTTATTAATATATATTGCATGTTTGATTGAAAAATAAATTAGAGCATTTTATAGATTATCAAACGATTTTTTCATCTGAAATGAAAGTTGGTACCTAATTCTAGTTCTAGTGGTGTATTTAGTTTTTCTAGTTCTAATCCGTACAATTTTTTGAATATTATTTAATTAAATATTAATAAACAACACCGCTATCACAGATGTTGACAGTAAGCGTTCAATGTTCGCGGTTCGCTCTAGCTGAACTCGAGCCCCTGAATTCGCAGCAATAACCCATCAACACCACCACCTACTGAAGAAGAAGAGAATGGCTCGTAGGATTCAGACCCAACAACTTTATCGCAATAAGGAAGTTCAGATTGAGTTAAAGTGTATTCACAGGCACCAAATTCATAACCCAATGCCCAGTGTTTCTTTTATGCTCAATTCTTTACCTGTACAAATTGAGAGTGAGATTTATATTGTGGGTTAGGGGTTTTGATAGAAGGAGCGTTAGCCTGAATGATCAAGATGGAGTGGTGGTGGAAGGAGTAGTGGCTGACGTAGGGTGGCGATGCCGCCAGCAACAGCCGCTTGTGGTTTTGGGGTAAAGGGTTTGGGGGAAGAAGGAAATGGAGATGGTGGTGTGTGGTGTGTTCGATTTTTGTTTTTTATTTAATTATTGATATATTATAAATGTGTTTGTTGAAAAATGTAAAGTTACAATTTTGTCATTTTAAAATTAGTCAAAATTATGATCAATGTCTATTCTCTACTCAACTAATGGTCAAATTCACAATTCCTATTAAATTGGACTCCGAGTGCGAATTTTTGAAAAGTTTGGTACCGTCGATGGCACAAATAAAAAGGTTTGAGTCAAGTCTACATAAAAGTGAAAGGTTTGAAACCATGGCGGCAATTTTCCCTTTGTGAAATTGTAATAAACATTAAAGACATAGAGTAAGAAAAATATTTTGAAGGATGAATTTGAAATTTATTAGAAAATTGGTGGGACTAACTCAAAAATTATATCTGTCGGCAAGACCAACCAATTGGATGGGCCCTATTGTAATAAGATAAGAAAAGCTCCATTAAAATTTTATTTGATTCATCTAGCCTTCAACATCTATAGATTATTTTAATCAAATTTATACATAATAAATATAAGAGAATAATTGGTTAAATTCCGATCAATCATCCAAAAATAGGTCGTTGAAAGATTGTCGGTTGAGAACTTAAAGTGTACTTTTTTTTAATCATGACTGTCATCGAGAATAAACATATTTTTTTCGGTGACTGTAATCTTTTATGATCACTTGAACTGATTGAAAATCGTCAGAAAATTTTGAACAAAGTTGCTGGCCGAAGATTGGTGTTAATCTAAACACTTATTGTATCTTCACATAAAAATAAAAAAATGTGCAACATTTCATTTGTTGAAAAAGGATTAGAATTTCACGAAAATTACTATGTAACTTAAATATTGAGTTTAATTATGAAATATTCCTTGATTTTATAATATTTTGACATTTTTAGAAGATAGAGTCATATTGACAACTTTTTTGAGTGATGCATTTATATTATTTTTAACTACATTAAATATGACGATATTCTAGAAAGAGTCAATTGAATTCACTATAACATCTTTTCTCAAATGCTTATAGGGCAAAATCCTAATTATTTCATTTCAAATTCACGTGGAATTGTGCTCTCCTAATTGCCTTCATAAAAAAACATAACTAGGATATCAAATATTCACGAGTATAAATTAAAAATTACTTATAAGTAATAGATATGTATAAAAATAACTAATTAGTCTGAATTAAAGTTGAAAATATTAAACTACTTATTTTGTCTAGAGAACTCATGTATAGACTGGTTTGGACAAAAGAAAACTTGATTCAATACATCTTAAGAAGCGATTTAGTAAAATACTCTATTTTGTAGCACTCTTTCAAATTTTTTGATTGCAAAGGGACGGTCAAAGTTGAAAAGAGGATTTCTGATAACTTATTTCTCTCATTCAAAATCGTGCGTGAGACCCTCGTCTCGGAGTTAAATTGGAGTCCTCCTCCTTCACTAGGACATATGATAACAAACAAAGAAAAAGAAAAAAAGAAGAAGGTATAATTCACGTTAGTGACATCAAATTTAGATTCAAACTTTCCATCTGTCTCCTAAAACTAAGAAGAAAGTAAATAAAACTAAACTTATTCATCGATCATATAAGAGTTTTAAGTTATTTATTTGAATTCAACTACTCAATTATCATTATTGAATATGGGGGACTGGGGACCATGCACTGGTGAAAAAGTGGAAGGGTCATCAAATCAAGGTCTACGTCTACCACAAATTTTCATAATATTATTATTAAATATTGAGATCACTTTATCTTAGTCATATTATACACCGGATTAAATTTTGAGTAGATTTTAATAAAAGTTGATAAGATAAATAATTTAAAAAATAATAAAAGTTGTGAATATCATAAAATGTGGGATTGAAAATGAATTTAAAGATAAAATTTAATTTCAAGAAATAGGGTTAAAATAGGAGCTTAGTAGTCCAAACTCAATGGATGGAGTTATATAATCTTATGTTATGCTCCTGCCTACATGGCTAGGAATGGACAAAATTCTCGAAAAATGATCTTGTATCAAGCTGACTCAAGTCAGTTCAGCTTGATTTGACGGTCATTCGATTCAATTATTGGTTGGGCTTGGCCCCAACCAGAAAGACACATTTCTAGTGGTAGGGTTGGGTCTAAACTCGACCATTTGAAAAACAAAATACACACACAACGCAAACCGACACAGTATAAACACATACATACACAAATCGCACATAGACACAAAATCACGATACAAACAATTATACACAATCACAAGAAATTAGATTTGGTGAGGCGAGGGTGCAATGGTAGTTGTGGTTTTATGGGTGCGAAGGTGCATGGTAGTGGTTTTTTAGTGTTGTGGTGGTGACGGTTTACGAGTACAGTGGTAGTAGGGGCGGATTTAGGTTCGAGCTAGGCTGGACTACAGCTTGTCCCTCCAGCCCAAATACTAATTTTTTTTTTCATATTAGCCCGTGCTAAATTTTTTTTTTTCTCGTATTAGTTCATACTAAATTTTTTTCTAGATCTGCTCCTGGAGGTAGTGATGGTTTTTGGTTTATGGTGCGACAAGCATGGTCTATGGCTAGTCTAAACCTACCCGAACCGGACATTTTCAATTTGAGTTGGTGTGATTTTGAAAAAATATTGTGTCCATGGTTGGGCAAGATCCCACTCTACCCATGCGCATCCTTTCACATGGCTTCTAGCTAAGCAAGGATGCCACCTGAGTGCTCTCCACGTCAATAACCTATCTTCTGAGACGATGTACCCAACACGTAGTCGGCATAGATTTCGAGGTTAGGTAACTTGGCGCATGCATGGATTTCCGTTTCCTTTGTGTTTGGAGAGGCTACGATCTTTCACATCTAATGAGTTCCAAGTGTGCAGATAACATATGCTTAGAGAGGAGTGCAAACAGGATATATTGATGCGTTGGGTCTAAACCGGTCAACACCTTTCATTTGGATTATTTAATCTTTAATTTTCAGTTTTGCTGCACTAATAGCTGAGTCCAATTTACTGAAAAAATGTCCATTTAAATGGGGGAAAAAGAAAAACAACTATTCCTTAATTTAACAAAATAGATAAAAATACATTAAATAGTTAAAAATACGTTAAAAACTATTCAATAATTATTATTTTTAATTTAATGCTGCCGAATGTAGAATAATATTTTTAATAAAAATTAACTTTTTAACAATTAAACAAACAGATTCCATCAATTAAAAACTCACTTGCTACAAAATCTCTATATTGTTAACGTCTAAAGGCGGAGATATTCTATTTTGAAACCTAATGATAACTATTCCTTTTTCTCCATTATAAAAAGTAAGTTTTAAAATATTTGATGGAATCAGTTATTTTGTAATTTTAAAAAGAAAAGTTTAAACTAATAGTCAATTTTACTAGAAATGTCTATATAATAGAACTTACATGACTGTATAGCCTGTATTAATCTAAAGAATTTTGCTACTTGTACAATATTGGATGACAATATTGGTTGACAATCATCTCACATAAAGGGGGGCTCACGATTTTTTTATTCATCGTGAGCCCTCTCCCATGTGAGTGATCATCAACCAATATTGTACTTGTAGCATGGTTCTAATCTAAAACCTTATCCTCTATGAAACATTTGTACTGCTACTTGGATTGTAGTACGAATGTTAAACAACACCACCCATAGGGTCCCATTTTATCGTTATAATATTCTAAGCAGAATAATTGTAGTACTCTTTTTAGTACTATCGTTAGTACCAGACTTGGAGAGAGTTATACAACCTTTATATTAATTTTATCAAAGCAATAGAAATCAGGCTTCAGCCTTCAATATAAAAGAAATGATTGCAAGGAGAACACCATCGGCCCAAGATTCAGAAAGATAGTCGATGATCATGGTCTGCTGGTGACTTTGGCGTCGATGTGCAAAGGCTGCACGACCAAAATCAAGTTTCCAACTTGAAGGGTCTCGTCTTGATCTTGATACCATCAGTGGTTGCGGCGTCGCCCTTCGGGACCAATGTCACCAGCAAACTGTCATTATCGTCTGCTCTAAATTCTTCCATTCCTCTGCTGCTGCAAATCCAAATTATACGATCAGGTAGTACTTTTTCATTTTCCTTAAAATTTTCAGTTAGTTTTCTTAATTTTTAGGTTCTAAAATTGTAGTTTTTGGTGCAGGGCTACAAGCACTAGGTAGGTCTTCTGACTCAATATTGTAAAGCCATTTTAGTCAACTTTATTTCTTTGAAAATAAATTAAAACAAAAGAGAGAAAAGAGAAGAAGAAAGGAAAAAGTATTAATAAAATTTGTCTTCTTCCCCACACAAAAGTATTAACTTGACGAGGAACCACTGGGAGAGCCGCGGACTCCAACTACCACTGCTAGACTGCTAGTGTCATTGTAGATGGAAGATGATCGATTTTTTTTTTTTAAATCTTTATTCATTTATTTTTCTTCTCTTTTCTTTTGGTTTTTCCCTTCTGTAAGATACATACCTTATGGTCATGTGTAGAGGACATGATTGGATCAGCGATTTATTTTAATTGCTTGATAGTGCTGTTTGAACTTTGAAGATTCCCTGTGTGTCATTTCCCTTAGAACAATGATGCTCAAACATGCCTTTGTTTGAGTAGCAGCACCGTTTCCCTTATCTAAAAAGTTCTGTCTTTAATCAGTCCAATCCAATGGCCTAAAGTTCACACAGAGTCCATGGTGCAAAGTGTGTGTTATAGATATATTTTGGAAAATTCCCCAAGAATAGGGATTCTTTCACAGAATCCTTATCGGTGCTGTTGTGACGGCACCCGATTTGCAAACAATTTTTTGATTTTTTGTTATCTGTCAATGAATTTACGTCATGTTAAATTCTGTAAAAATTTCGTGACTAGTTCGTGTACCTGTAACATTACTCATATATTTTACATCAACTTTTACAAGCGGCCTTTGTGAAGTCAGCCTCATGTTAGAGTGCTCAAGTTGGTTTACAAAAGGAGAGTTGCCCAAATGATATGACAGCCTCCTATTGTAGGATGCAAGTGACCCGCAACTGATGGGCCAGCCGCCCCCTTCAATAAGGGGCTGCCACATCGGGCAACCTTCATTTTGTAAGGACAAAGTAGCATTGTTCCAGAAAAATACAGTACTGGATTCCAAATTACTGGAGTTAAGAGTTGAGTGCGTGGAGGAAGACCATCCACTCAGTACTGACATTCATAAATATCTTTGAATATTTTAATCGTTTTTGGAATCGAATGCAATATCACAAGACTCAAAAGTGCATTAAGCGTGAGGTTGAGAGTTAAGCACCAGTCTAGTGAGTTATCTCCAAGTAGTACCGTGAAAGCCTTAAAAATCATTCGAAAGGAGTAGAAGAAGAATATTGTAGAATTTTGAATCGAATTCAAGGCACGTGTTTGCTATTTTCTTAAAGACGTTAATTGTCCCCACCAATTTAGTGATATACTCGAGATACAAAAATGTCTCTAAGTTACAATGAAGTCATTATGTTGTCTGAGTTGTACATTGACGAAAACAAACCGAACACCAAAGAATAAAGGTGTATATTCGAGGTATATACTTTCGAGAGTTACAGAGTATATACAAGTTTTTATAAGAAATGATGCGAGTGTTTGATTTATTATGTAGGAAAATCAAGAAGAAAAAAATTACATTATTCTTGCATAATCCCAATATTTTTAGGAAAATTTCATAAGTACAGAATCATCTCACAGAATTTTGTACAGAAATTTAAATTTTCTCTCACAAGGGGATGGCCCTACATGATTAAAATAATATCAAAAACCTCCCTCACCCACCTACCCTATGTGTTGTTTGACAGGTACAAGAATTTAAATTCCTGTACCTGTAGCAACACTCATATTTATATCAAAAGTATCTCTCAAACAAGAATCACAAATCCCTTATAGATGTGAAACAATGGTTACCAAGAGTAAAAATAATTCACCGTAGTCATGTCACTTCATATTTACAGTTACACGACCAATTTGATGTGAAAAGAAGTGAAAAAATGGGAATTAGCAGGAATATTTCGCATGTTCTGGTGCGAATAGGGAGTGACTCCCTCATGCATTTGAGCGAACATGTAGGAATGCCTATGTGCCTCGGCCAGATCGCCCACAAGCTTTTGACGGTCGCTGCCAAGCCAATAACCCGTGCTATCCCTGGATGGTTTCACGACTCATGCAAATTCTTTTACGTATCCAAAAATGTCAAAAATCGGTATTATTTTGTAAATGTCCTAACAATCACCCACCACTTCAAAATGAATGAAGTGTGAAAATATCTTCCATATAAATGTTAAAAACTTTAATGCGTAAAATGAAGATGTCTTTCAAACTTTAACCTTCACATAGTATAAATGTCTTCAATGTTAATCAAGGTGGCATGATACATAAGCATTAAACCTACAACCCTATGACTCAGGCACAAGTTTCATATCCTCGTGTGTTCATGTAAACAAAACATAGTAGACTAAATTTTCATGAAAGTTTTAAGTAGTTACCCAAGCCACCTTAGAGATGCTATCATCCCTAACTTTCACATAGGTCAAAGAACGTAGGGTATGAACAAAGACATTATCAAAAACTAATTTTTTTCAGTTAAGATATGTAAGTTACTCATTTTAAAGTAACTCCGAATATATATTTTTCAACTGTGCGTTATGATAATGCCTCTAATCCTGTCCCGAACATTGAGTTAGAAACCAATAGGAAGATTCTCTTCAAGATTTTCAAATTATTGCCTTTATTTCGACAATAAATTCGAGATGATGCACAACTCTAATTTTTTTTTTTTTTTTTTTTTTTTTTAATGACCGTGGATATCCGAACCAGCTTACGCACACCTCAACTAATCCTACGGGACCCTGAAATTTACAGCCGGATACTCATCTCGGTGGCCTTGAGGGGACTCGAACCGGTGACCATTGGGAAGCAAATTCAAGGTCTGACCAACTAAACTACTCTTCAGGGTTACAACTATAGAATATTATAAGGCAAATTAATTTAAAAAATTTATTCTTACATAAATGAACAAGGATGGTACCTAAAATTGTTTAAAACAGAATAACCAAACCACCTTCAGTCAGAGCAATCATTTTTACTTTTTTTCCATACTCGCATCCTTTTTAGGTCTAAATAGAGGAAGGAGAGAATCTCAAGGAACTCTTGGTACCATAACTAGTGCTATGCAATGCTCGGTGTACTAGTCGAGGTTCAAACCTCGACCAGAGAAACAGCCATGGCTAACACCATCTGCTCCTCAAAACTCTCAGGAACAGTAGTCCCTACAGCAGGTTGAAAGCTGTACTCACTCTCTTTTGATTCGGGCAGTGCAGCATGGCTAACATTATCATCAAATTCATCACAATCTGCATGACGGGCCGACAGGCTATTGGGTGACACCACAATGGCAGTCTCAGCCGGAAAATAATGTTCAGATTCTTGCTCCACAGAATTTGAAATCCGGCTACAGTCCGGCATGTTATGTGCAGACATGTTCTCTCCATAGTTATTGGAGGGCTCTAGGGCCTCTTGTTGACGTTCAGCAAGGGCAGCAATTGCGCAAGCAAGTCCTCCGGAAGAAGCCGATGATGATCCAACCATTGGAGCCATCCGTGATGAGACACGATTCTCCACTGTGTAATCTTGCGATAGAGCTGCATCATTATAGGGCGGGGGTTCTTGGTGCCTGCCTTTCTCCTACCAAGAAGCAATTCTAGGTCATTATGCCAGAAAATTAAAGGTGAAATGTGCAACAATGTGAAAGAACAGAATATAATGCTCAGTGTAAATGATGCCATTTTAAAGCTTGCTAAAAGACTAGAGTGAGCTCATAAATAAGCAATTAAGAAACTTCAATAGAGGATTAGCCAAGTCCAATGTTAAAAACTCGTATAACTTCCAAAATAAGTATAGCTTGTGAAAGGCTGCATATTTTCTCCGATTGAACATGAAAATTATGCTTGATTGTGCATATGATTACCTGAATAGACCGCCAAATGGCTTCCATAACCATTATCTCCTCAAGATCCATGCCAACCAAGTCCTCCCTGAATTTGAAGTCGGAGTGAGAGAGCAACAGAGAAGGGACATGACATGCAAATCATCTAATAATCATAGAATACTTTCTCAATACAGTAATTATTAACTAACTCCAAAATCTTGTACCATACGAATTTGTAAATCCATGTAATGAACTAATGAAAGAATATAGAGAAAACAAAGAGTCGCTAATGTGGCATGAAAAGATTTCCAGGGTTTTTTTTTTTTTGGGTTTGTCTTTGAAAGAGGTTGAGAGAGATGAAAGGAGGAAAACATCATCTAATTTCTAACATCGAAGTGACCTACCTTGTAGTTAAAATTTCAACATAGACAAATAATCCCTTTCAGAAGTCAATAGATTACCATAACCCGAGCTCATAGGCCCTTTGGATGTTACAATATGACAATAGGTACTAGAATTTTCCTGGAATAAAAAAAAAATGGCAGACTGAAAACAAGCTTATTAGATCGAACACTCAACCTCATCTTAGCTTCCCCCTTTGTACAAGCTAACTTCCTATTTCTTTTTGAATTTCTATTGAGACGCACAACTAGAAGATAAAAATAAACGAAAAGTATAAAAGTTTTGTTAAATCCTAATCAAATCTGGTAACTTGCAGCAAAATGATCATTAAAACCCCACTCATCCAATAGCAGAACATGAAATGGCGGAAATTGGGTTGTTAGTTGACTCAATTGTCATATTGTTAATAGAAAAGTTTATAGATATCCTGATGCATTCGACCAAAATGTAAGATAACAATATGGGACTTGATGCAGCTAAATCTCTAGCAAGCTCCTTCTAGCATATATTTTTCTATCCACTAATCATTTAAGACCCTGTTTGGTTTGCATAAAAATTAGATTTTTAGTAGATTTGGACAAAAATTGGTTAAATGTGTGGTTGAAAAGTTGATAAAATTTGTGGGTATCATAAAATGTGTGCTTGAAAATGAATTCGAGCAAAATGAGTCATAAGAACTGGGTTGGTCTATATACATAGCCACTTATCAATATCCAAATATTTTTAGAATGCATGATCAAAGACCACTAAGAATGAAGTATGTAAAAACATAAAGACGTCAAAATATTAAAGCTGATAACACATATAATTGTATACCTGTTTTGCCTTGGACGTGAAGATAGCGTTACTGTTGAAGAAACATGAGACTCCTCACATGTAACATCTTCCTCACCTTGCACAGCTGAAGCAACGGATGGTTCTATAGACAGAAAAAATGAATTCATGTATACAGAGGAAGTGAACCTACAGCCACTAAATCAGGCTCATATCATATACCTGTTGTTGAACAACTGTCAAATTCACTTGATCTTCTTCTACTGCTTAAAAAACTAATTTCCCTTCGTTTGAGCATCCTCTCCTCTTCATTCTGAAGTTCTTGCTTTCTAATTCTTATTTTGGCTTCTATAACCCGTTGTTCTTCCTATAAATGAGCAAATTTCAATAATGTAGCTAAGATGTTGTTTGACACAGACACAAAAAAGGAGAAAAATTTAACAGGGGATTAGGATAATATCAGTCTTACAATCTGCTCGAAGCTTTTCTCCTCCTTTGTCCTAACACCTCGATACTCCACGGCGTAATTTAACGTTTTACAAAAAGGACACCTTTTAAGGTTAAGGTAACCATTAAGAAAATGACAAAGTAATAGTGCAAACAAAACATTGAAGAAAGCGTTTCAAGAGACATAACTCCAACAAATAGCAATCAAGGATACTGTGTAGGCCGGGTAGAATTAGGGGTCCTCATCTGCAAAAAACACTCTAATGCAAGGCAATAATCAAAATTATTAGAATTGGATTAAAGAATATTGACCAAGTTGATGACTACAAAGATAACCAAATTTAGGAAATAAAATGAAAACCATGTTTGATATACCAGTACAAATGCCTTTAGTGCAGCATCTTGACCGATTAAGACTTGGATAGTACTGATAACATCAAGAACAAATGAAAATATTAAAAGAAGGGCAAATTACATTAAAAAGGAAAGATGTCATGCATGTCGGAACAATGTAATTGTAATACCTGAAGAATATAATTATATTGCTCTACTAAGGAAAGTACATGAACAAATAAAAGTCTCAATTGTTGAACAACCAAAAAGTGCACAAACAAAATTCAATTAACATCATTCTTAATTTTAAAAACAAAACAATGACTCCGAAAAATACTTTAACTGAAGTTTCTCCTTGAGCAACATAATTGGCTAACAAATTTTCGAAAATCAGTTCAATTAACTATATAGCCAAACCAACTTCCTTTTCAATTCCTCAACTTCTCATATATCCATCAAATAACCACTAAAATTACTCCAAAAAGATGTATACATAAACAGACAAGTACAAGAAATCCAATGAACCAAATTTCACTTTAAGCAATAAGGAAATGCATTCACACAATTAAAACAAAAAAAAAAAAAAAATGACAAAGGACAAAAAAGATAGAGAATCGTACCAAGAAACAAATGGGACATTCCTCAAGGTCACAACCACATTCGTCATCACCAGGGTAACAAGGTGCTAGCTTTGAGTCAAGAATAAGCTTCCTAAGTTTCTTTTGGTCCACATCTTTGAGTTGGTATAATCCTTGAGGCTTCGTGTACTTATCATCCACCAGTTGCCTCTTCATCCCCAATTTATTCCCCATATCCAAAGAACACCACTAATTTTCAAATCCTTTTTCTTCCCCCTTTTCTCAAGGTTAAAATCGAACCTTTCACAATAATAACTAATTTCCCTTCTTCAAAGCAGAATGTCTTTTACTGTTCCAGGACGAAAATCACTGGAATTCCCCCACAGAAACACATTAAAACGTCATGGAAAATGATGAATGAAAAACCTTCACATTTGAGAAAAATAAGATAAACCCAATAAATTTACTCAATAAAATGTGAAGCCTTCAAGAGAAAAATCAAACCTTGAAATGAAATCTTGCAAAAACATACAATCTGACGGTTAGATTTCTAATTATAAATATCCATATGTTTAATAGACAGAAAGTTTTGTGCAGAAAAAACGAAGATTTTACAATGAAGAAACCATAGGAAAGAAGCAAAGGGTGGAGTGGCAGGGCCGGAAAGAATCTACCACCGGATGGGGGCGCCAAAAGAGCTTAGATTGGCTTTGTTTGAAGTGGGGCAAATTACCCTACAATTATGATGCGTAGAGTGAGATTCCCCAACAATATTATTGTCATTTTGGGACAGGCTCTCTCTCTCTCTCCCCCCTTATCATTTGTGATCATTGGTGAAGATATGGATAGTGTTAATTGGTCAATGTATCCACTTTAATTTCGTATTGATTGGGTTACTATTACTTTAATTTGATCTCAGTTTAAGTTATTTTGTTTAATTTTGTCACATTATTTGATAGGAAGTGATCATTAAATACAAAGGATCATCTTACAAAGCAGTAAAAATTGGCATGAAAGAAGTTGTACAACCAAAAATTCAACTATTTGGTTATTTTAAGTTCATAAGTTTAACCTATAAAATGAGTTTCTGGAATTTATTACGTCTTCCATGTCATTTTTTTTTATCAGCAACGTAGAATCATCGTTAGTATCTAACAGTCATCTTTGTGTTTAATGTTAAGTATATGATGGAATTGAACGGAATGGTTAAAATTGAACTGATACAAAAAACAAAACGTGTTACTTGTGTATTACTTTGATATATATTTGACTACATAATTTTATTTTCTTCGACGTCCTTTCGTTATTGTAAAGCATCTTTATTCCATATTAAATTTCTCAATTAAATATTAAAGAATAAAAAAATATTTTTTAATATATTTATTCTTCATTACGCTACTAGGAACCGAGTAAAAAATGATGAAATATAAGAGAATAAATTGAGTATCGCAAACAATTAATTCACTGTTTGATTAAGAACAAAATCTGAGAAGATTATTCTGAAAGCAAAGAAAAATTAGTGGCAAATTATGAGGAAAAACAACAATATGTATTATGGCTTAAAAACATTCTATTAATTTTCATACTACAAAAGAATTAAATTAGTAAGTTTATCTTGAAAGTATTTTCATAAAAACAAAAATTTTAAAGGCAAATAAGCTTGTTTATGATGTTCAATGTCTATTGTACATGTTTTGCACATCGTACTCGTATAAAGAACAAGTACTAAGCCTTTTATTATTATTATTCAATGCTTCTAATCGAATATGTCTTTAGGAATTATTTTCATTTCCCTCTTACAAAATATGCCAAATTTGAATTTTTGTAGCACTCTTCAACTCATGTAATTTTCAATTAATCAAAATTTCCTCTCCATGCTGAGATTATAAATTATTATTCTTTTATCAATTAAAAACACATTAACTTGTTTAGTAATATTGAAGTAGACGGGATTAAAGAATAAAGAAAAGTGAAATATTTTTATTTCATCTTATTCGACCATATAGAGTCCACCACACATGTTATATATAATATACTATGATAATTCACAAAAAATGCAACATTATGTTTAAAACTATGTGAGCCATTATTTTCTAGTGGGAATTATATTGAGGTAGATTTTTTAAGTTCCAATTCCAAAAATCAAGTTTGAAGTAGGGCGGCAAAAGGATGGGTCGAGGGCGGGGCGGCCTTTCCCCGCCCCGTACTCGTCACGTTACCCGTTTAGGGCAGGGCAGGGCAGGGCAGGGCAGGGCGGGACGGGACGGGTAGGGATCTCTGCCCTATTTATTATCCCTTTTTTTATTATTAATATAATAAGGGTATTTGATTATAACAATTCCATAATACAATAAATAGAAAACCCCTAAAAAAGGTTTGATTCATAGTACTTCATCATTCATCATGTCATGTTATACAATTGCCTTACACATAGTACTTCATCAATAAAAAGTAATACATTGTTTACTAAAAAAATTTAATAGATCTTTAAATACAAATAAATGACCAAAAACATAAGACAAAAATCAAGGAAGAAGCAAATTTTTATAATCACCTTGGATTGTAGATTGAAATAGCATTCTTGATAGAGAGAAAAACAGAGGAAATCTTGATATTAGTTGACAATCCCTCAGAACAAAGGTCATAGAATAAAAGCCAAGATATTTTTTTGATTCTCTAGATTTTCAATGGTGGCATGGGGCGTGGGAGATGGCATGGGAAACTGAGCAAGTGGACATTGGTTAGGTTAAGGGTTTAGTTGTGGGTTTGGGTCTGAGTTGGGAAATTTGGTGGATTATATAGTGAAACAGTCACACGGTAAATTAATGGGAAAAATTCATAAATCAGGTTTTAAGTTTGACCAATTCAAAATTCATGCCTAAGGTTTTAAAATGTAAAAATCAGGTGTCCATTAATTAATTATTTTAATGTCACAATTATACGATTTATGATCACAGTTACATAATTAAAGGTCACAACTAATTTACTAGTCACATATTATCAAATTAATTGGTCACACATTATTTCGAGGTCACAAATAAACAAATTTATAAGTCGCAAATTATTTCGATGTCATGAATCAAAATTTTTATAGGTCACAAATTATGTCGAGGTCACAAATCAAAAATTTATAGATCACGACTTATCAATTGGTCACACATTTTCAAATTGTTGATCACGGATTATTTTTTTAGTCAGATTATAGAATTTTATGGTCAAAGTCCGATCCCGATCTACCACCAATACTTGATCACAAATCACCGCCCCTCAATCGTCGCCTACAACACACCACCACACTCACAACAAAAATTGACCACCATCGCTGTCGCCTGCACCACACTACTACAACCACCAAAAAACATTCCTACCCCACACGTCTCACCTACAACACAACACCAATGCCACCAACATCACCACCTCACTACTATCACGACCACAACTCAAGTCTGAACTAGTAGCCAATGTTTTTATTCTATCTTGTGAGTCACCGCCAACACTTCCGCGACCCACTACCACCTCACCACACCACACCACACCACACCACCACTCAAAAACCACCAACAAATCAGATATCAGCATCAATACTAACATAGCCACCGACCAACAAAATCCAAAATCCATTACCTGCAGATCGAAAAGAGAGAGATAACACACAATAACCCCAAACCCCATCCCTTGCTAGTGACTACAGCATCGTCATTGATAGAGAGAGAATGTACTGATTTATGGACAAAAATAGGGATTGCAGCATCGTCGTTCGTTGTGAGGTCACGCAATTGGCGACGGTGGTGGTGTCAGGCTGCTTTGCGCAGCTTTACTCCGACGGGTCCTTCCAGCAGATAGACGCGAGAATATAGAGAGAGAAGTGGGGGAGAAGAAAGAAAGAGAGAGAAGTGAGAGAGGTAGAGAGAAGAGAGAGAGAAGATTATCTAGGGTTTGTATTATATTCATATGATTTTTGAACAATGAAATTTGGTTCTTTATTTTTGAATTCTAATTTATAAACACCTGGAATTATGTAATTTCCTCCAAATTAATTAATAAAATGCTAAAAATTTAAATTTAAAATTTTTCGGGGCGGGACGAGGGCCTTAATACCCGTACCCATCTCGGGTCGACGTTCCCCAACCCGCCCTGAATACTCGATTTAGCGGATAATGCCCACCATGTTCGAGGCAGGGGCCCGCAGGTATCGGGTTTAATGAGTTTTTTTGTCATCCCTAGTTTGAAGTTTGTTTAGACAAAAATCAGTTGATAATTCCACATTTTAATATTAATAATAATATTATAAAATTAAATTAATATATACCCACCTTACCTCCATTCACCTCACCAAATTTCATTCTCAAACCCTAAATCTTTCCTCTTTTGATTTCGTAACAACGATCTCTCCCGATTTCATAGCAACATCGCGCACATCATCGTTCTTATTGTTGTTCGCTATAGTGCCAAGCTACTACAGCAACAACATTGCGTTGTTTATTCTCAATCGTGTCGGTGGAGCTGCTGAAGCTAGAAGAACGTGTTTTTGTGACCTAAAAGAATGTATTTTTGTGATTAAATTTATAATCGTGACTCAAAATTTGGTAAGTTGTGACCATTTTCGATAATTGTGAAAATATTTTGTAACCGTAAAATAAGTTGTAACCTATAAAATTTGTGATCTGTGACCAATAAATAAATTGTGACATAAAAATTTTGACTTATGACCAAGAAAATATTGTGTGATCAATTAATTTAATAATATGTGATCGGTAAATAAGTTGTGACAAATAGATATGTCAATGTAACTATAAATTACATAATTGTAACCTTAATATATAGAATTATAGAATTTAACTACAACCTGATTTTTGAAATAATAACCTAATTTCTTAATTTTTTTAAATTGTAATTTGCAACTACCTTATATATGTAATGTTCCCTTTCAAGTACGTATAATTTAATCTACTCCTTTAAAATACAATTGCCGTTGACAAAAATCTAAAGCCCCTAGATTAACAACGTATTACCCTTCAGTAATTCTTGATGATAAGAACATCAAAGTTGAGGGAGGAAAAAAAAATGATGTTCATTCAACTTCAGGATACAGGTACAGACCTTGAATAAATATCTATAAATATTTGTTCTTACAAGTTTCGAACAAAGAGTCGAAACAATCATCATATAAATATAGAATTGTAAACTTAGAATAAGTAGATGAACATTTATAGGATTTACAGGAAGAATAAGGAAAGTAAATAGTCATGAGAGACGATCAAAGAAAATCTCTGCTAAATTATTATTAAAATTCAATGTCTAGTTGTGATTTGCGCTTGGAGTCTGGATCGATCGATCTACGCGATTCTTCCCACAATTTGGTCTCGATTGCTAACTTTCGAAGCTCCATTAGACCACGTTCGACTGTAACATGCAAGCAAAAAGATGGAAAATTCACAGGGTTACTTGGAGTTGATACTTATTTGCAACATCTATAGTCTAATTATTCCTTTATCATTATTTCGAAGTACTAACATGGCTATTCAGCTTATTTGAATTCCACAAGTCATTGGATCTCTCTATCACACACACACACCCCTCCCGAAGTGAATGGATATATGAATGGAGGAAAATGAAAAGGAGAAATAACATGTGTGGTAAGGAAAAGAACCCTCCAACCAAAAAATTTCTTCAAAAAATCTTTTGAAAAGAAAGAAATATCTAATCGTTCATCACAAGTTAATACTTCTGAGATAAAAGATACATTGATTCTTAGAATTTACGAAACACGCACAACAGCAGGGAGAGAGAGTACCATCGACCGCATCATGTGAAGTAAGTGCCTTATTTCCCTGGTTGATCCAGAACTGTACACGTTCCTCTGCTATGTCTGGTTCCAAGCCGTGATTTTTCGCTCTTCTCCAAAAATATGTCAACCACGCCTAATAGATCTCAACAAATTGGCATCAATTCAGTTTTTCAAGGAAGTAAGTTAAATTGTATGGTAAAAATTCACGAGCTTGAAAGTAGAGCATTATTCGGCATGTTATTTTTAATATCTTAACCATCGACCAGTTTATATATATTCAACTAGGTCAAGTCGTAATCAATATTAAAATTTCATCAAACCTACCAAAATACATTTATAGTACATCAGACTCATAGGTAATGAGTGAAAAAGGTTTAAGAATAGATTCGAGGTGATTGACTACGTTCGAGTTTTTGAAATAATATTCACTGTACAATAACAAAGATATTCACCATGTGATCTCACTTGTGCTCTTCGAAAATTATCATTCTTCATAAGATATTAGGATTTACTGATTGATTTCAAGGACTTCTAGAAAAATCGGGTAAAATGTAAGAACGTTAAGCATTAAATAGAAAGCTGAATGGATCTCACAATCAACGCACCGAGCCGAAGCAACCAAAGAGAGCACTGAATAGAAAACACAGTAAATACTACTAGAAGTAGGATACACAGCTCTTTAAACATTCCTCCAAGATAAGAAATCTATAGTTCTAGTTGCCAACATACCCGCTTGATGAAAACATCTTCAGCCTCCTCTTTGCTTAACTCTGAAACAAGTATGCTTTTCGTTTATAATTTGGCATCAAAACTACAATATACTGAGCAAGACGCAATGAAAAACCACCCCTTTGTCCAAGATATGTAACATTTTAGGAACTTTTCATTTATCCAAAAAAATTATAAACAAAAATACAGAAAATATGTTGGAGGCAGAGCACTAAACTAGTTTCTGAAAGCTCATTGAACAAACAGTCAAGGGACTGATACTGCTGGGGACGGGGCAATGGAGATTTGCGTGATATATCTTGTTAGCAAAGGTGTCAATGGTCAAAATATTGATTCTGACACTTTAAAGCTGATAAGGGTAGACACAAGATTTTGTGTTCAAGTAATCAGATAAAGTTACACTTTTAGGGTTCTTGAGAAAACCCGAAAAAAGAAGTCACAGAAGAAATAAGATAGCAGTCTATTAAACGACAAGAAACAGTTTCATTTAGAATGGTCTCATTGTATCTGGCAACTCATTTTTGAAAAGTGTGATACTAACAATCTGTCTCAATGTAAGATAAACTTACCAAATGCTTCTGAATAATCCTGCCCTTCAATTGGTAGCTTCAATTCATCTACAGCCATTGAAAGAAGGGGAATCACATAAGATCATATTGGTAAGTTAAATAATAGAGGTGGCCCTCTTTTAGTAAATATTTAAAAAATAATAATCTACTATAATTAAAACAAGATTTATGAGAACTAATTCGTTCCACTTCTCCGAGCTAATATTTTTATACTTTAATTATTCGTAATGTGTTTGAAGAACTTCCTTGTATGTACATGAGTGTATCTCTAGGGTTACGTTTCATTTCACACCACTACTACTTAAAATCATTTAAATTATACATTAAGCAATAAATGAATAATTTTTTTGTTAAATCTTACAAACTGCACTAGGAGTCTCCTTGTCCATCTTCCCAAGAAGGTAATTCTCTTTGTTCTCTCTAAATATTAGCAAATCAGTGGAAGGTTATATCAATGCAGATTAAATTTATATACTTCTAAGTAATGAATATTTCATTGTCACAGCAATTTTTGAGTTTGATATTTCTTCATGTCATCAACATCTCATACAATTAATAAAATTTTCATCTGCAACATTCTTTGATGCTCGGACTCTTCGAAATAGTAGGAGTACCCGTGTCGGACATGACACGACAAGGGTATGGGTATGGGATATGTGTCGGATCCTCCAAGTTTCAATCGGACACTTCGTCATTTTTACTTCTTCTTCTTTCTTTTTCCCCCCTTTTCTTTCCCTTTGCTTCTTTCCCATTTCCACTCTCTATAAACATAGCGTTGCCGCCGAGATGGTAGAGAAAGGCGACGACTCTAAGTTTTCCCTTCTTTTTCTTCTTTTTTTCCTTCTTTCCCTCTATGTATCGATAGTTTAGGGTTTTGTTTGTATAAAATAAAAATGAGTTCCACTAAGTTCAAATTGCAGTCCAGTCCCTCATTTTCTATTTTCTATTTTATATAATATTTAGTAATTCTCATAATTGAAGACTAAGCTCCAAAATTCTATTTTATTCATCTTAACCCTTTATTCAATACTAATTTCATTCTTTGTGAATAATTGATTTTGGTATATTTAAAATGACATCTTGAATTAGTAAAAAATTGAAGTTTGAAAGGTGTACCCAAGTACTCGCGTCCAAAATTTGGACTCTTTTTAACCATGTCCACGTATCCTACAGTTTAGAAAATAAAAGATCCGACACTTGGATACGTACCCGTACCTAATACCCGTACCCAAGTCCGCGCATCATAGGCAACATTATAGAATATAAGAGAGACAATTGTTACTTAAATGATAAGAGAAGGTTTATGTAGAATTCTAAATGATAGGCTTGATTATCTGTAGGTAAATGTTTCTTATGTATTTTTTGGTATAGGAACAAGTGATCAAGTAATGATATCACAGACTATTAATATACTGTTTCTGCATGTGGTGCCGCTTAGAAGCATTCACTACCTTAGTTATCACTGCAGTGCAGACAAGTCCATCTAGTCGTATCATATAATTCTTCAAGATGTGCTCCCAGAAATTGGAAACATACATTGCAATGCTTAAGAAAACTACTATCACTTCATTTGATTGCAATCCCAAAAAATCTAGATGCATAACAAAAAATATAAAGGTCTAGTGTCGACTAAAAGAGCAGTTCTTGTGTAATGTAGGTGACACATGATACTAAATTTTCCAGTAGGAAAGAAAAATTCAGTGAATGAGCATTTTCATTTCATACCATTAGATTTTATTGCATTTGGGCGTCGCTGTTGGGCCATTGATATGGCTATAGCCTCCTCTACCTTTAAAAGGAAAAGGTGAACAGAAATAACAAAAGATCAAGTTTCATGTTTGGAACGTTGCATACGACAGCTTAAGCATCTATAGAAGGATAAAATTGAGTTCCATTATTGATTTCAAGAGAATGGCATCCTACAGTAGAAGGAAAAAAAAAAACCGGATGACAATGTCTAAGTTTTAGTCTACCTTACTCCTTGAAGAGTAATGGAAAATTTTATATTTCCATTATGAATGAATTTTGTAGTAAATGCACGAATTTGGAATAGAACCTTGAGCGACGTCAGTTCCCTAAGACCTTGCTCCACTAAAAGCATGCTCTCAATGCTGTCATCTCCTGAATTATCATTTGTATATTGTGGACCTTTCTCCCATTCTCCAGCGTCATTGTTAACTGCCAAATAGAGACAATAAAAATACTATCCGACTAATAAAATCATAGGAAAAGTTATTTAATGTCAATTGTAAGGAAATTCTCCTTTTTTCAATGAATAATTACATCCTTTTATAGAATACAAAAGAGGTTAAGAAAGGAAAAACAATATTCCAAAATCAATGCAAGAATCTCCTAAAAAATCATTCCTAATTACAATAATTATAATTTTCCTAAATTGATAATGCTAATTTAGGAAGGTAGCATATTGCCACATAACCAAGATTTCAACACACCCCATCAAGTTGGATTGCAGATATTGATCATATCCAACTTGTAATTGAAATCATCGAATTTTGATTAAGATAGCCCTTTGGTGAAGATGTCGATAGTTTACTCCTGTGTGGGAACATATGTCATGTAAATAGTCATTTCTTCCACCTTTTCTTTGATGAAACGTCTATCCACCTCTACATCTTTAGTCTGATCATGTTATATTGGGTTGAGAGAGATGTCGATAGCAATTTTATTAAAATTATACAGTTTAATTGGAAACTTTATTGTGACATGTTGCTCTTCTAGGAGTTTCTTCAACCACAATCCTTCACATATTCTTTATGCTACTGTTCTAAATTCTACTTCAGCACTACTTTTGGCAATTATTTTTTGCTTCTTGCTTCTCCATGTTACTAGATTTCCCAACACAAAAGTGCAGTATCCAGTAGTTGATCTTCTGTCTTGTGTGGAACACGCCCAATCTGCCACTTCTACATCTTTCATTTCATCCTTTTTGAAGAATAATCCTTTTCTTGATTAACCCTTGAGATATCTGAGTATCTCATAGATAACTTCTAGGTGGACTTCTTTTGAAGAGTGCATATGTTAGCTCACCATGCTAACTGCAAATGTAATATCATGTCTAGCCGTGACAAGTAAATTAGTTTACCTACTAGTCATTGATATCTGTCTATATCCACTGCACTGTTGGTATTCTCAATTTTATCCCCCACATCAACCGGTGTATCACTTGGTTTGCATTCAACCATTCTTGTTTCGGTAAGGAGGTCAAGAACATACTCTCAGCAAAACACTGATACCCCTTTTTGATTTGGCTACTTCAATTCCTCAGAAGTATCACATTTGTCCTAAATCATTTATTTCGAATACAGTAGCTAGATTCTTCTTAATCTTTTCTATTTCCACTTTGTTGTCTCTTGTCAAGATTATGTCATGAACATACACAATTAAGATTGTCTTAATACCGTCATCAAACTGTTGAAGGAACATAGTGTGAACTGACTGCCCTTATAGGTATCCTAGTGTCTTCAGTATATTTGCAAACCATGCTCCAGGTAAGTACTTTAGTCCATACAAGAACTTCTTGAGCTTGCATACTCGATTCCTTTCATTTACCTTGCAAAAAGATGGTAGTATTGTCATGTAAACTTCTTTCTCCAATTCTTCATTAGAGATGCATTCTTAATGTCTAGTTGTTGGAGGGCCCAATGCAAGTTTGCTGCTAATGACAAGAGTACTTTGACTGTATTTTATTTTTCCACAAGTGCAAATATTTCTGTGTATTCAATGCCATAGGTCTAAGTGTATCATTTTGCAACTAGCCAAGTTTTACACCATTCTACTGTCCCATCCGCCTTATATTTTAAGTTGAAGACTCATTTGCATCCAACTGATCTTTTTCCTCTTAGTAGATCCATTACCTCCCAAATTTCATTTTTTTTTTTCAATGCTCGCATTTCCTCCATTACCGCTTCTTTCAATCCTGGAATTTCCAAAGCTTCTTGAATATCCCTTGGAATTTTGGTATTATCAAGGTGAGAAATGAAATTAAGAAAACCTGTAGATAGAGCACTATATAACATGAATTTTGAGATAAGATGAAGAGTACATGATCGAGTTTATTTTCTGAGTGCGATGGGTAAGTTAATGTTTGATGATTCTGGTACATTTGTGGTGTCATGAGATTCTGGAGTTATTATTGGTTTCGACTCTTTTGGTGCTTCAGGTATAAGGTTATCCTTATGCCTCTTATTTATTTCCTTGAGTAAACAAGTATTTCCTTTCCACCTTATTTTTCTGCATCTCCTCCAGAAGATCTAAGTTTAGGTACGAATCTTCTCTTAAATTCTTCTCCTGAAGAGAGGTTTTGGGGAAGTGTGGGGTATTTTCAAAGAGTGTGATGTCAATATTGACAATGACCCTCTTTGTGGAATGATCATAACATTTGTATCCCTTCTGAGTAGTAGAGTATCCAAGAAGGACGCATTTAATAGTTCGAGATTTTAGTTTATTTTTGTGAATGCTATGAATATGGACAAAAGAGATACACCCAAACACTTTGAAGGGTAGGTTTGAGTTGAGTCAAGAGGTCGGAAAGAATGTTTGAAATCTTTGGAGAGGTGATTCGAAAATTGGGATGTCCATAAAAAATGCCATAGCAAGATTTCGCCATTTCTAGAAACAAGTGCAAAATATCAAACGGAAATTCAATGTTGCTTACTCATATCGACCTCGTCCAAGTAGTAAAGCCCTTCACACTCCTTAGCACTACCAATCTTCTTCCTAGATGATAGGTCCTAGAAAATATAATATGAGGGATTTTGTAGTACAATTCGAGATTTTTGTAAGTTGGCTTATAGACACTAAATTACAGGATAAATTAAAAACATGAAGGACAGATTTTAAAGTTATGAAGCCAGAAATTCGAATACCCCATTTTCGTGCGACAGGTGAGCGACCCTTCAGCAATCTTAACCTTGAGGTTACTCATGTAAGTTGTACATGAAAAGAATAGGTTGTAGGAGCCCTTCATGTGATCAGATGCTGCTGAGTCAATTGTCCAAGGGATTTTAAGATTGGAGGTAGCATTTAAGGCTATTAGAAAATTACCTCTATGAGCTAGTGAGCTTCGAGGACCAATTTGGGAAGTTTAATCATATTTTTGGATTGAAAGTACTACTTGAGGTGAAATTTATAGTTTGATGTTCAATCGAAGCTTGGTAGCCACGATTTCTATTATTCTGTCTCGATTTCTAATTGGTTAACTTTCCATGCAAATCCCTGCAACTATCTTCATTTTGCCCCGATTTACGGGTAATGTTCACACCAGGGTCGCCCCTTTTGTTGTCTCGTGCCTAGTCTATTTATTGCATATTTCGAATACGAGCCCATGCCACCAGGTCCGATATTAAAATTGCTAGGGCCATTATTGAACAAGGCCTCCTGTCCAAGAGAGAAAATTACCTAAAAACCTACATTTAAAGACTAATTTTCATAAATGAGGGGAATTAGTATGAAATACATAAATCAGGTGTTAAATAAGAATTATTAATTTAACTAATACAAATTTATTATAACATAACCATCCACGCCATCCCCACCCCAAATTCACTTCTCTCTCTCTGCCATTCTCTTTTGACGATGTACCACACCGTTGAAGGAACCACAAGACAAGTCCGAATTATTAATATCTCTCAGGTGGGGTACGTGGAGGTGGGGATATTATTAATTGGGTTGGAATAATTAATCTCAATTAATTATATATTATATATATTATTAATTAGAATTAACACCTGATTTTTGAAATAATTTTACGAGTTTGTTAGTTTTGAAATGTGATTCTTATATGTAGGAGTTATGTATTGTTCCTATTTGAATTAAGCTCCAAATTTCCCGGCCCATTTCCATATTTCTTCTCACCTGGTTTCGGCTTAATGTTAAGAGACCCGGGCTTTCTTATTTTCAACCCAGGCAGCCCTTATTCTCCAGAGGCGATTTTTTCACTGTTCTGCATCACACGCCTTAGATTCTCTTCCTGACGAATCTCTAAAAATACTTCCCTCATCGACGGTAACGATCGCCGCCCTAGGATCCTCCCTCTTACGTCATCTAATTCACGGTGGAGTCCAGCCAGAAATTCGAACACCCTTTCACTCTCCGATTTCTTCTGGTAATATGCGCAATCAGCTAGACAATCCCACTCTTCATCTGTACTCAGGTTGAGTTCCTTCCATAGCGCCACCATCTCCATGTAATATTTAGTTACATCCCTGTCTCCTTGTTTTGTTTCCCACAATTTTGTTTTGATTTCAAAGATATGGGAAGAGTTTTTGGAATCTGAATACGTCTCTCTAACTGCATCCTACACATCTTTTGCAGTTGGTAGGAATAAATACATCTTTCCAACGGAGGGCTTCATAAAGTTTACAAGCCATGCGGTCACAGGCGGACCCAGGATGTTAGAGTTGGGGATCCTAACATGAAAGATATTGAGATGAAGGAGGGAGCACCCCCGAAATTTTTTTTTGGAGCTCAAGGTAGCACAAACATTCATAATGATTAAAGAACCTGTACAATTAAAATAAACTCAGTGCAATTCAAAGATAAGAATGAAAACAGTAAGAGAACTCAATATATGAATGTCTTAAACTTGCCAAAAAAATTAAAGAAATATTTTATTACAATCGTTCTCTACGTGTTCTCATACTTTGATAACGCTTCAAAATTACATCATTTTCGATCTTGGCAAATACATTTTTCTCAATATATGCAATCAAACTATCATTCAACCATTGATCTCCGATTCGATTGCGCAGACGATTTTTGACATGTGATTGGGGGATTTTTCATCCAAAAAAAAAATTATTGATGGTGAGTTGGTCTATCTATGTTTGATTTAATTAGTGATTAATCAACTCTGCTTATGAATCAACAAATTAAATATTATTTCAGTAAATTTGTTGTTGTCTACCCAAATCTATTTGGCCATTCTTTCTTGTTATATTTACCGAACAACACGGGAATTGTTCACCATTATGTATTTTACCATTTAGATTATTGTTTCATTAGCTATATTTTGTTCATTAATGATTGTAATGAGGATATGATTGTAACAGCACGGGTTAAATGGATTGGGGGATTTTTCACCCAAAAAAAAAAAATCTGGAAAAACTCTATGCATGCGGTCACTAGGGAGTTTTCTGATTTCCAACGCTGTAAATGGGCAACGTCAGTCAAGGCAGGCTTCTTCATGTCACCAATCAGGTACCCCACTTTACCTTTTCCATCGATTACAAGTTTGATCGATTGAGCTCATTCCCTGAATTTTTTTGTTTAACTTCTCTACGATAAGTTGGAATGATGAATTGTCAATTCTCCCCAAACCCATTGTGGGAATGGCTTCTGTTTACCGTCGTGAGATTTAGTAGTCATTAAAGCCTTACTAATGTCGATGGTGTCAGCTATTAGGCATTTACACGGCCTTCTCTGATACCATGTGAATTGTAGGGAAATTCTCCTTTTTCCATGAATAATTATAGCCTAATTACATCCTTTTATAGGATACAAAAGAGGTTAAAAAAGGAAAAACAATATTCCTAAATCATTGCAAGAATCTCCTAAACAATCTTTCCTAATTACAATAATTATAACTTTCCTCCATTGATAATGCCAATTTGGGAAGGTGGCATATTGCCACATAACCGGGATTTCAACACTTCAGCAATCATAAATAATTTTTTTGGGCAATTTATGCTTGTGTGCAGTTAAAATGGGCAAGAGAGGAAAAATTCCAAGGGAGGATATTTTCAGCTGAAGAAAATATTGTCTAAGCTTGGACTCTTTGACAGAAGACTTGAGTTTTTATTAGGACTCAATTTACATATTTACCGAACTCGTGACTAAGTCCATACAGTTAGGGATCAAACCCATGTAAAAGTTAACAAAGGTAACACAGATAAGGCGTAAAAAAAGAATAACTTTAGAATATCTCAATTCTAAATTATTTTTTTTGAAGAAAATTAAGCTTTACTATTTGGAGTTTCACTTTATCTTTTCCAATTCTTGTTAAAACCTCATTCGATAGATTGAACTACTATCCAGGCAAAACAGAGTAGACAGCATCTTACCAATTGAGTTTTCGTCTTTAGTTTTCTGTCCAGCAGCCAATATCACTTCAGTAGGAAGGGGACAAAAAGATGACCAGTATTCGTATTTTGCACCAGCTATCTCTGCATGAACCTGCAATGCATTGCAAATTGAAATTGGTAAAAACTAAAAGTGAAAGTCAAGGTGTCTCTTCCTTTATTGTTTGCTACAACAGCCACCCCAGACCACAGCCCAAGGAAATGAAAAGAGGGAAAAACAGTAGTACATTGGAGGGAAAATGATAAAGAGAAAATTACTTGGAAGCTTGGCACTCTAATAGCAGATTTTATAGAATAAAAGAGCTAGATTTGACAATTTTTTTGGTCAAGATACCAAAAGGTGGTTCCGTATGATATTTAAGAAGCATTAGACCCTCTCAGGACGGCTTTATCTCCAAGTTAGAGATATTCCGGACAACAAAACTCTCTTGCCATGTCATTTAATAAAACCCAACAGTCAATACTTGTTCCAATAATTTCAGCCACTTGAATGACACATTACTCTATGATCAAAAGCATGGAAGTTAAACTATAGTTTTTTACACTTCGAGATGAGAGACATTGCATAAATTTATAAAATGCTATTGAATATGAGAGAATGATAGTAATAGAACTTTTAACTCAGACTAGGAAACATAAGACAGCTTATCTTCATAAGACACAATAATTCTATAGAATATATAAGGTGCATGGATCGTCGGGGAAGACAAGACTTTACTGTTGTATTTTTGAAAGAAGAAAAATGATAACTTAAAACCCTTCAAGTAAAAGGGTAGTTGCTGCTCCTGTTTCACGTGGCTGAAATACTTACGGGATGACTTTGGTAGTAGAGATTGAATGTTTATACTGACCAGCCATTACTAGAGTTTTCCCTTCTCCATCTTCCTCATTCCATAAAATAGCTTAGCGCATGCTTAATAGTGATATTCTCTTTTAAGTATATTGAGAAGCCCTTGGAACTTGATTTTATAAGCAAATCAATTAGTGAATTTAAAAGACTTGAAACCAGCAAGAAATTTCAAATTTTGTTTATCTATTCAGCTCTTCCCTCTAGATAACTTCTGCAGAATCTACATTTCCCTGTCCTCATTTTAACCAATATTCATCTCTCTCTCATGTTAATATCATCTTGTGCTCCATCATTATCATTTTCATTCACTTAACTCATTACACACATTTAGGAGAACACAAAAATGACAAAATGGACATCAATGCTAATAAGATGTGCTCTAAATTTAGCTGGTTAAGTAAAATTACCATAGCGAACACATAAATTCCAGTATCGAGCAAGCCAACCCCTCTTGAGAACAACCTCTTCCTACGGTTATAAACTGTGAATCACATATGTATGTCATATAGAATGCAAGGTGTAGTAGCCATGTGATATTTTAATCAGTACATACCATCTCTTCTTTAGTCAAGATTACTCTTTTAGTCACTGTCCGAAGTGATTTAACTTCACACTCAACATCATGGAGCAGCTCCAAAGCTGATGTAGCTTCATCCCTGGCAGTCTGATTAAAATTACAGTAATTAAATTACAGTGCACCAATATTTTGTTATTTATTATGAATCTCAAAACTAACGGAAAAAATTTAACAATAAATAATGACATGGAAGGTAAAGACCAAAGAAAAAATTTCAACAACTACAAAAACACACAAGGTAGGGTTTCTGAGTACCTCGGCTTCCATTCGAAGGGCTGCAAGCTCCTCGCCTGCTCCACCATAGGTTTCTGTTGCAACTTTAAGAGCAGCCTGCCATGTCAAAGGCATCCCAGTTACAGACTTAAACTGCATTCCTTTAGATTAGCAAAGTAGTGTATTGCCTAATAGAACAAAAACACACAAACTGACTTGTCAATACAAAAATATGTGAAACAATAACATGCTCAGATAAAAGAATAAATAAGATGACTGAAGTTCATAAAAACTGTCAAGCTTTCAACTCCTAGAGTTGTAAAACTAACTTCAGATTGCCTTATGACAATTTTAACTTCATCAAAATAATGCTCAACCTATATGCATACAAGACCTGAATCACTGGAAAAAAAAATAGCATTCCTTCTCATACATACCTCCCTTTTCTGAAGGTCTGCTTCTTTCCTGCAGAGTTTATATATAGAAATTAAAGATAAATGGGAGTAAATTAGCTAGAGAATCTACTGTATCTAGAAAAAGCATTTCAAAATTCATCCCTTGCCTGCTCAAAAGACGAGCTTCTAAAGATACACCGTCTCCTAGACTTGCAATCTAACAATAAGACCAAGCAACATTTGTTAAATCATAGTCAAAGAAATGTAGCCAATAAGAACGTGTCTAAATGGAAAGGAAAAAAGTATACTTACCACATAGTTTTAAGAGACTAATTTCTTTTGTTATAGAAAATCAGAAACCTTAACGTCTCACATCAATTAAAATCTAGGAAGTGTACACTCGGAAGAAAAAAAACAGAAATACTGCAACTTCTACATCAAGAATTTAGCATTCTCACCTGTTTCTCGAGTTGCCTTGTCCGTGCTCCTGCCTCCTCACACCTTTCTTCAGCAATTCGAAGCTGAAAAGCAGGTGTAACTTGAGATGCTAACCAGTGTAGCAATTCGATTACCAAAACATATATTTTTTATGAAACAAAAGTTGCAATACAGAATAAACACATAATTCATTTGTAAGTAATCATCTAGATGGAATCACCTTTTCCAGTAAACTTTCATTTTCTTCTTGAAGCATGTCAAGCTGTAATTTTGAGGACCTCGTGTCAGTAATATAATTATAAAATGAGCTGAAAAGATTTCTTGCTAGAGTTGCTGAACTGGAAAACATATATTATATACAACAATCTCTCTGACTATAACTTATGGAGCAAAGTTTTATGTGTGTGCATAATTATGTACAAATCTTTACAAAATAATTTTATAAAAAATGTATCAATGTAAAGTATAAAAGAATAGGCAAATATGTACTCCAAAAATTAGTTTTATATTAGAAAAGAGGATCTGCAAATGAAGTTGAGTAGGGGAAAATTAGTTTGACGCACAATTGTCCTACCTCATCTTGTAGAGCAGAAGAAGATAGCTGCTGGTCACCAGGTTCTATATATTTAAAAGTCCCAAAATCTAAAGATAACCTGCAAAGTGACAGATTTAGTAAAAGTTCTTCATGTTTTCAATTGTCAATCAACTGAGAGAAAAACAAAGGTATTAGGGCTGGGCAAAACTTTCAAACCGAATCGAGCGGTTCTTCTTCAGTTAAATACCTAAACGAGTATTTGAATCGAGAATTGATGGATTCGGTTCTTAGTTCTAGATTAAGAATCGAAGAGTCGAATAAGAACCGAATCTCTCTAATTTTTTTAATTTATTTATTTTAAATAAGCCAAGTTATTTTATTATGTTCTAAATAAATTTGTTAATCCAAAAATATGATTTTCCTATTTCTAATTTTCAGTTCAAACCCAACTTAATAAAATTTACCTAATTTTTATCCAAATATATTATTCTACCGTAGTGCCATTTCTTCTGGAGAAATCGAATTGAAGTTCGACAACGCATCTTTTAATTATTGTAAGCTTCCTATCGTTCATTTCCTGTGATTTTCACAATCAAATCTATGAAAAACTCAGCAAAGAGAGACATAAAAGACATAAGATTGAACTACGTTATTCTGTAAGAGCTAAGATTGTACATGTCATTAGTTGAATTAATGTAGCTTTGTAAATATTAAAAAAATTAATTATAGTACAAAACCTAGGAACCAAATCGAACTGAACTGAATGAAACTGAACCCTAACTGTTCCATAATTAAATTTGGATCGGACCGTGTCCAGCCCTAGGTATTACCATGTACTCTTGCAGAAGGTCAAATAGAAAAGGATTTTGACATTATAAGATGGACGCATAGAAAGACTCCATATCAAACTTTTTCAAGGTTTAGGCAAAAGAGAATACATAAAGTAGATTACGCATTGAGAAGTAAAAATGATCCCTGAGACAGTACTACAGAGTCTAAAGCTTCAATGTACCTTTTGTCTCTAATTTTATCAGGTTGAATCTCTGCTGGAATTCCAGATACTGCTGGCTTGACTGACAGAGGTACACTTGGAGGTACCATGAAAACAGTCTTGCCCCCTGAATTTGGACGGATACTGGCCACAGAACAAGCAGATGGAGGTTGATCCGCAAGGTTGACATTAGAAGATGATCTTCCAATATAAGAGCGAGCAGATGGTGGTTGTGCTTCTTCAACTGAGTCTGTGGGTTCAGATGAATGACCAGCCACAGAAGAGTAGGCAGATGAAAGTTGTTCTGCAGACTTGTTTTGAGATGATCGAAGAAGTGAGAGTGAACGAGCTGATGATGGTTGCTGTTCCACAGAGTTGATAGTTGCAAATGTTCTTGCACCTGATGATGAACGAGCAGATGGTGGCTGTTCAACTGAGGTACGAACTGATGAAAGCTGCTGTTCCACAGAGTTGATAGTTGCAGATGTTCTTGCACCTGATGTTGAACGAGCAGATGGTGGTTGTTCAACAGAGGTACGAACTGATGAAGGCTGCTGTTCCCCAGAGTTGACAGTTGCATATGTTCTTGCACCTGGTGTTGAACGAGAAGATGGTGTTTGTTCTACGGAGGTACGAACTGACTAAAAAATGACAGAACAGCTTCAAAATCAGTACTGAAAGGGAACGATAAAACTTAAGTAACGGAAACTAATCCTATAAAATACAGAGAGAACTTAACATGTAAACAATCAAGTTAAATTTTTACTTATTCCCAGGAATTCAATACCATTCAAATATCAATGCTGTCAAATATGATTTTTTCCTACTTCATTGATGAAGTCTGGATGATGATTACTACAGCCATGCTCTAACATATAGCCAAAACAACCAATTGTTATACTCAATGTGGAAATTATTTAGAGTAATCTAAGTTCCATTTGCATAATTGGCATTGGATATGAATGTAGAAATAATATCTTTAAATGTCAATATTACTTGACATTAGGATTTCTCCTAAAAATGCAACAGCAGGTGAAATGCAGATAAAAGTGTGAACGGATGTGATATCAGGCTGTGTATGAAGACATGCATGACAAGCTTCTTACCATTGGCGAACGGTGTCTAGTTGGCCGTCCACCTGCAAGTCCTATCCCAGCTGATGGAATTGGAGGGCTATAGTCATACATAAGGTCATCCTCCTCTTGATCATCATCAGCTGGCTGATGTGCCATAACCTGAGCTAGCCTCTGAGCAGCAGCTTTCGTATTCTGTGGTCTCTTCATATTTGTAATGCCAGATGAACTAGTGCGCGAATGGCGATGCATTGGGGATGCCATTGATGGAGAACCACTATTCGTCGTGTTGGACAAACTCTTCTACCTCACATGCACTGGTCTTACCCTATCCGTTACTGCAAATATCATATTATGGAATACAATTAGTAACATTTAGGTACAGTTAGTTTAGTCAAAAACAATCTTTTCAGTAGTACATTTTTTTCACTGGTGTGTTTTGAAGTAATAAATTATACAAGTAGATACTGTAGAGTAATACATTTTCAACTAGATTAAGCCCCTGTTTGATAGTCATTGTTGGGGGAAAAATGAATTTTTTTGATGTGATGTGATGGATGGTGAATATGTGGTTGAAAAAGAAGAAAAATTATTAATGTGATAAAAAATATTATTTTATTGAAGAATGTGCGGTTAAAAATGAGTAGAAGAATGAGAACGAAAAAAAAATGTGTACCAAATAGGGGCTAAATGGATAATGAAGAATTTCCTTCCCTTGCTTTACCTCGGGTGTATGCTTGGTGTGCTCTTTTTGAGGGATAGGGAGAGGTGTGTCTTAAAGCTAGGGGTGTAAGCGGTCCGATTTTACCGATTTTTGACAGATTTTCAAATCAAATCGTTTACACCAGTTTAAGAAAAACTCAAACCTAAACTAAACCATTTTGAACGGTTTGAAAAAAACTCAAACCTAAATCTAACGGTTTAGTCAGGTTTTAAACCGTCGATTTCGTCGTATATTTTTTTGGTCTGTCGTCCAATTTTAAACCGCTGATTTTGCCGTATATTTTTTTTATCTATCTACTTTTATGTCATTAATTTGGGAGTGAACATTTTTTTTCAAGAACCGGTGAAATCGGACTGGAACCATTTAGAACTGGTCGATTCAGTTCCAAATCTTCTAAAAATAATTTGATTTTGGGATAAATTATTAAGAACCAATCGGTTTCAGTCCAGTTCCCGGTTCTAGTATGGGAATCGCCGTGAACCGAGCAGTTCTCATAGGATTTTTTTGTAAAATATATGATTCAATTTTCAATCACTTTTATAAAAAAATAATAGAGTTCCTTCTTTATTTTAGACCTCAACACTTTCCTTCTCTTTTATTCTTTTATTCTCTTCTCTTATAATTCTTTGATTAACTGATTCTCAAACCAAATTAGAATATTGAGTAAATCTATACCTAAATAAATTTATTTACAATATATAATTTCTTTTTGAAGATCCAAAATTTTTATTTTAGTTTTCACTTTGATTACATAGTTGTTGATCCAATCAAAACTTTTCATCTAAATTTCCACAAATTATAATTGACAGAACCAGAAGTTGCAATAATTTTTTAAAGGATATCCAATTCAATGTAAGATTTTGATTTTGATTGAAATTTTTGTAATCATTGGAGTACTATGCAGTTTATATAAGTTGATAATTGTTTGGTGATAGTAATTTATATGGAATACAACATGGGATTGTTTGATGAATAGTTTCATACTTTCAATTTAAGAGCCTTGGAATATGTGAGCCTCATTTAAAAATAAATAAAAATCCCAACACAACTCTTACAAGTTACAATTTAGAAAATTTCATTTTTTTAAATTTTTATATATTTTTTCACCGACCCGATTTGATTTTAAACCACAATAAAATTTCTCAAACCTAAACCAAACCGTTTTTTACCAGTTTTGTTTGGTTCAAAATCATTTTGTTGACGGATCCATGTGGCACCAAATCGACGATTTCCAAATTGCGATTTCGGTTTGATTTTTCGATTTGACAATTTTTGCTTACAGCCCTACTTAAAGCACAGATATGTGAATATATTCCATTGAACTTAGGCTTTACTTAAAAAACTTTCTACAATCATGCAGACGCAACATTACAGATGTCATGGCCATATTAATGGGATCCATTTGGAATACCTGAATACGAAAAACCATTGGGACCTAAACTTGTTTCTACACTTTCTGCTTCTACTATTTTCACTGGTTCTAATCAAGCAAAACTCAAATACTGAGTTTAGGTATCACTTAGGTTTACTTACGGCCATACTTATATTATCATGATAGACAAACCTAAAAGTGTTATTTTTTTGAAAAATATTAAGCAAGGAAAGCAATAATGGTTAGCTATTATCGTAGTTATACATGTCAATAAAAGATAAGACCGTAAAATTCTATCCAGTCATGGAAAGGGGAATCGAGTCCTAATGGTTTCCTCCATCATGAAAGATATTTCAATATGTGCACCAGTATCTACTAGAAGGCATAAGACTATATTAAAAGAATATTAGGAATTATGTAGAGTTTGTGATAGTATGCAACTGTTAGATAAGTACAAAATTCCCTCTCAGTCACAATACAACACAAATCAATGAATGATCCTGTCAATGGATTTCAAAATATCAATAGGATAATTCCTTTTTAAAGGAAATCAATGACAATAATTTGCTCGATAATCTATTCGGTATGTACTGTTTTAATTTATAGAATATTACAGAGAAAATAAAGAAAGAAATTTTGTTGTACAAAATCAAAATATCTGATTCTGATTCTATGATAACTACCCGTTCTAAACGAGTTATACATGGAAACCCCTAATTAGTTTTAAATACTTTAATATCCCCTCCTCTCCAAATTGATGCTGGTGAGTCCACCTACATCAATTTGCTGACGAGAAAAGTATGATTGAGATGCGTCAAGAATTTGGTGAAAATATCTGTGATTTGTTGAGAACTACGACTTTAGAATCATAGGCGTCTCAAATGTAATGACAATTCACTTCAATATGTTTGGTACGTTCATGTTATACTGGATTAGTTACAATCTGAATAGCATTAGTGTTGTCACCATGGAGGGGCGTAGGCTGTATTTGGGGAACTCCAAATTCCGCTAGAAGACCTTGCAACCACACAATCTCAGAATAGGCAGCTAACATAGCGCGATATTAGCCTCAGTGGAGGACTTAGACTCACAATCTTGTTTATTACATTTCCAAGAATAAGAGTATCATCGAGGAAGATACACCATCCAGTCGTAGATTGACGAGAATCGGGGCAGCCAACCCAGTAAACATCACTACAAGCCGTGAGCTTAAGAAATGTCCCCCTAGGAAAGAATAGGCCACGATGAGGAGCCCTAATAAGATGTCTAATAATGCAGCGAACAGCTACCAAATGGATATGATGAGAAGCATCCATAAATTTGCCAATAGTATGCACTGCAAATGAGATATTTGGACGTGTGATAGTGAGATAGATGAGACTCTCCACCAATCTCTGATATAGAGTAAGGTTTAGAAGAATATCACCTTCATCTTTTCGATATTTAACATTAAGTTTCAACGGAATATAAACTGAGACTTCAGATAAATCTACCAACCTAATCAATTTTTTAATATACTAGTGTTGATTCAAGAAGATACCACGTAGTACAGAATGACCCTCTAAGCCAAGGAAATAAGTGAGATGGCCAAGGTGATTCATATAAAAAAATCGAGTGACGATGTTCCTGAAGCTTTTGAATAAGGTTATCATGAGATCCAGAGATAATAATATCATCCACATATACCAACAAGAAAATGATGCCAGCAATACTCTTGTGAAGGAATAGAGATGCATCATATTGACTCAGGATAAAGGAAAATTCCTAGAGAGTACGATAAAACTTGTCAAACCATGCTTGAAGGGCTTGCTTAAGACCATACGAAGATCGTTTTAGTTTACATACATAGTCAACTAATGGAACAGGCATACCAGATGAAAGTCTCATAAAAATGTCTTTCTTAAGATGTCCATGTAAGAATGCGTTTTTTACATCCATCTGGTGTAAAGACCAAGACTGAGAAGCAGCAAGTGACAACAAAAGGCGAATAGTGGTCATTTTAGCAACAGAAGCAAATGTCTCATTGTAGTCTATTCCATATTCCTGAAGGTTACATAAGGCAACCAACCGAGCCTTGTAGCGCTCAAGAGAACCATCATATCGAAGTTTCATTGAGTATACCTATTTACTACCAATTGGTTTCACAGCCTGGGGACATGGCGCAATATCCCAAGTTTGGTTGGCCGAAAAAGCCTCAAGTTCTGCATTCAGTGCATGTTGCCAACACTCTTGTTTTATAGTCTGTCTATACGATGAGGGAATGGTAATTGAGTTAATGGTAGCAGACATAGAGCTATGGAAGGAAAAACATACCTATCTGGTGGTCGATGAACATGAGAAGAGCAATGGAGAGTGACAAGAGGTAGATGATCATTTGGTGAAGAATCTAATGTCATAGATGGAGGATTAGAGAGACTTGGAGGGACAGTTGTTGGAAAAAGAAGCTCGAGATCAGTGATCGGTTCAACCTATCTACGAGTGTAAATGAGACATGGCTTGTATCGAGAGAATTATGTAGTGAAGTTGGGCAAAACAAAAAATACAAGAGGAGAAACAACATTGTCTAAAGTTAAGAAACATTGTTTTTCAAAGAAAACAACATTACGAGAGATCCTAATGCGATGTATATTAGGATCATAACATACAAACCCTTTTTGTGAGCCACTATATCCCAAAAAAAGCACACCAAACAGATTAAGGTGTGAGTTTTGTCATTTTATGTGATATTAAATTAACAAAACAAACATACCCAAAGGTAAAGAGATGAGAATATCTGGGTTGATGAACACAAGCTTATAAAACGGAGAAACATTATTGAGAGTGAGAGATGGACAACGGTAGATAAGGTTTCACACCAAAAACGAGAAGGGACATAAGACTCAATCAGAAAAGCTCTAAACAAGTCAAGAAGGTGTCGATTTTTGCGTTCCGTTACCTTATTTTGTTGAGGAGTAGAAGGACAAGATCATTGAAAAATAATACACTTAGTTTGTTGGAAAGTTTGAAACTCATTAGACATATATTCGCCTCCCAAATCAGATCGTAAGATCTTAATGGATGAGAAAAATTGGTTATCAATGAGGATAAGGAAAGTCTAAAAAATAGAGAAAACCTCACTTTTTGCATGGAGAAAGTGAACTCATGTGAAACGACTATAGTCATCAATAAAGGTAACAAAATATTCATAATGGGCATGAGATACCACAAATGCAACACCCCATACATCACGATGAATAATGTCAAAAAGATGCGAGGCATGAGAACTATGAGAAGGAAAATGTAAAACTTTACTCTTAACAAGTTTACATGAAGCACAATCAAGAGGTATACATGAAATTAAAGCAGGAGTTTTATTACCAAGCAAACCAGAGTTTAACAAATATTGTAATACATTAGAGTTGGGATGTCCCAATTTCTTATGCCAATCAAATATGTCAAAAGTAGCAGAATGACAAATAAAAGGAAAAACTGAAACTGGCTTCGATGAGATAGGAAATAGATGCCCTCCTTAGGCCCCCTTACGATTGTCCTCTCGGACACATGATCCTGTACAACACAACCCGAAGAAGAAAAAGGCACAATGCAATTGTTATCAATAAGTTGACCAACATATATAAGATTAGTTGATAAATTTGAAGATACTAAAACATTAGGCAAATCTAGTGATATATCACACACTACGAGATAGGAAGAGTGTTACGATTGATAGTATATATATTGAGGGGTCCACTATATGGTCTAAGATTACTAAGTAATAAAGGATTATGGATAATATGATTAGAGGTACCTAAGTGTAATAACCAATGAGAACGAGTAGGTGGTGGCTTACCTGAGACACCTTAAGCAGACAAAGTAGAAATGACCATTTGTCCGATCATCTGCGGAGACAAAGTAGAAATAACCATTTTGTCAGATCATCTCTGGAGACAAAGTAGAAATGACCATTTTGTTGGATCATCTCCGGAGTGACGAAGTTTTGAGTGGATTAGGAAGTCTGAAACCTGAGTGGTAGTAGCTGGCGAAGCAGAATTGGATGCTAAAGTGGCAGCAGCTACATAACCTGCGGCAGGCTTACGTGGAGGGCGAATATGACACTCTTTAATTACATGTCCAGCCTTCTTGCAATAATTACATACCTTTTTAGGACACTAAAGAGTTATGTGACCAAATCCCTTACAACTATAACATTGCACGCCAAATATATTCCGAGATCTAAATTTCCTATGAGCAGCATATGCAACAAGGACTGGAGCTACTTGATCTTGTTGTTGCTCCAAAGATGCACAAGTGATAAGTCACCGTACCTCCCTTAGTAACTCACCCAAACATTCATCCAACGTTGGAAGAGATTCGCGATTCATAAGACTGGATCGAATATGTTCAAATTCAGCTTGCAATTTCATAAGAAATCGATCTCGCTCGGTGGCTTCGTGCAAAGCTCGTACTGCTTCCAAATTGTTAGGTAAAATAGAAGTATTAATGATATCTGTGTAGTCAGCCCACAGACTAAAGAAACCAGAATAAAATCTATAATAGATCAAGAGCCCTGAGAAAAATTTGCCATTTTTCTCAATTCAAATTCTAATTGAAGTCATCGAGTATTGTTGCTTTGAGTGTAGACTTTCTTCAAAAATTCCCATATAGTACGAGCAGACTTGTAAAGCCTGAGATTAAGAATAATCTGAGCATCGACGAATCCAATAATCCAGACTATAATCCTGGAATTCTTGATTTTCTAGGTAATGTACTTCTCATTATCCTTCTCTTGATTAGAAGGTAAAAAGCTTCCATCAATGTGTCCCCACAGATCTCCTTTCCCATCAACGAACAACTGAAAGTGAAATGCCCATAAGGAGTAGTTCTTCCTAGTCAAACTAATGCAGACATAATCAATTTTCTCAATTGACATTATGAAATCGTTTATAATTCAACTCAATTAATTAGACCCGTAAACTCAAGCCCAAAAGAAATCGGAATAATGAGCCCACTATAAAAATTCAGCAGAAATAAATCTCAACACTAAGGCCCAACAGAAACAATACTAATAGCTCAAATGAAAGAAGCTCAACCCTTGGTATTTATTGACCCAACACAACAAATGGCCCAAAACCTAGAAATCAATCAACATTCTAGATAAGGCCCAAAAAAATGAAAGACCGCCTCCGTTTCACTTCAACGCTAATTCAATACACCTACATCTATGAAATCCGATAGACAAAGCAAAACTAGTCCTCTGTGACGACGACCCAACCTTCACACACCGAAAAGTTGACTCTCACCCTCAGACATCACCAAGAAACAGTGGCACAGAAACACAGCGAGACTGTGCGGGAAAAAAAAGGAAGACATAACCACCTGCATTCGACTTTGAACGAAGGATCAACTATGGACATCAACCACCAACGACATTGAAAACACACAAAGCAACTACGACGACAGACTACGACGAGCAGGAAATTGAGCACAACCACATGATCGAAAAAGGGACCTAGGGCTCTGACACCATGATAAGAATTTGCTCGATAATCTATTTGGTACGTATTCTTTAATTTATAGAATATTACAGAGAAAATTAAAGAAGATTTGTTGTACAAAATCAAAATCTCCGATTCTAAGGTAATTACCAATTCTATACGAGTTATACATGAAAATCCCTAATTAGCTTTAAATACTCTAATAATCAACAGTTGCCACAAAAAGGGGTTCTATAAAATTGATAAATTTCTTCAACGACTATGAGGAACATTATTTCTTTGGTAGACCTGTGAACAACGTGCATTTACTACCTTTGACAATTATCAAATCGATTTGATCCTCAATTTTTTAGGCCATCAAATAATAGGAAAAATAGTATATCAAGAAATTTATCTATCTATTTTTGGCATGACAAATAGTATGTACAAAGACATATTGTCGATGTCAAAAAGGAGGTTTTAATGGAACCACGACAAATATATTCCTATATGTGTAGAAAAAGAATTTAAGTATATGAACTACAACTATGTTAACTTCAACTGTCATAAGGAATCTGCGAGCATAATTTGGAAATACATTAAGTTATCAACACATTAGAGATTATAAACAAGCATAATTTAGAAATTAGCAAAGGATCAACACGTTATCAATTGTGTTATTATATTTTTTTAGAGTAGTCGAGTTATATACCGTTCGAAGTTTAATGATCAAGTAATTGAAAAAGCTTTTAATCCATCACTTCTATCTGATATATCTATAATTACCTTACCAGATAATACAAAATTTATAAATAATGAAAGTACATTTACAACAACTAGAAATTAGACTTTGCAAATACCAATACTTCAAATTTATGAATCACGTGAGTATTTAACATAGTTCTCATTGTCAATTGAATCCACTGTTATTCAAACAAATGTCAAATAAAGATGGTTTATCCCATCTCGATAAGGCAAAACAAAAAAATAATACAAAGTATCAAGAAAAACAAAATAAAGAAGGAAAGCAATAAGGAAGAAGAATAAAAATGCAAACTGATATTATATCTGGACAAACGCCACCTAGAAAAGGAAACAGTGATAGGGCATTTGATTGCTGCAACGAGTAGCAAAGTCCCATACGGTGTTTGGGAAGGACCACCGATAAAGACTTTATTGCCAACTTCTCCACCAAATTGTAGTGCAGACCAAATTTAACAGATAAGCTCATGCTAAGTATTGTCATGATGGATAGCATATTTATGTGATTTTGGGAGAGAATTTCTACAATATGTCCTTTATATTTTTCATAGGCTGGCCACCTTATGGCTACTCTGAAGTTAGCACCTCTAATCAGACAAAAATGACGATTACAGCACAATCAGATTTTCAAGTTCTCAATACTCAACCATAGCAAATGTTTACATATTAATCAAATTGAAAACATACACAACTGAAATAATCGAATAGATTTCAATTTCATGCAATAGTAAATAGATGCACCAATAACATACACCGAATTCCCAAAGCAGCAGATCTTTTACGAGACACGTAAATCTGATTAAACCCAACAGAAAAACAAAAACGAAAACGAAATTGAACAAATTTTACACGCAACCACGCATAATACGAACGGATTAAACAAAACAAGCGATAAAAATTGTACATTGCCGGGAATAAAAATTACAAAACCTAGTGAAAAAAAAAATTCAAATTCCCAACAAATCTACGTATCTTGTGCAATTATATACGTACCTGATACAAATCTTTCGACGGCCAATTCTCTCTCTCCCCCCGGCATAAGAGACTCTGCATTAGCTACAGTTTCGATCTTTATTTATAATGGGATTTGGAGTGGAGTACTATTCGGGATTTTCTGGCCTAGAAAGAGAAAAATTTTACACACCAACACGTGTGTTGCCATTTTCTCTCCATGCAAAACGAAGCTATTTCCATTGTTTTGTACCTCAAAATTCATTATAATTGATAAATAAAATAAAAGTCACACTCAAAACAAAGCATGCATATATAGAGGGTGTTTGTGAGTGATTTTTGGGAAAAAAATTGATTTTTGAATAGTGATATGATAGGAAATGTATAGTTGAAAAAGAAGGAAAAGTTATTGATGTGATGAAAAATATTATTTTATTGAAGAATGTGTGGTTCAAAATGAGAATTGATTTTGAGAATTTTATTTTAAGTTTATTATAATATAGGGTAATTGGCGCAAAACGTCCCAACCTTTAAAGGTTTCTGTGGAAAACATCTCCATCTTTCGTTTTTTGACGCGAACGTCCCTACCTTTACCTTTTCTTGCGCAAAACGTCCTTCCGTCCACTTTCCGTTAGAATGCACCGTTAAATCTTTGAATAATTGGCACAAAACGTCTCTACCTTCCACATTTCTTTGCGCTGAACGTCCATTTCATCCATTTTTAGCGAAAAATAACTAATATACCCTTATATTTAAATAAAATAAAAGAAAAATAAAGCACAAATTATAATAATACTCTCAAACTTTTTCAAAATGTGCAAATGAGTCCCAAACTTTTTATTAAAATTGCAAATGAGTCCAATCATTTGATCTAAGAATTAAATTTTATTTAATGTACACAATAAATTTTCTTCAGAATTGACATTGACCATAATTTTGACTAAATTTAAAAGGATAAAATGATAAATTTACATTTTTATAATAAAAATAACTAAAATCAAATAATTAAATCAAAAACCCTATTATCTTCTCCAACCATTCTCACTCCACACCACCCCACTCAATCCAAAACCAAAACTGCTGGCACAACCACCAGCACACTGCCGGCACCACCACCACAACCACCACCTCCTCCTCCCACCACTACGACCATCGTCGCCTCCTCCAACCACCACAACCTCAGTTGCAATTTTCCCTAAATTATATACCACTAAATTATGAGCGCATACATCGAGCAGTAGTGCCTCCTCCCACCACCACAACCTCCGCCACCAATCTCCGGTGGAGGGGGAACGTTTTAAACCCATAATTTTTACAGTTGAGCCACTGCAAGAAGAAGAAGAAGAATCCGATTTTCCTCACCAAGGCGGCTGATTTCATTCGTCAAAATCAGTCCCACATGTCGATGCCCAGAATCAAAAATTTCACAGTTGTGAACGAGATATGATAGGGTCAACCCATTCCACTTCGCTGGCACCGCACAAATTAGCCAAAAACAACACAAACTGCAGCCACAACTTTCCCTTCTTTAATCAAAATCTTAACCACAAACCCAATAATCTCAATCGTCAATTTCTTGCCCTCCACCACCAGTAATCCACGTTACCAGAGTCGTCGGCACCTCTACTGCCAAGGCGGCCACCACCAACAGAACCCCAAACGCCACCCCCCAAAACCACAGATATCCACAAAACTGTCCACCCAGATGCAGCAGTTGACCTTACCATGGTCGATTCATATAACGCAAGGGGTTGTTTGAGAGAGTATAGTGATTGTCTCTTGGTCCCCTGCAACGCCTCCACTGGTGAACTCGCCCTTATGGTCTGGAGGTGTGTGAATTGTGGAAACGACGACCATTTTTTTGGGTGTAATTGTGTTAAAATAGGGTAGAGTAGGGTGGGGTGATTGGAGAAGATAATTGGGTTTTTGATTTAATTATTTGATTTTAGTTATTTTATTATAAAAATATAAAGTTACTATTTTATTCTTTTAAATTTAGTCAAAATTATGGTCAATGTCAATTCTGAAGAAAATTTATCGTGTACATTAAACAAAATTTAATTCTTAGATTAAATGATTGGACTCATTTGCAATTTTAATAAAAGTTTGGGACTCATTTGCACATTTTGAAAAAGTTTGAGAGTATTATTATAATTTGTGCTTTATTTTATTTAAATATAAGGGTATATTAGTTATTTTTCGCTAAAAATGGATGAAATGGACGTTCAGCGCAAAGAAATGTGGAAGGTAGGGACGTTTTGTGCCAATTACCCAAAGATTTAACAGTGCATTCTAACGGAAAGTGGACGGAAAGACGTTTTGCGCAAGAAAAAGTAAAGGTAGGGATGTTCCGCGTCAAAAAACGAAAGGTGTGGACGTTTTCCACAGAAACCTTCAAAGGTAGGGACGTTTTGCGCCAATTACCCTATTATATATATATATATATATATATATATATATATATATATATATACAATGCAAAGTTACTGTTTAATCTCTCTAAAAATTAGTGAAAATGATGAAAAGAAGTTGGTGATCATTGTAAAACGTCATATGAAATTGGATGGTCATAGTGAAACATTATATGAAATTGAGTGACCATGGTGAAACAAAATAAAGTTCGGTGGTCATGGTGACACTAAATCTAAAGTTAAGTGGCCATTGGTGAATTTGACTCCTTAAAAGAATGATAAAATTTTTGTTCTATTAATCTACCATGATGGGACCCTCTTCTTCATTAGTCATGCGAATATTATTCATATCAACATATATTTTTTTGTCAAATTAATTGTAATAAATATTCTATCATCTAACGTCACATGGTCATCGTATGATTGCTAAGTGAATCATCACATGTCAGAAATGGCTGATAATTAGGTTGCTTTTGACATATCGATATAGACCATATAAAAAAATTTAAGATAAAATAATAATGTAATATTAGATAATAGCATTATAGTGAATAAAGGTTGATATTATTCTTTAATATTCATTCAAAAGATAGTCGTTTGTCATATTAATTGTACAACATATAATGGTCAGCGTGGATTTAGGCTGAATTAGACAAAGATATAATAAATGACATTCTTCTGAATAAAAATCAAAGAATATTATTCACCTTAATCCACCAAAACACATTACATTCGACCTAATAACATCCATATAATTTTATACGAAATGCTTTAAACAAAATACTAAAACATACAACATCATCGCTTTGAGTATCTAATGAGAGTCGAATAGTTGTAGGGATAGGGCACAGTTGTAAATTACAGTAAGTTTAATATGGTGAATTAGTGACTCTTACACTCCATCTCATTAGAAATGTTTCATAGTCGTAAATATTCGCAATCACATACATATGTCTACTTGGTAGGCTTTTGTCCCACACAGAACCTTATAGCATCAGTATTTAATTTAAGCGACTCGTAATGTAGGCCTAAAATTTGAATAGTAGGAAATGCAAATGAAATCTGCAAGTGTAAAAACGAACACAGGCTTTCACAAAGCGAACGATACTCTGGAGCAGATCTTAAGACGAGGGAACCCAATCGCTATTATAAAACAAAGTCGCACATTTTGTCACTTGCTTTTGAACACTAATAGGTCAAGGCTACATTGGTAAAACCCTCAATTATGTCACACACACACACACACACACACAGTGTCAGCATTCACATGAAATTGCACAGAACCGAACATGTCATGTACCAAAGCTAGCATTGATGATTAATCATAGTAAAAAGTACCTAAGATGAGCACCTCTCAATAAAACTTTTAACAGGTCAAAAGAGTTGTGTTCAGTTGAAAGAAAAAGTTACTGTTGCCAGGAAAAAGATCAAGCAAAAAAATAGAGTTGAGATATGAATCACTTCAAGATCATTATCTTCCAAGAGGATTCACTTCAACTTCCTTTCAGATTTTGGTCTGGAGCCATAGATTTTACTGCATCCCAAGGTAAGGAACTCGGGGCCTCACGGGTGTCTTTGAAGGACTTACCCTACAATACCATCAAACTCGTTAAAGTAAATTGAAAATTAGACTTCACAGAAATTTATCAACAACTCAAATGAATTGTACCTGATTCGTTCAGATCCCAAAACTTCACCACAACAGTCGAGAGCCATAAGTGCACTCTCAGCCTACACATTGTAACAAAATATAAGCTACGTCAAGTTCTTATAAGTTCAATGAGTGTAAAATAAGTAAAATGATTCAACTGATCAAAAAGTATTGATCATTAATTTGCACTCGACGATGAACAAAACAAAGCAAGGTTCTGTCACATTTCGGCATGACATCATAATAAAGAATTTTAGGAAGAGAAAAGGTGTTGTCGGATATTCTGGGATTTATTATTATAGGAAATAGAAGCTGTAAAATATTTGTTTTAATTAGTTTCCTTTTATTTCTTAGTTTTCCTATTTGGTGTAAATACTCTCTATAAAAGAGTATTGTGTACTCTTAATTTTTGCTTAAGAAATAAACAGATTTCTTCCTTATATTTTCAAACTTGGTATCAGAGCAGGTTGCTCGATTCTTCTTGTCTCCGGCGCGACTCCAACAGGCAACTTAACCCCAGCAGTCGCGCGAACCCTAAGCCTTGCAAACCCAGTACTCACGAACCCAACAATCAGAGCAGGTCAAGGACGCGTCTGTAACCCTAGGTCGCAGCCATGTTGGAGGTGACTTCTGGAACTACTATTGCTCCAGCCCTAGCCGTTGCCATTCCAGTAAAGATGTCTGCGAACCTGCAAATCACCACCATCCGTCTGAATGGTGACAACTTCCTCAGGTGGTCGTAGTCGGTTCGGATGTATATCCGTGGGCAAGGAAAAATTGGCTACATCACAGGCCAAAAAAAGGCTCCTGCGGCTGATGACTTGTTATATGGCACTTGGGATGCTGAAAACTCCATAGTTATGACATGGTTGGTAAATTCCATGGAGGAGGAGATAAGCTCCAACTATATGTGCTATCCTACTGCTAAGGAATTGTGGGATAATGTCAGTCAAATGTATTCTGACCTGGGTAATCAATCTCAGGTTTTTGAATTGACGTTAAAGCTGGGGGAGATTCATCAAGGGGATGATACGGTCACAAAGTACTTCAACACACTGAAGAGGCTATGGCAGGATCTTGATGTCTTCAATACCTATGAGTGGAAATCAGCTGATGACTGCAAGCACCACAAGAAAACTGTGGAAAACAGTCGTATCTACAAATTTCTTGCTGGTCTTAACGTTGAGTTCGATGAAGTACGAGGAAGAATTATTGGCGGACCACCTCTCCCCTCAATTGGCAAAGTATTTGCCAAGGTAAGAAGGGAATAAAGTCGGAGGAGTGTTATGCTTGGGAAGAAGAATACCAGTGAGTCAATTGAAAATTCTGCCCCGATTAGTAATGGCGCTGGATACAAGGCCACTCACTACCAGCGTAGACCTGATGATAAACCAGAAATCTGGGGGGATGGTGCTGGATACAGGGCTGGAAATTACCAGCGCAGAACTGATGATAAGGCAAAACTCTGGTGCGACTTTTGCAACCAATCTTGTCATAAACGCGAGACCTGCTGGAAGCTTCATGGGAAGCCTGCTAACTGGAAAAACAGCAAGCGAGGAGAGAAAAATCGTGGACCTTCTAGTGCTAATGAAGCCAACTCAGGTCCCCTCTACAAGGAGCAAATTAATCACCTCTTGAAGCTGCTAAAATCCAACTCCACATCTGGTATTCCTAATGTTTCTTTGGCACAAACAGGTATAAATCCTAAAGCCCTCTCTTGTTTAAACTACTCCCCATGGATCATAGATTCTAGAGCCTCTTATCACATGACTAGTTTTTCACATTCATTCAATACCTATTTCCCTTGTCCTAGAAATGAAAAAATTAGAATTGCCGATGGTAGTTTTCACCTATTGCAGGAAAAGGAGTTATTAGACTAACCGAGAGTATTACCCTCAATTCCGTTCTTCATGTCCCTAAATTGGCCTGCAATCTTTTGTCTGTTAGTAAACTATCTAGGGACTCTAATTGTCGTATTACCTTTTTTGAATCACATTGTGAATTTCAAGACCAGAGTTCGGGGAGGATGATTGGGCGTGCTAGGATGATTAAAGGTCTTTACTACTTTGATGAAGTACCCATTAGTAATAAAAAAACTCAGAGCTTTAGTAGTACTAGTTCAATTTCTGTTCGAGAAACAATAATGTTATGGCATCATAGACTAGGACACCCTAGTTTTCTTTATCTGAAACATTTATTTCCAGAATTATTTCAAGGAATTGATTGTTTTTCGTTTCATTGTGAAAGTTGCATTTATGCAAAACATCATCGCTCTACTTACTTGCCAAAACCTTACCATGCCTCCAAACCTTTTTATTTGATTCATAGTGATGTTTGGGGCCCTTCTAAGGTTACTACCCTATCTGGTAAAAAATGGTTTGTCACATTTATCGATGATCATACACGTTTGTGTTGGATTTATCTAATGAATAAAAAATCTGATGCGAAGAATTTATTCCAAAATTTTTACAACATGATTGAAAACCAATTTCAAACCAAAATGGGCATCTTGCATTCTGATAATGGAACAGAATATTTCAATGAACGCTTAGTGATCTTTTGAAAGAAAAGGGCATTTTTCACCAATCTACATGTCGTGATACCCCTCAACAAAATGGCATTGCAAAACGAAAAAATAAACATTTACTGAAAGTAGCACGTGCGATAATGTTTTACATGCATGTTCCTAAGTATTTATGGGGTAAAGCATTTTTAACTGCATCTTATCTGATAAATAGAATGCCCACTAAGGTGTTAAAATATAAAACACCCCTTGCTTGCCTAAAAATATTTTTCCCTGAAGCACGGTTGTTCTCTGACCTACCGGTCAAAATTTTTGGATGTAATGTCTATGTTCATGTTCCAAGTCAATTTCGTTCAAAACTTGATCCGCGTGCTATAAAATGTGTTTTTCTGGGATATTCATCCAATAAAAAGGGGTATAAGTGTTTTGACCCTCAAACAAAAAGATTCCATGTGAGTATGGATGTGGCCTTTTTAGAAACAAAATCCTATTTCATCAAAAATTCTCTTCAGGGGGAGACAAATGTAGTGGAAGATAATTTTTGGGACATTTCTATCCCGCTCCCCAATGTCATTTCTGATAGTGATTACTTCGGAGATCGAGTATCTTTGGGGCCTAATATAGGAGACTCTTGTTCAGGGGGGGAAGTACTACTAAATGATCAATGTGATCTAAATTCCGAGCTTCAGGTTTATACTTGAAAGAGATTTCATCTGAGAAGTAAAGACTCGAATGTCAACCCTGCACAAAATCAATCTGAAAATCCGAGCTCTGGCGCCGAGATTTCAGGTAACTCTATCCCAACTCCAGCCTTGATTCCACCCACTATATCTAACAACTCACCTATTATTTCTGATCTAGATGTGCCTATAGCAATTAGGAAAGGCGCCCGAAATTGTACTAAATATCCAATTGAAAACTATCTTTCCTATCAAAGACTATCAAAATATCATAGGGCTTTCACATCTAGGATTTCACAGTTGTTTGTTCCAAGGAATATACAGGAAGCATTGGATGACCCGAATTGGAAATTAGTAGTTATGGAAGAAATGAATGCTCTAAAGAGAAGTGGTACTTGGGAGATAGTTGATCTACCCAGAGATAAGAAAACAGTTGGGTGCAAATGGGTGTTTACGATAAAGTGTAAAGCCGATGGAAGCATTGAGAGATATAAGGCGAGTTTAGTAGCTAAAGGTTTTACTCAAACTTATGGAATCGACTATCATGAGACGTTTGCTCCTGTGGCTAAAATAAATTCTATCATAGTCTTGTTATCTCTTGCAGTGAATTCAGATTGGCCTCTACATCAGCTTGACGTAAAAAATGCGTTTCTCAATGGTGATCTTGAAGAAGAGGTGTTCATGAGCCTGCCACAAGGATTTGAGAAGAGACTTGGTAGCGACAAAGTATGCAAATTAAATAAGTCATTATATGAACTTAAATAGTCACCAAGAGCGTGGTTTGAACGCTTTGGAAAGTCAGTCATCAGTTATGGCTTCTTACAGAGTCAAGCAGATCACACAATCTTCTAGAAACATTCAAAAGATGGTAAAGTTGCAATTTTGATTGTTTATGTTGATGACATCATTTTAACTGGTAATGATGAAACAGAATTAGCAGCTCTGAAGAAGAAACTCGCAAAGGAGTTTAAAATTAAGGATCTGGGAGGCCTCAAGTACTTCCTCGGAATGGAATTTGCAAGGTCAAAGGAAGGTATATTCGTTAATCAGATAAAATATGTTCTCGATCTCCTTGGAGAAACAAGTTTGCTTGGTTGTAAGGCTGTTGAGACTCCGATTGAGCCTAACCTGAAGTTACAAGCTGCTAAAGCTGAAGAAGTAAAGGAGAGGGAGCAATATCAGAGACTTTTAGGGAAATTGATTTATTTGTCTTACACACGACCTGATATTGCTTTTGCATTTAGCATGGTAAGTCAGTTTATGCACTCACCAGGTGTTGAACATTTTGAGGCGGTCTATAGGATCTTAAGATATCTAAAAGGAACTCCAGGGAGAGGCCTACTATTCAAGAAACATGGACATCTACAAGTTGAAAGCCTACACAGCTGCGGACTGGGCAGGAAGCGTTACAGATAGGAGATCGACATCCGGCTACTGTTTCTTTGTTGGTGGGAACCTAGTTACATGGCGGAGTAAGAAACAAAATGTGGTAGCAAGAAGTAGTGCTGAAGCAGAGTTCAGAGCTGTTGCCCATGGTATCTGCGAGATAATGTGGATCAAGAGGATTCTTGAAGAATTGAAGTTTTCTTACTCAACTCCTATGAAGGTCTACTGTGATAACAAGGCTGCCATTTCTATGGCTCATAATCCAGTTCTTCACGATTGCACAAAACATATAGAAGTGGATAAACATTTTATCAAGGAGAAACTCAATGCAGGAATAATATGTATGACACATCTTCCTACAGATGAACAACTAGCTGATGTACTAACGAAGGGACTACACAAGAAGCAATTTGACAGGCTAACTAGCAAGCTGGCTATGGAAGACATCTTCAAACCAGCTTGAGGGGGAGTGTTGGATATTCTGGGATTTATTATTATAGGAAATAGAAGCTGTAAAATATTTGTTTTAATTAGTTTCCTTTTATTTCTTAGTTTTCCTATTTGGTGTAAATACTCTCTATAAAAGAGTATTGTGTACTCTTATTTTTGCTTAAGAAATTAACAGATTTAGAAATAAACAGATTTATTCCTTATATTTTCAAACTGGTGTATTAAGCATTACTAGAACCAAGAAACAAGCACAAGTACAATGTACGTAAATAAAAATACCATGGAAAATTCAACAAAAGCAATTCGCATTGAGTGCATCTGATCTCCCAAGAGCCTTATGCGGGAAACCTACAATTAAGAAATCCAGGCATTCATCACTTCCAAGCCAACACTTAGTACATGTTTAGTGGTGTGTATAAGTGCTTATATGTGTTGGGTTGTACTGAATGTGTGAATAATAAGTGAATAGTAAGGTGTGAGTTCTACGAATTTGTGGATAAAAAGTATGTTTAACTAGCTTAAATTATAATTTAAGATTTGCCAAACATGTTCTTCATAAAACCATCCTCATGTTTTAAACTTTATGATTACCTCACCACATCTTGTTTCGAAGAAGCTTTTGACATCATCTTGAGAAACCTACTCAGCATAAAACATATGATGAGTGGATTTAAAACATTAATATATGAGCAGAAGAAGACAATTATTCTTCATCTATACATGCTTAACTAGCAAACAGTACTCATGCATTGCACATCATAAAAAAAGTGAATAATTAACAGTCAAGAAGATAAAGCAAAAAACTACAGTATTCCACACAGCAGCAAGGTAGGGAAAGCACCTTCTTATCAATATTTGTACAGTAGACTGTCCTGGCACACATCTCACGTTCATCCTCGGACTATGGATAAAAATTTGATAGATAATGAAATTAAATTCAGGAAAAAGTTATAGTACCCTTCGACAATCTTAGCAGCATTTGAGATATGTTCATACCCTGGGAAGGAATGTAGGATTCACAGGAAGAATGGCAGTTTTTGAAGGCAAGACCTTAACAGGAAAGAAACCCAACAGTGTCCCACAAAGGCTAAGAGCTGCTCTAGCACAATCTGTCAATGTTAAATCCACATGGAGAAAGTCAGAAAAGTTGGCAATGCTAGAAGAAAAAAGGAAAAAATCTGACTTACACTCATCAGCAAATTCTACAAAAGCAAAGCGAAGACGGGAGTGTGGATCGCCACAAACTCGACAATCAACAACCTGCAAAGCAGAGACAGAAGGAGAAAAATAGTCAGAGATATCATTTTGATATGCCATAAAAAATTTGTAATCCCTATGGAATAGAATACAAAATCAATGCCTATACCTCACAAAATAAAGCATGTGATTCATGTTGCTAGCTACTATATATTCCGTACAAAACTCTTTAACGAATCTTCTTCTCTGATTCCAAAATGAAAAAGGTTCTGATCATGGATTAAAACATTTAGCATATGATTTTTTTATCTACGACCAATTTTAGGAGTATAGAATCCAGAGGATTGCTCATCTTGAAGAGTGTGAAAAGCACTGGGAAACCAATTTTTTTTTTCTTGGGAGTCATTACCTTTAATGAATAATCAAACTAAGATACTCTAGGTTCCATCCAGGAGACAAATCAATTAGAAATGCAAGTCATTGAACCATGCTTGGAGATAGATGAGTCTCTATGAGCTTAGTAAAGAAACTTACTCCAGTGGGTGGGTCTACTATCCTACAGTCACCAATAAAATCAGCATACTGAAAAATCAAATGCACCACATGTCCACACATCCAACATCAACTTTTCTTTCCAGTAAAAAACAAATAGATCCAATAAGAACACCATTGTTGCAGGACATGGAAAATCACATGGCAGCCAGCATAGGATGCAATGAGCCAGGAACATGGTGAATAAGCAAATCTATAGTCGTAAACCAAAAATTTCTTCATAGATAAAGAAATTGAAATAATCAAGACTACATGTATTATTACAAGTATAGATAAAAGAAATATGTAGAATGATGGTATTTAAAATGGGCGACTGAGGAAAAGGTAATAAAGAAAGAGAAAGAGAAAGAGAAGTCGAGAACAGCTTATGGGTTCAAACAGATCACAGTATAGGTGCCACCAATGACCAACCTACTTATTTTTCATCCACCATTGTAACATACTCTATCCGTGCATTTATGAATGCTCCTATTTTCCTTTTGGGTCGTCCACAGGTAATGCTCTCTCCAGGCCAACGAAGACGCGCAAGTCATGGGTAATCTTTTTTCTCTTGTGGCCCTCCTCAAACCTCATGTTATAATTATAACCAGTTTTTTCTAATTACATTTTGGTGCCCAAGCTAGCTGGCAACATTTCTATTGGAGTTAATAAGAGATGGAAGGTACATATCACATATTATGGAAGCATGAGTCATACTGGTGCATAATAAGGACTAAATCTCCTCATTATTTCGCAATACGATCCTTCATCATTAAATAACATAAAGATACCTTATGGCTTAACTTGAAAATAAACTTAGGTTTCTTACATAATCCACTCAGCTTGCCTCGTCTATGTCCTTCTCTTGCTCATCAATTGAGTCAAATGAGCAAAAGCCGAAGCATGGATGTTGAGACCTTCACCGCAGTAATGCCTTACGAAATTTTTTATGATATCTCGCACTTGACCAATATTAAATAATATTATGAGCTAAAGTGAAAATATATTTAAATTTATTGGTTAGTAAGCTTATGTATGATTTGACAAATGTTTATTAAATCTGAAAAATTAACATACTTCATAGTATGGTCTCACAAAACAATTTGAAGTGCTGAGGTATGAGGAAATCATTTACCAAGCATGCAATACAATAGTTTTATTTAACATTTATATGAGTGCAGCAACTTACTTGTCCATAGCTGCTGAATAAGCCAGCCAGTTGTTCTTCAGTTATCTTAAATGAAGAGGTGAGTTAACTGTATTAATATGGATCATAAAATATTGATAGAGTTACATAAAGTCCAGTGATCTTTACTTACATTGTGATCAATGTCGGAAACATAGACTGTTCGCCTAATATTATCTTCTCTTTGAGCTCTAAAAGTTCTACCACCCATTCTCCTCTTGTCTTGGTTGTTGTTATTTCTTCTCTGAGAAAACACAAACGTTAAATCTTATGAGTGCAAAAAGAAAATGCAAATGTAAGAGAATGTCCACCCAAAGGAAATAGATTATACATTTTTCTAAGGGAATATAATTTGGCAGTTCCAAATCGCAATAAATAAATAATTCAATTTGCATCAATTCATATCCGATCGAACCCTTCAAAGTAAAAAAGAAAAGTTGGAAAATGAAGACTAATAGTAATGAATAAGCAAGCATCCCTCTAAAAATTGATAATGACAAGGATACAGAATATGAAATCAAATCATCACTCATCAGGTAATTAAAATGTGCAGAACTTCTATAATTTACTAATCAGATTGATGTGCACGTGGATATATGCATATACAGTGTGCATCCACATGAACTTATCCTGGATATAGATAATCAACAATCGAGGTAACAAACTGGATTTGAATTATTTGAGTCAAACAAGCTATCACCAGTTAACTGATAAACTGAAGTCAATGATCAATTTTACGAACGATTAACTAAAGTAAGATCAAGCCAACGAACTGATACAGAAAGATCCGTCACTAACAAATGAAGCATCGGCAATCCATTTTAATAAAATGAAAGTCAAAAATCCATTTTTTGATCGATGTGTTAATTTCCAGTTTGAATCAAATCCATCTTAAATGATACTAACAATGAAATAATTTACAAATTATATCATAAACTTCATGCAAAACTAAAAAAAGGAAACTGATTGGTGAAAAGCTGCATGGATTGACTACAGCAATTATGGCCAAGAAACTGAAACTTTCAAATGATAAAAGCACAACTTAGTTTCCAGATTCAATCTTACCCGTCTCAAGTGACACTTACAGAAAAGGAAAATTTTAAATATTTCATGTCCAAAATCCTCTCCAATATTAAGATTAAAAAAGCATTTCCTACAAAGCGAATTCAGACATAACATTTCAAGGTATTAAGAAATTGAGCCTAACTCAACCCATACAAAACCGGCTTGTAAGGTGAAGTTTGCCCACACTATATAAATTGGTCCTAGGCACTGTAATCAGTCGATGTGGGATTTAACACACCCCCCTCACGCATAGCATGGACTTTGCCATACGACTGTGGAAATCGATATTGAGGGCCCAACACCGAAACTGGGCCTGGCTCTGATACCATATTAAGAAATTGAGCCTAACTCAACCCATACAAAACTGGCTTGTAAGGTGAGGTTTGCCCACACTATATAAATTGGTCCTAGGCACTGTAATCAGTCGATGTGGGATTTAACACAAGGTTAGATGAAACAGCTCTGCTTTGTTCTGTGTCTGATATGATAAAATTTCTTTTATGTTGTCCAAATATTGCAATCCTTCCGAACAACAACCTATGTAACTACTGTAAATGCAAATGAATTGTCCAAACTCCAAATGTTTGAACAAATAAGGTACCACATCAAATCTTGTACTAAATCACATAAAATTAACAGAATCCACCAAAAATTGTATCAAGCCAATTTTCATAATTCCAAAATCTATAAATTACTTTCTTATATGGTAAGCATCGAATATGTAAATAGATGTAATGTGAACAAACCGAAAGAATAGACTTCTAAATCGAATAAGCAAGCCAAGATAGAACATAAAGTCAATAAATAATGAAGCACCATACAATTTCACTGTTATGAATCAATGTAACAATGAACATAACAAAATCAATCAAAGGGAGAACTAAATTTATACCCTTCGGTTATTCGCGAAACCATCATTGCCCGAAAGCTTCTTGGCTGGCTCAAAATTGTTGTCCCCCGTATGGCTCTGATTATAGGAGGAAGGGAAAAACTCCTTGGCCAGAGGATTCAACTTGAGTTTCTTCAACATATCAACAATTTCCTTCATTTGCATTTCCGATTTCGAATCAGAGTCCTCAACAACAAAATCAACATCCTTCTCCCCTGAATCCTTAACATTAAAATTATCATTCTTTTCATTTATTTTTTCACTTGCAGTTTCAGTGTTTTTTGGTGATGAAGGCACCATTTCCACTGCTACTGCTACTGCTACTGTCTCACCAGACACCTCTGCTCCAGCCGCCATGGAAAATCACAAAAACCCACAAACAAAAAATTATAAATTTTACCCAAAAAAAAAAAAAGACTCAAAACTTCATCAATAAAAAGACTCAAGAATTCTGCCTCATAAATTAAAGCTATGTGCCTCTTCTTTAAAAACAGTCTTTACACCTCTATATAAATATATTGATCAATCAGTAATAGGTTTTTTCTCAAATTCCAGATTTTGGCTATCTCTGAGGATAATCTGAACAGATTCTCAAAATATGTGCGTGTATTAAAGTTGCAACCATAATCTCATTTGGTGAATAAGGGCAGAAATGGAACCAACATTATTGATGATGATTATGATGATGATGATGATGAAGAGAGAGAGAGAGAGAGAGAGAGGAGGAGGAGATGAGGAGTATGGGGGGAAAAAAAATCGGGTTTTCCGTTTTCGTAACAAATCTTGATTAGTAACAATTCTTGATTCGCTAGAAGTGGAAATGGTGAGAGAAAGAGATGAAAAGTATGAAATAATAATAATAAAATTTTAGAAAAAAATGGGGTTTTCGTAATAATTCTTGATTAGTTAGAAGTGGAAATGGTTTTGGTGGTGGACCTGATGATTACCGAAGGAGGCCTAGCATTTGGTACTTTCCTTTTTCATTTTTTTTCTTTAATTTTGTGTGTGTGTGTCTATATATATAGTGACAGAATATATTCACTTCTTAGGTGTAAATATCAATGTGTATGTATACGTAGAGAGTAAGATGATTTTGAGAGTGTGAATTAAAGCAAGGGACGAGTTTTTTGGTATTTATTTTGTTAGTATAATGAATGTATACCACTATAGACTATAGTGCCTATGTATATGAAGAGAGTAAGACGATTTAGATAGTGCATATCGAAGTGAGGGGCTTAAGAGCATCTTCAAGAAACTCTCAATTTTTAAAGAGCATATTCTACAATTTAAAGAGTATTTATAAATTTAAAGAGAAAATTTTTAAAATGCTCAAATAATTTCTTTATTTTTAACATTTAATTTTACCACTCTCAATATGTATTTTTTATTTTTTTATTCTTTTATTTTTTACCATTTTTCCTCCAATAATTATATCACTTTATTTAATTAAGTCAATAAATTGTACATTGAAAGTTGAAATTTTTTAAGCATTAAATTATAGAGAGGTGTGTTTGGCTTTTCAAACTCACTCTCTATTTTAAAATGTTAAATTGAAGAGTTTCTTAGAGTAAAATTTTAAAAATTGACTCTTTAAAATAGAGAATATTTTACTTTTAAAGAGCTTTTTGGAGATGCCCTATGATGATACAAGCTTGGCTTTTGATTTGTTTGTTATTTTGATGAGGTAAATGAATTGGCATCATATGCATTTAATAAGCAGTTGGACAGTATTGATTTCTTCAAGTGAGACTGAGGTTTATGGGAAAAAGCAAAATTGACGAAATAATTCTAAAAAAAAAAAAATAATGTTATTTAATATAAGGGATGTTATAATATCAGTTTAGATTGTTACAATTTATTAACTTAATTAAACGAATTATGTGATTTTGTATTTAAATGAATCTATCATTTAATGTCATGTAATTGTCACTTAGATATGTGCTTAGCACCGATGATGAATAGCATTCCTCGTTCTAAAAAAAATGTATTTTCTAGAATATATATATATTTAAATAAATACAATGCTGAACATTATTTATTAGATAGTTCAAATTTTTATAGTAAGTATAAGCTGGGAATATACTTATGTTTGTTATTAAGCTTATGTTTGATCCCTATTTTTAATTTTTTTTTTCAATCACACGTTTTCCGAGATTCATAACTTTAACTAACCTTTTAATCACATTTCATCAATTTTTATCAAAATAGACTAAAAAAAAAAATCATTTTTAACTAAACCAAACAAGGATACATCATACATGTTTTTTTTTTTTTTTTTTTTGGAATTTGCATTAAATATATTTGTGCATGTATAAAATTGGAAAAGGGTAGAATTCCAAAATAAATTGTTTGAAGACTATTTTACGTCAATTTCTAAAAACTATCTAATGAACTCTATAAAATCCATGCAAGCAGATTTCTGCAAATCTAAACTCCAATTCTCTCATAAAAAAATCTAAAATTGCTTCTTTTCTGTTTTTTTTTATGTTCGACACGTCTCGTCTGTTCTTTAACACTATCTAACAATGTCCAATTCAACTTACCAAATAAACCTCCTACGTATCTTTGATGTTTCCTCCTCTCATAATTAAGCAACCTCCATTTAACTTGAAATAATGAGTGAATCCGGCGAAAACAAGAGACTCCCGATCTATACTGAACCTCGGCATCATACCAACATTACCTCGTAGTTTTTTCCATTTATGTCTCTCCTTTTCTGAGTAAAGAATATTTAAGGGACATAAAAGGGTGCTCTGCACTGCAACCTTCTATATCAAGGAAGACAAGATTGATGTCAAAAGCAAAATGATTGATGAAGTATCCATAGGAAGGTAAACCAGCCAGTTTTTATGTACAAAAAGCAAGGAGGATAAACTGAGAGCATAGATTCAAGTGAAAATAGAGATTTGCGAGATGAGCTTTTTACTATTCTAATTCCTGTTAGAGAGGCAGTGTTAAAGGAACGTATCATTGACCACTTCTATGTTGTTCTCCTGGTATAGGATGCGGAATGACAAGGGCACAAAGAAAGCATATATTTTCAAAGATCCTTGGCTTTCATAATTCTTGATACTACTGTACTATACAGTCCAAAATTCATCAAGCGGCAATAGACGGTCTTCTCTTCTATTCGCCTGAATTGTGTCCCCACTGAACACACTCTTCATATCTATAAAAAAGAACGCTTGAGTGGCAGCAATGCCAGCAAGGACAAATCTAAAATGCAAGGGGTAAGAGGAGCACACTTATCATCCATCACAACTTTGAGCCCTGAAACGTTAGTCAGCATATGATTTCCTGGAACATTGGGCACGAATGGGAGACTAGACTCGTTCGAGTGTCCAGGAATTCCCAATTTCACGATAAAGACAGCAGTAGTTCCCTTGCCTAGAGCTTGGAGGCGATGGTGGTTAACATCAAAAAGGTTAAAACTACCAAAATAATGCAGAAAGGCTCAGAAGAATGAAGAATATCGCAGAAGATAAAATCGTGAAGACAATACCTCTTACAAATTGCGAGACCAAGCCTGATACTGCTGGACTTTTTGGTAGGCAGAGGTTGACTTTGAGCAAATTTTGAGATTAGATTAGGAACATCTTGGGGGTTAATTCCTAATCCTGTATCTTTTACCGACATAACAGAGAGTAGTCATAGTTAACCAAAACAAATAAGCATAATCATGTATCAAGCATAATCATGTATTAGCAAAGTACATTAATTAGTTACGAAGATGCAGACCAGTAAACGCAAATAGAAATGATTATCACTTGGTATAGGAAAAAATCGGGGGCTTGAGGATCACTAAGATACTCTGATTTTGCAACAAAAGCAGATATGGAGATGCTGCCACTTTTGAGAACTTCACAGCATTCCCCACTAAATCTAAAAGAACTTGCATTAGCCGCTTCTCATCACCAATGGCGTACTCTGGCAAATCTGAAGACAAACTCAGTGTAATGGACAACTTCTTCACAGATGCTATAGGCTTTATCAAGTTAAGGACCTGCAAACAGAAGCAGACATCTCAGTTACTCATTTATATCAAGCAGGGTAACCAAAGTAAACTATAATTAGTTCCATTTTAAAAGACTGATTTAAAACAAATAATTACCAACAAATATTGTATAATCCTACCTCCCTAAAGAGTGCGTGCAGCTTAAAAGGTCCCATATCAAGTTGAAGGCTACCATCTTCAAGCCTTGAAAGATCTAAAACATCATTGATAAGTGCAGCCAAAAAGCTGCTGCTCTTGAGGATTGTTTCAACCATCAGACGCTGCACAGGCGTCAGCTCAGTTTCTTGTAATAAAGATGAAAGTGGATGATGGCATGCATTGGAGTTCTCATTTCATGATTCATAACAGCCAAGAAATCATTACGAGCACGAACAGCCATCTCTGCTTCTCTTCTTGCGAGATCAAGAGCAACATTCTGCTGCATAAGAAGATCCCTTGCCATAAGACGATCCCTCGCCCTCATAGACTTCCAAAATTGCAGCATGTGAGTGCAACAGCCACCTGATTCAACGATAAATATAACAAATAAGAAACTCTGTGCATTAATTAACTTTAAATGCAATTTCAGCTCAATTGAAAAATAGGTGCTTGAACAAAATACCCATCAACAAAAGCAGGAATTTTTCTACCTAGGAAAGGAGATAGAATTCAATGAATCAAATAAGTAAAAGGAGGCAAGTTCCTGATCTTTTTAACTTTTAGAGCTGGTCATCTATTCCAGGAAGATATGATTCTTCACATGCTATATAATTGAGAACCTTTGTGGTGACTAAAATAAGTAGGTAATGTAGCACCAGAAAAATATTTATTATTATTATTTTGAACTCTATCACTATCAAGTAGATCTTAAACTCTATTCACCGAACCATGACAAATATTTACATAAGAGTACATCATATTAATAGTTCTGAAGTTCCAAACAAGTATCTTCTTCGTCCCTGAAGTTCCACTTTCAACACTTTGGACCCTGAAGCAAATGGTTGGATGAAAATGTCCAGGTGTGATCAATATATGTTCATATTTCAGCATTAACACAAATGCACAAAAATTTGAATTTGAATTCCCAAAAAGTATGCACGTAAGAGGTTGCCACACAAGCATTCAATGTCCTTTTTAAGAATCAACTTATGAGTATTATGCATCAACACCTAGACACACACACATTACACAGACATTTTCATCCATTTACTAACAGGATTTAACATAATTGATCAAGTAGTGAAAAAAAGATGAATTAAAAAAAAAAAAACTGGGGTTTAAAGTGTTGAAATTCGAACATAAAGGATTACATTGAGACAATTCTTTACATTTTTGGAACTATTAGTGTAGTTAATAAATCCAAAAGTAGAACCTATTTTTTACTTTTTTGATTTTCATGTGCATTGAAAGCAGAACGCAATACTAATACAAGATACGCATTGGCCTTGCAGAATTCATACAAATTCAGGTGTTGATCATATTTGATGATATGTAGGCTAATTTGTTAAATAAAAGCACCACAAAAGCTTAATGTAAGAGCATCATGAAGGCCATCTGTTCCAGATGAGCTACTTAACCCCTCTCCACTGATAAGTATACCTTTTAGCCTGATATCTGTTCAAGTGAAATTAGGGTCATCTCAATTAGAAATGTTTTTATATAATAGACACAGATAACTTAACGTCTTAGGTTTTCCTGCCAATTGAACCTTTTATTTATTTCCAAACAATCATCAATTTTGTTTTAATGGAGCATATCAGCTCTGGAAAGGAAAGCTAAGATTAGTAGATGACTAAGATTACTAGTCTTGTATATGACCCTTTGCTATCAGTGGAAGGAAAAGGGAAATAAAAAAAAATAAAAAAAAAAGGGAAAGGAAAGGAGGAATCAGCCATTATTGCTCCACTCCTGCTGTACCCATTTTATTTATATTAACAATTCTAGTAAGAAGTATTGCATAGATTGAGAAAATTACTTCCAAACATTTTAGTCAGACGTATAGATTTAACGTAGAAAATGCTAGAAACACACCTTGAAAAATAGACAAGGTAAATTTTCAAATCAATTCATGTGTAACTAGAAAAAAGATATTGTGTACCTGATCTGCCACCACTTCAACAAGCTCCAACTCATGACCATGCCATTGCCTTGCACTATCTGAAGGAAGCGTCAAAACCATCAAAGCATAGCGTCTGGTAGAAAGTTCAGGCCAATCATTAATCTGAAAATTGGAAAGATGCAGGAGCGGGACACGCACAGCCACCACTTAGCCAGGCATGTATTTTCCAGTAGGTCGAAGTCTGGCCACAGGAGAACTTTGGTGAGATTTTTACTGCACGAATTGTATTGAACACTTGATTGATCATTGGAAGCTGTATAAGTACCGTAAATCCAACTGGGTTTGGGTGATGTTGAGTGTAAGAAAGTTGAAGCCCTAGTCCTTTACATGTTGGCATCCATAATGCACACTCTTCCAGGGACAACTTTCTTCCCAACTTAACAAGTGTAGTCTTCAGTCTGGTATGTCTATCAAGAGTGCTTCTGATTTCATGAGTTAGCATTCTAACATGTCTACCAGTTTCTTCCTGCGTACAGATCAAGCCCATTTTTCGATCTAGCTCAGCAGCCTTATTTTTTAAAAATAGCTCCCTCGTTTTGACACTCAATAATCGGGGAACAATATGTACTAGCATAAGGGCAGTCACACATGAGACAACAGCAGTCACAATTTTAGCAGTGGTCATAACAACTGCCACCGTTCTTGAGTGCATGGTGAACGTCCATCTATATGGAAATACAGCAGATTTTTTGACAAAGAAGATCAACTCCAATGGGATAGAAAAATAAGCCAACGTGATGAAGAAATCTGAGATATGATACTTCAACAATTCATCAGGTGGCCATTGTGGCTCAATACAATTGCAGGCCTCCATGCTAAATGAACCACCTCAGCCCGAATTCTTCCTTTGTCTATATACCTGTTGCAATGAATACAGAATAACTTTATCAATGCTCGCCTTACAAAGAAAATACTAATATATATATCTACTCTAAATGGATGAGCATACAAAGTCGGAAAATTTCAAGCAAAATCCCTATTAAACCCTAATTCTTCCTTCAACTACATAATCGTATAGAATAAATATATCAATGCTCACCATACAAGGATTGATACTAGAAGAAGACTGATATGTTGAGGATAAGTTTTAAATAAACTTGTCAACAAGTATTCCGGTGGAATAACTACCTGAAATAGATTAGCTTATAAAAAGTCAAAATTTACCAAAATCCCCTATAAAACCATAAATCTTCCTTTGTCTACAAAGAGCCAAGATGTCAAATGTTGACCTTGATGGCACACAGAGACGTGTGCTTGCCACATTAGGAAGATATAAAATTTACAAGCCCAAAATCAGCGAATGAGTGATCATGTAACAAATAAACTTGTGCATACGCTAAACAAATGGATAAAATAGTTTAGATTGTGATAAATTTATGTACTTTACTTGGAATAAATATTAGCCACCAAATCATACCCCAGAGATTATCTCCCCATGATCATAGAAATTTCATTTTACCTTCTGAAGCAAACAAGGAAAACTAAAAGTATTTCATTTTACCTTAAAAGAGATCCGATAACTACCATAAAAAAAAATAGAAAAATAAAAATCACTTCACTAACATTATTTCAACTTAAAATTGAGCTTAACCAAACCCTCATATCACATTTTACAGAAACCCAGAACCCCTTGAATCAATCAATAAAAGTCAAATTAAATGCACCAAACAATTCAAGCCAAAAAAGAGAAATGCCAATAAAATTTATTCCAATGGCAACTGATTAAGCATAAATACTAGGGAAAAAAAATCATTAAATTCAAGAAATCGAAAGGAAAGTGAAGAAAAAGAAAAAAAGGAACGTACCCCAAATGCTTTTTACAATCTGTGAGCTTCAAATTTATAAAAATTAAAAGAATATATTAGCTTTACACAAAAGTCTTGGTTTGTGTTGTCTTGTTTGAAACAGTTTAGAGAGCGAAAGCATCTGGTATTGTTCGAGCGGGTGGGAGGGTGACGAGGGGTATGCCTATTACTCTATCAAAGTCAAATCGTGAGTTCCAATGTATTTATCGACGGTGCAAAATTTTAGTTGAAGTGTGGGTCACGGAATAAGCTGTGACTATAGAAAAAGGCTGGGTTGTGTCTGAAACTTGGTAAATTAAGGCTGAGCTCTTCAACTTTCATGTTATATGTTTTAGGTCCCCAAATCAATTACATTAGTGAATTTGAATCCTCAAATGACTTATACCATCAACGTAGTCATCAAAATCGCATGAACTTTCATGTGACTCATATATGGAGGGTACAATTGTCAAACAACTTAACATTTATGACATGAGACTTTCACATGACTCATGGTTAGATGGCAATATTAACAAAATAACGACATTAATTTTATTATTTACTTATATGAATATATATATAAAAAAAGTACTTTTAGAACATTTTCAAGAGACTCTCTATTTTTAAAGAGCATATTCTACAATTTAAAAATCATTTATAAATTTAAAAAGCAAAAATTTTAAAATACTCCAATAATCTCTTTATTTTTAACATTTAATTTTATCATTCTCAATATGTATTTATTGTTTTTTTATTCTTTTATTTTTACCATCTTTCCTCTAATAATTATATCACTTTATTTAACTAAGTCAATAAATTGTGCATTGAAAGTTGGAATCTTTGAAATATTAAATTATAGAGAGGTGAGTTTGACTCTCCATATTTGGAGAGTCAAACCCACTCTTTATTTTAAAATGTTAAATTGAAAAGTCTCTTGGAGTGAAATTTTAAAGATTGACTCTTTAAAATAGAAAGCATTCAACTTTTAAAGAGTCTCTTGGAGATACTCTTACCCTTGTTTGATTTCTATTTTTTCCAAAATTTATTTTTCTCTCTTTTTTTTAACCACACATTTTTCAATAAAATAATATTACACACAAACTCAAAACTTTTTCTTAATTTTTAACAACGCATTCTCCATAAAATCAACTATTTAAAATACATTTTTTCCCCAAAAATGAGAATCATTACTTCTACGTAGAAAAAAGAAAAAAAAAAGAATATTCTAGAATAAATATTTTTTGTTAGTAGAATTAAAAGGAAGTAAATAAATTGATAACGTTTGTTGAGTTTTTTCTATCACAAGTGTATATCATCGTAATAAGTAATATAGTGGACATTTGAGTTCAGATTATCGTTTTCCTGAGTACTATATTTAATTAAGTAATATAATATTTAATTAAGTGTTTTGAACTTCTATTTGATTAATGAAACAAGAATGATTTGTGTGATTGTTTGATTTTCACTAGAATTATCTAAATCCAACAAAACTAGAATTAGGGTTCAAATATAAAATAAATATTAGGGCTCACAATTTCATCTATTGATTACCTTTAATTCTTAAATCAAGATTCATAAATCTAATGTAGTACTCGATCGAATTATTCTATCGTATTCAATTTCCTCCCGAATTCTCATAAAATCTATGTAACTAATTTAATTTCATATCTCTAAGTGAATCAATCTTAGTTAAACACAATTATGTTATGAGAATTCCCGTAACGATCAAATAATTAACACAAGTATCTTTATGTTTTATACTAAATTACCGAAATTTATTATGTGGTCTAAATCTAAAACTTACATCTTGACTCGTAATAGATTCACAAAATCATTGAATAATTGGCCAAAGAATTCAAAGTATTAAACTCATGAATAAAATTAATACGTGCTTTTAAAGAACTAGAATCTTGATCAAAGAAATAAAGGGTCTCAATAGATTACATTGTTCGTAATAATAAAAGATTTTCTCAATGTGTAGAACCCTTATCAAAAATGCATCTCTTGTATTTTTCCTTAACATTTTTCCTTAATTTAGATGGACTTTAAACGGGCCAAAATTCGCTTCTTAAACGATGGCAAGCGGCGCTTAGTCACCACAGGAGTAGCGCCGCATCTTCTTTCGGGGTGGCAACCCTAGTTCCAATTTTTCACCTGTAACTTCGGGCCGCCACACTTGTTTCTCTTTCACTTTGTCGGGTGGCGCCGAGCCACCACGTCTGAAGAATTTTTTTTGTCTTTTGCTCTTCTTTGCTCTTGGTTGTCGAGTTTTGGTTGGAATTTGACTATTTTGTTCTTATGTTCCTCTTTATTTCACGATTTATGTCAATAGTCTTGTTTTTTCTACTTTTGCAATTATTAACGTCGTGTCATCAAATCTATAAAACAACGCTAACAGACACATTAAAAATATTCAATACTCATAGAATCTAACCAACAATCAAGTTAAAATAATATAAAATTCATGAGTAGAGCACATTCGTCAACGTTGTAAGAGTTAGTTTTGATGAAAAATAACTTTATTTACTTTTAAACTAAAAAAGATGACAAAAGAAAGTTATATGTACTAGAGACGGAAGAATTAATTAAAAGTATTTTTACTGACTTTAAGATAGCCAAACATATATTTTGTTTGAGCCGTGGTGCAATGTTTTTCAAATTATTTAATTTCATATAGAAACATAATTTTTATTTTTCATTTGAAAATATTGCTTTTCACTTCTATTCATAATATAATTAAATATGTAATAGTGAGTGTTATATATATATATGAGAGAAAATTACACATTGATCTTCAACTTATTTTTCATACAGCAAACTAGTTCTCAATATTTAAAAGGGAGAAAATTGATCCTAAACATTTCATTATAGTTGCACAATCAAATTTCAACAATGAAAATTGTAAATTTTCTCTTAAATACTTAGCCCTCGCTTAGAACGGTTCAATATCATAAAACTGCTGCTTTTCATTTTTCAAATAGTGTTGATGTTTAAATATATAAAGCGAAACATGTCATTATGAAAGTTTCATGAATATTTGCGCTATTACCAAAAACTGATTGTGAAATTATAATATATTTTGCTCCTTTTAAAAGTCAAGGACCCACTTACTGTTTAGGCAATATATTGGGGACCAATATTGTAATTTCTCAGAATAAATGTACACATGCCTAGTTGGGCAGATCAAGAAAGAAAGGCATTTTCTTTCCTAATTGGGTAGTTTAATCATTAATGGCATACACCCTTTTGACAAATAAAGGTCCTCATTTGCATAATTTCTTTTATACATTACAGATTTTGTTAAATAAGAGTCATGATTAAGAGGATGTTTGGTGCTGATTAAAGTCAAATTTTTAGTAGATTGTGATAGAAATTTTTGAAATGTGTGGTTAAAAAATTGTGGGACTCAAAAAAGATGTGGTTAATATTGATTGTTTGATTTTGACTTAAATTAAAATTAGATTTTTAATCTGAAACAAACATGCCCTAAAACAAAATTTTATTGTCTTGGCTTGTCTAAGTTGAATCAAAGGTCACAAGACTTGATACCACTAGTGAGTTGTGTGTGCGATGCAGTTTATGTATTTATAATTAGGTATTTAATTCAATTAGTTCATCAAAAAAAAATTCACCCACTTCTTCAGCACTCACATTGCTAGATTTGGTCACAAAACCTTCACCAATCCACCAATGAATTAGAATCCGCTTCTTTATGATTGCTTTCTCAGGAGAAACTGCAAATGTTAACAAACAAATCCTCAAGTTTGTAGAAAGAAGATCATAATCCTGCTGAAACGTTGACATCGTAGGAGAAAGTAAAAGGTTTGGTTCAATTTGCCTCTTTGCTTACCCCTTTTTTGAAAGTTTATTTTCAAAAGATTGAAACGTTTCCATGATTGCATCTTCTAGCTCTTTCAATCGAGTAAACACTTCTTTCGTCTTGTTGAGATCCTCTTGTATATCTTTCAGTGTGGATGCAACCCCATTATTAACGCCACCATTTTTCAAGGTATCGTCAATGCAATCAGATAGAATCTTTGTAATGCAAATTTTCATTTTCTGGCTGGTCATTATGCTTCAAGAAAAAGAAAGGGAGAAGCAATTTTATAAGAGATTGGGAAATGGCGTTGAAGCAAATTAAAGAGTTCAATTATCTACATCAATTTATAAGTAAATGGAAAGATAAAATGTACAAGAAAAGAATACAAGTAATGGAGTCAAGGAAGAACAAGTACTTATCCCTTCTTACAAGCCAAAATATTCTTTATCTTTCTCTTTTCCTTTTCACTTTCTTTATTGGCAAACAAAGTATATCTTATACATATTGTGAAGTTTGCAAATTAGTGTGCTTATTTTCCCTTTATTTTCTTGTTGCTACACCACAGTTGATCTGTGTGTCAAAAATAACTTATCGATAATAAACCCAATTTGTTATTGTTTCGTGATGCTAGACTATGCATAGGCATCGTTCCAACTTACAGTAAGGCATGTTTGACATAACTATTAATCTTCTTTCACGTTTCCCTATAACTTATTGATAAGTGTATTTTGTATACTTATTTGGGCCTTTAAGTTAAGATATTTATTGCTAATTTTTTTTTTTTTTTTCAATTGTGATTTAATTCTACGTGTATTGTATTTGATAGGTACGAATTGACATAATTAGTGGAATTGGAGAAAACGGTGAAAATGAACTCAATTGTAAGAGATTCAAAATTCGGGAACTAAAGTGTAAAAGCTCAAAATTTATGCCGGACCTTGCGATGATAATTTGAGAGTCATAGGGTCAATTGGATAAGAAAATAAATCAAGAGGTGAAATATGGTCTAAGTATTATCACACATCAATTTTCGGCTGAGAAAATTATACTTAGATTTTTAGCCTTGAATTGAGACCAATTTTTGACTTGGTAAACATTCGAATTGAAAAAGTAATATTCTAGAAGACTTGTAGCCATTTGAGTTAACTTTCCAATTGGATATTGCAAGAGAAGGTTATGACAAAATTATTTATATTTGGTCAAAGACGAAACCACTCACCCAGGTGGCCTGAGGCCAAATTCACCCTTCTAGGCGCGCACCTCACCCATAACTAGGTGTGCACTTTGAAGAATTTTGGAGGAAAAAATTTGTTTTTTTTTTTTAAATCCACCAAATTATAAAGAAATAAACTCACCAAATTTTATTAATGTAAAATGATGAAAAATGATGAATTAACCTTTTATTTATAAGGGTTTTCTTGAAAACCTAGTTTAAACAAACTAAAATTGAAAAGAATTCAAAATAAACTAAATGACAAAAATAGCATTAAAACTTCAGATGGAGCTTTCAAGTCCTAAACAAACTCATATAGCCAAAATCCATCGTATGTCACAGCAAAGCGGTGATCTCTACTCATCTCGTTGTTATCTTTTTGGAATGGTATTATTGGCCTAAACCATGTGCCACATGACGGCGTGCTCTTTGTCGAAGATGAGAACATCATTGTGGACGAGGTGGATGTTGGTGGAGGAATGAGAAATAGGGATGGGGGTGAGACGGAAAGATTCTTCCTAACCAGTAATATATATAATATTTTTTTTTATTATTGTTATTATAATTTAACACTGATTTGTGAATTTTTTTTGTAAGTTTGTTAAATTCGAATTTGTATTCTTATAATATTGTATTTATGTATTTTTCCCTGTTTTCTATTGGGTATATAATGCGATTTTAAGCCAACTTCATGTGACATTTACTATTGAGTTTTGGGCTAAATAATCAATGGATATGGACCATATGGGGATTAATCCATGACACAGGATGACTAATGCTACAAATAAATTAAAGCATGTAAATGTAAATTGAAACAAGTTTTTATTTACCAACTCTATCTAGTATCTAAAATAATAATAATAATAATAATAATAATTAATTTACTAAACTTTCTATTTATGAACTGATTGTGTTGACAAGTTATTTATAACAAATGTTATATTCAAATAAGTAGTATTTCTCAACTTCAATCAATAAAAATATTATTTATTTAAAATTCAAACGATGCAAGCAGGGGCGGAGGCAGGGGTCCTGGACCCCCCATTTTTTTGAGAAATTTTTTTTCTTTTGGTTTTTTTTTTTTTTTTAAAAATTGGAAGGATTGAAGAATGGTAACTTCTATTTTATTACAAATAAACTTGCGAAAAAAAGTTAATCTTATTTCTTCCACTTATTTTAGGTTAATTCTTAACTTATTAGTAATATTTACACTGATGTACTATCCGCAGAGAAGGTAAATGACTCAATTAGTGAGCTTTTGTTTCCTCTTATTTTTGTAATTTCCTTCAAAAAAAATTTCGGGGGAAGTCCCTTCACCTATATATTTTCAAATCTGGACCCCCCATTTCTAATAAGTTAGTTCTGCCACTGGATGCAAGCATCGCTATTTTTTGTATAGTATATACTTTAATTAAGTGCCTATTACTTTTATATTATGCTAATTTTCCAAAATTCCCACCCTACTTTCAATCTACTTGCCATGCATATTTTGGGACCGAATCAAAAACTATATAGACAGTTGAACCATATATGATTAAACTTTAATATTATAATCTATAAATCGTATATGAGTTCATTTTCCCATGCATGAACATCAACTTTTCTTAATGCCAATCCAAAACACAATGGTTTTGCTTCTTCTTCCCAAAATGTCATTGGCCCACACTATGGCTTATACCTAACATACCTACCTAATATTCTCCCCCTTTTTTCTTTTATTTTGTTTACACACCTCGTGGGTTTCTTCATTGTACTTTATATAAAAGTCTGTGTATTTGACCTCAAATAGAAAGATTCATTTTACGAGATATTGTTTAAAAAAAAAAAACTGGAAAAACTTAAAATCTTGTCCAAGGAAGCTAGCATCACTACTTTAGAATTAGTTCATAAGGGAGTACTAGAAAATCATAATCGATAAACTTCCTCTAAAGTAGGGATGTCAATTTATTTCGTCGACTAGGGATGGCTGTGGCTCAACCCAGAAAAAAATCTGAGCTGGCCAGACTTGATGCTCAGGCCTAGCCCCATTTGTTGCACCGGGCCGAGCTCTAGTTGGCCCGTGTGGGCTGCTCAGCTCGGGTCGGAAAGGTCTAAGCAAAAAGTTAGGATCGAGTCTCAATTTTTTGACCAGAAAAAAGTTCGCACCATTTTATTCAAACAAAATTCGAGCCTCGAATTTTGACTCTCGAGCCAACTCGGCTCAACTCATTTACCTACCTGCTCCAAAGTGTAGGTCTAATATCGTTATCAAACTTGTTATCTACAACCTGTTTGTGATACTAATTAATCTCAGAAAGTAATTTTTAATTTTTCAAAAGTCACGTAAAACAAACCTTAAATATCTACAAAACACAAAAACCAACTCTATTACGTTGACCATCTTTACGTATTTAAGTTTAAATTCGATAGAAACACTCTCGAAAATAAAAATATCAACATACACTCGAGTCAAAGTCATATATTTCAATTATAGAGAGACAATGTACATAGTCATTAAACATGATGTAGTCCCACAAAATCATTTTCCACTTAATGTCATTACTTGGCAGATTCACCAAAGTGCTGACACAAATTCCATATTCTTTTCTTAAACGTGATATGTCAAATTTTGAAAGCATAAGCCAAATTTTAGTGCGGTCGGTTAGTTAACTTTTTATAAAAAGCCGTGTCATAAATTGGGCCGTTGGCTTTCAAAACGCGGACTATATACGTGTCCTTTAATTAATGGTTCAAATGTCAATTTTTAAGGCATATTATTCGAGTGGGTATGTCGTTTTATTGGAAGATTCTAGAGTTTGTAAGTCTTGACATTTTTATGGTCTGATTAAAAGTTGGGCAGTTTTTAGCCGTTGAACCGTTGGATCATTGGATTCTATTAAAAAACATATTACAATAAAACAAATTAGGGTCTGTTCTTTGGATCATTCTTTAATGTCTCTCGCGAATTATTGGACCGGTTTATTGAATATCCCACAATTATTTTAATGAAGGCGGATAATGCGTTACGATTCTTTTTAATTTGAACTATAAAAGTTCATTAAGTGTGTCTCACAGTTGATATTTCTTTCAAATACACAACCATGTCTACTCGAATCGTATCGAAGTATCTAGGAAAATTATGTAACTTGATCCCCTAATCTATTTTGATTTAGTAAAATTCGAAACAAATAAATTGCTATAGCAACATTTGAACTCAATACTCCAAAGCTCTAATATTAGTCACGTTGTCAAAGTCCAAAAGTGAGTTGATAACTCAAATTTTTGACATATATGACAATGAAAAAAGAGAGAAAAATTCAAATATGCATGCATTCAAACGACCTATTTCTTGGAAGATGCATATGATCAATATCTTCTCTTTGACTCGGACCCCACAAAAGAAAGAAATAAGTTTTAAAAAAAATGAAGTTTACCTCTTTTTTTTTTTTTTATGATCGTGGATGTTTAGGTCAGTTTACGCGCATCTTGACTAATCCCACGGGATCCTAGAGTTTACAGTCGGATACTCACTTCAGTGGTCTTGAGGGAAAAAAAAATTAATAACGGTGTTTTATCTTTATCATTAAATATTTCCAAGGGGAACTATGCAAACTTTTATGTGTGTGAGAAAAAATTGTGGATTAGACCACCAATGAGTCTATTTCTGAAACAACATTTGACCATACAGACTAGGAAAAGATGTTAGGTAATTGATCATATTGCTTTGATTTGATGATCTCTTTTAAAAGTTGATTGTGTAGTATATCAACAATTTCATGTTATTTTAATATTTCTAATATTCTTTCATGACGATGAGCATCCAACTTTTGCATGGACGGCTCATGTGGGGTCAGTTAATTCCCCAAATTTTTTGTTCTAAAATTTTAAATTTGTATTCGCACGACGACTTTTTTCATTTCACGTTCTACTTCCTAACTTTTTTCAAGCCGTAAATCTCATTCTTCTCGCAATACTTAGATTTGCTATTTTTACCACATAATTTTATTTTTCTACTCAATTTATCTGCATCAACACCAGTGATCGACAATAGATCACATTTTTTCCCAACCTCAACACCAGACTTTTAAAGTCTCTCAATCTACGGTTTGAACAACGCAATTGCATTCGAGATTTGATGTGAATGATATTCTAATTTGTACATTGTGGATGAAGTATAGAATGTATTTTGTAAGTAAAAACAGTATAAATCACCAAAAAATAGAAGAAATGACAAGTGGTCCTAGTTAATTCGGTAAGTTTGTGATTCTTCGAATATGACAATATTCAGAATCAATAGAAGAGACCCATCTTTCCATCTAAATTATACTATCTTGCACTCTAATCCTCTATCTAAGTTTGTTTTCGTCAAATAGTAGCTTAATTTAAATTTATGATAACATCAATTACTAGTAGAAAAATGCTACTTAACCCGCATGGGTGATCGCATGTGAATGTGTGATCCTCATATGAATAAAATAATATTTTTCTGCATGTGAGTGTACGGTCGCTCTATGATCAACCATGCGGTTCCTGTAGCATGGCTCATCACTAGTATCATCATTGTCGATTTCACTTCTTTTCTTCTTCTTTTTAACAGATACAAGTATTTCATATTTATTGGACCAATGGACCGCGTACAACAAATTTTGACATTAACATTATTGTTTTATGTACAAATATATGATTGATTAATATCAACTCATTCATCCAACATACACTTGAAATACATATTATTTCATATTGAATTATATGGAGTGATGAACATTATAAAAACATTTGTTGGGACCACAATGTCTCTTTAAAAGCATTCTAGGAGATACTAACAAGTGTCCTTGATTAAAGTCGAATAATAGGATAAACTTTAGTCAAATTGTGTTTGACCAAAGTCAGCTCCAACCCGACAAGTGCGGTTCAAAAAAGTAAGTGGGCTCCCGGGCAAATTAACCGACAAACAGAAGACTTGTGACTGGGCCCAATTTGGGCCGAAAGAAGTTTGGTTTAGCCACCCCGCTCCCCCCACCTCCCGGCCCCTTTGAAAAATATCGAGTGTGTGCTAAAAGTCACCTTTCCGACCTTCTGTCAAACCTCTATCCAGCTTTAAGGAGCATCTCCAATTGGAGCTCCGCCTTTTGAACCAAGATCAATAATCTGATGACGTTTCAACTTTTACCATTTAAATTAGATCTTGATGTCTCGAAATCCCAACTTGATAAACCTAACTTTCTTTTTCAAGTACCTTTTATTTTCAAATCTATCAAAAAGAATAATAAAAATGTGAATAAAGAGTTGGACATAGAAAATTATTATTATTATTATTATTTTATTATTTTTTAAAATTTTTTTTACTCGTACACGCATGGATTTGTTGAATTTTACTCTGTTTGGTACCAATGAAAATTTAGATTTGAATTTAAGTCAAAGTCGATAATTAATTTTAATCATATTTTTTATGGATCCTGTAACTTTTTAATCACACATTTCATCAACTTCTATTAAAATTTACTAATATTACATTATTACTATTACTATTACTATTACTATTACTATTATGTACACTTAAAGGCGCAAAATGGTGCAAAGTCAAGTTTACCCTTTTTTCCATTTATGAAAGCAATTGATGAATGATATTTATATCATTTGTGTTATATATTTTTTAATACAATAATTTTAATTATAATTTCTATTATTATTATTATTATTATTATTATTATTATGTACATTTAAAATATAAAAATAATAATAAATTAATTAAAATAAGAATACAAAAAAAAATTAAAATATAAGAAACACGATTATTTAAAGTTAACACGAAATACATTACAACAAACACATACAAACATTAATATAATTTTATTTAAGGAAAATACGAATTTTGAGAATAAAATTGTTTATTTAAAGAAAACTATATTTTTTATATTTATAAATGAATTTAATATTTTCGTTAAGTTAACGTAATAATTTATTTAGTAATTTATGTATTTACAAAATAAATAAATAAATAATAATTCAAATAAATAAATCATTAAGAATTAAAAAAATGATTAAATACTGTTCATTTGGTGTAAGTTTTGGTGTAATGGTTGGAGACGAATTTTAGTTTGGTGCGAAATTTGGTGCAAAACACTTATTTTCTCAATTTCTATTTTTGACGGTCCAAGAAAAATGCACTTTTGTAACATGACAATTGGCTCTCTAATTTGCTATATGAAAGCTAAAAAGCAGCATGGGGGTGCAAGTGGCAATAATGTTGGAACTCCAAATGGCATCTTGGTGATATATCATGTTGTGGACTTGCTATGACATGACCAAAATGGCAATGATTTCCCAAAAAAAGTCCCATCTTATGAAAGAAACGTCCAATTATTTTGTATTTTGCATTATTTGTCACATTTTTAGACATTCTTATAAGCGGCATTCATATGATGAATAATATGTCAAATTGTCCAATTAAAGTAAAATGATAATGCCATTCATAATAGATAGATATGAACCAAGTTCATAAAGAAATTCCATCTAGGTTCATAAAAGTTTTGGACATTGAATTTGGAGATCTTTAAAGAAATTGATGTTCACCAATAACTGACGAATAAAAGTGTTTAGATTTGTTATGTTGTTACTCGTATTACATGTGTGGTGTACAGAAATATGAACTCTTAAACCTAGCTAAAATCATTAGTAAGTTCATAAAATAAGTTTAATATTGAACTTAATAGCGTGTTTCAAACATTTCAAGAAAAAATGTTATTGCCAAAACACATACGCATTTTTTATATAATATAGGCGATTTATTGGATGCTTCCATGTGAACTAACGGGTGGCTTTGTTGAAGTTGAGCCATTGGTATTTTCCCTTCTATGCGCTTTGATTGAGACTTAAATTATTTTTCAGATTTGTTACATACATAGAATTTTCTGAGCCTGTTTGATGTAATTTTTTCATAATAGATTTTGTGAAAAGTGATTTGTGAATGTGTAGTTAAAAATTAGGGAAAAATTATGATCCACGTGCAAAATTATTTTATTGGAAGAATATGTAATTGAAAATAAGCTCACACAAAAATGAATTTAAAGAATCTCTACCAAACATCATTATGATATTTCTCTCAACTGTACATCTTCTTTCTCTGATTTTCTTTTGGGTGTGTATATTTTTTAGCAGTGTTCTAAAAAGTGAGTTTAGACGCGAAGTATGATTAAGGTGCTTTGTCTTGAGCCTAAGCGGGAATTAAGCGATCAACGAGAATATTGATCACTTAATGTGCGTCTAAGGTGCCCCTAGGCGCGCATTAAGCGGTCAACATTCTCGTTGACCACTTAATTTTTTATTTTTTTATTTTTAGATGAAGAAGAAGATATTGAATTGGAGTCCGATAAAGAGTTATATAATATTTAAGCTACAAGCTATCTATGTTATGTAATTATGATTTTGAAACTTATCTTTTTTGTAGAAATTATTAAATACATACAATATTTTATAATTTTAGATGTTTGGTATATATTATATGAATTATTGAATATTTTTTATAATGATAAAAAATTTAAAATCAAAAAATATTTTTTTACGCCTAAGCGAGCTTGAAGCTTGGCCTCTACGCCTAACCACGCTTTACGTTTTTTAGAACATTGTTCTTGAATATCTCTTCTATAAATACCTAATATTCAATATGTGATGAATACTTTACTAATTCTAAGTGTGATTTGGCAAACCGTGTTCTTGAGTGAAGAATAACTTTCATATTGTGATTGGATGAATTTTTGAGTATTTTGAGGCTTGATGAAGCTCTGATTGTAATTTTGTAACACAAGCAATTGGTTCTAGTATTGTGAGTTTTTATCCGTACACCGGGCTTAGGGCAAAATAAATCATGCTTTATAATCTTTTCGACATATATCTTGATATTATCTCTAATACTTAAATCCCAATAAATTTTTTAACATGCTATATCATAAGCAATTTTATATTATTTTCTTGTGATAACGATCCATTTTTCACTTTTAATGAAAATTATGAAATTACATATCAAAACGAGTGGTTCAACATGAAAAGATCGAGCCACACATGATATTGGCTTCTTGATTAGGGTTTTGTTTTTGCCATTGTCTTTATTTCAACTGTTTGGAAAAGGACCCCACCCCCTAATGCTCAAATATCCAACTGCCTCACATTCTGATTCCCTGTTGTTAATGCCTCCATACATGTGCCTCCTTAGTTAAACCATCTACCATATGCATGGACACATCTCTAGAGTATGACATAGATAAAGTTTGAATAGAATTGTCATTATTGGAGGGTCGGGTCGTCACGTGAAAGTCGTATTCAATAACATATCAAGAACCTTGCTAGAGAATAGAATAACACATCGAATAAATATGTTAGGGCTATTCCTCTTAATGAGACCAACCTTTTTAAGATAGCATGAGATTTTAATATGGTGTTAGAGTTCATTAGTTCCAGTGATCAATTCGATCAGACCAAAGACTCGAACAAGCACAAAAATTTTAAGATTATTGTACTAAATTGAGTCATCATCTTGTTAAGCATGTTAAGAATATAATCTCACATCGAATAAATATGAAATAACTATACAACACATGAGAGTGATGACTATTTTTCTTAATAATCTTGACATTTTAAGAATGATCTTTAAATCTTAATAAACTTGTCGTGTGGATTTTTCATAATAGGAGAGATTATAAAACTTGAATCAAAATCTTTATCTACTAGTATATATCTCATCAAATCCTATAGTTTCTCCTATTATTATCAAGTTGAATGTCTTTCGTAAGTAATTGATTCTCTTTTCTTGACAACGCATTAACATTCTAATTCAAGAATGCATCCGCCGTTTTCTTGAATATTGTGGCCTGCTTTTACACATTCAAAATGGCTTCATTAATTATCATTTACAATAGCTGGTAGTCGATAGGCACGAGTAATGTCATTGTCTACGAGTCTACGACTATGATTACTAGAGTACCCGACGTATAGTATTACTACAACTTTATCCAAAAGCACTAGTGCAATACACCCTATATCGCTTAGAATTAAGTTCAGAAATTCAACACATGTCCAGTTTCATTTGGTTTACCTATATTTCAAACGTACTCCTGTATTATTCACCCCACTCTATGAGAATGCTCTAGCAACACGGGATCTCCAACTCTAATATCAATTAATGTATGATATTACCACTACTTTCTTCAAAAGCTATAACTCATATCAGTAATGCCATCCACCTTTTATCCCTAAATCCATTCTGAGAATCCACCGTAACACAGCCATCAAGTATTATTAAAAAAAGGGGAAATTCTTTGGACTGGTTATGAACAAAATTGAATTTTTAAAATTTTTATTACAAAATTACTAGAAATGTTTAATGGAGAATGACGCCAAACACGTAGATATATAGTTTGTTAATGTCGAGTTTTAAAATTGTGTACAACAAGCATTATCCTAATATAAAAAAGGTTAGGTATGGCAGGCAGAAGATATGAAAAAGATCATCTCTATCAAATCAGGCCTTCTTTTACAAATTGATTATATTTTTTGTATGCTCTACCAAATATTATTATATGATCCCTTTTTCTGCTGGTTAGAGTCATCCGTGACATTAAGAAGACCTTGGATCAATATTAAACAATTCATTAAAATTATAATAGGAGCCAAGATATGGTTGTTAGCCTATGATATGAAGTATAATCTAATAAATGTCGATACCGAAAATGATTAGGTGAGAAGGTGAATTATTTTTAATTTTGTGCAGTATTATGTTTAAAAAGCGCGAACAAAGTATCACATCAGTTAAGCATGGGATATGATAGATGATGCACTTAACGTGTTGCAATTGAGCAAACGTGGTGGTGTGGATTGTGATAACCCAAAAATCCATAGTTGGCTCTTAAGGCGCGTTCCTTGAAGGTGATTCGGTAGTTGATAGACTTACAAGAGATTATACTACTCTACAGAATAGATTAATCTTTTGAGATAGAACCCTAGTTCCTTACATATTGTACAATTTATCTTACCAAGCCAACCATGTAAGAATAAGAATCTTTGTATGAATACTAGTACTCATCGATATCGCGTAATTATCATATTCGTATTTAACATATTGTGGGAATAATGGATTTAGAATATTATGTTTCAATGTGATTAATGTGTTATTCCAGCTATGAACTATCTGCTTTTAGGGATGACAATGGGACGGGTTCGAGGCGGAGCACCTCCATCACGCCCAGCCTTAGACAACGTGGGGAGGGGCGGATCGGGGCCGGGACGGGGCAAGAATTTGCCCCGTTTAATTTTTTATTTTCAAAAATTCAAGTTATGTTATTAAATTTAAAAGTTCAACCCTTAACTCAAAATTTAAAGTCATTCCATATATTTTATTTTATTTTCTAATTTTTTCGATCAAGATATTAACATACTTTGATTAATTGGTATAAATCTTTCATAAGCAAAAAAATATTTATTTAACTATTATGATTCGTAACTTCAGATTATATAATTTAATTATTATAAAAAGATTGAATGACCGAATTTATAAATAATATAAACAATTGTTAGTTATGTAAAATTTTAAATTAGCAATTGTATAATATAATTGTTGAATTAGAAACATGTTATAAAATTGTAAATACATTCAACAATATTTTAAAACTAACCATTTATTAAAATTTTATTTTTAATTATTTTTTTCATAGGGCGGATTCGGGACGGGATGGGACGGGGCATCCTCACCCCGCCCCACTCCGCCAACCAGTCGGGACGAATTTTTTGAGTCCCATTAGGGGCGAGACGGGGCGGAACGGGTTAAATTGTCATTTCTATCTGCTTTGGTAGATTAGTTACTTTTTAATGGGTAATTAATTAAGTAGTTACTACAGTGCCCAAGTATCAATCTTGGTGCACTTGGTCATGCCCAATAAAGGGATAAAATAAACATTTGAGTTAGTGGAAGTGGCTTGAAAAAATTCCCACATCGAAGGAGGTTACACCTATTATATTTTAGGTAATTACTAATTATATTGTTTTTTTTTATTATTGAACTCGCAAGTTGCAACGATGCTGAAGAGAATTAAAACGAAATATTCATTAATGTAAATTATCTTATATAAAAGTTTAAATAATGTCTTCATTTAACAAGTTCCATGATCTCATGAAGAATTACTTAATTCATTTTTTTTAATTAAAGATATAGCCACAATTGTACATAAATAGAAGATGGCAAGATTTATCACGGCTTCTGTTTATCATGTTAAACTATATTATTTAATAAATTATACTGTTTGTAGGGATGGAAAACACCCATCTATCCCCGAGTTCAGCTCGTCAAAGTGACGAGCCAAGCTTGAGCTCGTTCAAGCACAAGCCGAGCTCGAAGGGACAAGAGATTTGGACATTCAAATAAATATTTAACTAAGCAAAATATAGTCCATGTAATCAGACAAATTCAAAAAAAAATGTAATTAGACTAACTAAAACCTATTTAAAATAAAAACTTAAAAATTAGCATATGGATTATGAAGTGACATGGTTTTCAAACTGGTAACCGGATAAAAAAGTTTGTGTTTTGTAGGGAAAAGCGTGTTGGACATTAGATGTGACCTACATTTTGGTTAAGATCGTTAATTTGACTTCCACGTGTTGGGAAAATCACTATTATGAGGCCAAAACGCGGGGTTCCAGACAAATAAGCAAAAATGGACCTATCAATTATAAAAATAATAATATCCCACCCAACTTTCTTTGTTGCCTAAAGATTTTTGTACAAAATTAAAAATTATTCAATTTGATAACAAAGCTTAACTACCTTAATCTCACTTTTTCCACTAATCCCGCCTTTTGATTTGGAATTTTTTTACTTTTAGTGGTGTCAGTTAATTGCGTGTAAAAATTTGTCTCGAAATAGGTAATAGTCGGTAGAATGGTAATACTTTTTGGGAAAATGTGAATATGATGTTTCTAATTCTATCAATGCAATTGCCGACCACCATTATGTGCTTAAGTACCAAATAGGGTTGAGATATTTGCAAGCAATATTTGATTTGATTAGCGTGGACTTGATCGTTGTGGATTACGATTAAATAATCGAGATGGGGTTCTCGTCATTATATACTTAGTAATAGGAATTCAATAGTATCTCTTATGCTATCTCTTTCTCAATATTCTCTAAATGATTTAATCGTAATCCACAACGATGTAGTTGAATATAAAACTTACCATTTAGCATTAAAAAATGGACAAATAAGTAGGGATTGGGAGCAAAAGAATAATAAGAAAGGCAAAAGTCGAAAGTGGTAGACCGTGTCGAAATTCGAAAAGACGAATGTGCAGTTTAGTTTGTTCCAATCTGATTCTAGGAATGAGAATGTCAAATATGATCTGTTTCGATTCGATTCAGGTCGAGGAAAAAATCCAGTCAAAGTTTGTTTTCGGTCCACCTACTCGTTTATTGCCAATCCTTAGTTCTCTTTCCACAAATCTAACACGTGGTCTTCTCCTGCATGTTAGAAGTGGACCTCCTTCTCCACATTTCCCTCTATATATACTCCATACTCTCCCTTTCATTCTCATCAACCAAAATACTCTCCTCTCTTTTTTTCTCTCATTCCCATCTCTCTCTCTCTCTCCAAATTCAAAAAATAGCACACCTTATACACACACTGAAAACACGCACAAATTCAGCCTCATTGTCAGTGCAACAAAATTGGTAACAATGGCTGCTGTAACACCTTCAACCAATACAAGTTCTTGGATTAAGCACAAAAATACTCATCAAACAAATTGCTGTCTGCAAACTATTCACTTCCCAAAGCAATCTACCATTCAAAATCCACCTCCTTTTACAGTTCCTACTATTAGAAAGGAAGATTCAAATTCCCCTTCAAAGCCACTATGGAATTTTATTCAAAAAGCAGCTGCACTAGCATTGGATGCTGTGGAGAATGCATTGACTGTGCACGAACTCGAACACCCTTTACCGAAAACGGCAGACCCGAGAGTTCAGATTGCCGGGAATTTCTCTCCCGTGCCGGAACAGCCAGTCAGGCAGAGACTTCCCGTGACCGGAAAAATCCCGGAATCCATTCAAGGAGTGTATGTGAGGAACGGTGCTAATCCATTATTCGAGCCAATTGCCGGTCATCATTTCTTTGATGGAGATGGAATGATCCACGCCGTGCAATTCAAGAATGGTTCTGCGAGTTACGCCTGTAGATTCACTGAAACTGAAAGGCTGGTTCAAGAACGGTCCTTGGGCCGCCCTGTTTTTCCTAAAGCCATTGGTGAACTACACGGCCACGCGGGTATAGCAAGATTGGTGCTTTTCTACGCCCGGGGAATGTTTGGCCTTGTTGATCATAGTCGAGGAATCGGTGTCGCTAACGCCGGTTTGGCCTATTTCAATAACCAGTTATTAGCCATGTCTGAAGATGACTTGCCGTATCGTGTACGCGTGACTGCATCTGGTGATCTTGAAACCATCGAACGATACAATTTCGACGACCAGCTAAAATCCACCATGATTGCTCACCCAAAGATCGACCCGATTTCTGGTGAACTCTTTGCCTTAAGCTACGACGTGATACAGAAGCCTTATCTAAAGTACTTCAGATTTTCAAGAAATGGAGACAAGTCCGAGGATGTCGAAATCACAGTTTCCGAGCCAACAATGATGCATGATTTTGCCATCACTGAGAAGTATGTGATTGTGCCTGATCAGCAAGTGGTGTTCAAGATGTCGGAAATGATAAGGGGCGGCTCGCCCGTCTTCTATAACAAGGAAAAAGTATCGAGGTTCGGTGTATTGGATAAGTACTCGAAAGATGCTTCTGGTATGAAGTGGATTGAAGTGCCTGATTGTTTTTGCTTTCACCTCTGGAATGCATGGGAAGAGCCAGAAACTGATGAAATTGTGGTCATTGGTTCATGTATGACTCCACCGGACTCGATTTTCAACGAATGTGACGAGGGATTGAAGAGTGTTTTATCCGAAATTCGACTAAATTTGAAGACTGGAAAATCTACTAGGAAGCCTATCATGTCTGAGAAGGATCAAGTGAATTTAGAGGCAGGAATGGTTAATCGAAACAAGCTCGGGAGGAAAACCCGCTACGCATATCTTGCCATTGCAGAGCCATGGCCCAAAGTTTCTGGTTTTGCTAAAGTTGATCTTTTCACAGGTGAAGTGAACAAGTATTTTTATGGTGATGAAAAATATGGTGGCGAGCCTTTTTTCCTCCCTCGAGATCCTAATTGTGAAGCAGAAGATGATGGACACATTCTAGCATTCGTGCATGACGAAAAGGCGTGGAAATCAGAGCTACAAATTGTTAATGCCATGACTATGAAATTGGAGGCCACAGTCGAGCTCCCATCAAGAGTTCCTTATGGTTTCCATGGCACATTCATAAGCGCTAACGACCTAGCCAATCAAGCCTAATCTATCGCATTTTAAGCTCGTATTTTTCGATTTTCTCAGGAGAGATTTACCAGAGGGCTGGTTTGCGATACAACCCCGGAATCTCCTTCCTGTTTTAGAAGAACCCTCTTTCGTATGGATCGAGGTGCTATATAATTTGTTTTTTCTTTTACCCCTTTTCCAGTTTATGTGAGAGGTTTTAGTGAACCAGCTTGTAGCTTTGGATATAGATAGAAATGGAAGCTCAGCTGGTTTTTGCTTATTCTTTCACATATCATGTGAATCAGAAAGTATATATTTACAGGTCCTCTGTTTTTACCCTATTTCTTCTCTGTTTTTTCTCTGTTTCTTGTACATATACATACAATGGCATAAAGAGTTCATCAGGACGAGAATTTTATGTTTAAACTTTTAGAAAAGATGGTTCGTCTAATAATCTCAGCCGTGAAATTTCACTTTCAAATCTTACTGGACAAAGGGTCATTATAAATGAGCCAATGGGTTTGTGATACTAAGGTACAAGTGTGATGGTGCAGTCCTGAGATTCAGACAAAACAGTTTATTTCTGAGGTTTGTGATAATTGGAGTCAAAAAATTAATGAATCACTAAGATAATGACTGTCCAAAATTGGAAGAATGACAACCTTCAATTATTGTGATAGAAGATTATCAGATTGTAAATTTCATTAGTCAATTCTCATGCAAATCAACGAAGTTTTGGTGCACCACTTCATTGGCTATTTCCCCAAATGTGTTAACTAGCCAATCACAAATCGATACATCGACCAACTTTTCTTGGATTCGATCATAAGAAGTTGTAACAAAAAATGACACTTGAGAGTGATGTTCTAAAATGTTGATTTGTCATATTAAACTTTTAAAAAAAATTATTTAGTTAAAAGAAAAAAAAAAAAACATGTTACAAAGATGTCAATTACTAATTACTTAATTTTTTATAAGTGGAAGACCATTTTGAAATGGAATCTATGCTATTTTATCAATCATGTTGGTCTCGAGTAAATATAAAATGCAACAATAATGATGTAAAATCACATACGTGGAGCTATATATAGTGGTCCAAGGGTTTTTTCAATTCTATTGGTATGAGGTCTCAATAGTAGAATATTAGGGATAGACGTGGATTATAAATGAAGTACTCAAACCAATGATATATTGTAAGAAAAGGTTTTTTGTTCTTTTTTTTTTTTTTTTTTTTTTTTTTTGATATCCAGGTTTCCCAACTTACGTCAGACTATATCCTGAACCACCAGCCACCGGCCCCTCAATAACTGGCGGAGGTAAACCGCGGGTTATGCCCAAGTTGACCAGGGTCCGTGCACCCTTTATACTCCTGGCCCCAAAGGTTTTTTGTTCTTTCTTCCTATGATAGATGGTCAAAATTTTATTTGGATCGGATCCTATTTGTAAGGTCCAGAATTTTATGCTCTTAAATTGGTTGATGTAGCTCATTTAAGAAACGAGCTATGAAAGTTTGGCCGTTTAAGATTATGAAAGCCCAAACCATAAATTATTTAAAGACACAGAAATTTAAGATATTAAGTTTAAGTAAATTTGATTATAAAAATTTAATGAATAATTAGGTTATTACAATGGTCATTTGCATAATATTTCACATAGGCAACCCAAATTTGAATGATCATGCAGATGTTTTTATAAAATTTTTTTTTTTGAGTTAAAAAAAACTCCTCGTTTTGCATATTAAGAATAATTATATCAAGCTAATTGGATAAAATAATTATTTTATTAGTGAACATTCATAGAGATAGGTTACAAATCATATGAATAGTTCATTTTCCTCTATTTTTCATTCTGTAAGTAATTTATGAAACTTTTTTTATATGAATTAATTTTATGGGCTTAAAACTCTTTACATTCCTCTTAAGGACTCAATTTAATAAGTATTGGGATTATTGCACCCAATTTGTCACATTTCTCATAGAAATCGAAACAAACAATAATTTACAATGTTTTTCCAATTCGGCCAAGCCCAATCTAGGGGCTCAGAGGTAAATTTGAGTCCGTCACTATGCAAAGAACCTCACGAGCAAGGAATGAGTACAACATTCTGACCAGACCAATCGAAGGATCATCGATCACAAGGATCTCACAATAGACACCCCTAACCTGACCAAAGACCCAAATCAAGATAATACTCTATTCTACACAGTTGAATCTGACCAAAACAACTCAAGACATCTGGCCAGTGCAACACATACACACAACAACATTGTCGGCCGTATCAACTAAAAAAACAAGGCCTTATAGACCCAGCCAAAATCAAATATACAAGACTAGATGTTAACTGGATAGTCCACAAAGAAGAAGAAGGGAAAGAAAATCTAAAAAAAAAAATCACCTTCATTCGAGAGAGAAAGTAAAACTGAAAGAATGAAAACCTCTTCCTCCAAAACCGGGCCGGAATAACCATATGAAAAGGGGATCAAGATCTCAGTCGTTGATTTAGATCAACGACCTAGATAAAATAAGAGAAAGCGTGTCCAATAGGTAGCCAATCACAGCCCGCCAAGTGGCCAATTAAATGGGCCAAGCTTTAACTTTCGAAAAAAGGGTTTTAGAACCACGTTTTTACAATAAGATTAATGATAATATTAGGGCCGCGCAAAACTCCCGAGCTGAATTGAGTGGTTCATGTTAAATTAAATATTCGAACGAGTATCTGAATCGAGAACTGAAGAGTTTAATTCGATTCTCGGTTCTAGATCAAGAATCGAAGAACCGAATCTCCCTAATTTTTTTAATTTATTTATTTTAAATAAAGTGAAGTTATTTTATTATTTTCTAAATAAATTTGCTAATCCAAAAATATGATTTTCTTATTTCTAATTTTCAGTCCAAGCCCAACTTCATCAAATTGACTTAAGTTTTATCCAAATACGTTACTCTACCATAGTACCGTTTCTTCTGGAGAAATCGAATTGAAACTCGACAGCACATTTCTTAATTATTGTAAGCTCGCTATCGTCCCCTTCCTGTAATTTTCACAATCAAATTTATAACGAATTCAATAAAGAGAGACGTAAAAGACACATATGATTGAATTATGTTATTTTGTAAGAGGTAAGAGTTGAATTTTGTAGCTTTATAAATATTAAAAAAATTAATTATAGCATAGAATCTGGGAACCGAATGAAATCGAACCGAATTGAACTGAATGAAATCGAACCCGAACGGTTCCATAATTAAATTTGGACCCGACGATTCCATTTACTAGATACTCGAAAATTTCAGGTTCAATTCAGTTCTCATTAGAATAAAATCGAATCGGATAGTACCCAGACCTAAATAGTATAACACTCCTATTTAGTTTTTCACTAAAAATGGAGGTTACAAGAAGAAGAAAATCACTTTTTCACGATACCTCTCATCAAATCCAAATTTACTCTTATTTTCTTTCAAAAATATCTTATATATTAGTTAAACTTAAAGGAATAGCAAGAGTGTGAAAGAGAGACTTTTACACATTTTGTTTCTTTATATTTCAAGAAAATCAAGGTAAGTGGTGTTAAGTGTTTACACTTTTTGTTAATTATGAATATATATGTATGCTCTTAAGAATCTGAATTTTTGGAAACTCTCTTCTTTGTATTTCTATATCCAATTCATTGATCATGTTAAGTTAAGCTTTTTCACTACACCTCTTCTTGTAACCTCACTTTTTAGTAAATTTGGATTTGAGGAGAGGTATTATTGAGCGAAATTGACTTTGTATTTTTGTATCCAATTCGTTGATCATGTCACCGTGTGTTCCAAGAACTGAGCCTAGTACAAATTTGAAGCATATTATATGAAAAAATATGTATGTAAACCTTTTGCAGTGGCGGATTTACAGTAGGACAGTGTGGTCTAGTTAGTTGCCCCCACACTATATTTTAAATCCAAGATTTTGCATAGGATTTTCAAAAAATTCCTTATAGTTTTCAATTTTACCCCTACAATTTGTATGGAACTGTGGATAAGACAGAAATATGTGTATGAAAATCTTCTAATCTTATATTCCTTACAAAGTAAGAATCTACGGCAGCAAATGGATGTAGCTATTGCATTGAGGGTGGACTACTATAAATCTACATTTTTTAAGTGTTTCCTATTTTTATTTTTTTGTTTGTTTTTGCTCTCGAAGTTAGAGAATTAGATTTAATCCGTAACATCTTGCAGGGATTCAAGATGGTCAACCATGAGAAATACCATTTTGTCAGTCTACCAGCATCTCACCTTGCCAAGTTGGTGCCGACCATGCAAGAGTTCATCGAGTCCGCAACCAACGATTTTATTTGAGTGGATCCCACACATTGTGAGGTTTATGTAAATTTTCTGTGAAGAATAATTCTATACAAATAGAATTATTCATAGAAAAAGCACCCCAAGTTGTACTCATGTTATTTATGTTGCGTGTTATTTTTAGACAAAATCTAAAGCAAATATCACTAAATAATTTCTTTATTGCACTACGAACATGAAAAACATATATATATATATATATATATATATATATCAATCTAATCAAATTGAAATTGATATTTAAACTCTCTATGATGTCTAAGACACTTGTAAATCGACAGCAGTTTTTATATATATTATATTTCTTTTCACTATATACTTAACGAAAGATGCTACACAAACAAGGTTTGGTGACAGGAGACACGTGTCAAATACCGGTTGAAAGGTTTTAAAAAAACAAAAAAGAAGAACCAAACAGGTGCTGACATGGAGCACCTATTTCCAAAGCCTGTCAATAAACCCTGTTTGAGCAGCATAATACATACTTAAGACAGATAGACCAAAAATCGATGCAACTCTAATGGAGACTTGAGTTTCAAGTTCTGTTGTAACTTGATTTGCACTCTAAACTATTTTGAGTTGGTTTGTTCTATTTTAAAATGAGCAAGTATAAAGAAATCTTCTCAAGTTTGGCTTTACTTGAAAGAGAGCGGGATACCTTGCAATCTATTTGTTCATTTCGACTTTGCACATAAGAAATGAACCATGATGTGAACCATGATGGTCCCTCTATAAATTTCATTTGTTATATGCATAATGATGGAAGGACATCATTTTCCTTTCCTCATTTGCATGCTAGAATGAGCCATGTGTTAGATTCCCACCTAGTAAATTGTAATGCAATGAATTTTGGCTAATTATATAGAATGGCACTAAATACATTCTCTAGAGTGCTTCATTAATTTTATTCAAAGCACCTGTCATACATTATTGGAATAAAATAAATAATGGTGGTATATATTGGAAGATAAATAAAGATAAGGGTGGGAAGTGTAATTTTGAGTTCTTAGTAGTATGTCCTATCTATAGACATCTTTATCATCCCACAGACTACCTTGTATATTTTGAATATCGTTTATTACTATTCATTGCTCTACACATCCAATAAAGGCAAGACCACGTGAGGGGCTAGCATGACCGCTCGACATATCGACATCATGGTTGTTTTTGTTGCGCTAAGGATATTGTATTTGTTATATTCAAAATATTCAAAAACAATAAAAAGAATTTATTTTTGACCATTTTGATTATGTCCACTTCTTCATGTGTCAAACACGACGAGATCTGACTTTGAATCTTATAGTTGTCGATGCATAGTTATTTTTTTATTGCGATTGTAATGCAAGGTTAAAGTTGAAAAACTACCAAAATTAAAATTGAGCTAAATAAATGGTTAAAATGTAGGATAGTATTATATAATAAGTATATGAGAATATTTGAACTTTTTGTCACCATAGCCATGGTTACCATATGTTACATTTATTAGATGGGTAATTGGCACAATATTTCCTTATGCTTAGCCTATTTTGTAGAATACCCTCTAATGTTTCATTTTAGTAAAAAAAAAAAAAAAAAAACCTTCCAAATCACCCTAACATTGCGAAAAAAAACCTGCCATCCAGATTTATTCATTTATCCGTTAAAATGGATTTTTAAGGCCAAGATTAATAAAAACATCAAGGGCATTTTTGTCTCATTACCTCAACATACGTACTTAAGACCGTGTTTGTTTTAAAAAACAAAGTGGGGAGAAATCTACGAAGAAACCTTAATAATCCACCAAAAAAAAATAAAAAATCCTACACATTTTTGTACACGAGAAGTCTGTGCATGCCATTGTCCTGAAACATAGATAAGTTGAATATTCAAGTTTTTTAGATCGGTGTTAAGACAAATAAGTTGATGTTTGATATCGGTTTTTAATGTAACTTGGTTATTGATAATGTTGGATTTTTTTTCCCTCCATACAGTTGCTATTGGTTAAGGTCTGTTCTTTTGTTGTTGGTATTTTGTTCTTATTTAGGGTTTGTTTGTGCAAAGTTTACCAGGGTTGTATTCGACCAAGTTTACCAATTTCGGGTTGTATTCCACAATGTTTACCGATTTGCACATGAATATTTGAAGAAGTCTTCTTCTTTTCAATACGAATACACATCCCAATTTCAAACTAATAAGAAAACCAAATTGGAAACGGGAAAATGAAATCATACCTAGTCCAAATTTGAAATCATACCAATTTCATTATCATTAAGCTATGGAAGAATCAAGCTCATTCCTCTAAACTGGGGAAATGAAATAAAAATACAAGCATCTCTCTCTCTTTCAAATCAAATTCAATTTCTTCTAATTTCAAACCGAATTTCTTCTTCACCCAATCCCAGTATTGCAAGCAAATCCAATTTCTTTGCATAAATTAGCTTCAATTTCTTGCATTTTCATATTCCAAAATGAAAGCCACTCAAGAAATTCTTATTTCTAATAATATGAATATCTGTGTGGAGATGATGAGACCAAAATGTCCTCGATGTTTTTAATGATTTTCACCTTCAAAAGCCATTTTAATAGAGAAATTAACATATGTGGAGATAGGTGATTTTTCGCAATGTTTGGATGATTTAAGGAGATTTTGAGCCAAAATCAAAGGTTGGGATATTCCACAAAAGGATTAATAGCACGAAGCGTCTATACGTTTAGCCTGTAGTGTACAAAAATCTCTACGTTTTAATTTTTTTGCATTTTCACCCCTATTTTTATATTTCATTGCGGAAACGTCAATTTCACTAATTTTTAATGTAAAATGACCAATATATCATCTTATTTAAATAAAACAAAAAAAGAAAAATAAAGAACAAATTGCAATTTTACTCCTAAACTTTTTCAAAAGTACAAATAAGTCATAATAAAGTATTAAAATATTAAAAATAACATTCTGTCTCTCTTCTTTTCTTCTCCTCCCCCTCCCTCCGCCTCCTCCACCACCACCACCACCACCACCACCGTTGCCACCAAAACCATCGAAATTTCACCCCTCTATCGACGAGACTATGTCATTCCCAACACACCAATCGATTATACTCACCAGGGCGCCTCTCTTCATGGTCTTAAAACATCAGCAAATGCACAAAATTAAAATCTACAACAATAGCTTTTAATTTCTTATTGGGCAATAACTGGCCAGAAAATTGGGGGCATATTATAATGAAATTGATAGAAGCTCATTGTTGTAGCAGGTGCAGTGTGATGTGGTGAAGCCAGAATGGGTGATTCGCGATGGTGAGAACCATTGTCGGCGTCAAAATTGAAGGAAAAAGGCAGCGTGTTGCGCCCTCGATAAGCTGCGTTTTTGGTTGATTTTGATCATATAAATTTGTTGTTTGTTCAATTTGTATATAAAAAAGTGTTTGGGGGTTGATGCAGTAGTTTGTAGTGTGAGCTCCGGTGTTTTAGGCAGCGGTTGGGTGGTGATGGATGAGGCGAAGGGAGGAGAGAAGAAGAGAAAAGAAAAAAAAAATTTATTATTATTTTTAATGTTTTAATAATTTATTTGGACTTTTTTAAAAAGTTTAGGAGTGAGATTGCAATTTGTTCTTTTCTTTTCTATTTTTTGTTTTATTTAAATATGAGGGTGTATTGATTATTTTACATTAAAAATTGGATATAATGACATTTCCTGCAATGAAACGTGAAAATATTGATGAAAATGCAAAACATTGAAACATATGAACGTTTTACACGCTACAGGCCAAACGTAGGGACGTTTTGTGTTATTAAGCTTTCTACAAAACATGCAAATGTTAGGAGAGTATTGTGCCAATTACCTTTACTAAATTATGTATGACCTTTCTTGTTCAAGCTACAATTCCAAACTTGAACATTGAAGTATAATCTGTCAATCACTCAAAATTTGATGGTTGAGTTTTTCACAAGTGATTTTTATGGTTAATGTGTGACGAAGTTCTTTTATAGGCCTAGACATATAAACATATTTTGACGAATATATTTTTTATTGTCTTTCTTTCCTTTTTCTTTATATACACACACAAATATTCACAAATTAGTAACGATTTTATATAAATTCATTTCTTATTTTACTCACCTCCAAAATGATCTCGTGCATATATAATCAAAAATGGAGGAAGAAATGTTTACCATTACTAATGCAGGAACATACTTGAAATGGAGTGGACCCAAGATAGTGCTCTTGGGTTGAATTCCCATGCTTGATTCTAGATGATATAGGATTGATTGCATTTCTGCCATCAACTATAGCCTTTGAATAAAAGTGACGATAATACCCTACACTAGGTTGGTACCAAAGTTGGGGTTCCTGCGTTCGAGTTCGATGTTGGAGCATTTTCATGTAGTATGTGGCAAAACGAGAGCGGGTTGAAATGCGGGAATGACTTTATTGTGGATAATACAAGATGACTCTTGTATTTGTAGCATCAGTTATAGTTTTTGGACAAAGTAATAGCAATACCAAACATTAAATTCGTACAGTAGCTCGAAATTTCGTGTTCAAGTCGATTTTGGAGCATTCCCATGGAGTAGGGTGGATAATATCGAAATATGCTTGAAACAAGAGAGTGAACTTGAGATGAATTTTCGAACTTGCCATCAAGTATTGCTTTTAAATAAAATGGTGATAATACTTTTATTCATTACTACAGAATATCTTTATAACAATAAGAAATGTTTTTTTCTGGAGGAATTAAAAGGAGTTATGATAAGTGCGGGATTCACACCTATTTATACCTTTAAATTTAAATGATTGTAAGGTTTTCATTGATTGTTCATCGCTTATTTTTATTATTTTTATTTTGTAGGCGAAATAACCGAGTCGAGTATTAATGTGAAGAATTTGCGCGAGAAAAGAATCAAAAGATTTAATGTGCAAAAATTTCGAAGTTTGGCGATTATTACCATCACTTGTTGTTTGAAGTATTGTGGCTTGCGGGAATGAATTGGGGTGCGAAACTGGAGAAGATAATGAAGTTGGGTCCAATTAGGCAGCTGTATACCAACAGATCAATAGCTCAGCTGAAGTGCAAAAATGATAGAGCTGTGCGTACGCATAGCCTGCAAGCATGTGCGTACGCACGCTTGCTTGATATAGCTACTGAAGGTAATTTGGTTGTACCATGCGTACCTATACAGACAACGCCATGCGTACGCATTGTACAATTCTGGAGCAAAATCCGAGAAAAACGCGAAGTCTAATTTAAAAAAAATTTCTCGGCCCATTTCGACCCGGCCTGTCTCCCAATTTCTCTACAACATAAATACCACTTGTGAGACCACTTCTAGGGCACGAAATCTGGGAGGAGGCGACTCAAAGAGGAGAAATTTTCTTGGATTGCAACATTCAACATTTGAGGATTTTTGCAAAGAAGAAGAAGAAGTCATTTGGGAATTGAAGACTCCTACCATCTATCTTCCTTCCAATAAGCTTTGTTTCCTCTCTTTACTTTGAATTTTACATATGTGTTGTAATTGTATTTTTTTGGTCATTTGTATATACATTATGAGTGGTTAAACCTAGATGTGATTGAGGGTAATTTTTGACCCGAGAAATGAGTTTCCAATTGTTTTGTGATATATAGTTCTTTTGATTAATATGATTAATTCATTGTGTTTATTGTTTATATTATTTTTCTCGATTATTTAGAAGCGCTACTAGATGATTGAATAGTTTCGATATATGCTATTTTGGGATTTTTAGTATATAATCGCTAATTTGACCAAAACCTAGTAGCAAGTATATTTTAATTGACGATTGTACGTAATCGCTATTCAATTGAATATATGTGGATTAACACTTAAGTTAGTAAACAGAGTTTTCGAGTTTGCGCTTAATTCAATTTGACTCTATTGTGTTAATACTTTTGTTGAATTAAATCTAGCGAGCTTATCTTAAATTGTTTAATAAATAGGGTTGGTTAACGAGTTTATATTATTCAACTAAAATTTAAGGAGGGTTTGAGGTAGTCGAGCCTTTGATTATTCTCGAATTGTTGTTAATCATTTGAACGAAAATCTTTTGTGAAATTGGATTGAAAAATCATTCTCGCGGTAAAGAATTATCCCCTGATCACACTCTCTTTCATTGATTAGTTGCCTCCGTTGTTGAATTTAATTTAATTTCAAGTATCGCACCATTTCCATTTTTATTTTGTCGTATGTTTTAGTTTAACGAACCAATCAAACCCCCTCCTCCCCTCCCCCCTTTATGTGCTTTTGTCATTTATTTTCTTTTGCGCAATTAATATGATTGAAACAATCTTCTGCGAAAAATGATACTTACTTATCATTGTACTATTTGAACGATATTTTTAGCAAAGTAATGAATTAATTTTGACGCCCCTTTGATGGTGATCAAGTTATTTTTCTTATCCTTCCACAAAGTTAGTATGAGAAAATTTACTCTAATCATCCTGCACAAGAATGGACTATCCATGTTTCATTGCAAAACCATTACAATCATCCTTACTATACCTTTAATTATACAATAATATTCTCCATCAAGGCGGCAGGGAGATACACTGATAAAGTGGTGAAGCCTGGTTCTGAATGAAAACAGAATATTTAAATTCCATCTAAAGGGAAAATAGACTTCCATTAAGGAGACACAAGGATAAAAATAATAAAATAAAAAATAAACATCACTTTGTGTTATCATGATAACCATTATATTAGTGGTGAAATAGTTTAATTCATTTCTTTCTTTCTTATTATTTTATAGAATTGTGCTACAGGTATAGACCCTGCTTCACAAGACACTCACATTGGGAGTGAATTGGGGGAGGGGGGTGGGGTATAATTTTTGACAATATTTTAATTACATGGATCCCACCCATGTGAGGCATCTGTAAAATATCTGTAAAAAAAACTTATGTACGTATGACATTGCTCTATTTTATAATTGACAGTTCAGTCTTAGGTATGGATGGCAGCGAGCTGGGTCGGCTCGCGAGCCCAAATTCTAGGCCCGAGCTCGGAGAATCGGGCGTTTTCCAGGCCCGAGCCGAGCCAAAGCCCGTTGGGGAATTTGGGGCTCGGCTCGGGCTTTGTCTCGGGCTTTTTCGGAGCCAAGTCGGATCGGCCCAGATTTTTCTTTTAAAAAATTCAATATTAATCCATTTTTTGATCGCGGGCCAAAAAATCCCGTGACACGGACCGAGCCCGGACGGTTCGAGCCGCCAAACCATTTTGCCACCCCTAGTCTTAGGTGACATTTATAACCAAGTGTTCATAATAACAGTCCTTTCCATTCATGCAAAATGTAAAAACCTTTAATCTAATTGGTTAAATATAAAAGTTACTTTTAAGTAATTTTTTTTATTGTATTTTCAAAATTTACTCTTAAGTCCATATAAGTAATTTAGTCCTTCTGGGATCGACGTGAGAAGTTTGAGGGACTAGCTAAATAAGATTACAAGCTCGGGTGGAGTCTTTCCCGAGATTGGTAGGAGCAAGAAAGCTTCTCCGACCCTAATCTCAATTCCCACGACTCCGACTTTGAATAATGTGTTCAAAGCTTATTTAGCCCCTATTTGGTAGCTATTTTTGGGGAGAAAATGCATTTTTGAATAGTTAATTGATGGAGAATGTGTGGTTAAAAATTAAAGAAAAGTTTTGGATTTACATATAATATTATTTTATTGAAGAATGTGTGATTGAAAAAGAAGAGAGAAAAATGGATTTTGAAAAAAATGGCTACCAAGCAGAGGCTTTAAAAGTAAATGTTTTCAAATTTGAAGCAACTTCGATTTCCTCTCTAACCCTTGCGTTTGAAAGTATCGTTAAGATGACTAGTAGCTTCTCATAAAACACGATATTATCGTTTGTAAATCGAGTTAAATATTAAGTTGTTATTTGATGTAGATTAAAATTTAGTAGATTTTGATAAAAGTTGATGAAATATATGATTGAAAAGTTGTGGATTCAATAAAATATGTGGTTAAAATTAATTATCGATTTTGATTTTAAAAAAAAATTAATAAATTTTAATCTACACCAAATGGAATGTCCTTTCACTTTTCAAAAAAATAAATAAATAATAAATAATTAGCTATTAGAAAGGGAATTCAACCACCATCATTTTCTCATTGTTTACATGAGCTTATTATAAGGATTGAAGGGCCATTATAGGTAAATTTTGCTGATTCCTGAAGAACTGATGCTTCACGTCATTGCACAAGTCACCCACACGACTGCTAACATCCAAAATCCAGTAAGCATTTAAAGAATACAAAATATTTCTTTTTATCACCTACCTTACAGCCTAACTAACAAGGATATAATAATATTGAAGCTAAAGCAAGAATGGCACTCCAGGTGCAGCATGCACATCCACATGTATGTAATTAAACAATATGTTAAATTAAGCATCCAAGAGTTCGACGTGGAACATCAGAGAACCAGAAAAGATAATTTATGATTCGGTCTTTGAGGAAAGAACAAATATTAAACAACCAGTCCACTACATCAGAAAGAAGATGAACCACAAAACATGATATGCAAATGGACAAAATGACAATTCTACCTTTGGTTTCTTCGCCTAAAAGTTCAATACCAACCTCATTTGAACAGAATATCTGGAAGTGTATCTGCCAGCCTTGCAAAATTCCTATTCACAATCGAGAATCCACTTGGGAATGCAAAGGGAAGTTGACTGCATCGAAAATGAGCAATATCTTAAAGAAAGCTCAACGTGCAGCATCAGAAATAAGGATACACCATAAACATGTCGAATGTATGATATTGAAGGATAATTGTTCCAAGCAAAAGTGGAGGACTTCTACATAGTCTATGCATGCTGTCATGGGCTTCAATTAATAGGGAAAAAATTATTTATCCTAAAATAAACCTAGAAACAGCCAATTGGTCCGGTATTAATTCTTATAAAGCATGTAACAATACGCAAATTTTTTTTAAAAAAATGGCACCTGATATAGTTGATGCAGATATAATCTTGAATAAAATTGAAGATAGTAAAACAAAAGAAGAAAATACGATTGCAATTTTGTCCAACTGAAAATTTTGTACATCCGCACCTGGCAGAAGGAAGCATTTTTCTTTCAATACATTTGACAACTGACAAGTGATACAAATATAAGACATTCAAGTCCATCATTCATAAAGAAAGATTGATGAAGTCGATGAATGCATGACAGATGAGAAATATTCTAGTTTAACACTAACTTTTTAATGAGCCAAAACACAACATCAAATCCATATGCAGAGACAATGAAGAACGGTACAATTCTAAGGTTATACAGGCAACGGATGTTAATTATCACAAAAATAGAAATTCACGCGATACTAAATCCCAAGAGATATAATGTTCAAAATCAATTGATGGAGGCATGTATTTGCCCATTTGACGGACTTCCCTCAGTCATTAACACCAATCTGGCTTCATCAGAATAACAATAAAAATCCGAGGAAAATGCTAAGATTCAACTCAAACAACAAACTAAGCCTTGTTATGCTACAAGTTGGGGTCGGCTACATGAATCTTTTTCGTCATTGAGAGGCTAAAAAAGAGGACACTTAATTAAACAGCTGTACACATCACTAAATGTCATAGAAAGTATCAGAGAAAATAATGGTCTTAAAGACACACTGACACAATACAAAACATCGCACGTCATTCTCGTATAGACAACTTCCTTCTCCAGTTGCTGCTGCTAGTCATAATTGGAAAAGCCAAACTATGAGTATAAATAGAAATATGGAAAAGGCCTCTACACCACCCCCAAAAATCCAGACTTTTAACTACGTTTCTATGAGTAGCTGACAGAATGGAATAGAAGCATCACATTAAAGTTTCAGATTGAAACAGAACTAAGTTTCTTACTGACAAATTTAATAGCCAACGAAGACGCAATGTCTCCAGGAGGGGAAAAATATAGCAACAAAAATACAAGAAGATTCTCGTACAAAGTGAACAAGGCTGAAATGTTGCCAAAAATCATGGCGAAGACTGACTCAACTAGATCTCACCACTACTCTTGCAGCTGTTATTGGCAGAGATTCTCGACAGCAGCAACAATCTGTGCTGGTTGAACCACGGTCCATTCCTCCAATGTCCCAGCATAAGGAGTTGGCACATCCTGTGATGAGAGACAAACAATTGGTGCATCCAAATAATCATGGAAATTCTCATTTATTGCTGCTGTAAGGCTGGCCCCAATGCCGCCTGTTCGCATGCACTCTTCAACTATAAGCACCCGGTGAGTTTTCTTAACAGAATTTCCAATTGTATAGAGATCAAATGGTTTCAAAGACCTAATATCAATGACCTCAGGATCATAACCTTTGTTGACAAGAGTCTTGGCAGCTTGCATGACATGGTACCTCATCCGGGAATAGGTTAAGATTGTAATGTGTTCTCCAGGCCTCACCATCTCTGCCTCTTCCAATGACAATACATATTCTTCATCAGGAATTCTCTCCTTGAGGTTGTAAAGAAGCACATGTTCGAAAAGGACAACAGGATTCTCACTACGGATGGCAGCCTTCATCAGACCCTTGGCATTGTAAACAGTTGAACAGGCGACCAACTGGATCCCAGGAATTGACTGAAAGTAAGATTCCAGCCTCTGTGAATGCTCTGCCCCTAGTTGGCGTCCAACCCCTCCTGGTCCTCGGATGACTGTTGGAATAGTGAACTGCCCACCTGAGGTGTAGTGTAACATACCACAGTTATCAGATATTTGGTTGAAAGCCAATAGAAGAAATCCCATGTTCATGCCCTCAATAACTGGTCTTAGACCAGTCATGGCTGCCCCAACACCCATGCCTGTAAAAGAATTCTCAGCAATTGGTGTATCGAGCACTCTCAGATCTCCATATTTCTCAGCAAGTCCCTTGGTGACCTTGTATGAACCTCCATAATGGCCCACGTCTTCACCAAAGACACAGACCCGAGGATCTCTATCCATTTCTTCCTCTAGCCCTTCTCTAAGGGCTTCAAACAGCAAGAGTTCATGCCTACACATAAAATAATCATCCAAGACTCTTCCAAGAATTCAATTATTCAGACTAAAGACACATTTCAATACATGAGTGACATTGCAGGTTTTAGAAAATAATATCCAAAGACCAAATAAACGTGATTCTGCATGTCAGCTTAGCAAAGCTCATTTCTTGTGCCATGGTTTAAGCATAGCATTAAATAACACATGGAGATTAGACCATTATACAGATAACAAAATAATTACAACCAGAACACATCAGCCCCCCTACCCACCCAGTTGGAACCTCTGTTAGTGTTAGGGATTGCAAAGTAGAGGGCACCAACATGAGTTAAGATACATAATGCACCCTGATAAAGCATTACTGCAGTGGTTCCAAGTCCTGTACAATAATGTTTATGTTTTCGACAACATCTTCGTATCTTTCCAGCCTGCTCGAATGACACAATGGAGCCAACAAATTTGGAATATTATAAAGTTAACTTGCTATATTATGTATTGCATCAATTCTTTTTAATGAATAGATCTGATCGCAACTTCTAATATGGAATTCATAGGGATCAAATAGAAAAGGATCCTCTGTATCATAGAACTATAATAAAATATAAACATTTATTGAATTTGAAAAAGAGTTAGCTCGAAAGATCTCCGACCATTTTAGGTAAAAACACTTCAACTCGTTGACTCTAACTACAACGCTTTGAGTTGTTTCAAGAGAAAAAGAATGTCATTAAATATCTTTAGAAACTTCTTGTAGCTTTGACTTTATTGTTTCACGAAAGAATTACAAAAATTAGCAAACATATTCTTCTCAGTCTGTTGCTTTGCTCCCATATTTAATAAGTTCTTCACTGCTGATAAGAAGCCGGAAGGTACAAATTACATTAGCCCATCAAATTAAAATAACCCACTGACATTAAGTAGTATAGCACCTTATTCCTATGTAAAATATTCAATTGGCCTAGCATAAGGAAGTATTTAGTTCACTTTCCTCATTCCCAAGCTCGAATATCATGTAATAGTAATCTACTAATCTTGTTAACCCAAACAACTAATCCTCTCCTTAACCAAAAATAAATTTTTGCATGACTACCATAAATACTAGGAAGATTTCGAATTCTCAACTTGGTCAATACACTTTACAACTTCGATTATAAACTATTTTCTCATTTCTCCACTAGGTTATCATGTTCTCTAACTTTTTGAAATGGTTTTTCAGATTTCTTTAGTTTCTTCTACTTTTGCTCAGACCTCACTCTTTTTGCACATTCAGATAATTCAAATCCCAAGTTTATGGATTTGATTTTAGACATTTTATCTATTTTGTTCTCCATTAGTTGTGACTACCACTTTGAAAATGGTATCAGGCCCTTCAAGCTTAGACTGGGGCATTAATTTCTCAAATTTTCTCTTAAGAATTAGGAAATGTGGAACTATACTTCCACCATGTTTGAGCAATCAGTATTCCGTGAAACTTAAACACACCCCGTCTGATTTTAATACGGTCTAGACTCTTCCACAACCAATCTAGAACATTTGATAGAGACAAATTCTTATTCCACCAACCATCTAGAGCGAGTAAGACTAAAAAAGCACCAGCATTTTGAAAATGACTATTGGAATTTTCAATTTAAAAAAAATAAATAAAAAAATTTGCCTCCCTTCTAGAATTTATTAACAAAAATCTGGACCACCATTGTAACGTTTATGGGATCTTGCATTAAATAATATACAAGTTGACCAAAAGGTCGGGGGTAGGAAATTGTTGAGAACTAATCCTTAGTTACATAACAAAACATCATTGGGAAAGGTAGGTCAAATGTTCTGGTGAATTTTAGAAGTTAGAAATGTGAAAATCAGAAGGCTTTCTTTGGAAGCATCCAAATGTATCCAAACTAGATATCTGAAGTCATACTCTATAGATCAGAAGAAACGAATACAGTGAATTACTTCAATAAGTTAATAATTAGATCTATGTCAATGCAGAAACTTCCAATTAAAATCTAGTTCGGACATCAGCAAATCCCAGGAGTTTGAATGTGTTCCAACTTTTCCAAAATGTCCTTGATATTGAAGAAAACCTTCATTCAAGGATGCATTCACACTTAATTATTTCAAAAGAATATCCCACTTATTATCTAATTCCCTACTACATGTAAAATATACCTAAAAGGCCTAGTGTCTCAAATTCTTGAAAATTAACTAGTCATAGTTTCTAACTTATAGCAGCTAAAATTGATTCTTTATATTAGAGAACAGATGTTAAAAGAAGCGAACTGAAAGTATAGATGCACCATTTCTGGTATCATACAGCAATCATTGTTAACTGTTAAAATGATCATAGGTTTTAAAACACAGTGAGTTTTACATATATAAGTAATGCACCAAAAGTATATTAAATGCAATGACTATTATATGGGCAGATTGATCAAACTCAAAGGATGCAAAAGGGGGACACCATCATTCATACTACAAATGTGTAATAAAAGAGCAAAAGGTCATTTCAGACAACCATACTCCTCCACACCAGAATATCAATCTCCAAGACTTAGTCTTTATAACATAAAAAAATTACTAATCATTAGACCCCGTGGTTATAGGTATCTAGTCAATAGAGTGTATTTTATGTTTTCTGATTTGCTTTTTACCTATCTACAGTTTAATTGTCATCACCACACTATCTCCATCTCTTACATCCTACTTTCAGGATTTCCAGCTCATTGGCTCTTCTCGTGTCACAGTGGTGACTCGAACTGTACTAGTACGTCATACCTTAAATAAATAGCTCTACCGAGCAGGATATGAAATTTTTATATAGAATCACGTTTCGGGTTCTTGCACTTAGCAGCATCAACATTTCACAGAGGCACGAATAAAAGTGTTAGTGCAAGATATCACAAGTTGATAGAGGTTCTAGCATTACGAAGTTACACACTACATTTAGGCAAAGTTTTATTAGGCATCAATAAATGTTGAGGTAGGATTCACTATGATATCAAATATGAAATTGTATGCTTATTAGTATTTGTTTTTAAATTTGCATGCCATAATCACAATATTGCAATCGAAATTTCAACCATACAAGCATAAACACCCGTGGAAATACACTGGAATAAGCATATTTACAAAATAAGAATTTTACCCAGGTTTCGAAGCTGCTGAAGCAGAACTCTCCGTCTGCATCTGATGAATTCCACATAGACAAAAATAGGACAGAGTAATTTAGACATATGAAAAATAAAAAAATAAACACATTAAGAGGGTAAATATAAGGCACTAACCGCAGTTGCTTTGGTGATAACCTTTCCTGGCTTGAAGCTTCCATGAACAGAACCAGAAACCGAAATCAACCTCGAATCAGATCTGATGACTGAATAAAACAACAACAAAAATTAAACAGAGAGATAAATATATCTAACGTGGATTGTAAAGCTAAGCTCAATGAAACATCATTTTCCTAACCCCATGAATCAAAATCCCATCTTTTCATTGTTTCCACAATTAGGGGATCTTCACAATTACGTATGACAATATATCCAAACAAACAAACAATTTTTTTTACAAAAAAAGAAAACACACATAGAAAAGAGGAAAATGAAACCTGGGAAAGGTCGAATAGACGAAACAGAGAATTTATTGTAGTGATCCGAGAAGGCAACTGAAGGTGATGCTACTCCGATTGCTTGAAGCATGGAAGCCATTTTTCTATACAGAATACAAAAAAACCGTTCTCTATAAAATGTGTGAATGTAAAAGAGAAATAGAATGAGAAAAATGAAGGGCTCAGCTGAGAGAGATTTAAATAGGGAAGGTATTGAGAAAAAATTGAAAATGAAAGTGGCGGAGATTCAGAGGGGAAAAGAGAAGGTGGCGATGAAACCAAAGAGTATCCACTTTTGCTGTACTATTTTTTCTTGATTTTGTTTATTTAGGTTTGATGTGCAATTCAGCAATTCTAAGACTCACCATTTCGGCATTTCCCCCATCTAACTTCCCAACATTTTGCACCCAAATTAACGAATTTTTTTACAATCCTGCTACTCGTACAAAAGATATTGACTAAAGAGATTGACATAATACTCACAATGAAAAATTTCACTTATTTTTTGACTTTTTTATACATGCGAGATCAACGCACATGTTAGTTGATGTCTACTTATTCTGTCGAACTCTTCTGTACAATGAGTTTTATTTATTTTTTTAACATTTTTTAAACATATTTGGTTTGGACTTTTTTATTATAAAATATAAAACTCAATTTCATTTATTAATATTCAATTATGTTATATTTTTATTTTATAAATTTAAAAAAAAAAAAAAAAAAAAAAGAAGAAGAAGAAGCACACACGGAGAACTTTATTACAACGATGAGTTTTATGTTTGTGTTTTGATCTGAAGAATCATTGTTACAGTTATGGTCACAATTTTCAGAACTTCAATTACTAATTGCCATCAGGAAACTGCTATGTGTACAGAATAAAATATTACAAAAGTTCTACAGAACACACACATGAGTGGACCTCACATAATTTTTGGACAATTTTTTATTTACGGTGAGCCCCATATCATGTGTCTATTCTGACACAATTCTGTAAAAAAATTCTGTACACCTAAAATAATCCTTGTCATCAAGTCTTTCAAAAGCAATTTTTGACTTTTTAAAAGTCCAATCAAATGAAAAATTAAGATAATTTTTTTCTTTCTTTCTTTTGATAAAACGAATATATACTTGGTTTAAATCAATAAAAAAATAAGGAAAAATAACATTTAAATTGAAAAATAAAAAACCTCCCCTCCTAACACCGTACCACTATTCCCCTGCAACAATTGTATGAATAATAGTATTCAACACGAGTACCGGACACCACTACTTCTTAGGCCTCAAAATAAAACAAAATGCTGATCACATAATTTTGGTTTGAATAATACTATTCAAGCTAAGCACCAATTTAAATAGCAACTACATAATATTAAATAATAAATTTACTTAAATACAAAATCAATTATTCATTTTATTCGAAACAAGCAAGAGTGATCAACTAGATTGGTGCTCTAGCATCATTAGTGTTGGATATCATTATTCTTTTGATTTCTACCTTTTGTATACTTACTAAAAAGAGCAGTTTTGGATTATGAGAAACAAAAGATCACAATATTTTTAAACAATAAAAGACTAAGACAGTTTATTATAAAAATTTCTATTACAAAATTTCAAAAAGAAGGAAACTGACTTCAGAATACTTGGAACTAAAAAACTTTGTACCTTCACAAATTCAACACTAGGACAGCCTAAACTTCAATAACCTTGAAACAACAAAAGATGTTCCATGCAGGAAATACAAAGAATGCTCCAGGCATAATTTCAAAATCCTCAACCCAATAAATATAATAGAGAGCTCCGTCAATGCAGGTATAATCACACTAACCCGAGGACGGGTTCAATCCAGCAACTAAATTCGCTCAAAGTTAATGTATCTTGGGCACCAATAAGTCCCTTTCACCAAAGTACTACACGATACCTGCATCAGGAGCTCAAATGCCAATGATATGCCTTAGATAAAACAAATAAACAAGATTTATGTCACTGTGATTTCTTCACACTGGATGAATTTAATTGGAAAGGGAAAGTATTTTTTACCAATGAAAACAGCTGCTGCAACAAATAATTAGTCTTCCTCCATAGGTACATCCGGGATATCAAACCTATCTTCTTGTATTGTTTTGTTAACCACGGAAATTGGAGTCGGTAATAGGGAGTCAAGGAAACAAAAGTTTAAACAGGAGGAGCAAGTGGGTATAACTAAAATCTTTACAAAACACGAGTAAATTGGAGATGAATGTTAAATAAGGTGAACGTGAGCTCATTGTTGTGTTTATATAAATCCTCATTCACCACAATATCCACATGATAGGTGAAATTAAATATTCACCGTGAAGATTATAATTGAGCATGTTTGAGATGCTTAAATTAAAATTCAAGTGATTATAAGTTGTGGGCTCCTACTATATGTGATAATAAGTGGACAATAGTTGATGGTCCTACAAAATGTGCGGATAAAATGTTTGACCATCTTAAATTACATTTTAAGCATTGCCAAACATGCACATTATCTCTCACAATCATCCAGTTGACCACATTGCAGTTTATGAGTTTTCCCTTTTTTGTGTGTCAAAAAACAAACCATCACTCAAAACATTTATAAAACTGATTGTTGGGTACGTATATCCGTGTAAAACGAGAACCAATAAAGTCGTGTTTAAATAGATAAAGCAATAAAAAATGTAACTTGCACAACAAAGGAAGAAAAGGATATACATCGACATAAGGTCATCATCGTTCTCCCCACGGTTGCGGCTGTTATTTAACTCCCGTAATATTTCAGGAGTAACCTGCATTTGAAACAAGAAATACCAATTTATAAGATCATAAGTAACCATCAAACTGAAACAGTAGGTAACCATAATTGGGCTGATTGACTTACTAATTTATGCCTTTGCCTTTCGACTAGGGTGTTGAGACTAGCCTTATCCTCCTTTGTCAACTCGTTTTTGTACCTGCACAAAAGTTATGAAGTTGAGCAACAGGAGATAGTGTACACAATCATTGATCTCACATATAATCTCATTGATGGAATAAAGATCAATCATGCATGTCAACATCAAAAACCAGCACAGACAATTGACTAAAAATAAAAAGAATTTAATAACGACAAGGAGAACTAACCTTTGTGCAAATGCAAGAAGTGACTGATGCCAGATCACAGGCATTATTCTGGAGTCCTCATAGAATCTCATAAAATGAGCAACCAGGGCATCCAATACACGATATGGCAATGCATATTTCTTCTCAATCAGTAACTTTATAAAATAACTGCAACACAATACAAGATGAGACATTAATAAATATCTCCAGGAGGAGATGACTGGTTCTTCAAATGATTATTTTCTAAATTCAAGTTTTCACGCGCATTTACATCAGCACTCTTAACTAGAAACCATCATTTGAAGAACCAAGAGTGCGTTTGATTGGCTATATTTCCATGGAAAATGTCATTTTCCACCCAAATTCCTATTTTTGGGGTGTTTGATTGACAATTTTTTCCATGAAAAATATTTTTCAACTTTTGATCTTGTTACCACATTTTTCTTGAAAAACAAGAAAAACATTTTCTTTAGGAAGAGGTGGTTTTTATTTTCTAAGTGATTCGCTCTCTCTCTCTCTCTCTCTCTCTCATTTATCCATTCTCTCATCTACCCATCAATTAAAAATGGACTATATAATATTTTTCTACGTTGAAAATTAAATCAATCAAACACATTTAATTAAAAATTTCCATACAAATAAGTTCTAGATTTCTTTCCATGCAAATTCCATGCTCGTAATCAAACGCATCCTAACAATCTTAACACAACTGTGTAAATTTGATAAATGAGTTGGTGAGTTGACTAATTAATTGTATATTATTCTCAACTGAATGTTAAGATGCTTTAACTGAGTGGAGAGAAGGAAATCAAGTGTGAGACGGAAAAAAAATGTATACCTTGTAGTGCCATAATACTCCATCTCTGCAAGCTTCAGTAGGGCAACGCTGCATGCCCATTAGAAATTATTTGAGATATCTCAAGCTAGCTAAATTCATAAATGTTACTCCATACACACAAAGATTCCAAAATCACTCCACCTGCTAAAAGATTAAGCAGTTATTGAAGTCACACTTAAGGATCAAAATGATGCTATTTCGCTTCATGAGACAAATTTTTACACCTCAATTTTGAATGAGAGTTGGGCATTAGCGATCTACAGATTTCCACTCAAGTTAAGAGTAATGGAGACGAAGTTTATCAGGCAGAGAACAATTAAGGCAAAGCATGCTAATAAATAGTCTTGGACTGAAAATGTCTAGTGGATATCTGAAGAGCCAAACTCCTAATTGTGAAAATCACAATAGGATTATTGCAGGGAATGGTAGAGAACAAATAATTAACTAGCAACATGATTTATTTTTTAAGACCAAAATTAGATTATGACAATCCAATAGAGGGAAATTGGAAGTGAAATCGTTATTCTAAACTCATATTAAGGAAGATGTTCTCCTTGATAGCAGGAGAGTGAAGGTATGTTAAACAATTCCCAGGAACAGCCACCTCTTAGAGAATCTTATGTGGTAAATGGTTTCTTTATTTCTTTATAAAGGGTGAAGTCTTCGTAGTCATACATTTCATACAGAGAACTGTATGAGGAAAAAAGATCACATGGTACAGCAAATAACATAGAAATTTGTAAAATCTTCTCTCTTCATATGGAATGTCTTGGATTATATTCAAAGCCCCTTAGCTCTTGGTGACAGGAGTGGAGGGCGGCCCTATACACAGGAAACAGCAGAAATGTCTCTACGAAAGAAAGTGTTTACACTTTTTCCTAGGCTGGTCTATACATTGGCTTAGTAGAAAAAACATGATACCTGGAATGAAGAGGAGGAATGGAAACCTTTTGAATAATGCTCCCAATAATGACAGCCTCCCTCAAATTGCAAGTTCTTGACTATAACAGAGGAAAAAATATGTGACCAACTGACCATCAGAAATGTAGAAAGATTCAAACCGTGGAATAGAATAAAAGAAGTAAGCAATGTATCTGAAATAGAATCCATCTTGACACTAACATAAACTCCTCGCATTTTCCATAGAAATGATGGAACCATATAAACTTGAAAAACACATCAAAGTCATTAGTCATGATTTCTAATCACGCTGTGGATCAGAAATTGGCATTTATTTCTTGAATAGAAAGTACTGATGCGAATCCAAGCAGACTCAAGAAGAAAATCCCAACACAATGATGAAGACCAATGAACTAGTTAAAATATATCAGTGCAAGACACTCTTTAACTTGAACAAGCTTTCCTTCCTAAATGCTGCAGAAAAACAGCATAACTTACATCAGGACCCACCAAACAGTATCACTTAAAGTGGAAGATCTATAATACTCAGGGCACTGGTTCTTGCTGCAAAATATAATGTATTCCAAGCAACAAATTTATCTAAAATGCCTTCCTGTAAGAGGAACTTATCACAAATATTGGACAAACCAATGTAAGTTAGGAGATGCTGAGCAAGTTTGGGATCTAAAGAGTTTGGTATCTATGCCAGAAGTTTTCTTCTAAATATGTTTCATCAAAATGTATTATACCTCACACAAAGGAAATAAAATTCCCTTATTGAAGGCAGCTGGTTTGTAGAGAGCCTTTTTCAAAGATTGATACAAGGCAAAATCTAGCTTCTTATTCTTCCGGATGTCTTCTCTGACACGTGGTAGTAAGACAAGTTTGTAGAAGCGTTCAACCTTCTTAACACCCAAATTAGAAGCAAATATTCTTGTGGCTTGATACATAGCGTTTGCAGACCATTTCTCAGGTTCGGTCAGGTGCAAGACTTCCTCCCAGAGTTGTAGAGAAGATATGTGTTTGAAAGCTTTTGGCATCTTGCCGAAAGTGTATTTGTTAAGTAGCTTGCCAACTCTGTATTTGCCATAGAGCACCCAACATCAGTAGCCTTACAAATAAGGATGACTACACACAGAAGAAAAAAGAAAGATCCAGCAAAATCACAAACACAAAGCAGAAGATAGCCAATATACCCCTTGACAACTCTATGATGGAGTCATCCAATTTGGGCAGAGGCTGCTGTCCTAAAAAAATAATAACAAAAAAATGAAAATTGTAAATAATATCATATTTCTGCTCATCATGCGCAACTGTAAAGTATCAGAACAGTGTCAAATCACTAAACTGTCAAGCCATCTTTACATGCAACATTTTAAAAAAGATGTGAATATCTTGAATTCTTACAAAGATAATGCGCCATTAGGTGTAGTTGTTGCATCATCAGAGAGTAATTTTAAATTAAAATTAGATCCATAAACCTTTTTGGCCCCTGTTTGGTAGTCATTTTTGGAGAGAAAATATATTTTTGAATAATTGATTGATGGAGAATGTGTGGTTAAAAATTAAGGAAAATTTTTGGATTTGCGTGTAATATTATTTTATTGAAAAATATAGTTAAAAAAAAAAATGCATTTTGAAAAAAATGACTACCAAATAGGGGCTTAATATGAAAACACTTTTAACAATACCTGTAGAAACTTGGGAATCTTTTTCTTTGATCTTCTCAAGAATAACGTCAGCCAACGTGCGCTGAGGGCGATTGTCTTTAGACAAGAAGGCCTCCAGAAGCTTCTCATCCTCCTCGTCAATTTGATCCTATTTTGTTACCAAGAAAATGCAAAAGAAAAATGAATAAAACAGATACAAAAGGCAAATCCATAAAGCGAGAGAAAAAATAAAAATCCACAGCAGTTTATGTCACTGGCCTCTCAATAAGTAGCCAAATCCCAACATTATGTTGTAGAAACCTAGTAGCATTTTGTATAGAGCATCCTCAATATAGGGTAGCCAGAGGTCTAGAAAGTACGAATATTAATAGCTTGTTTGGTAGCCATTTTGTTAGAGAAAATGAATTTTTTGGGTTGATGTGATGGTGAATATGTGGTTGAAAAAGAAGGAAAAGTTATTGATGTGATGAAAAATATTATTTTATTGAAAAATGTGTGGTTGAAAATGAAAATGAGAATGAGAATGGGTACCAAACAGGGCATAAATTTCAATCACCTTTTCCAAACCCCAGGAGAAGAACCAAAAATGTACTACATCCACAACAAAAATACATGTGTGAATTGGACATGTAAATTGGATATTCATAATTTAAAATGGTAGAACTGAAAATCATAAGCATTAGCAGCAAACGAAAATGCAAGATATAACTAACTCGCTAAAGTATGCTCAATTCCAAAGAACAAAGGGACATTCAGTAGAATAATAAATTAAGCTTGGCATTTAGCTCCAACATCCAATTTGACAAGAAAGGAGTAAAACATCATTAACGTAGCTACTACCCCCATTGAATATTTCCTAACATTACAAATATATTTCTTGCAAATAAAAATCCATGAAAGGACAACTTATGTGGTAAAGACTTGAGCACAGACCTAAAAATGCTTGCGCCAACGAGAATGGCGCAACTATTATAAACAAAAGTAGGACATGAAAGCCTTAATGAACCAAAAACAGTTCCATGAAGCTGTGTTTCCAAATTGAGGGGTATTTTTTTTATAGAAAACATATTTAAACAACAAATTCAACAAATTTTTTAGGGGAATTTGGCCATTTAACCTCACTAGACAATGTATTTGATTAAATGGCCTTTGATCAATGATAAAAATAAATTAAAAAATGTAAAATATTTTAGTTGGCAAAAAGACAATATTCTCCTTCAATTGGTAACTTAATATTTTCCAATTTTTCTCATTTCATTCTCCTCTATCTTAAATCCTAATTTCTTTTCTTCTTTTTTTAATTAAAAAACGTCTTTTTTTTCCCCCTTTTCATCTTCTTCAATTTTAACTCTTCAAAATCACCATCGCCTATTTTCTTCTCTTCAAACACCATTCATCCTAACCTAAAATTATGTTCTTTATCATATTCTTCACTTATTTTGGGTATCTTGTGAATATTTGAACAAGAGTTTGGTTAGCATATCATCTACATTGAAAAATCACATTTACATTTGAATAAAGAATAAAGATTTCAAAAATTTAGTGTATGTTGTATTTTTATTGTTAAATATGGTATTAAATAATATTTAGTTGCTATTGTTTTCATATTCAGCGTGATTTTTGTGTTGTTTGCAACCATTGCATGATAATAACACTCTACCTGCTACTGAAAACGTAAAACGACAGTCCAGTCGTTATCAGCAACTTAAAACGACACTACAGTCGTTATCTGTTGTAATTTGATTTTTTGAACGAAATGTTGATATATGGTAAGAATGAAAAAAGCCAATATCCGGTATGTGCACCTCAAATCTGGTATGTAATTGCTTAAGCTGAATTACGGTAAGTTCAGATTTTTCATATCCGGTATATGTAAAAAAGATGAAATCCGGTATTAAGCTTTCAAATACGGTAAGTGTTGAAAAATCGATAAGTTGAAATACGGTATGCAACAAAATAAAAATTCGGTTAGTGCAAAAAATCAAATACGGTAAGCTCAAAGTTGTTGATATCCGATATGTGTATCTCAAATCCGATATTTTCAGTTAACCTCATATACGGTATGTGTATCTAATATCCGGTAATCCGTTTTGCTAGTTATAAAAGTCCATGAGAACGACAGTAGTGCCGTTACTGACATTGAAAAATCTGAGAGAACGACACAAGTGTCGTTATGACAATAAACAACTTTTTTCTACAGAACGACAAAAATGTCGTTATTGTGACTATGACGACAAGTCGGTCGTTCTATACATAAACAAGCATACGAGCGGCCACGACACCTTCCGAACCCCGATTATATATTATTTGAACTTACTTTCGTTACAAGATGGACATGCCGTGCAGAAATTTTGAGAGTTACACGCTTTAATTATAATTTCTAACAAACGTAGATAACCACTAGTTATTTCACCAACAAAATATCATATAATGAAATCTATCTCAATTCTATCATTATTTTTCACATGATCGAATACATTGACTTGTGTTGTTCTCATTAATTATACTCATTAATTATATTTTCTAACGAATCAATACATTGACTTGTGTCGTTTTCTCAAATCTTTTCAATATCAGTAACGGCACATGTGTCGTTTTCATATACTAGTATTACAAAATAACGCTAGTAAATGTTTTGAACTTATTTTTTGTGTTAATATCCGAGAGATTGATTTTGCAATTATACATGTTTGCTTCAAGTCAAATATTGATTGCAGTTAGAACAACACTTGTGCCATTATTATTCAATGTAACTGTACATGTTTGTTTCAAGTTAAATATTGTTTTGAAACTCATTATTATTGATTGCTTCAAATTCAGGAAACCCTTATAAGAACGACACTTGTGCCGTTATGTATTTTATACAAGTCCATGAAAACGACACTAGTGCCGTTACTGACATTGAAAAATTTAAGAGAACGACACAAGTGTCGTTATGAAAATAAACAGGTGTTCTAAAATACGGTATGTGTAAAAAAGATAAAATTCAGTATGAAACTTTAAAATACGATAAGTGTTGATTAACCGGTAAGTTGAAATACGGTATGCAACAAAACAGAAATTCGGTTAGTGCAAAAACCCAAATCCGATATTTTCAAATAACCTCATATACGGTATGTGCATCTAATATCCGGTAAGATCAATTAACAATAAACAGTTTTTTTTTTCAGAACGACACAAGTGTCGTTACTGTGACTATAACGACACTTATGTCGTTCTAAACATAAACAAGCGTACGAGAGGCCACGACACCTCCGAACCTCGATAATCGATAATTCGAACTTATTTCCAACGTAAGATGGACGTGCGGTGAAGAAATTTTGAGAGTTACACACTTTGATTATATTTTTTCTAACGGGTTTAGAGAACGACTTGTTATTTCACCAACAAGATAACATATATTTTATCTCAATTCTATTATTATTTTCACACGGTCGACATTTTCAACTTTTTTAAGTCAGGGGGTACAATGCTTAAGCTTGTCGCGGCGGAAAGGAATAAAAATATCAGAGAAATCATCAGAACGAAACATGTGCCGTTATATGACACTTGTGTCGTTCTGTCAGTAAATAAGTATCTATAACTGCTGATCAACATTTTCGACTTCCTTAAGTCAGGGAGTACAATTTTTGAGGTCGTCAAGATGGAAAAGAATCAAAATATCGGAGAAAATATCAGAACGGCACATGTGCCGTTACTGTTACTATAACGACACTTCTGTCGTTCTATCCATAAACATGAGAATGAGCGCCCACGACCCCTCCGAACCTCCATAATCGATGATTTGAACTCATTTACAATTGATCGACATTTCTGACTTCCTTAAGTTAGGGGATACAATGCTTGAGATCGTTAAGGAGGAAATGAAGCCAAATATTGGAGAAATCATCAGAACGGCACATGTGCCGTTTCACGATACAAGTGTCGTTCTGTCGATAAATATGAATTTAAAGCGTCTGATCCACATTTCTGACTTCCTTAAGTCATGGAGTACAATACTTGAGGTCGTAAAGAAGGAAAGAAAGCTAAATATTGGAGAAATCATCGGAACGGCACATGTGCCGTTTCACGACACTTGTGTCGTTCTGTCAATAAACACCAATTTGAACGGCCACGACCAATCCAAATCTCGATAATCGATAAGTCGAACTCATTTAAGTTGTAAGATGGACGTGTCGTGCACAAAATTTGAGAGATGCACTCATTAATTATATTTTCCAACGGACTTAGATAATGACTTGTGATTTCACCAAAAAGATATCACATAATCTATGTCAATTTTACTCTTACTTTACAATTCATCGACATTTCTGACTTCCTTAAGTCATGGGCTACAATGTTTGAGGTCGTTAAGGAGGAAATGAAGCCAAATATTGGAGAAATCATCAGAACGGCACATGTGTCGTTTCACGACACAAGTGTCGTTCTGTCGATAAACATGAATCTAAAGCGTCTGATCCACATTTCTGATTTCCTTAGGTCATGGAGTACAATGTTTGAGGTCGTAAAGGCGGAAAGGAAGCTAAATATTGGAGAAATCATCGGAACGTTACATGTGCCGTTTCACGACACAAGTGTCGTTCTGTCAATAAACAAGAGTTTGAACTGCCACGATCACTCCGAACCTCGATAATCGATAAGTCGAACTCATTTAAGTTGCAAGATGGACATGTCGTGAACAAAATTTGAGAGATGCACTCATTAATTATATTTTCTTACAAATATAGATAACGACTTGTGATTTAACCAACAAAATATCATATAATCTATGTCAATTCTACTCTTACTTTACAATTGATCGACATTTCTGACTTCCTTAAGTCAGGGGATACAATACTTGAGGTCGTTAAGGAGGAAATGAAACCAAATATTGGAGAAATCATCAGAACGGCACGCGTGTCGTTTTACGACACAAGTGTCGTTTTGTCGATAAACATGATTTTAAAGCGTCTGATCCACATTTCTGACTTCCTTAAGTCATGGAGTACAATACTTGAGAACGACAGAAGTGTCGTTACTGTTTGTAGAACGACTGTTATGTCGTTCTGTCTATATACACGATTGTGAGCAATCACGACCCGTCCGAACCCTGATAATCGATAATTTAAATTTATTTAAGTTGTAAGATGGATATGTCATGTATAAAATTTGAGAGATATACTCATTACTTAATTTTTTTTATACTTAAATTTGTGAAATATGTCGTGTATATATCAAAGTAATGTGAAAATAGTTATCATATTTAAATTATCAAAGTAACTACATTATATTATCAATAACGGACAGAGCATAACAGATAACGATTGTACTGTCCTTTTACATGGAAGATAATGACTGTAGTGTCGTTCTACACTACAGATAACGACTGTAGTGTCGTTCTACAGTACTGATAACGGCTGGAGTGTTGCTATCGTCTAATAATTGAGTACAGCAAGAAAAATACACCAAATGTAGAAATAAAATCAACTAACATATCATTTCATACTATATTTAACAAAAAAATACCAATATACATGTGATTCCTAAAAATAACTTTTTTTTTCTTCAAATATAATGGAGATTTAATGTAGTTAATATAGAAACCAAAACTCTTGTTTAAATACTCAAAATATTGGAGAAGATGGATAAAGTAATGAACAACAAAATTTTAAACTTGAAAGCACAGGAAAAACACACGCACCGGAGAGCAGACGGTGATATATTTTGGTAATGAATTGAGGAATTTAATTGGATTGAATGGGGTGTTTTGGTCTTTTCCATGGTAAGTGTATTTTGGATATTATTGTTTATTGTATTTTATAAATTGAGGGCCATTTGACCAACTAACATTGAAAGGAGGTTATTTAATCAAATACATTCTTTGACTAGGCCTTTTAAAAAACTCTCCCAATTTTTTATCCAGCATCCATTCGAAAGGGAAATTTAACAACAATGCATAAAAAATTTCTCTTTACTAAAGAATCGTCTCCAATACAAACCAGAAATTCCACATCAATTTCAGCAATACCTTCCGGAGCACAATTGATACTTCGAATAAGTTTCATATTCAAAGAAAGAAAGAAGTTAAGAGAAAACCTCAAAATCCCATTGTCCAAATTGACTATGCGTCTCGGAAAATCCTCCGAAGTCATCAATATCGTCTTCCTCATAATCATTGTCTTTAATTCCATGCTCTTCGGAAAATACCAAGCCAGTGGAGTTCTGCTTCTCCTCTTCCTCCTGAATTTCCTTCTGCTGAGACAATGCTTCCTTCAAAATCTTCGAGCTCATGCCGGAAGGCACTAGCTTATCCTCAAGCTGGTGGGGCTTGGGTGGTTTGGAGCGTTTCTTGGAGGAGGAGACGGAGAGAGACTCGGAGTCATCGGCCAAGAAAGGCTCCAGATTTGTTATTCTCGCGCGTTTCTTTGCCATCGGGGGTGGTTGCGGCGCCGCGTGAGAGTAAAACCCAAGCCGGTGGATTTTTGGAGCACAGAACGTCAGTTGCTAACTAGGGTTTTTGTCTGGGCAGAGAAATTCTACATTACAATTCTTCCTGACGACAAGAGCATGATTGCCTGAACTTCAAATTCTACTTATATGTCAATAAGTAAGTTTCGTTGAAATTTTTCATAATACTAGTGAAGGATGCACGTGCATGTGTTTTTTTCCTTGTGCATATTAACGTTGGGATTGTATATGTATACTACAAGTTCAATATTTCAGATTTAATAGGAAATCTAACCTTCACAAGGTCTCCAAGGTCCTCGCTACATTCCAGCTTATTCTCGGCTAGCCAGTTTTCTAAGAGATTCTTCTTGTTTTGGTTCACGACCAGGCGAGATAATTCAAAAGACTCGAATGCATTGAGCTTTCCTTTTGTTAGAAGGGTTCCAAAGTACTGCAGCAATGGTGGCGTTTGCCCAGCTTGAACATGAACACTCTGTAAACATCACATCATGTTAATTAAGCCTCCTCTCCCCCTCATAAATTTTTTTTCATACCCAATGAAACATTGTCTGTAATATGTTTATGGAAAAGTTCCTTTCATTTAAAGGGGGGGAAGAAACATGCATATGGGATTTAATAATTACCACATGTATGCCACAAAAGAATATGAACTACCTGAAATTTGGCTACTGTATCCGGTGTCCGGAGGATGCCTTGAGGAGAATCCGCAGCAAGCTCAGCAGCCTCTTTATACTTCGTCTGGGTGAACAATTCTTGGAAGCGCTGGACAACCCGAGACATTTTAAGATGACAGAAAATGCATGTTATCAGTATCTCAAAGCACTACATAATTGAATAGAAGTAATCATTTCTGGCTAAGACTTAATGCGTCACAAACGAGACAAGATGTAATTATAGTAAACATGTTATTCAAAATATAATCCTGACCTATTCCTAATGGAATAACCCCAGCCCAATTTATACTGCCCGTAAGAAGAAAACATGTGCATAAGCACATTTGCTAATCAAGACTCTACAAATAAAGAAATTGCAAGCTGCTTTCCATCAGAAACAAATCTCAGACGACAAGAGCATGAAGAGCTAGGATTGACGTACCAAATTTTCTGCACCTGGAAGGTTCCCTCTTTTGGCAAGATTGACAGCAAGCTCTAGATTGTTCAACTGACAAATAATCAGCAACGCTCACTACTTGTAGGCAAACAATGTTTCAGATAGATATGCCATAAATGTAAAGACTGTATACATACTTGGCTGCTGATAAAAGGTATGATTGTTGTTTTATTTGCTGTAGCAAGTAAAACCTGGCCTCGCCGATTGATTGCATAGAAACATCCAACAGATGAAGCTTCTGATGTCAGAAAGATGGGATTTGGACTAATCCTATTTCTGTATACTGTTGTGGCAGTTTCCAAATCATAGACGAAGAGAAGTCTCAACTTCGTAATCACATATATCAAACTATATTTATGGGAAATCCCCAAATAGCAAAAAATTAGTGCTAATGAAACTAAAATTGTATAAAGTATTCGTTCAATTACATAAAGACACAAACACAATCATAAAGAGGAAGAGCTATCATATGAAGAAATACCTGCATTGCCACTGGGAAATCATCAGCAAAATCTGAAGGGAAAAAAAGATCTGCTTGTTTTTTTGTAAAAGATGGTTTCTCTGCAAAAGATATTTAGAGTTGAGTAAGGCCGTTAAGCAGATAACAATAACTTTCAGCATGCACCAAGATCCATATAATGATATCCATACCAAAATCATGGATATCAGAGAAAAATAATATATCCACCTGGCTGCGCTCCAAGCTCAATGACATGCAATTTAGATGTAATCTGTCCAACATTAGAGGTTTTCGTGGCAAAAGAAATAAGCAAAGAATCTTATTCATTTCCAGGAACCTGCTCAAGGTATACAAATGAATACAATAGAAACTAACATAGAGAAACTGCAAATCCAAAAAAAAAAAGATCAAAAGGAAGCAACATCTCGTACTCTGAATGAAGCAAATGATGCAGCATGCCCTTCAAGAGCTTGACTACGTTGCTGATCCATAGAAAATAGTTGCATATTTTCCTTTACCAGTTGAGGGCTCTATAAAAATGAATAGAAGAATGTCAAACCAGTAAGATGCTTGTGAACAAACCAGTAAATTAAAATACAAGCTCCAGACAGACTATGCAGTAAACAAACAAATTTGCAAAGACTTCGATGACTATGCCATTTACATATTTAACCATAAAAATCAGGCATTCAAAAGTTTAAAATAATGAACAAAAAATGGGAACGAATTTTTATTATGGCTTCACTCGAGAAAAGAAGATTAATTGGGAAAAGCATTTCAAAAGTTATATCAGGTTGTAGATAGAATAAAGAACAAGGGATTAAACTTAACTAAGGTCAAAAACTTGGGCCAAGCACAGTAACGTGAAGCCCTCAAAAAAATTCAAATATATTTACTGAAGCAACTTGCAATATTGATTAAAAATAATGGTAATAGTAACTGCAGTGATATAAAAGCACTCTAGAAGTTCACATTGCAACCTCCAGGTTTACATTAGACCCCCAATCACAACTGCCTCTTCCAAGAATGACCAAAAATGCATAGGAGTAATCAAATAAAGCAAAGTGGGAGCATAAAAAATAAAGAATACAATACTTGAATGAGACATTTTTATAAATCAAAATTTATGAGTGAAAAATTTCTCACTGAATATTTATGAAACACCCATTATCTGATGCTTCCTTTTTCCAAAATAACATCCCGGCATTACAACTACAAAGTCGAAAACTCCTCACAACAAAAGTGTAATGGCTATATATTTTTTTCAGCCTATAATTTGTTAATCTAGCTAACTGTTGCAAGAATTTTATGACCTAACAAGTATATCGAATGCACAATGATCTACGAAATGGTAAGATGGAGGTTTTATGAGTTGTGATTCAATTAAATAGGTTTTCTTTTAAAGAACTTCCCATAAAGTATCCGAATAAATAGCCCAGATACAAGCACTGTTTAACAAGTTGTTTGAGACTTATGCCTTGTGCCCTACCTCATGTCTCATTAGGCTTTCCCGCTTAAGTGCCATCTGATGGCTTATGCCTCAAGTCTAAAGCTCATGACAGCTAAGGTGTTCGCCATTTTGTCTTGGCTTCTCCAGGCATTTATATATAACTCAATTTTTTGAGCTGATTTTTTTTATTTTTTTGACATAGAACATTCTACAATTTTATTTTTATTTTCTTGTTTTATATTTTTCTGAATTCACACAAAAGGAAAATGGATGTATTTGCATGGAAGGAAATGGGGAACAAGAAGATAATATTGTAAGCAGAGGATGAAAGTGAAAGTGATAGTGATGAGTTGGAGTGTAATATGTTGACCATTATTTTAAAGATCCTACAAGTAGATGATATAGAAGACTTTTATGTTGTTTCTACTTCTACTTATAGACTTAAGTTTTGATATGTGATTACAAATCTGATAACTTATTAAGTTGTTATTTATTGATTGATAGTTACATATGCACCTGTAACAAAATAATCACTCATCCATACTATCCACTTGCTTTGTCAATAATTAAGTGCAGAACTTGATTGCAAATATGAGTTATTTTGATCATGGTATGACATTAAGCAATGAAACAATGACATAATGTATAATTATAGTTTCTACCTTATAATATCTGGCAGACATATTGAGCCTTCCAATCTCCAGAAACAAATTTACAGATTGCTCCAGGCATGATATTGACTCTACAGAGATCCAATATGAACAAATATTTACATCTTCCAAGATTGAGGATAAAAGGAATATAAAGACTCATTAGATGAAGCAAGCAAAAACAAGAAGACGCAAATAATGAGATTAAGCAAATTATATGAGATAGACCAGTTTAACACTTGTAAGTAGTCATTTCCACCATGCGAGGATGAAAGGGAATGAGATATAAAGACTCATTAGGTGAAGCAAGAAAAAACAACAAGACGTGAATAACAAATATGAGATTAAGCAAATTATATATGAGATCAAACAGTTTAACACTCAAAACTGGTCATTTCCACCATGTTATTCATACCGAACCCCCATGGCAAAAAAGAAGTGGAGGTCAACAAAACAAGAAATGAATTAATCCTTGTGACATCTTTTGGCACTTTGGCCAACTACCATCGACAGCAATTTGGTGTCATAAACCTCAAATAAACGGTTAAAAAGAAAGAAATCTCAGGAAATTGATAAATTTATGAACTTCCACCAGAAAGATGAGCACCTTTGGTGTTAGTCTTTTTGTAGCAATGAGCTGCATCAAAATACGCATTAGCAGCTTCGTGCTTGCTGTCCAACTGCAAATATAATGTCGAGAAAACAAGCAAATGTCAAGAAGCATCAAAGATCAAAACGACAGAGAAAAAGGAGAGGCCTTGCAGCTTAGCACTAGACATACTGCCCACACCAAATGATTACCTTCAAGTGACAGTCAGCCAACTTAACATACACTGCTCTAGCCTGATCCCCTAATAAACATATTTCAATGTTAATAATCAATGTGGCTGCAAAAGGCATTTTAAGAAAAATACATTGCTTCAATTTCTATAATTTTTAGATCTTTTCACACAGAAAAAGGTGGTCATCTAGTTCTTCATGTGTGAGCTTGGCAAAAAAGAGAATGAAATACAAGTATACACCACAGCTCTTATTCAATATGACTCATAGTTCCAAAACCGCCAACGTGATCAAACCAGTAAACACCTGAAATTCTCTAATAAGTTCAACAGTGTATGCACTGACCATACGCATATTGATGGGTTTCTTAAAACTGCAAGAGAAGCTAAACCAAATGCATATATATCTTAATCACATGGACAATCATTCATAATTCATTCTCCTTTATCAATTAAACCATATTCTTTCCAATGTAAAATATTTTCATCCATTCACAAACAACCAATTAATCAATTCCACCATATCCAGATCATAAAACAAATATAAGCCTCAAACCAATCAAATTAATTAAACAAGAAGATCGTATTTAAAAAACACAAAATTGATCAATAAATAAAAGAAGCGTGTAAAAACGTATGTGATAAATTTGAGTTGTTTACAGGATTTGCCGAGCTTGAAGGCATTGGCAGCCTTTTCACATAAATCAGCGGCATCTTCGTATTTGGACCCGAAAAGGCCCCAGCCGTTCAGTCAGTGCCCTAGCTGCGAGAAGCATTAATTTCCAAATTCAGCCCACCACTCTATATTAATTCTTTGAAATTGATTTTTCCATCATTCAACCTAACAAAAAAACACCGTGCGAGACGCCCGTCTCGCACCGTGCGAGGCGCACGTCTTGCACCGTGCGAGGCGCCTTGCACGGTGCGAGAAGCGTCTCGCACGCACGATGCCTTGCGCGGCGCCGTATTCTGCGGTAACCTTACCATTTTGCGGTAGATTTGTTTCTAATGAAAGATGGAAAAGATAAGAAAGGGAAGTGAACTTGAAAAAGAAAGAAGGAGAAATCGATTCATCTGAAAAAACTCTGAAAAAACTCAATAATGGAGAGTGAACTTCCTGAGAAAAATGGAGAGGAAAGTACATTGAATAGCTGATGTTGCGTGTGGAAAAAATTGACAATAATCGGGCCCACGTGAGAACAATGATAGTTTCTACAGTGATAAAACTTTTACTCTTTTTATATGTGTAGGATACGGTACTATCGAAAATAGAGAGATTATTAGTAACGAGTTCCATGAAATACATGGATAATAAAATTTTGACTGAAAATTATAAGCAACTCATAATGCTTATTTTAAGCTATATATTTTCACAACGTGTGCATAACCCTATGACTTCATCCTGTAGCACACAACAAAATAAAGACGCAAAAAAAGGGTAAAAAGATCATGATCTAATCATCGGGGAAATTATGACGAAGGGCAATTTTGTCTATTGAACATGTACAACAAGGATAAATATGAAATATCAACAAAGATGGATAAGATGATTGGACACCGTCAAAGAAGTTTTCGAGAGATGGACGAGATGATTGGTCACCAACTTTACGTTCTAGATGGCTCGAGTCTTCGAATTGAATCCACATAATTTGGAAAATAAAAAACAAAATGTTGAAAACGTTGACTACTATTACCTACATTTACTATGAACAAAATTTTAAGCTCTCTCTTTTATTATTGTGCTGTGTCATTCAATCGACTTTGATTTGTTCCTTCTCATTGATTCTTGCAACCCACATTGCTCCTCATGCTACAGAGAATTCTGCTGCTGCTGCTATTTTGAAATACTAAAGGGACGTTCTCTTCATATTTCAGTTTTGTGTTTTGAGTTTTGAAATCGTTTTGTATTTTGTGTTTTCGGTATCAATTTTGAGATTGTTGAAAACACATTCTTTTTCTCGTTTTGAAAAAATATTTTTCAACTCGTGTTTTTTTAGTTTTGACAGATTTGTGAAGAAAACAGCCAAAACGTAAAAAAGTTGTTTTCTCTTTTCTTCACAAAATTTTCAGCCGTTTTCAAAAACTCGTTTTTGAAAATGGGAAAGAGAACGCGTTTTCAATGTTTTGAAAAATCGAAAACAGAAAACGACTCGAAAAAATAAAAGAGAACACCCCCTAACTTTTTCTATAAATGAATCAATCTCACAAATTATGAAAACATATAATTCCATTAGTATTCAAAAGCGAATCGTTTTCAACATTTACGTGGACTCATTTAAATAAAAATGTGAAGGTAGGCTCTTGAGAACATGAAATCTGATGATTTCAAAGTCGGTCGAACATTTGATGCACATTTCTACAACCGGGGAGCTGGAAGAGTGGGAGGAGCATCCCACTCGGTCTGAATGTGGTGACGGGTTATCTCTTTAAGACTACGGCAACCACTCAATGCCATAGTCAGCTCAAACTCATCACGCAACATCTGGAGTACTTTTCTCACACCGGCTTCTCCTTCAGCAGCCAATGAGAAGACCACAGGCCGACCGATCTGAGAGCAAGGCCACAAATTGAATCAGGCTGTTCAAAAATGATAAAATTTCGCAAAAATCTTTTTCGGGTTCTTGTACTTACAAAGATACCAGAGGCTCCTAGTGCCAATGCCTTGAAAACATCCGTTCCACGCCGGACCCCTCCATCCAAGAATACTGGCACTCGGCCTTGTGCAGCTTTCACAACCTGAACTTGCATCAGATCAGTAGGGATAACATGAATAGCAAAACAATCAACTCACGAAAATGCATCAATGTGTTTTTTCACGAATATGATATTTTCTTGGCATTTCTAATTATATCGTCTTATTTAGACGAGAAGGTTACCTCTTCCAGAGCCATGATAGTGGAAGGGACGTAATCAAGCTGGCGAGCACCATGATTGGATACAATAATACCAGCTGCTCCACTCTGAACAGCAAGCCTTGCTGTATTTGCACGAAAAAGCCATTTTACCATATACGAAAGAAAAAATAAGTAAAGAGAAAATGATCTGACTTCTCTAATTCTTACTATCCTCGGCAGTGATTACACCCTTCACCAGGATCGGCATTGAAGTAATCGACTGGAGCCATTTCACATCCTGTCCATGTTCACAAAGAAACCATTATCACGGTCTGCTTTACGACCACGTAATTGTAGTTTAAACCTACGTTTCTCTAGTTAGAGCATGTATGGCTATGCTTAAAGGTAACTTAAAGTATTGTACCTTCCAACTCAAAGTACGATCGATTTGACCAGCAACATATGAAGCTAATCCAGAGTCATTAGCCTGGACCCAATACACGATTCAAAATAATGTGTAAATGTCATCAACTGATATACCAGACAAGTTAAAACTTTTAACATTATGGTTGCCATTTACCTCATCCATCTTCCCGAGGTCCAAACCTTCAAAATTCTTCAACGTCAAAAATGGTGGCAAAACAAATCTGTACAAGAGAAATCAGAGATTTTCTTGACAACTCCAAGTGTAATAGTTCACTCTCTAAAGATGTAGTGGCTCAATCAACTAGTGAGACACCACAGCATAGCATGTTTGGCGAAGCTTAGCCAAATATACTTTTTATCCACTTTCTTAAGACCCACAACTTTTTGTCACATAAATGATAATTTGAATAAACGTTTGCACCTGTTCTTGATATCAGCTTCTCTGCGTCCCAACCTCGGCGTATCAACTGTAAGTGCTATGGCCTTGAAACCTGCCCTTTCGGCTCTCCTCACTAGTTGAGCCACAACATTTCGGTCCTTGTAGACCTGATCAAGATTCAATGGATTCATTACTCCCATATACATCTCAAGAGCAAGATTATTCAATCATAAATTGTAAGTTGCAATTTCAGTCTTACGTAGAGCTGGAAAAACCGAATACCAGGTCCTGTTGAAGCTACTTCTTCAACACTAGAAGTAGCCCATGATGACAATGTCTGAAATATAAATTTGTGATTCATCAGTTAAGAGTAGAATTCTTGACATCTATACTCTAGAACCATTCATACACATTATGATATGATCAAAACAATATGATCCGTACAATCAAAAGAAAGAAACTGAAGGAAGAAATAAAGAAAACGAGATGAAGCGAGGTATGCCAAAGAAAATCTCCATAAGACAGATTTCGAACTTGAAATAGAGAGAAATCGAACCATAATTGTTCCAGCTGCTGAGGCGGCTCTAGCTGTCGCATACTCTCCTGCACAATACAAAAAACATTCCATCAGACTGCAAATCGTTCCTTCATAGGATATATTCACATCCTAAAAGGTAAATACACCTCCGTACTAAGCAAGAGGTTTATTTAGTTGAAACAGTGTAAAAAAAAAAAAAAAAAAGCATACCATCAGGGTGAGCCATTTTCTGCATGGCCGTTGGGGCGATCATGATAGGCATCGAAATCTTGAAGCCCAAGACAGTGGTGCTCATGTCAATCTTGCTCACATCAATAAGAATCCGAGGCCTAAACCTATTTTATTTATTTTTTGGAGAGTTAATACATAACGAGCCAAATCAACAAGGGGAGTACACCAAATCTTCATGTAGGAAGTTAACTTTAGCAGCTTACAGAATTCTTGAGAAAGCGTTGCGATTCTCAGCCAGAGTCCATTGGTCCTCTGCACCCGATGCATAGTAGTCATACACCATTTTTGGCAACTTTTCTTTGGCGATTGCCTGATACTCGGTGACATTAGTGATCTCCATCTCGCTTGTTGACTTTTCACTTGCCCCCTCCAAAAGTCTTGACCAAACATATAGCATAAAAAATTAGATCATTGATAATGTTTTGTTAGTTCAAAATCTTTTTGGTTCTACAAAATTTCATCCATGGCACAACACATCATTGTAATACTAGGAAAGCAATGAAACAAAACACAACTCATTATGTACAGAGATATAACAAGCATGTCACTCGACTGTGATGTATCAGTTATCATTTCAAAAATCAACCAATATCTATACTACCTAGTATCGTCATAATATTAGCCAGTGTCATTCCTTTAACTAACTGAGGAAGAATTTTCAAGTTGATAAAACCCGGCTGACAAATTTTCCATCTCCAAATGATCTCTTATCTGAAAAATTCTAAATTCTCCTTTTGGTGGTTTGACTCTTAAATAAAGTTCTTGTTTAGGCAATTCAAAAGTTGGAGAAGGTTTTTTTTATAATATTCAAATTACTCCACTAAGTATCTTTCATTCTATCAATGCCTCGAATTTCTAAATTCCCAAAGCGTCGCTCCCGTGGAATTCCTTCCCTAGCCTGAAGAATAATGTTTATGGATTAAGATATGAGCACAGATAAAACCATATCAAATCTTGGACAATAACCACTCAAGTCAAGCAAGACCTAACAACATTAATTGCATTACAATGAATTGCATAAAGACACGTATTAAGCATCAAATTCTTCCTTAAACTAATGAAATTCAAGAATCAAAACTTAGCTAAGAACCCACAATAGATATCGAAGTTTTGAATAAAAAGAAGTGCAGAAAAAAGAGACAGAAGTAAAAGCACACCTTCTGGTTCAAGACTCGAAAGAACAGTACATGCAGAGGCACTAGTAGATTAACCTGAAAGAAAATGGACCCATAAAAAAAGAAATTGGAAAATACAAGTGTATTAAAATGGATTTGAAGAGGAAGACAAAATTGAGGATGAGTAATTGGAGGTGAGAAATCAAAGCCATATCCAAACTGGGTTAATCTCTACCACATGAGTCTTGTGTGTTTCTAAGTCATTCTTCATTATCATCAAACCTATATACATAGATTTTTCCAAATTTTATATATGTATTTATATTTGCATTTAAACACACACAATCTTGCACTGTGTTATGTGTAATTTTCATGTTTGTGTCTCTATCTTGTGATTTTATATTGGATAATAGGGTACTTAAAGAGAAGGGTCGTGAGGGATCTGAGGGTCCTTGTCTTCCAGGGAAAGATCGACACTCTCGAAGTCTCATATATTTCAGCACTGACCTTTTATGGTTTATTTTTTGTGGTAAACAAAATCTTTAATTTTTAAAACGATCTTAAGTGATGGAAGGAAAACAAGGTTAAAAGTAGAGTGATGTTGATTGTTGAAAAATGACATTGAAACTATGGTGACTGTTTAAGTAATTTTAAAGTTCAATGTCGGTTGAAAATACGGTGACGATTGGAATTTTCTACGAGAAAGTCGAACAGCTAGTCTCTTATTTTTTTAATTGTATGTAAGTTGATCTCAAACCTCAATAATGGAGTTAGTCAATCTGAATCTTTTAATGCTTGTTTGATAAAACTTTATTAAAATTGTCAAGTTTTAAATTAGTCAAACTTCAATTTATAAATGTGATTTATAACTTTTATTAAGTTTTCAACCACAAAATTTATCAATTTTTTATTTAAAAAAAAAAAAAAAAACTTTGTCAAGACGACCCCTTAATATAATCAAAAATCTATTAAGGCATATGGTAATGCACTATTTTCAGTCTAAAATAGGTAAAAATTCAGACACTCTTTAACTCCAAGAACCTAACACAACACACCACTGTCTGTCAATGCTAGTCTGAATGCATTCAACATACGAACAAGCTTTATATCGCCGACATGTGACAAAAAATTCTCCGCAATTTCAAATGCATTCGTGTTTATTCGCAAATATAACACGATTCCTCACTACTCTAAACCAACTTTCTTTTTCCACTCGACAGCTATTTCATAGACAACTTTGGGATCACCAAGAGACTTGGAAACGGTCTTCCTCTCCAAGCACCTCTTTACCCATGCAATTAGCTTAGGGCACTCAGCCTCTATACTGAAATTCGCACAGGTTTCATAGGTATAAAATATCATGCAGTATCCAATAAGAGAAATATCAACATATCCAAAGTTTTCCCCTCCAAAATAAGGCTTATCTCCCAATTCTCCTTCCAAGACCTTCAACATTTCGAGCAATTCGTTCTTGCTTTCCTCTGCTTCTACTTTGCTCTTATGATATGTTATTTTCCACCCAATATCGCGTATCTGTAATTTTATAATCCCACAATTATTAAATAGAATTTAAATAAATTTCTCGATAAAAAAGTTCAACGTCACATTACAACATAGAAATATCGTAGTAGTTAAGTACAAGATTTCAAACACGTTACGAATGTCGTCCATCTAAGATCAAAATTTTAATGAAAATTTCGACTATTTCCATCATTGAGTGCTGATAGTGCATCCAGAATGAATAGTTGAATGCCAATATACTCATTTAAAAAGGTTTAGAACGGCTTGCTAGGAGAACAATATTGGAAATCCATGGCCTAAAAGAATTGTCGGAATCGTTAGAGATGACCGAGGGAAATTGATAGCAAGTTTATAGGCCGTATTGGACATCGTGTCAAGCTTTGGGCGATATTTTGATGCTTGACACTTATCTTTAGGACTTGTACATGTTTTCTTGGAAACAGGTTTCATGAAGCCATTTTTCCACTAAAAGAGGTGGAAGTGATTGAAAATTCAAATAGAGCATTGCTTGAGGATTGTCGTTTCACACCATAAGACAAGAAAATAACAAACATATTGGTATGCTGGATTCTAATAAATAACAATTATTCTATATTCTAAATAAATACCCTAAATTAATAATCCAAAGCTTATGAGTTATGATTGAACATTTTGTTAAGCTGAATTTCAAAATTTTCCCTGTAAACACTTCTTCACCGATTAACGTAGAGTTGACTGTCTATTTTCCTACCTAAACGATATGTGGAACATTTTTCCGACCCCAAACCTAGGCGGTCAAGGCTAGCAGTAACGGGTTAGAATAACCTTGTACATAACGGAGTTACATAATAGTTTACATACAAATACAGATAAAGTGTCAAAAAGACAGAGGGAATAAGTTTTTTTTCTTTTATTTGATTGAAGAACCACATCATCATGTATGTAAATTATTATGTAAATCATTATATACATGTAACACAAATGAACTGATTCACACAGCACAGATTCATTAAAGTTCTATGAAGACAAAATATGGTTTAAATAGCATAGAAAATAAGCAGCCAAAAAAAAAAAATTCCTTATTAATGGGTATGGGGTGGGGAGATTACTCACCTTATCACTATAATCAGCCCAAAACCTAGCTTGAGCTTTTTCATAAGGATCAGAGGGCAGAAGTGGAGCTTTATCATTCCAAACCTCATCAATGTATTGAACTATAATATTCGATTCACAGATTGGTTTCCCGTTGTGAATCAAAACCGGAATTTTCTTGTAAACCGGGTTCATTTCGAGCAACAGAGGAGATTTGTTTGCCAAATCCTCTTCTCTGTATTCATAATTGAGTCCCTTCTCTTCCAGTGCAATTCTGACCCTTGCTCCAAACATGCTTGGCCAGAAATTTAACAAAATCAATTCATCATTACCCATTTTCTTGATTCTAACAAGAAAAGCTCTATGACAGCAAAGGTTATGTGTGTAGAGTGTATTTAGGATAGGTTTCAAGAATGCTTTTTTGAGGGAAATGGGGAATGTACGTAGGAAAAAGAATTGGGTGGTCGGAGTTGGTGCATGTTTGGATAAGCCTAAAAATATAGTCATCTTTAACCCTTCACTGAAATTTGCATCATTTTACACCAAATTTTGCATTAAACATAAAATTATCTCCAACCCATCTACAATATAGAGCCCATTTGATTCCCATTTTTATGAAAAAATGTATTTTAAAATAGTAGATTGATGGAGAATGTGTGGTTGAAAAATAAAGAAAAGTTTTTAATTTACGTAAAATATTATTTTAATGAAGAATATGTGGTTGAAAATAAAAGAGAGAAAAATGTATTTTCATAAAAATGGGAATCAAACGGACTGAAGTGTGGATTGAGGAAAAAAAAATTATTATCAAATTTATCCTTATATATTTAGTTATATATTCAATATACCATTATTTATCCTTATATCTTTAATTTTCCATTTTACCCTTATATCTTTATGTTTATAGTCAATAATACCCTTAAAATTATATTTGTTTCAACTAAATTCAATTATTATTTAAATTAAAATTATTTATTTTTAAAATTAAGTCAATTAATTTTCACTAAACACTATCATTACTAATTATCAGTATATGATTAATAAAAATTTATCTAAAATCAAAATAAAAATTATAATAATACTACATATATAATTAACATGAAATGACATGAACTATTAAGTTAATTAATATTAATATATAAAATTTATAAATATAATAAAATTATATATACAATTAATAATGTAGATAGTGTTTAACTTAGAAATTTCTTATAAAATAAACAGTTATAATTTAGAGAAGATATAATCTTCAAAATAATCATCATATTTACAGTGTAGATAGTATATTGATCGATAAAAATTTTTAATTACTTGCAAATTGATGGAGATCTCATGAAATACGATGATAGGGATTGACTGCTAAAACAGAGCCATCGGGAAGATGAGATTTTGTAGTAGCTATGGGCTCTAAATGTACAGGTCGTTAGGGCATGTCCTACGAATGAAATGTTGAATTCTTTACTAAACTCAATGTCTTCTCCTTTAACAATATCAATTACATAAATTATTTAAAAATAAAAAATTATTAGTACTTTAAAAATATTACGCATATCATTCTTCCCATATATAAGACGTGCGACGTACGTGCTTACTACTAGTTACACCAAAAGTTGCACCAAATGCTTAATGTTTAATAATTTTTTTCATTTTTTAATTCTTAACAATTTATTTATCTCAAAAATTATTTATTTATTTTATTACTACATAAATTATTAAATAAATAACTTCGTTTAGTTAACAACAATTTGGTGAATTATGGTGCAACAGGTATAGGGTTGGAGATGCTCTAACTGAATATATTTTTGTTGGTCGAAGTTCAAAGTAAGTTACTTATTCTAAAGGAAAGTTATTTCGCTGTCAAATTAAGTAACTTTTTTCCTTTTTTTTATTTATTTATTTAAAGACATGTTTTAGTACGACATTAAACATATAATCAGTTAATACGACATTAAACATATAATCAGTTAAATAAGTCCTTATTTGGCCTCCGTTTTATAAAACTCATTTTTTTTCTTAAAATTTATTTTCAACTACACATTTTTTGATATCTACAATTTTTTTTATCAACTTTTTAATTATATATTTCATTAACTTTTATCAAAATCCACTAAAAATTTAATTTTTAACTAAAGAAAACAAGGGCTGAAGCATTTGTGAAAACTAGAAGAAATTCGCATATATAAAACTTGTGGCTCGACCCTACTTATATGATCTCACATATCTTGATAAAGGGTGCTTTAGATGCAGACATTTCAAATTTAATGAAATGTAAAGGATTTCAATTATAGTTTTCTATGCAATAGCCCGAGATGAAGGGGTACTTGTGATATTTTGGCTTGAGACGCATTTTTGATGATTTCTTCACATGTACGGACCTACGGTAGCCTTCAATTAATGCGCATTGATTTCATGAGTTTTAACCTGTGATTTATAAATTATTTTGGCACAAGATAAGATGATAAATCGAATATCCGAAATATAACTTCTACACCAAAACTAGGTACAAAGTACCAACCTATTAGATAAATCAAGAATAAAGAAAAAGTATAGTGATAAAATCAGAAAAATAATAATTGCATTTTTCCTTCTTGCACATGCATCCATACAAGAATATGCTATAAGAGGTACAAATTTATTAGGGCACTTATACCTTGCGTTAGGGCTTTTGCTATGAACAAAAATATTGAGAAAAGTAATACGATGCGTGTTGTTTTTGTTAGAAAAACGTGGGTCCTGGCAGGGGCGGACCCACCCTAGGACCTAGTGGGTCCTATGACCCACCAAAAAAAAAAAAAAAAAAAAATTTTTTTTTTTTCAATTTTTTTTTTATTTAAAATACTGTACAATTTTGGGATATAACATGTTAGATGTTAGATATAAGTACAGATTTTGGGATATAACATCTATAAAGTATACTGTAATTTTTCATTATAACATGTTAGATATAAATACAAATTTAGATGAAAAATCAGAAATCTGGCTTTGAAAATGAATTTTAGTTAATTAAGATTTGAATTTAGAGAGTTGTTGAATGTTGTGATTTATTTTGATATTAAGGTGTTGTTCTTTTGTCCGTTTTGCTGGTTTAGTTGTATGTTTGGTTCTTTCTAAGGTTGTTAATTGTCAGTAGCAACGAAGTGTTTTTACCTCTTGTAGTAGATCCGTCTAATTGTTGAAAAAACTGTTTGGTAGCATGGGTTGAGACCTCGAAATTGGATAGAAATTCTTGTCTACATATTTGAATTTGATTTCGAACAGTCTAACACAATTAAAAAGTAGTTCTGATTTCAGTTTGTCAGCTTACTGCTGTAATTGGTCGGATGAGCGTTTCCGAGTTAATAATTTTTTCATTTTTACAGCAATTTAAGAATGAAAAATAATATGTATTTCAAACTTCTATCATTTTAATTGTACATCATTATGAATGTTTGTGCTACCCGCCTCCAAAAAAAAATTTTCGAGGGCGCTGCCCCCGAACCCCCGTGCTCCCCCCTCCTTCATCTCAATATCTTTTATTTTAGGACCCACCAGTTCTAAAATCCTGGGTCCGCCACTGGGTCCTGGTCGACTCGCAACTAAAGTGAAATTGAGAAAATTGTAGTTAAAATGGATGCAAAAATTTGTATGTTGTTTATCCAAATATAAGAGGATTTCACTATGATAGAAAAAAATTACAATAATCTTCTCTCTAACTATCAGGAGATAATAACAATTAATGTCTTTTGTAATATGAGAAACTAAGTAGAAAACAATAGTTTTCTCTCTTTACTTTTATCTCTCTCTCTCTACTCACTTATTTTTTCCTCTATACCTTACAATTCCTTTCCACTAGTTGTATGTATTTCTCTTCAATCAATGCAAAGTCGAAGATTTTGAAAGGATTCGTCAGGGCTTAATTGCATTGCTTGCAATGGGATGGATGCAACGTCACTCAATAAATTTGGGTGACATAGCCCCTTGCAAAAGTCCTCCCACTCGGTCCTAAGATGGATCAAAGAAGAGTGGGAAACCTCTCGCTAATTCTTGGAATTATTATTTACATTATTTATTGCTTTATATGTTTTAATTTTAATAGAAAGAACTATTTCATAAATGGGACAATCCTCGAAATTCTAATGAAAACAAAAGCACATTCATGTAAGGTACAAAATAGATAATAAAATCAATCAACTTGAAGACACAACTTAGAGTCTTCTTTATTAAAAAGACATCGAAAATCACCACACAACTTATTCGAATGGCATATAGATGACACATAACTCTATGCTAGTCCGAATGGCATTTGACTAGTCAGGCTTATTCGCATACATAACACAACTCCTCACAACTCTAATCCAAACCCCATCTCTTTCTAAACTTGAGCACTATTTCATAGACAATTTTGGGATCACCAAGAGACTTGGCAACAGTCTTCCGCTCTAAGCACCTCTTAACCCATGCCATTAGCATAGGGCACTCAGCCTCTATACTGAAATTTCCACAGGTTTCATAGGCATGAAACCACATGTAAAATCCAACAAGAGAAATATCAACATATCCAACGTTTTCACCTCCAAAATAAGGCTTGTCCCCCAATGCTCCTTCTAACTCTTGGAAGATTTCTAGCACTTCTTTGTTCTTATACCATGTTATCTTCTTTCCAGCTTATAACTGCAATTGCGTAATCCCACGATTTTACTCAAAGTATAAGAGGTAAATAACATGTCATCAAATAACAATGAAATAAGCACACATTGTATAAAAATTTGAGCTACTAATCTTAAGAAATGACCCTAACTAATATTTTAGGGTCATTTGGCATGTTGCTTCTTGTAGAAAAGCTTATTTCTAACGAGACAAATCACTTTCGGGAAACGTGCTCAAAATTATATTTTTAGTCGTATAAACATATTTTAACTTTTTAGAAGCCTTGACAGACATGACCCTAATATGATACAAGGGGTCAAAGCCATTGTGCAATTATTTCGATTCAACATGCGTATGCTTGGGGGCATATCAAAATGCCCCCGAGGATCGCATTCTGCACTTGCTCATACATACAACACACATCATGTGATTTTTCAATAAGAATTGAATTACAAGGTGTGCCATACCCTATACTCTACTATAGTAGTCTTTTCGTTATTGTCTTTTTTTTCTTTTCGTTTTGTAATTTATTTATTTAAATAGGAAAATTGGCGAAAATGGCCCTTGACGTTTGTCCCTTAATCACAAATGGTCCCTAATGTTTCATTCTTGGCGCTAACTCCTTCAACCCGCTGATTTTGTGTGCAAAAAGTCCTTTTGGCAGCTGGTTGTTCCATCCATTCATGCCTTTAAAGTATATCTATTTTAATAAAATGACACTATATCCCTTTCCCATTTATACACTCGAAGGATGATTTGTGCAACATTTCTCAATTCAGATATTTCTTCGAATGATATCATTTCTTTGCAAATACTACTAACATTCTCCACAAATAATTCATTATTGTTAGTAAAATCAAATTGTTCATAATCAAATAATGTTATTTAACTATAATTTGATGTTCCTTTTTCTTTATTTTTTCTATCTTGTTTTATTGGAATCAGTTATTTATCTATTTATCGATCTCTGCTTTTTATTTTTATTTTTATCAAATATAAAATATTTCAATAGTATATTTATTAACAGTGGGGAATCAAAAATGAATTTTGACAACTTGAGACAGATGACACGAGAGCATCTAAAATCACAAGGTGGAATCAAATTTAATTTTAAATTGCCATAAATTATTAGAAGTACAAAATAAAAAATCTAATCATTAAAAATCTAATAGAAAGATAGTGTCGAGGATGAAATCTAGCTCAACTAGTAAGAGTGGAATCTTAATCGATCATTGGCCTAGGTTTAAACCTCTTTGGAAAAGGGTAAGAGTGATTTTTTCTCATCGTATTTCTCTCTCTAATGAGTTCAATTATAATGAAATGATAACAATCGAAATAAAAGTGAGCAAATTGTCACGATCGAGAATGATTTAAAACAACAGCAGAAATAAAAGTGAGAAAATAATGATATCAAGTATCAACACTACCAATTATCATTGTAACAACCAAAAAATATGGAAATCAGCAATTTATATTTCTTTTTCTTTCTTTCTCTCTTATGGTATTTCTCCCTCTGTCTCTTTGGTAAATGAAATTTTGACTATGATATCAATGAATTATGAAAATTTAGAAATTCTGCACACATCTCCCTTGACTGTATAAATCGGTAAAGTGTAAGTAACTTTTTTAGTAGAATAGATATTCTTTAAGAGTAATGTTATGTAGTTTCACTGGGGTTACAATCTCAGTTTAGGTGGCATTAGATGATAGATTGAATGGAAGGTGAACATAAATGATTTATTTAATTCTACCTATCATTTAAAGACATCTTAACGCCACCTAAACTTGAGTTGTAAGTCCAGTGGAGTTAAATATCATTCTTTGAAGGCAAAATGGATTCAAACCATTCAAAAGGACATTGTACACAAAAAATCAATAGGTTGAGGGCCAGTGTCAAGAACTAAGGGTCTATTTGATTACACATGTGAAATTTGGGTGGAAAGAAAACGAATTACGGGGAATTGAATTACCTATAATGTGTTTTACCAGGAATTGTAATTAATTGCGTTTGATTGATATAATTTTTCACCTAATTCGTTTGGCTTTATTTTTCATGCAAATTGTTACTTTTAAGATAAATTTTTTTTAAAATTTGTATTAAAATTTGTTTGGATTGCCAAAAGGTAAAAAAATAAATAAATTTTGAAATTTTTTTGTTTTTGTTTGGCTTTTTTCATACAAATTGTCAATTAAATGGATAATTTTTTTTACCATTGAATTTAGAATATGTTTCCATTATCAAAAAGTTTTTTAAAAAAAAAATGGAAAATCACTTTCTCACCAAAATCATTGAAAAATAAAAGATGGAAAATGTGCTTCCCTATGTTGTACCTGGAATTTGGGTGGAAATGATTTCCATGGAATTGTTTGGCAATCAAACACCATAAATTAGGTGGAAAACATCAATCTTTTCCATTTCCATCCATTTTTTCACCATATCAAACACACCCTAAATATTAGGGACCATATGCGCCAATTTCATATTTAAATAAAATTAAGGGCATCGTAAGGGTTTTTTTTTTAATCAAAAAATTATTTTTAGTTTTTATCATTTAACTAGACGGAAGCCGTCCACACATAAAAAGGACCGAAATTGTGAAAAATGACGGTTTGCTCTGATAAACCAAAGGTAGAGGACGTCCATGGCAAGAAAAAAAAAAGTTAGTGACCGAAATTACACAGAGGCCACATGTTAGGGACCATTGTGCCAATTTCCATAGTATTTTGGGGTTTTTTTTTAGATGTTATCGGATTTCTTTTAATTTTTTTTTTTGGGATTTTTTAATTTTAAGAAATTTATATTATTTGGATTTCTTTGATTTTACTAATTACCTACCAAATTTCCTTTTACCATTGCCATCCTAATTTAAAAACACATTTTAAATCATGATGATTTAAACTTTTGATTGTGTGGTTTCTCAGGTTGTGTGAAATTACTATTTTTTTTATATATATTTTTGGGGGCAGCTCATCCCTCTTCACAAATTTCATAATAAAATCAAACAGGATCCACCAACAAAAAAAATCCTTCGAAATCACCGTTACTCACACATCTTTTCCCTTGGCCATGAACCTTCTTTGGAATGTATGATCGACTCATTCCATACTCGAAATAATCGCAAAAAAATCCTTTGATAACACGAATTTTAATTTCTCAATGACATTCCACAATCAAGAAATGGGATCAACCAACAAATTTAAAACCCTAACCAAATAACAGGCTACTTATCTACGATATTTAAAAAAGAAGGACTGGGAAGAAATTTTTGAATATCAATTTTACCCCTACATATATATGCCCAATATTTTAATTTGTAATAATTAATTAATAACAATAACTCAACTTTATTCAACATGAAATATAAAAAAATCATTTTCTTTTCCATTATCAATAATTCCCTAATTTATCTTTTTAATCTTACATTAATTTTTTTATAACAACATTAATTCAATACGAAATTAAAAACGGGTGTTGTTTATGTAATTCAAAAGATGACCTTAAAATCCCCTTTTTATGATTAAAGAAAATCTTTTAATTTAATTAATAGCATTAATTCAAAATTAAAGTAAAAATAGATGTTGTTTTAAGGAGCTCAATGGAAGGCCTTAAATAACCATTAATTATAGAAATAAAATAAATTATTTTAATTTGATTAATAACATTAGTTCAATTATCTTAAACTTTAATTTTCACTATCATGAAATAGATATAATTGCGAACTACAATTCTTCTTTAATTTTGTTAATATTTAATTAACAACATTAATTCAATTTATTCAACATGAATTTAAGAGATCCATATTTTTCTCCACTTGTCAATAATTCCTAATTAATCTTTTTAATCTTACATTAATTTTTATTAACAACGTTAATTCAATTTACTCAACATGAATTTTTTAAGGAACTCAAAGAATTGCCTTAAATTCCCTTTTGAGATTAAAAAAAAAAAATTTATTTTAGTTTGATTAATAGCATTAATTCAAAATGAAATTAAGAAACGGATGTTGTTTAACGAACTTAAGGATGGCCTTAAATAACCGTTTACACACACACACACACACACAAAATTTTAATTTGATTAATAGCATTAATTCAATTATTTTTAAGCTTTAATTTCCACAATCATAAACCAGCATTCTAATTGGCGAAACACAATTCTTCTTCAATGGAATGGTGATTAATCTAGCCACCAATGCCCATGAGCTTCTTGAATAACCTGCTTGTATCAATTCTTTGTATCCTTTCGATTTTTGCGTTCTAATATCACATGTGTGTACTCTACTTTCTAAATTTGATTTGACATTTATATTCAAATAGACCACATAAGAATTTTGGTAGGTCAAAGTAAGATTTTATTTATTATTATTATTTTTTTTTGGGTTCAAATTTTTACATGTTTTGATTTGTAATTTCATTCTTTATTTTAGTTTTTTGTCATTATTAATGAACGTGTTAAATATATATATATATATATATATTTTTTCAATTTGAAGGTTTATTTTGTTGTTTGTAATGATGATTTGAGCTTGAGACAGTAGAGCAAGTTTTGAAGGCTGAAAATTTTATGATGTAAAGTGTGATCATCATTTTTCTACATAATTTGTCTTACAATTTTATACGTTTTTGTAGGTAGTAATAAGAATATTATCTAAATGTATGAAATTGAGAGATTATATCATGAACGTCGAAACAATAGAGGAAAACTAAAATGGGCTATGATGAGGTATGTGATTCAAAATTGTAAATTTATATATTAATTACAAAATCACTTGCAATATTTTTCATATAAATTTATCCTGAAATTTTATATTTTTCATATAAATTTAAAGAAATTATTAATCAAAACAATATTAGTACTTTAAAAAATAGTTTTAGTATTTAAAAACTATTACAAATATTATTCATCTGAAACATAAAATGTGCAACCACGTGCTTACTACTAGTTTAATAAAGTGGCTAGAAAACAATCAATTGATGAGGAATGGCGAAATTTCAACAATCTAGAACTCAGGTATGTCAAGTTATTCATCTATACAAGTCAAGTAATCTGTCTATATATAGGAATGACAATGGGACGAATCTTATTAGGACAGTCATTCCCATCTCCCGTTCTATTGGATATTTTTATTATCTCGTCCCACCCTCACACTCGGTTAAAATCGGGATGGAGTTGAGGTAGGTCCCTTCGTTGTTTATTTTTTTATTGTTATTTTTTCATGTCTTTAGTAGGTGAAAAATATTACTTTTTTTTTTCAACTTGTTAAGGACACACTATGAACATTTAGAAAGAATGATGATTATTTTCTTTTTGTATGAACATTTAGAAAGAGAATCGATAACCCCAAAGGAAAGAAACTAAGAAAGACACGAACTTAGGGGTGACAATCGAGTAGAGTAGTTCGTGGGTTTGGCTCATCTAAAACGAGCCACGAGCCGTTCGAGCTCGTAAAAAAGTGCCCGAGCCACGAGCCGAGCATAGGGAATGTCAGACGAGATGAATCGGGCTTGGCTCGTCATGTAGACGAGCTGTTCGTCGGCCGGCTCGTGGCTCGTAAAAAAAATTTAATTTTCAATGACCGTTCTGGTCACTTTTGACCCGAACGGTCACTGAAGTTTGGTCCCTGTATTTTTTTTAAAATTTCATTTTTATTCCTATAAATACCCATCAATTACAATATTTTTTCTTACCAAACTTACTATCAATATCTTATTATCTACTATACTCTCTACAAATCGATCATTATCAATATTATTCATTCATTCATTCTAATTTCTATACTCTTCTACATCTTATTTTGAAAATATTGAATTATAATCTTGATTTTACAATATATTTTCTACACTACTACATAATCTTCATTCACTTCTCAATTCTACATTTCTACTTCACTTCTTCTTCTTCAATATTCAATTATTCACAAATGGATCCACGCTCATTTATTGAAAATTTGTTCGATGTTGGAGTCGAGGATGAAGCATATGTGCCCCATAATCAATTTGGGAATGAGTTCGCCGGTCTAAATGAATTACTCATTCCAGAAAATATTCAAAATTATAATGTTCATGAAAGTAGTCATCCAATTGATTTGGATGACGTTGATGCTGATACTAGTCATCCAATTGATTTGAAACAGGATGATGAACTTGTGTTGGAAATTCCCAATGCAAGAGGGAAGAGAAAGGGAAAGAAGTAGGCAAAATGTTGGGACCATTTTAAATCGGTTCAAATTGATCGTGTGATCGATAGACTTCCAGAAACCAAAAGAGTATGTAAATACTGTCAACAACGATTGACCCATCAAAAAGGCATAGGAACCACCTACCTCAACCGTCACTACAAAACATGTACGGCCAAACATGAGCTTCTTCCTGCTAGTCAAACGCAACTACAATTTGGTAATCCAGGCAGTGATACTACTACTACGCCACTTAATACGTGGATGTATTCAGAGGAAAGAATTCGAACACGAATGGTGAAGTACGTTGCCGGAACTGAGTTGCCACTAGCACAAACGGACAACCAACATTTCATTACCTTTGTGAAAAAATGTCTTCAACCGAGGTACGTTGGGGTAAGTCGAAATACTATTCATTATGATACAATAGAATATTTTGAAAATGTAAAGCAAATATTGATTGCCGATTTAGAAAAATATGGGGGGTGTGATCTTTAACTTCAGATTTATGGGATGAGATTAATAAAAGAAGTTATATAACTGCAACTGCACACTATATAGACCCACTTTGGATCATATATAAAAAAATAATTGCTTTTAAAATTATTGAGTACCCGCACAATGCTAACAATATATTTATTGTTATTATGAATACTATTAGAGAATATAAATGCGAGAGTAAAATTCGCTCTTTTATATTCGACAACGCTTCTGTAAATAAGTCTGTTGTCGATAAATTGCATAAAGTACTTCAACCCTTATTTCAGTGGTTATTTATTTCATATTCGATGTATATGCCATATTTTTAATTTAATAGTACAAGACGGTTTAAAATATGTTAAGGCTGAAATTCAACGAATTAGGAATGCACTAATTTATATCACTATTTCATGTAGTAAAAAATTAGCATTTAAGGAATTTTGTGCCGAAAATGAGTTGTCACATTCAAAAACATTTATTAGTGACGTAGCGTATAGATGGAACTCCATATATTTATTATTAAAATCATGTGAAGGTTTCGAACATTTAATTACTAAATTTTATAACGATAGGCATATTAGGAACAACGACGATAATATTTTGAATGAGTCCGATTGGACTTTAGTTATTAAAATTAAAAAAAAAATTGACAAGTTTTTATAATTATACAAATATTTTGTCTAGTGTTATTATCCTACTAGTTGTATGGTCCTTGAACGTCTTTATGTAATTGTTAGGGCTTTTAATAGATTTAAAGATGACCCCGATTTTAATTCAGTTATAATTGTCATAAAATTAAAGTTTAGAAAATATTGGGAAGACTTACCCATGTTATTTCCGTCAGCATGCGTCATGGACCCCGATATAATTTATCGGGTACTAATTTTATAATTGATTGGATTTCAAAATTTTTAACTTTTAACATACCTATTACCTATAAGAATTTGGAAGCAACTTTATCTGAAATGTATGTATTATATGTTTCACGAATGGGTACACATATTACTCGTGTACCCTTCGCCTCTACAAATACTCCTCCCACTAATATAGTAGATGACGACGTTAAAATTTTAAATTTATTTGAAGACATGAACTCATATAGATATAATTCAATTGTATATGCATGTGGTTCCTCCAGTAGTAGTAGTTTATCTTCCACTGCATGTACTCAAACATCAAGTAATAGTCCAAATGCGTTGCCTGTTGATTTACTTGATTACTTTAATCATAATAGGCCTAGTAACAATGTACTAATGAAAAATTCAGAAGAAGTAATTGAATTCTGGCGAAGGTATGAACGTCAATGGCTAATAGTTTCTGCAATGGCAAAATTTATTCGAAGACATGAACTCATATAGATATAATTCAACTGCATATGCATGTGGTTCCTCTAGTAGTAGTAGTTTATCTTCCACTGCATGTACTCAAACATCAAGTAATAGTCTAAATGCGTTGCCTGTTGATTTACTTGATTACTTTAATCATAATTGGCCTAATAACAATGTACTAATGAAAAATTCAGAAGAAGTAATTGAATTTTGGCGAAGGTATGAACGTCAATGGCTAATAGTTTCTGCAATGACAAAATATCTACTAACACCTCCGGTTAGCACTGTAGCTTCGGAATCTGCTTTTAGTGCAGGGTCTAGGGTTTTCTCCGAGGTTAGGAGTCGACTAAAAGAAGATATTTTGAAAACATTAATGTGCGTGAAGGATTGACAAGATGCTCATTTTCGATAGCAAGATAAATATATCGAAATTGCATGTAGTCAAGTAAGTGATATTTAATTTGACCATATTCATCACGAATTTTTATTTTAATACCTTTAGAATTTTTTTTTTAAAAATTGTACACGTAACAAGTTGTTCGTATACAATTTTTAATTCCGCCTACTCGAAATTGAAGTAGCCGGTTCGAAATTCGGATAAAGGAGGAGAGTTTATTTTTTATTATTTTAAAATATTTTGAAAAATCATTTGACAATTTCTCATATTTTTTTTTAATTTTATCATTTATAAAATAATTATTTTCAATCAACATATTTTCTTCAAAACTAACTTGAAAATAAAAATATATTAACTAAAAATTATTTATAAGCAAAAATAAATAAATTATAATTACAAAAAACTTATAAGTAAGTATTATTTATAAGATAAAATCATAAAAAAAATACATTATAATTCAAATTACTTATAAGTTATAAGTAAAAAATATTTTATTTAATTTTTTTTTTTTACAAAATAAAAATACTTATAAGATAAAAATTTACCGAAAATGCATATTTTAAAAAATATTTAGAGAACGTGTATAAAAAAAAGGCGAGCTCTCGAGCCGAGCTCACCATTTTTCTCACAAGTCGAGCCCGAGCTCCTAGGGCACCGAGTCGAGCCGGCTCGACTTAGTCCATTGCCATCCCTACATGAACTTGAAATTCTTCCTACAGTCCTTTGCTGTTTTTGCAGAAGCCTGAAGGCAAAAGCCACAAGCCCACAAGGTCAAGGCGAGACTAGCGAAATCGAGGAACGGAGCCAACAATAACAGGCGACAAGTTGTAGACTAGGTTGCTTGAACGTTGCCAACTGGAACGAGGAACTGATGCAGCGACGCCCAGTTATTGGTGAAGAGAAAAACTGAAAAAGATGAGAAGAAAAGAGGCGAGATCGGAGTTACTTCGCTGTTTGGGATAAGAGTCAATTTAAAAAAATGTCACATAATGCCAAATTTTGTTAAATTAAACATTTTGCTAAATTATACCTCCCCCCCCTAAGTGCACATGTACAAAGTTTGGATGAATCGTTTTGTTAGTCTAAAGATAGACATCTTCACGTCTTGTTTTGTAGTGTTATTTTTGTTGAATGTAGTATTAATTCTTTTAAGTCCAATTATTATGAATTGATTGCTTTAACAATAAAAAGAGCGAATTTTCACATTTGAAAATGACTCAAAATGACACCGGAAATAGAAGTGAAAAAATGATACCAACACTACCAATTTCCATCGTAACAATAAAAACTGATAAAAATTAGTCATTCATTTTTATTTTCATTCTTTTTCTCTCATGGCATTCTCTCTCTAATGAGTCCACTTATAATGAAATGATACCAATAGCAATAAAAGTGAGCAAATTGTCGTGATTGAAAATGATTTACAATGAAACATGCAATAAAAGTGGGAAAATGATACCAACACTACCAATGACCATTGTAACAACCGAAAAGTATGAAAATCAACCTTTTATATTTATTTTCTTTCTTCCTTTCTCATGGCATTTCTCTCTTTGTCTCTTTGGTATTTGAAGTTTTAATTATGACTTCAATGAAATACGAGAACTAAGAAATTTTGTACAAATCCTCCCTTAAGTGTATAAATGGGTCAAGGGTATAAGTATCTTTTTTTATTAGAATAGATATACTTTAACAGAAAAATGGATGGAGACCGTTCAAAAGGATTTTTTGCACCTAAAAAAAAATAAATAAATAAAAAACAATAGGTTGAGGGGGTCAATTCCAAGAATGAAATGTTAGGGACCATTTACGCACAAGGGCCATACTTTAGGGACCATTTTTGCAAATTTTTCCATATAAATAAAAGAAAGGGCGTAGTAGTTTTTAAAATTTAAAAAAAAAATTATTTTTTTATCGTTCAAATAGACTGAAATAGTCCGTGCGCAAGAAAAAGAAACGAAATTGAGAAAAAAGGACTATTTGCTAAGATAAATTAACCATAGGTGGAGGATTTCCAAGTAAAATAATAATAATAATAATAAATAAAATTAGGGAACGAAATCACACAGTTCTTGTAGGCTAGGGACCATTTGTGCCAATTTTCATAAATTTTAATTTTAATTTTTCTTTTATGTTTGGGATTTTTATTTTTTTTTTAACGTTTTTGGGATTTTTTTAATATTTAAGAAATTTATTTTATTTAGATTTCTTTGATTTTAATAGTACAACTAAATTTCCCCATTAACATCCAAATTTAAGGATACTTTGTAAATCCTTGTGATTTAAAATTGGGAAAACCCAGTTGCACATTAAAATAATCGCGAGCTCCACCCCTTATTGTGAGGGTGCTGTGCCTCCAGCACAACTCTTTAAAATTTTGATTGAACGATTCCCAAAAAAAAAAAAAAAAAAAAAAAGTGATTGTTCGATTATTTTTTTGTTGCAATTTTGTTCCCAATGTTACAACTCATCCTCCTCAAAAATTTTGTCTACTTTTACTGTAATAAAATCAAACGGCATAGAAGGAAAAAATAAAGAATCGGACCAAATAGCAGGCTAGTTATGTAATAAAAATCCCCGAAGCGGCCGTTTGTCCATTTTGTAAAACTTTTTGTACATGATTTTGTACAATAAGAATAATCCTTAAAAAAATATTCCTTCTCACCATAATCTTCATTTTCAAACCACATCGTGTCTTGAAAATTTCCAACAAAACCATAACAACGAAAATGCTGTCAGCTGTTGATTTAAATTTGGTTTAGCAGGACCGTGGAACCACTCAGACTTGCTGTTACTGGGTGTATATTGTTGGCAGAACCTGCACCTGCTCGTCGAGACTGTTGCTTCTCAATCTGTGAAGCCCGCTGATTTGCATGGGATACTGTCAGCAATCAGATGATCAAACATGTTGAGAGTATCCTGAATTCGGGGCCGTAGACCACGCATGTATATAATGAGACGCCAACTACTCCTCTGTCTCCATAAGATCATTCCTTGTGATCAACACATAGAACTTCGTAGTCTAGTCAGTAACAGATTTAATACCTTGACGTGTATGTAATTATACAGTAAGAATGCAGTTCTCATATGTTTCTTCAACTTATCCCCAAGTTGCAATCTTGTTTTTTTTTTTCGATTCTGGTTCTAATTACCTTGGTCTATTGCCACCACGCCTCTGCTCGGTCAGAAAATCATGTTGCAACTTGCAATAAGGGACACACATTTGTCATCCGGAACCTCTTTGAAATTTTAGGACCTCCTCAGATGCAGTCATCCAATCTAGGAACTCTCTAGGCTGCAACTGGAATTCAGAGATGTCAACCTCGAATCCTGGTTCCCAGCACCTGTTTTCCTCATGTCCACCAGCTCCCCTCTGAACGTATATCTGCTGGCTGATCAAACAAAGTGTTAGGATTATGGGTGTTTAAACAAACAAATACATCATATACATCAACATCCAATGCATAAACCAAGAACACGAAAAACTGAAAATGGAAGCTCCAACAATGGCCGAAAATCTGGAGCTTCTTCTTCCTTGCTTATGGTCGATTTGTAGGCTCAGGAACAGCTTCCACGCAATACAAATCACCCCACCAAGAGATAGCTAGAAGAACCGGCAAAGAACCCACCAAAACCGACCCTAAACTCTCTTGAATCACTACCTCAACTTAGCCCTATTTCATGCCTAAGATACCAAGGTATTCTACAACCCAAAACTCACCTCAAGCTCACCACTACACTCTTGAACAAGGTAGAAAACGAGAGAGAGAAAGAGAGGAGAAGAGAGAGTCTTTTTGGAGAAGGTTTGGCCTCACCTTTCTTGCCCTAGCTTCACTCACCTGGGAGAGAGATGGAGTTGGTAGGTTTATGGATTCAAATGTGTTTGAAGCTTCTCAAGCAAGTTAGATAAAATATCTACCAATCAATCTCAACCAACCATTTTGATCCAAGGGCTCACATTTAATACAAGAGGTTAAGAGAACCATTAATTCTCACATTCTTCACCTTGGTTCTCATAACAAACTCTCTTGGTTGCGAATTTGCACATGGAAGAACTGTTCATCATCATCGCCCACTACCTGCAAGAAAAATTAACCCGTATCAATATGTAACAAAGATAAGCATAATTTAAATTTACCTGCAGGTAGAATTTTTGTTCGCACATCAGAGGGATTCCTATCAGTGTGAATCTTAACAAGTTTAACTTCATTTTGAGACAATTTCTCACGAATAAAATGATACTTCACCTCAATATGTTTAGATCTTTCATGATAAACAAGATTTTTACAAAGCAATAAAGCACTTTGACTATCAGTAAACATAATAGGTGTATCATGCATGAAGTTCAATTCTTTTAAGATTCCTTTCAACCAAATACATTCCTTAACCGCCTCGGTTATGGCAACATACTCTGCCTCAGTACTTGACAAAGTAACTAAAGGCTGCAACTGTGACTTCCATGTTATACAATTGTCACTTAGGGTAAAGAAGTATGCTGTAGTTGAGTTCCTACTGTCTTTATCACCAGCAAAGTCAGCATCAACATAGCCTTTTAAAGTTAACCCCTCAGATCTTTTCTCATAAACTAAGCCCAGATTTAAAGTCCCAACCAAATACCTCAATAGCCATTTCAAACCAGCCCAATGCGGCTTACCAGGATTGGACATAAATCTACTTAGGAGACTGATGGAAAAAGCAAGATCAGGTCTAGTAGTAATCATAGAAAACATGACAGAACCTATAGCATTAGCATACGACACATTTTTCATCTCCTTTAATTCAGACTCAGATTTAGGCGAATGAGCATGTGATAAATTCATATGACTGGCAAGATGCACATTCACAATTTTACTGTCTTTCATACCAAATTTTGTCACAACTTTGTTCAAGTAAGCTTCCTGTGAAATAGTTAACCTATTCTTCGCCACGTCCCTTGTTATCACCATCTCTAGAATCTTTCTAGCATTCCCTAAGGCCCCGTTTGACCTACATTCTCATTTTCATTTTCATTCTTCTATTCATTTTCAACCACACATTCTTCAATAAAATAATATTTTTCATCAGATCAATAACTTTTCCTTCTTTTTCAACCACACATTTCCCATCAAATCACTATTTCAAATTCATTCTTCCCTAATAATCTCCATCAAACACACTCTAAATCTTTCATGTCAAATTCAGATTTCAAAAGATCTTTCAGTTTATTAATTTGAGACTTGCTAGGTCCAGCTAACAGCATATCATCCACATAAAGTAGCAAGTAAACCTCACAACCGCTCTTTATGTTATTAAAATACAAGCAAGCATCAAATTCACTTCTTTTAAACCCTATTTTCAGCACATAAGCATCAAATCTCTTGTACAATTGTCTTGGGCTCTGTTTCAGCCCATACAAAGATTTCTCTAACTTGCACACATAATCAAATTTTCCCTTAGCCACAAAACCTTGTGGTTGGCTCATGTAGATATCCTCTTCCAACTCCCCATGTAGAAAAGCAGTTTTTACATCGAGTTGTTCAAGTTCCCAATTGAATTGAACCACAAGAGCCAACATTAATCTGATTGTCTTGTACTTAATCACGGGTGAAAATATTTCATTACAATCCACACCCTCCCTTTGAGTATAACCCTTAGCCACTAACCTCGTCTTAAACCTCACCGGATCAGTAGGGCTCAAACCCTCCTTTAACTTGTAAATCAACTTACAAGGAACCAATTTCTGATCTTTAGGTTTTTTAATGAGTTTTCAGGTTCTGTTATCACTCAAAGATTTCATTTCCTCCTGCATAGCTTTTAACCAACTTTCAGAATATTTTTCATTCACAGCTTCTTCCAAACTATCAGGTTCTATTTGTTCAAGGGCTTCACCTGAAACTAAGGCAAAATCAGTCATGTTTAGGGATTCATATCTAGGATTTGGCCTGATTTGCCTCCTCCCCCTATCCCTAGTAAGCTGATAATCTTGATTAGGTGGCTGATCATTAAAATGTTCAACTTCAACTGTTTCAATGGTTTCTTGAAGTTCAGTCACCCCTTCAGGTTCAAGTTCAGTTTCATTTTCAGCCTCATCTTCATTTTCAGGTTCTTGATGTATAGGGTCATTAACCTCATTCCCAGGTGTAGGTGAATCAAGTTTAGTCAGCTTCACCTCAGTCTGAATACTCTTCTCAGTTTCAGATTTGTTAGTTTCATCAGTTTTCTGTTTTAGGCATGGCATCTCAGATTCATTAAAGACTACATTTCTGTTGTTAATAATCTTAATGCCTTGAACCCCTAAAATCCACAACCTATAGCCCTTCACACCCTCGGGATATCCTAACATCACACATTTGACCGCCCTCGGCTCAAGTTTTCCTTCAGATTGGTGTGCAAATGCAGCACATCCAAACACCCTCAAGTGTTCTAGATTTGGAGGCTCTCCCGTCCACAACTCCTGTGGGGTCTTAAACCCTATACTGCTGGACGAAGACCTATTAATCAAGTAAGTTGCAGTACTTGCAGCTTCAGCCCAAAAGCCTTTCGCAAGGCCAGAGCTAATCAACATACACCTAACTTTGTTCATTATGGTCCTGTTCATTCTCTCAGCGACCCCATTCTGTTCAGGTGTGTATTTAACAGTTCTGTGTCTTGTTATGCCTTTCTGCTTACAGAAGTTGTCAAATTCAAAATTGCAGAATTCAAGCCCATTATCAGTTCTCAAAGTTTTAAGCTTATTATCTAGCTTATTTTCCACAGACTTCAACCAAATTCTAAAATTTTCAAAGGTTTCCGACTTAGCCTTCAAAGGGTAAATCCAAACATTTCTTGAATAATCATCCACTAAGGACAAGAAGTACTTGCTTCCACCAAATGTGGAGTGCTTCTCTGGGCCCCATAGATCAGCATGGACATAGTCCAATGGTCTGCTGGTCCTATGAGAGCTAGCTTCAAAGCTCACCTTATGGGACTTACCCAATACACATGTTTCACAAAATTCCATAGCTTCGATATCATCTTTTCCAAGTAATTTCTGATTACTTAAAGATTTTAACCCTTTGAACCCAATATGACCCATTCTGTTATGCCAAATTTCAGTTTTGTCTTTACTCACAGTAAGAAGGCTAGAATCAAATGGTATTTCAGTTCTACCCTCCAGATAGTACAACCTATTTCTTTTAGGTCCTTTCATAACTATGAGAGAGCCCCTCATAATTTTCAAAATTTTGTTACCAGACTTGAAGGTATATCCCTCATCTTCAAGAGAACCTAAGGAAATGAGGTTCCTCTTTAAATTAGGAACATATCTTACATTTCCAAGCTGCGTGACGGCTCCATCGTACATCCTGATGGCTATGTCACCAACTCCAACCACATTTTGAGAATTATTTACCCCATGTAGACCTTCCTATGTTCAGTCTCCTTATAGTTATAGAACCAAGACCTCTCAAGGCACATATAAAAAGTGCACCCTGTGTCTAGGATCCAATTTTTATCAAATTCTTCCTCAGACACATTAAGGACATGCAAACTGTCAAATTCAGAAACCATGGCAGCATTATCTTGATCAGAATTGTTCGGGTCTCTTTGTTTCCTTTTCCACTCAAAGCAGTCTTTCTTGAAATGTCCCAACTTTCCACAGTGATAACATTTCTTACCGCTCTTATCTTTAGATTTGGATCTCATTTTGGATTTCCCTCTCCCCTTCTTGTTATGGAAATTAAATTCTTTCTTTTCAGATCTTCCCCTAACAAATAAGCTCTCTTCACGAGAATGAGTTATATTGTCTCTTTTTAATTCAAGTTCCCTTGATTTTAAGGCATCTATGACAATAGCTTGAGTGAGAGTGTCCCTACCATATCTTATGGCATTTTTCATTTCTCTGTATGATTCGGGCAAAGAGTTTAGCAATATGACAGCTAAATCCTCATCGGCAAATTTTTTATCATTATGAGCCAGACTCTTAACAATTATGCTAAAGTCACTCAAATTCCCCTCAACATCCTTCCCGGGATCCATCTTAAAACTAAACAGCTTCTCCAACAAATATATCTTGTTAGGTAAAGTTTTAGTCAAGAACAAGGCATCTAGTTCAGTCCATAAAGTCCTAGCAGATTTAGCATTATCAACTTGTCTTACAATGTTATCAGATAAATGCAAAATAATAGAACTATAAGCAATTTCATTCATGTCTTCAATTTCATGTGGTTTAGCCTTTAACTCATCAGAAAAAGTAGAAGGATCATCGAGAGCTTTAGCAACTCTCTGTTGGACCAAAATGGCCCTCATTTTCTGTTTCCAAATTGAGTAATCCTCCTTTCCATCGAATTGCGATAATTCGACCCTCGAACCCATTACAGATTTTGTAAAAGAGTGGCATGTACTCGTGGACATAACAGAAAAGGTTTTGAAAAAATCTTTTCCAGATGATCAATATATAAATATGAATGCCGAGTTAAAACCAATTTTCAGAAATGAAGCACAATGAAATAATCCGTTCACGAAACACAGATATATAATGCAGGTAAATATGCTTCCAGGTTACAAATTAATCAGAAGAATTCAATCTACAGAATTCACAAACGTGCAACCAAGCAAACGTGCATATACCGGTAAGAATACCAAACCTAACCTAACGGAGAGTTTGGAATAATCTTACCAAACTACTTTTGAAAAACAGTAAATATACCAAAGTTTCACAATCGAACCGCCGAAGACGTCAAGCCAGGGGCAAAATCGTCCAACTTTTTTTGTATAACCTGAAACACAAAACTAAACACATCAATACGTTCAGGACATCAAAATAAGTATTCCGCCTAAAGGGACCATCGTCGGAAAACCTCCCACGCGCCGTCGTCGGAAAATGGGTCCGCCGCCGAATTTTCACACGCCACCTAGAAATGTTCTCCTCGGTCTGCTGAGCACCTCGGTGGTCTCGGAATTTCCAAATTCTTTCTGGTTTGATGGGAAATCGCGTTTGAAGTTTCAGTTTTTCAACAGATTTCGGGACAGCTTCTTCCTCCTGTTTTCTGCTGGTTTTCTGCTCGATTTCTGGGTTGTTCCAGATCTGTTTTTGGCCGGAAAACACCCCAACCTTGCTCTGATACCAGTTTGTTAGGATTATGAGTGTTTAAACAAACAAATACATCATATACATCAACATCCAATGCATAAACCAAGAACACGAAAAACTGAAAATGGAAGTTCCAACAATGGCCGAAAATCTGGAGCTTCTTCTTCCTTGCTTATGGTCGATTTGTAGGCTCAGGAACAGCTTCCACGCAATACAAATCACCCCACCAAGAGATAGCTAGAAGAACCGGCAAAGAACCCACCAAAACCGACCCTAAACTCTCTTAAATCACCACCTCAACTTAGCCCTATTTCATGCCTAAGATACCAAGGTATTCTACAATCCAAAACTCACCTCAAGCTCACCATTACACTCTTGAACAAGGTAGAAAACGAGAGAGAGAAAGAGATGAGAAGAGAGAGTCTTTTTGGAGAAGGTTTGGCCTCACCTTTCTTGCCCTAGCTTCACTCACCTGGGAGAGAGATGGAGTTGGTAGGTTTATGGATTCAAATGTGTTTGAAGCTTCTCAAGCAAGTTAGATAAAATATCTACCAATCAATCTCAACCAACCATTTTGATCCAAGGGCTCACATTTAATACAAGAGGTTAAGAGAACCATTAATTCTCACACAAAGCAAAGGTATTTTCTTTCTCAAACTCCTCGAGAGGGTGTGCAGCTGGTACTTGGTGCTGCGGAATGAGTGCACCAATTAGCTGCATCAGCACTTCGACCTGTTGATGCAACTATGTGATCTCATCACGTCTATTAAACTCCGCTTACTCAATATCACGATCTGATCGCTGAAAGTTAAACCAGCAAAAATACATCTAATTCATTAAACGAAGAGAGAACTACGCTGTTAGATGCCAGATAGGAATTATGCTATATGGCATTATTTCTCAATCTTTGTAATTCAGATGTTCTTTTCCTGGACATTTTTCCAGTCCCCGTAAAAGTTCTATACATCATAGTTGTAAGTGTTGATTTCAGTATTGTGGAATCAGTTTTCAAGTGCCCATGTTTCTAAGTCGACTATTAGTCAGTACAGACTTGACACTTCTTGTACGATTGGATAGACATATTCCCATTTGGCCAAGAAAATGGATTTGCATTTTTTTTGTATACTCTCTCCTAGTGTTGGTGTATCTCTCTATTTTCATCCAGCAATGACCGCCTCGTTGTTGTGTGTACCCTCAGGGAGAACTAGGATTGTCTTTCACCTAAAGAATTTAAAATAATTCAGACAAAAAGTTAGAAATCATTGCTGATAACATAAAATGTAATTATAGAGGGTGAAAAACACGGTTTGCCTCCCTGTTTCATTTTGTTCGCTGAATTTTCTTTCTCCATCGAACTTATTTCGCAAAGTAACGTATACGCTTACGCAAAGAACGCATTGTTTATATCATGTTCGCATCCAGCATCAAAGTGATAAGTGGTTCTTGTAAATGAAAATTTAACAAAACAAAACTTGCTAGTATAAGGTTGATTTCAATGTTGTGGAATCAGCTTTGAAGTGTCGAAGTTTTCAAGGCGACTATATTCAGATTTGACAGTTCTTATATAACTTTGACCAATATATTCAGATTTGTCTAATGCAATGCATTTGCTTTGCACTGTAAACTATTTTTTAAATTTTAACCCAATTACTGTTGAAATTATGGATCTAAAGCTTTACAAATAAAACTCTAAAATATTATAAGTAGGTTTGGGCACGGTTCAATTCGGTTCTGAAGAGAATCGAACCGAATCGAAAATTTTCGGGTAGTTAGTAAACGGAACCGTCGGGTTCAAATATAATTTTGGAACCGGTCGGGTTCGGATTCGGTTCCGTTCGATTCTATACTATAATTAATTTTTTTTAACATTTATAACAGTATTACATAAATACAACTATTGACAGTCTGACATGTTCAATCTTTGCTTTTACAAATTAAAACATCGGTGATCCATATCAATAATTCATTTGCTTCAAACCTTCAAGTCTACATAAAAAAATAAAATATAAATTAGAAGTTATAGAGATAAAATATTTTAAAGTATTGATAATACTTACCAACTATTTGATTTAATCATCAATTATTTGACTTGTCATACTAATTAGTAACTAGTACTAAGAAATTCTACAAGAAAAAATTGGGTTGAGTTAGGCTGGACTGGACTAGTTAGGCATGTACTTAGGAGTTGGAGTATTAATCAACTAATTAGTTAATCTGCTAATTTGTTTAGAAAAAATTAAAATAATTTGATTTATCCCATGTATAAAAATTAAATAATTTAAAAAGGTTCGATTCTTGGTTTAGAACCGAGACCCGAACCGAACCCGTCGGTTCTCAATTCAAATACTCGTTCATGTATTTAACTTACGAAGAATGGCTCGATTCGGTTCGATCCGATTCGGTTCGGTTCGGGAGATATGCCCAACCCTAGTTGTAAGATTAACATCAAAAAAGGAGGAACAAAAATGTTGGAGTAACCGGTTATGACAGTGACCGAATTTAGGCAAAAACAAAGATATTAACTCTAGTTTTCTTACCAGAAAATCAAAGGAGAAGAGAGAACTTTAGGGCTACATTTTGAATGTATTATCTTCTTAATTTTCAAGATATACAATGCTCTCATATATAGAGCAATTTGTTAGACTTCTATCAACTAATCTATCTATTATCATGCTATTTACTTGTCTATGACCATACTAGACAATACAATGACAGTATATACTACTATTCCAAGGAGTTAGACATCAACAAAATATGTAATCAAAGCTAAAATATATTTTTGAGTGACAACTAAATATCACAACTTCAACAATTACGAATAAGATGGAATGTTAAAAACCGTTAATATTTATGGATGTGTAACAAAGGCTAAATTCAGCAAGTAAATAAAGTTAAAGAGTAATCAAGCTTGTGGTCAATAATGGACTCAGCTCATGCCATGTGATAATTGAGTTCACGGTAACTCTAAGTCAAGATCCATGTCACCTTACAATATAAACATGGGGCGATCACATGCCGAAGGTCAATTAAATAAGAAAAAGTTCTACGAAATTTTCTTCGCAAAAACTTATCCAACACAAGAAAGTATTAGAGGTTTCTTGACCTTTGTATCTTCAGTTTGTATGATGGCCAATCAGAATGACTGAGCTGGTTGTTTTACAGAAATTCTCGAAGATAATTTTGATTAGTAACCACGTCAACAACCTAAATTAATCTTAAAGTCCTCACGATATGTTACTAAACTGTAATGATTAAACTATTAGGCTTTCAGAAGAATGCGACATTTTCTGAACATTTGCTTATATGATTGAAGCGAATTTTTTAGCAGAAAAATTTGGTATTGTAATGCGAATTCCATTGCCAAGAGACTTGAGAAAGAAAAAATTGTTTGAACACAAACTTTAAATAAATAAATTTTTATCCCTTTAACAATTTAAACTTCTAGATAAAGGGATATATGACACGGTAGGCCAAATATGGGAATTCAAATCTCACCGACATTCACTTATAAAAATTGTGCATGTGTCATGTCTTTGGTAAATTCAGCCAGCGTGTAAGGGAGTACGTTGATGACAAGATTCAACTAAATATATAAATATTTAACATCTCTAACAGCATAATCTTTCAGAATAGGTGATTTAACAAACCCCATATAGTCACTCTTCCTATAAAAGACAAATGTCCTCAAAGTTAAATGAAAATAATGTAACCAATGATTCCCTAAGAAAATGCTAAATTAAGTTATTAAAATTTGCGGTTCAATCATAAAAGGTCAATCTTATTTAGAGGCGTAGTCCAAGACTTAGTATGTTGGTCTATATTTCGATAATTAGCCGATATGGAGTTTATCTTTTAACATGTCCTTACAAAATGGTGGCTCGATTGAGCAAATCAATATTGAAATTCATGTGTTCGTTTTTTAGTTTTAATTGGATCGAATTGCTCGTTAGAGCATGGCAAACTCTGATACCATGTAGAATTTGAGAAATTAATGTAATCTCATTTTCATGGATAGATCAAATGTAATTTACAACGATTTATTTATAGATTATATAGGATAAATAGATAAAAATAAAATTACTAATTGATAACTATAAAGAAAAGTTATCTCCTAAAATTCACCCATCTAGAAGTAACTTTTCTAAAATCTGGCAATGCTTCTCTGGATTGATTTGATAGACTTTCCTTCCGAAGTAAATTAATCCCTCCAACATGCTCAAGTCTGATGATAGGGAACAATGGGAGGAAAACTACAACCACATGATTGGTTCAAAAAGAACTACTTACATCCATAATACGAGACGTGTAATTGGGGCAGACAGAAGTTACGGACCAAAACGGTCAAGGCCACCCGTGCCTGGACATTGAGCCTTAATTATTAGAACCTTGCTACACAACCCAACATCTCTAGGGTATATAGAGTAGCTTCGACTTCGACATACTAGCCCAACAGAATCTAACATCAATAGAATTAAATTAACGCCTATTAGCCTATACAAAAATGTTGTTGACGTAGTGTGCAAAATAAAAAAGTATAGTCGATTTTTTCATTGGATTGTGCTTGAGGTACATAATTTTATGTACATAAAGTACACCAAGATTTATCCGTTTTCACGTAAGGTAGACTGACTCTGCAAGCATAAAGAGCAAGACCTCACTATTCAAAGTCAATATTGATGGCAACGGGTAGACCGACTCTGCAAGCATACAGAGCAAGACCTCACTATTCAAAGTCAATATTGATGGAAACGGGAAAAATGGTATAATCCATTTATCAAAGACTAGTAAACGATTGAATATTTCCCTTGTTCACATTGACCTGTTATATCCCTGTCAATGAAAACAATGTCCTTATCAAATTTAATCATGGGTAGAATTTTGAAGCATATTCTTGACCTTATAATGCTTGAGATTGCCAATTGGATGACTTTTCTGCACTGGCAATATCTCAATCCTCATAAGCATTGGTCGTGACAAGAAACTAGAAGTGTACATGGACATCATATTCAGTCAATATGAAATAATGCTGCCATTTACCGTCTGCATATCAATTCTATTAAGCAAGAAGAACTGACAGACATAGGAAGAACTAGAACCATGAAGATATTGAATAAAGATTTCCCCTTACTTTTTATTTTAACCTTGTTAATGTCTGTCCAGAAGATTTCCAATGCACCGGATACTATAACTACTTCACAGATCCTTAGAGATGGTGAGACCATTGTTTCATCTGATGGAACCTTTGAATTGGGATTTTTTAGCCCAGGAAATTCCAAGAATCGATACGTGGGCATGTGGTATAAGAAGATAACAGTTACGACTGTGGTATGGGTTGCCAACAGAGAAGTTCCACTTACCCACAGATCAGGGCTCTTGAAGGTTGTCGAGCCAGGACTACTTGTTCTGCAAAACGACACTAATGGTGTCATCATATGGTCTTCTAACACATCACGACCTGTGAAAACTCCGGTTGCAAAATTGCTGGACTCAGGAAACCTTGTCGTGAGAGAAACAAATGATGATGGCCCCGAGAATTTCCTCTGGGAGAGTTTTAATTATCCGACTGATACAATGTTCTCAGGAATGAAGTTTGGTTGGAACTTCAGAACTGGTCATGAAGTGTATCTATCATCGTGGAAGAGCAATGATGATCCATCTAAGGGAGATTTTAGTTATCACTTTGATCCTACTGGCTATCCTCAACATGTGGTGAAAAAAGGTTCGGTTGTGCAGTATAAAACTGGACCTTGGAATGGACTCCGCTATAGTGGGACGCCAAACTTGAGGAAAAATCCTATTTACAGATATGGAATAGTTCTAAATAAAAACGAGGCCTACTATTCTTTTGAGCTTCTGAACAGATCAATTATTTCAAAGTTTACATTGACAGCAAGTGGTATTGGACAGCGCTCAACTTGGATCAATCGAACACAGGGATGGGTGGTATACATCACTGCTCCAACAGATAATTGTGATATTTATGGATTGTGTGGTTCATATGGTAGTTGCAATATTGCGAGTTCTCCGGTTTGTGGATGTTTCGATAATTTTTTTCCTAAAGATCCAAATGGATGGTCCAATGGAGATTGGTCGAATGGGTGTGTTCGCAGAGCTCCCTTGAATTGTCAAAATGGAGATGTATTTCTCAAGTATTCTGGTATTAAATTGCCAGACACACAATATTCTTGGTCTAACTCGAGTATGACACTCAAAGAATGCAAGGAAAAATGCTTAAAGAATTGCTCTTGTACAGCTTATACTTACTTGGATATAAGCAGAGGGAGAAGTGGATGCCTACTTTGGTTTAAAGACCTAATTAACATCAGAGAACTATCTGAAGAAGGTGAAGATATATACATCAGAATGGCTTCTTCTGAATTAGGTAACATTATGTAATATATGAAACCCAAATATTTAATCTTGCCTTATTTTCCTTTATAGATGATCTGTATACTTGCCAATTTCTATGTTCTATATCAATGAAAAAGAACTAATTTTATTTGGATATAAATTTTTGCAGAGTTGGAAGGGATGAAAAGAAAAGTTCTTGAAGTAGGTTTGTCGTTGTCCATTGTAATGCTTCTGCTTGGGCTTAGTCTGTTGCTGTATCTTCGAAGAAGGAAGATAAGAAATCACAGGCTCAGAACAGGCAGTAAGAAAAATCTACCATTTTCAACTACAGACATTAGGAGAAACCAAGCTTATCCACACTCAACTAATTGAAATCCTTCTTTTGCTTTTCTCTATCATGTTACATCCAATTCATCACTTTTGTTTCAGGGAGGCAGGAAGACAACTTTATGGACCGTAAAAATGATGAAAGTCAAAACAAAGACATAGAACTGCCGCTGTTTGATTTATATACAATAATTAAAGCTACAGATAATTTTTCAATTAATAACAAGCTTGGAGAGGGTGGGTTTGGACCTGTTTACAAGGTAATATATAATTTTTTTCATTTTTTAGTTTTAGTCTAACAGGGGAGGCACCACACTCGGGATAGATGCTCTAAGATATTTATCCTGTGTCCCAAATTTATGAATGATCAATAAACAACAGTATCTGATATTTTGTTCGTATAATCATTTGGAAATTTACTCCTTTTTAATGTGAAATTAAGTTCTTTAATACAAAAATATATGAACATCACACTAGGCCACGTGAAAAGTGAGTGGAAGATGATATGCAAATTGCCATTTTGCAAAACAGATACCTTTTCCATGTATAATTTCTGATATAGGGCCTACTGGAGGAGGGGCAGGAAATTGCTGTCAAAAGGCTATCTAGAAATTCCCTCCAAGGACTCGATGAGTTCAAGAATGAAGTTATCTGTATAGCTAAACTACAACATCGAAATCTTGTGAAGCTTCTAGGATGCTGCATTCAAAGAGAAGAAAAGATGTTGATTTATGAATTCCTGCCCAATAGAAGTCTTGACTTGATTCTATTCGGTAAGAAATATTCACTTCGCACAATTATCTCAATAGCAAGTTCTATCATTAAGTGCAAGTTACACTTAATGACATAAAGAAGTTTCACACACATTTTCTGAGTCCTGAAGAAAAAAATTCTAATCAATTCTAATATGGGGTATAGACCATTGTTCTTTTGCAACATGTGAAGTTTCATGCTCCTGTGTGCTTGAAGTTATGTCGTTATAGATGTTGGATTTGATTTTTCATTTCCAATGACCCAACAAATTATCCTCACGAGCAGAGAAAAACTTATGGCAGATTCAATGCGAAGTGCAGTACTTGATTGGCCTAAGCGCTTTAACGTTATAAATGGTATTGCTCGGGGACTTTTGTATCTCCATCAAGATTCCCGTCTCAGAATCATCCATAGAGACCTCAAAGCTAGCAACATTTTGCTTGATTCTGACATGAACCCAAAGATATCGGACTTCGGATTGGCTAGAAGTTTTGGAGGAAATGAGACTGGAGCTAATACGAGCCGAGTAGTTGGAACATAGTAAGTATCTTAATCCCATAATTTGTGAAATGCTATTCTATTGCTTATAACTTAGATGCCTGATAAATTTTATCATGCAGTGGCTACATGTCCCCCGAATATGCTATAGATGGTATGTTTTCAGTGAAATCAGATGTATTTAGTTTTGGCGTTTTGATGCTTGAGATTGTAAGTGGAAAAAGAAACAGAGGATATTCTCATATTGATCACCACCACAACCTTCTTGGACATGTAAGTATAGTGTATACTCACATTGTAATGAAATTATTCCTTATGGCACTTGGATTCAAAAGACGGTCCTTTAAAGGAGTTCAATTAGTACAGGCATGGATGTTGTATAAAGAAGGAAGGTCACTGGAATTCGTCGATGATTACCTTGGCGTTTCAGGTTATTTATCAGAAGTGCTGAGATCCATCCATGTGGGATTGTTGTGCGTTCAACAACGTCCAGAACACAGGCCAAGCATGTCTTCGGTAGTGTTTATGCTTGAGAATGAAGTTGAGTTGCCTCAAGCTAAACAACCTGGTTTTTTCACAGAAAGAGATTTATTTGCTGCTGAAAGTTCAAGTAGCACAAATGCACCAAGCTCAATAAACCAAATGACCATTACACAAATGGAAGCACGATAAGTTAACAAGTTAAATTTTTTTTTCTCATATTTCTTTTATCATTATTCTTAAACCGGAATACTAAATTGTATTTCTATTCATTACATACATTAATTTTCTATTTCAGTAGTTGGAGAATCTATTTTTAATAGGAATCATGTCCCATGTTCAAGTCCTCTCATAAATGCTTTACAGTCATGTATGCATCTGTAGTATGAACAGTCAAAACACATGCCTCCATTCCTGAGTAATCAATTTTGATCATGAAATTGGTTTGAACACTGAGTTGATTAAAGTCCATATGGCTGTGTTGTGAGAATAGTTACAACGGAAGGATCATCCAATCTTTTCTAGGGAGTAAGAACCTATTAAGCCCCCGTTTAGCAAGCAATCTATGAACGTTTTATAAATTTAGTCAAAATCAACATTAATTTTAGCCACACATTCATTACTATTATCCACAAATTTTGTGAGACCCACTACTATTTATTTTTATATATCATTTATAATTGTTCCAAACAAGTTAAATCAGTCTTTCAATCCCATCCCTCGTAACAGTATAATCAATCTCAGCTGGAAATTGTTTTTGCTGCCTCTATTTTTTGAGAAATTGGACTCTTAGATGCACTTTCAATTCGCTAAACAGGAAAAAAAAAATTCATTTCAAACGATAAGAACAACATACCTCAATTGGTGAATTCAGCAAATAGGATACCGAAGTGGAGCAAAAACAATCCAGTCCAAACCCTTCAAAAGAATTATCTCTTTTTCTTTCAATCGGGAAAACAAAATAGCACATTATCTTCATTCTAGTGCTCATTTTTGTTCTATCTCTTGTTATCTTCACTGTGTCAGACACATATAATGCTTAAACTGAGTCTACAAAACAATAAGATAAAAAGTTGAATATTTGGCATTGATGAATTAAATGGTATATTATTTATGTTAATTATTGTTCTTATTGATGATGTTGTTATCGTTCTATCATCGATGATGACACAAAAATAAAGAAACAAAAAAACTTGAAACATCCAACTGAGACAACACGACTACTACTCTCCAGAAGATCGAACAACATTTAGAATTCTTGTACAAATAAACAACACAAGCTTGAAATAGTCACCTTGAACTATAGCATTCAACATCAGAGAGTTGAAAGTCAAAGCTAAGGTCGAATAAATTCTGAGGCTAGATCTCAAGAGGTACCTAAATATATATAGAGTATTGGTCTTTACCCAGTTCAACCTGAAAGCTAGCATAATATATCTAACATTAGATAAATTAAATTAACTTAATTTGACCTACACAAATTTATAGATGATGTTTTCTTTTAAGTTAAACTGTTAATTATTCCTTGTCAAAATCAATGGAAATAGAGAAGAAAATAGCTCCAGATAAATTGTTTTCCCAATGGTATATATTTTATTTATGGAGATACTTGTACCAAATTTTATGCTCTATTTTCCGCACGTACCATGTCCATAGGTTCCTCGTTTCGCTTCTTTGATTTGAGTGTTTGATCCATTACTTTACATTTTCATTTTTATTTCCAAACACTTTGATTCATATGGATTTCCTCTTTAATTCTTTAGCCACCTTTAATCATGTCCCAAGTATAGCTACTCCAATATTATTATTATTTTTTTTTTTATGTTAATACCAAATTGCTTGACACTTCAACAAACACTTTATTTTTACTATTTATTATACATTTTACAATATTGTTTTCTCCTCATATTATATATATATATATATATTGAAGTAGTGTATTAATGTTATGATATGATAATGGAAAAAAGTGAACGACTGACTCAAAGTTTGAGAAAATTATGTCGATGGTAATATAAAGTTGTCGAGTTGTTACTAGGCATTACTAATAAGGTAACGAAAATAGAATTTTGTTCGGTTTAATAAAATTTATATTATTTATCAAATATGCATTTGAATTTTGAAGTACTATTTCTACCCATAGATTTTGAATGTGAATTTTCAATATTTTTTTTTTAAACGCTTTTGGTAATTTAGTTAATTTCCTAATAATCGATCCAATTATGGGCCCACAAAATTTGATAAGGAAAAGTCAAAGACAAAGATATAAAATCTAATGATTAATACACACCAAATAAGTAATAATAATTGAAAAAACAAACAATTTTTTTTTTTTTTAACCATAGACTGGTCAGACTTTGGAACCATTTAAGGTGATGGTCCAAAGAACTAACCCATCCATATCAATGGAATAGTGTTCATACTCGGAACTAATCATGCATAGATATTTGGAGCATAATATTCAGATTTGCCAATTGGGTGCCGTGGCTGTAGTGACAATTTCTCAATCCACTTACGAATTAATCCAAGTCAAGAAGTTGAGGTGTGAAAAGTTGACATCATATTAAAACAGTATACCCCATTTGACCCACATTCTCATTTTCATTTTCATTCTTTTACTCATTTTCAACCACACATTTTTCAATAAAATAATATTTTCTATCACATCAATAACTTTTTTTTCTTTTTCAACCACACATTTTCCATCATATCACTATTTCAAAATTCATTCTTCCCCAATAATTTCCATTAAACACACTCTTATTTATTTATTTTTTGGCCCACCTATGAATTGTATTACAGAAGAAAAACATAGAGAGAGAGAGAGAACAAGAATCATGCAGATATCAAATAAATTATTTGCCCTTAACTTTGTGATGATGACATAGGAGCATATAATTTGTTAACAAACAAGAGAAAGATCACGAAGTAAGGAATAATTGAGAAAAAAGAAAAATCAATTTTTATTCATATATTTTGGATTTCTATTATATTGAATAAGCCTCTCTATTTATAGCTTAAATAAATTAAAACAAGTTAGAAAGGAAACAAAATTCTAGTAAACTAGAATTATATCAAAATATCAAAAATAATCTTATCTAATCTAATTTAATCAAAATAACATATTTAGAATCAAGCTCTACTTTTAAAACCATATCTAAACTGTACTTCTATTTTTATCTTTATAATTATCTTGATCTCCATCATTTTTTCACCATTGAGAGAACTTGACTCCGAATCAACTTTTGAATGTTTGCACTTTGGTCCTCGAATTTTGAAATTCTTCATTTTTTTCACTCGAATTTGGTTCCTTTCCTTCAATTTCACCTCCAAGCATATAGTTTCACCTAACAAATAATATGTACACAAGATTAAGCAAATAATTTATCAAAATTAATATGACATATCCTCATTGATGGCCTAGATACGTACAATATATTTTTATCAATTAATCTACATTTACATATTTCCCTCAACTCTTCGTTGATGGCAGCTAGCATCTTCATATTTTCCTTCACTCTAGGTTGATGGTGATACATTGAACTGTCTAGGGGCTGATTTAGGGTCGGGCTGGACAGGGCTACAGTCCGGCCCTCCAGCCCAAATACTAATAAAAAAAAATATTAATTTTTTTTTCATATTAATCCGTGCTAAATTTTTTCCTAGAACTGTCCTATCCATAGCATTGAAATTGTGGTTCTATCTCAGCGGTCCTAAGCAAGCATAGAAATTATTGGTAACTTTTTCTATAGAAAAAAAAAATTAAAATTAAAATCTACATGTAACAAACAAACAAACAAACACAGAACAAATAGAGCAGCAAAAATGAAGAACAGGAAGGAGAAAAAAGTCCTTTTTTGGAGAGGGAGAGAAGTCCTGTATTTTGCTTAAATAAAAAATGGTAACTTCCAACTGATATATAAAAATGAAAAGCTATCAGTTTTGGCTACACAAGAGCCATTCTTTTTCACCTATTCAAGAAACTTAATTATTTACTTATACATGAAACCTGGACTAAAGTACAGAAAACCGGAATTTAGAGAACATAAATCTAATCATCTTGGTTTCTGCAGGTCACCTTTCCTCTGCGGTAGTTGACCTTGACAGCCTAGATCAGGAATTTGAGAGCAAATCTTCAAGTCCATTATAAACATTTTCTTGACCTTAAAAGTACTACGTCTGATTCCCAAATCAAGAAACTAAACTGTGAGCACTGGAGCCCAATATTCACGAAAATACGTTCGATTTAAAATTATTGTAAATGTACGATTCGTTACAAATAATAAAATGGACTTTTAGAATCCAAATTGTTGATCCCACAGAGATTGAGTAGCTTAATACTAATTATCTCGATCTTAACTGAAATTAGATGAGTTTTTGATGAGTTTGATACTAAATTCCAACCGAACAAGATTATGAAAACTAATATGGATGATTTGATTAAACTAAATGCAAATTATACTAGAATTCAATATGAAAGTCGAATGCAAATTGATTAAGTTGATAAGAAAAAAATGTACTAGGATCACGAATCCCCATGTTACAATCCATTTAAATCATAGTTTTACAATTTGACAACACAATTAAATATTGAAGAATCAATGTTCCTATTAAATTTAACAATCTCTTTCGAGTAATGGTAAACTTATTCTATCATGCGATCCGACTATATTTTTATAACGAATACAAACATAAAATAACGCATTAACTTTTATGAACACTTAAAAATTCACATAGAGCGTAACGGTATATTTCTATCCCCTATCGGACCCTATGACAATTTATACTACGTCGAATCTATTTCCCTTCTTTCGAATGCATGAAATAGATCACTACATTGATATAATTAATGCGCGCACAATAATTAGATGGAATAAATACGTATAAATCATTCAATAATTCAAAAACGTGTTTTAATGTCAAAAATATAAAATTAAAGATTAAAATATCATGTTACCAGGTTCATCAATCTTCCAGTACAAGAAAAATTAGTCTAACATGCTAAAGAAAGAAAAACAAAAGAGTAAATAGAGAAACGTCATCACTCGAGTAGATATTCAATTAATTCCTTGAAGTGTTTGATGAATTTTCGCGTTATTCCTTGTGTTCTTGCTCTCCAATGTCAAAATAATCTCTAAAAGTGCGTAGCTCCCTTTTTCTTGTCGAGTCTAGGGTTAAAAAGAGGTCCCAATTGAGTTTCCATAAGTGGTTGAAGATTGCACCATGCGGCCGCATGGTACAATCAACTTTCAAGTTGTGTCGTTTTGATACCCGAACTCCGTTCTTCCTCATTTTGACATCTTTTCTTCATTCTCTTCCTTCCAATACCCTTAAATATCACCAATCTCATACTTAGTTCTTTCTCATTCTTGATTTGGGTCTCAAGTCAACTTTCGAATAAGTGCATCTTAGTTGCTGAACTTTGTCTTTCTTTCTTTTTGGTCATTTCTTGCTCATTTTCAATCATTTTTCGTTATTTCCATCGATATAGTCTGCAAATACAATTTACATATAATTAAGTCATATTTCAACATAATTACAATCAATTGTTCATGTTTTATAACCTAAATAAGTGCGTAAAACGCACTTATCACCCAAGATCTGTCAATATGCATTCAAGCTAATGTTTGACGCCTGCCTATCAATTCTATTTGATAAGAAAAAGTGAAACACCCTGAAACCATGAAGATATCAAATAAAGATTTCCTTTTACATTTTGTCATAAGCTTCTTTTATGTCCATCCAGAAATCACGAAAAGATTCTATAACTACTGCACAGATCCTCAAAGATGGTGATACCATGGTGTCATATGGCAGAAGCTAAGAATTGGGATTCTTTAGCCCTGGAAATTTGAATTTTTTTTTTTTTTAGATTAATGGCGCTCCCACCTAATCTGTCCTGAACTTTGGTGAAAGAGGTAAATCGCAGATTATGCCTTCAAGAGTACAAGACACTTACCGAAGAGTCAAATCCATATTTCAGGATTTGAACTTTTGACGCGACAGCCTCAAGTAAAGTTGGATTTCTCCACCTTCCCCTTTTACTACTTGGAGATGTGTCTTGGGGGCCTGGAAATTTGAATAATTGATACATGGGCATGTGGTACAAGGACATTACATTTACGACCGTGTTATGTGTTGCCAACAGAGAATTTCCACCTACATATATATCTGGATTCTTGAAGGTCATCAAGCACTGGCGGACCCAGGGGTCCCGCAGGGTCCTGGGACCCTCTAGTTTTTGCAATTTTTTTTTTCTTTCTTTTTTTTTTTTTTTTTTGTGAAATTACAGCCCAAGTTTTTTTAAAAAAAATAAATAAAATAAAACTTAACCATTTAACCCAAGAGCCCAACCCAAAACAGTAGAAACTTACGTCAAAAAATCGTCTGCGCAATCGAATCAGAGATCAATGGTTGAATGATAGTTTAATTGCATATATTGAGAAAGATGTTTTTGCCAAGATCGAAAATTATGTAATTCTGAAACGTTATCAAAGTATGAGAACACGTAGAGAACGATTGTAATAAAATATCTCTTACTTTAATTTTTTTGGCAAGTCTGAGACATTCATATATTGAGTTCTCTTACTGTTTTCATTCTTATCTTTGAGTTGCACTGAGTTTATTTATGCTGCATTACATCATCAAGATTAAGGCTTATACATTGTGCCAGATTGATTTTGTAAAAATATTTTCTTTCATTTATCTGTTTAATTTTTTGAATGTTTTGTAGTGCTTATGAAATGCACAAATTGTACAGGTTCTTTAATTATTATGAACGTTTGTACTATTCCCTTAGCTTAAAAAAAAATTCGAGGGCAGCGCCCGTACTCCCTCCCTCCTTTACCTCAATATCTTCCATTTTAGGACCCCCCAACTCAAATATCCTGGTTCCGCTACTGTCATCGAGCCAGGACTTCTAGTTCTTCGAAACAACAATAATGGTGGCATCATATGGTTTTTTAATGCATCACAACCTGTGAAATCACAGGTTGTAAAACTACTGGACTCGGAAACCTTGTAGTGAAAGATGTATATGATGATGACCTGGGAAATTTCCTTTGAGAGAGTTCTCCATTATCTAACTGATACAATTTTCTCAGGATTGTTTCAAGATTGATTTTATCGACAACTTATGTTGAGATGGAACACCAGTCTTTTTGTCAATGTAATCAGCCCAAAATCTAGCTTGAGCTTTTTCATAAGGATCAGAGGGGAGCAATGGAGCTTTACCATTCCAAACCTCATCAATGTATTGGACTATAATATTTGATTCACAAATTGGTTTTCCATTGTGAATCAAAATCGGGACTTTCTTGTGAACCGGGTTCATTTGCATGAGCAGGGGAGATTTGTTTGGCAGTTCTTCTTCTCTGTACTCATAATCGAGTCCCTTCTCTTCCAGTGCAATTCTAACCCTGGATCCAAACATGCTTGGCCAGTAATTTAGCAAAATCAATTCATCATTACCCATTTTCTTGATAATAACAAGAAAACCTAAATGGCAGCAAATATATACAGGTTGAGTGTATTTAGGACTGGTTCCAAGAATGGTTATTTCCTAACAATATAAAAGAGTCAGTTTTTTTTTTGCCACGTGTCGGCATTTTGTATCGTTTCCTAAAACGGCGTCGTGTGTTGTTGGGGGAAAACAAAAATGAGGGCAATGTATCGCACTGTGCAAAAAACATGCCTGTGTACCAGAGAAGAGTCTTCAAGCCCTAAGAAGAAATCGTCTGTCTTGTGCGAAATAAATTGTTTCCTCTCTCGCTTTATCAGACACAGCCGTAAGAAGAGAAAGCCATAAGTAGTGAAGAAAGGTAGAATTATATACCTCATTTCCCTAAAGAGAAGAAAGGTAGAAGAAAAGTTATATAAATTATCTATTCCTCATTTTCCTGAAGATTTTTAGAGATCTTATGCGTAAACCATCGGCCGGGTTGGCAGCAACCACAATTCTGTGTATCTTCTGTGAAAAACATCGACGGTGCAGTGAAGCGTCTCGACCAGAACGAAAAAAAAAATCTCCATTCAAATCACAAAAAAGAAGTTGAGTAAAAGCTTTCGAACGGGACAACAAAGATCGATTTATGCACAAAAACAAAAATCTATCGTGTTGCACAAAAACAAAAACTATTCTGTCTTCACAATGAACAAATCTCTGCCTTCGTCACCACCGTAGCGCCAGCAAATTCTGGACACACGAGGGCCAGATTGGCAATCCTTTTAGTTTGAATAAAAAGTTGTAGCAGCAGTCGAGCTCTCTGCTTTATCATTTTGCTCTGAGAGATATGTCCTCGAAAGCTTCTTCTGGAGGTACCGTAGGCTGGTTTTGAAGGTAGGATTGAGGATTTGGGGCTAAATAAAGTTAAAGGATAGAGCAATTGCAACGACAACAAGGAGGAGGGGGACCCAGGTACGAATTTTTTTACCCAATTCTTTTATGGGAATTTCAAGGAATGATGAAAAGAAAGTTTGGAATTTTTGTTCTGCTGGTTTTCATATGTTTAATTTGGTTTCAGATGTAAACAGTAAGAAAAGAAGAAAGGTAGAATTATCTATTCCTGTAGAAAAGTTATATAAATTATTGTTAATATTTTGGGAAGTTGGGTATAGGAAGAAGGTATAAACTTGAAGATAGTTTTGCTCCATCGTTTATGAAGATAGTTTTTTTTAAACCAAATCTATCTTATCTTATGTGCAATTACGACAAAGTGTAAGAAAAAAAATTACGTATTATGGAGCTAAGAACTCTATAGCACTTAATGCTCCTCAGGGAGCACTCAAGTGTTGATTGGATGGAGCACTTTTCAAGTGCTGGTTTTCAATTTACTTATTTTTATTAGTGTGAAATTTTTAAATTTTTTTAAATTAGTTTTTGGCGTTTCTTTTTATTAGGTGAAGATTTTAATTTTTGTAAAATATCTTAATTTGGTGTTTGGAGAGAAATATTTGATATTGTTTTTTGCTGAATTGGATATTTATTATATATTAGTTATTTTTATTAGTGCGAAGATTCTAATTTTTTGAAAATCATCTTAATTTAGTTTTCGGCATTGTTTTTTATGACCGCAAAACTTTTACTTTTGTTAGAATATCTTAATTTAGTGTTTGGCGATCTTATAATTAAATATTTAGTAAATATTTGATATTATTTCTTGTCGAACTGCATATTTATTATATATTAGTTATTGTTATTAGCGTGAAGATTTTAGTTTTTTTAAAAAAATTATCGGCGTTGTTTTTTATTAGGTGAAGATTTTAATTTTTTTTAAATATCTTAATTTAGTGTTCGGCGACAAATATTTGATATTATTTTTTGCCGAATTACATATTTATTATATATTAGTTATTTTTATTAGCGCGAAGATTTTTATTTCTTTAAAAATTATCGGCGTTCTTTTTTATTAGGTGAAGATTTTAATTTTTTACAAATATCTTAATTTAGTGTTTGGCGACAAATATTTGATATTATTTTTTGCCGAATTGCATATTTATTATATATTAGTTATTTTTTTTAGTGTGAAAATTTGAATTTGTTTAAAATCGTGTTAATTTAGTTTTTGGCATTATTTTTTATTACCGCGAAGATTTTAATTTTTTACAAATATCTTAATTTAGTGTTTGGCGGCAAATATTTGATATTATTTTTTGCCGAATTGCATATTTATTATATATTTATTATATATTAGTTATTTTTTTTAGTGTGAAAATTTGAATTTGTTTAAAATCGTCTTAATTTAGTTTTTGGCATTATTTTTTATTACCGCGAAGATTTTAATTTTTTAAAATATGTTAATTTATTGTTCGGCGAACTTATAATTAAATATTTAGTGAATATTTGGTCGAGCGCCATGGCGTTGCTAATTCTACTAATTTCTTTTGAATTATATAGTAACCAAGTCACCCCAACACATCCTATCCTTGTCCTAATCCTAATCCTAATCCTAATCCTATCCTATCCTAATTCTAATCCTATCCTAATCCTAATCCTATCCTAATTCCTATTTCTAATCCTAATCCTAATAATATAAAAGAACGAGTTTTACTTTTGTTGTGTGTCAGCAATTTGTGTTGTTAAATAATACGGTGTTGTTAATCTTATTAATTTGATTCTTACAATTGTTGAAAACTTCTACTCTTTATTTTTATCTTTTTGTTTCTCATTTTTATTCGTTGAGCGTCATGACATTATTAATTCTACTAATTTTCTTAACAAAGAAAATTAGACCGCTTCCTCTGTCAACTTGCTTCATTCCACTGAACCAAATTAATACCATGGTTTGTAACGAAACATAATAACCCTAAAAAATTAAGAAAAATGATAGTTAGTTCAAGAGAACAAAAAATTGAAAAGCAGAATCTATAGAAACAATTTTATATCGTTAATCGACACCATGTCATTTTGAGACAATTTTTGACGCTGGAAAATTTTTTTTGAGGGCAATGTCTCAAACAGTGCAAAACATGCTTTAATTGCTTACATTAAACTGTCTCCTCTCTTGCTGTGTACCAGATAAGAGCAAGCCCTAGCAAGAAATTGAGACCAAGCCCTAAGAAGAAATTGTCTTAATTGCTCTCCTTGAAGGCAAAATAAACTGTTTCCTCTCTCTCTCTATCAGACCAAGCCCTAAGAACAGAAGAAAGGTAGAATTATCTATCTATTTTCCTGTGGAAAGTTATAAATTATTGTTAATATTTTTGAAAGTTGGTTATAGGAAGAAGGTATAAACTTGAAGATAGGTTTTTTTTTTGCTCGATCGTTTATGTTCTTGAAGATAGTTTTTTTTGGTTTTCAAGCTTTCTTTCTCTTGAGGTTGGTTCTCTGTTGATCGATCTCCTGTATGTTTTGTTTATATATTCACCTAATTTTTCATTATTTTAGTTTGGGCCACTACCATCGCCCATGAACAACTCCATTACTGCTGCACATAAATGCATTCTCATAGTCCTCATCATTATTGTGAGTGTTGTTTCAACAGTGAGTTGTGAAAAATAAGTGTTTTTTACATTTCGCCTTTTTGGTTTAAAAATGTTTTCGAATGTCCTTCAAATGTTTTCACATCTGACAGTAAGACGCAGATGTTACACTTCCAGAGTTTTAATTTTTTTTTTACTTTAGTTTAAATTTTGTTCTGTTCTATATTTCTTCACGATTCAGATCTTTGCTTGTTGGTGGATTTGTTTGATAGTTTTGTTCACTTTCTTTAAGATATTTTTGTATTTTTCCGACTGGCGTGTGAAAATTTAGCTGGGTTCTTTTCATCTACTTTAAAGGCTTTAATTTTTGGTTCTATTTTTTTGCTCCATTTTTACTTTTCGGGGACTTCTTATACTTTTGTTGGAATTTTCTTACTAATGAATTTTTTTTTTTTGCTTTCTAAAATAGTTAGGTACCTACAACCTACAGTTGACGACAAACAATTGTAGGTGTGTAGTATACTCACATCTAGTCTTAAATTTTGGCTTATTAATGTTCAATCAAATTTTTTATTCGTCAATATTAGGGTTCCTTTAAAAAAATGTGCTGAAATTCTTTGATTTTTTTTTTGTGGATTTCTTTTGAGGAGCAGTAATTGTTTAGATGAAAAGAACAAAAAATATTATTTTAAATTTCATAGTGATTTCTTTGTGGCGACATTTTAGTTGGTACATAAATTACTGTCAAAATCATCTTCAAGAATTATTAATGGTTAGATAAATTGCATATCTTATCGTAATCTTAATTGTATCCTGATGCTAATTCTAATTCTATCCTAATCCTATCCTAACAATATGAAAAAGCAAGTTTTTTTTTTGCTGCATGTTGGCAATTTGTGTTAAACAATATGAGATATTGATAAAAGGTGTGGTAAGTTTTGGTTTGCTATATATGCGGACAGGAGATTTGTTGTATTGCATTATGTTTTATTTACACAGTGTGATTTTTTCTTTTCGCTTCGTGTATTTAGATGTTTTTGTCATGGATAATGGCGAGAGTACTGATAGAAGTTGTGAACGTCCAAACAACTGCCATAAAGAGATTTATGATAAAGCAAAAGAATCTCGAAATTCCCATCGTAGACAATTGTACAAGCAAGCACGTGATGCACGACAGCAAGAACTACGTGATCGAACAAGAGGGATTGCAGTTAGACATAATCGACATCGTGTGATGAACAGAAACATTGAAGAAGGTGTTTGTATAGAGGTTTTTTTTTTCATCAAAGATTTAAATATATGTATTTATATACAGTTTACTTATAGTGCATGTTTGGGTGTTTATTTGATTGTAGTTGATGGGTGTAGTTATAGTGTATCTTCCCAGCCTACAGTTTGCACGCCAGATCGTGATAATCAGTATCATTTTGAAGACTATTCTGTTAGATCTGATGAAGATGTACAAAAGAATCGGCAATCTACAGAATTTTGTTTGCAGACCATTCCAATTAAATCCCATGTGCTTCTACAGCCAACAATTTGTTCGTATTGTGGTGCAAAAAAATTTCAAAGGGAAAGTAAATGATTTTGTTGTTCTGATGGCAAGGTTAAATTGCATATACATTATGTGCCTGACAAATTATATGAATTATTTACTTCAAATTCAGTTGAAGCGTTGAATTTCAAAAAAATAGCAAGAAGTTATAACAATCATTTTGCTTTCACATCTTTTGGTGTCAAGTATGACAAAGATTTATGTAAGATGTATAAAGGAATTTATACATTTAGAGTTCAAGGACAAGTTTATCATTACATAAACCAACTTTTACCATCAGATAATAACCCAACTTATTTACAACTATATTTCTATGATACTGAAAATGAAGTATCAAATCGATTGAAGATTTCGGACAAATTTTGTGATTCAATTTTACAGATGTTAATTGATATATTAAGGATTAATCCTTATTCTAGGTTCTTTCGTTCGTTCGTTGAGTGACATTGATAATTTACATACGTGTCGAATACAAATTAGATGTGATCCAGGTTTAGATCAAAGAGTCTACAATACTCCAACAGCTTCACAAGTAGCTGCAGTTTGGGTTGATGATGATCCGTCCGTGGAGAACAAAGTTCGTGATATATGCATTTATGGTCATAGTGGCACCTCACATAGAGTGCATTATTATTTTGGTTGTTATGATCCCCTTCAATATCCTTTGCTCTTTCCTTTTGGTGAATCTGGATGGCATGAGGGTATTGAAAGAGTGAATAAAGAAATGTTTCATTCTTCTGCACAAGATAATATTTTAGACATGAATAACATAAATTCTGCAAATGAATTGATTGAAAGAGAGACTGAAGGTCTATAGTTTGAAAACTTCGTTTTCATTGTTTTTTATTTGATTGTTTGAAACTTTTTTCTCATAGATTTTTTTATATTTATCTTGTAGTTATGAAGAAGAGAAAGAAAAGATCACATGTGTCATGTCGGGAGTATTACTGCTATAAATTACAGGTTCGAAATTCAGGTAATCATATTTTGCTCCATGCTGGTAGGCTTTTTCAACAATATGTTGTTGATATGTATGTGAAAATTGAAACTGCTAGATTAGATTACTTCCGTAATAACCAAAAACAAATAAGAGCTGAAGTTTATCAAGGAATTGTTGATAGTGTTGATGTTGGTGAAAGTAGAGGTTATAAAATTGGTCGAAGAATTATTTTACCATCATCATTCACAAGGGGTCCTAGAGATAATAAAAAACGATATATGGATGCTATGGCATTAGTTCAAAGATATGGTAAACCTGATTTTTTTTAACAATAACTTGCAATCCTAATTGGCTAGAAATACAACAAGAACTGAGGCATAATGATGAAAGCCAAAACAGACCTGATTTGGTTACACGAATATTTAGAGCTAAATTGGAGGAGCTAAAAATTGATTTGTTCAAAAGACATATTTTAGGTCCTGTTGCTGCATATATATACGTAATTGAATTTCAAAAGAGAGGTCTTCCACATGCACATTTTTTGTTGATTTTTAAATCTGGATCAAAAATTACTACTGTTGATTTGGTTGATAAAATCGTTTCTTGTGAAATTCCAGACAAAAATCGATTCCCACATTTATATCCAATTGTAGTAAAACATATGTTGCATGGTCCTTGTGGAATATTAAATCCGAATAATGTTTGTATGTCAGATAATAAAATATGCAAAAATAAATATCCAAGAGAATATACAATCTCAACTTCGCTTGGTAACAATTCATATCCACGATATAAACGACGGGATGATGGTCGGAAAGTAAAAGTTAGAGGACATTTTTTAGATAATAGATGGGTTGTACCTTATAATTCTTATTTAATAGCTAAATATGATTGTCATATCAATGTAGAAATTTGTTCGACTGTTAAAGCTGTGAAATATTTGTATAAATATGTTTATAAAGGACATGATCGAGTAAATTTTTTGATAAGTGACAATCAAGAAAATGTTGATATTGATGAAATTTCTAGATATCAAACTGCTAGGTGGATTTCTCCACCTGAAGCTATGTGGAGAATTTATGGATTTATATTGTCCGAAATATCCCCCTCCGTTGTTTCGTTACAATTACATCTTCAAAACCATCATCTCATTACTTATAAAGATAGTGATAATTTACAATCAGTTATTAATAGAGATTATGCCCACAAAACTACATTAACTGAATTTTTTCGTACCAATATTACAGATGAAAAAGCTAGAACTCTTACCTATAGAGATTTTCCTTCTTATTTTGTGTGGGATGCAAACCAACGAATTTGGACTCCAAGAAAGCAAAAAATTGTTATTGGTAGAATAGTTACAGCTAATCCATCCGAAGGTGTGAAAGATATTACTTACGCCTATTATTAAATCATATTAAGGGATCTACTTCTTTTGAACAATTAAAAGTTGTAAATGGTACACAGACAAATACCTTTCGTGAAGCAGCTCTTTTATATGGTTTATTAAATGGAGATAATAACTGTGAGTTATGTTTAGCAGAAGCAATTGTTTACCAAATGCCATCTTCACTTCGTAGGTTATTTGCTACCATATTAACGTTTTGTAGTCCTGATAATCCGCAATTATTATGGAATAAGTTTAGAAGTTATATGTTTGAAGATTTCATCCAACAAGGTATGTCATTTAATGATGCCCAAATAAAAGCATTACGATGTATACATTCTATATTAGAACCATTGAATAAAAGTATAAATGATTACCAATTAGTGTCATTTCATGTAAACATCGGTGAAGACGAAACGTTGGCTACCATGATTTCCGAGGAGCTATACGATGGTTATAATCAAAGTTTTAATTTTGATATAGATTCGTTAAACAAAGAGCAAATGCATGCTTATAATACAATTTTGGACCGAATTTTGAATGATGATAATGGCATGTTCTTTGTTGATGGACCTGGTGGAACAGGTAAAACGTATTTATACAAAGCTTTATTGGCAGCTGTACGATCAAGAAAACTGATTGCTCTAGCTACAGCTTCTTCTGGAGTAGCTGCTTCATTATTACCAGGTGGTAGAACGGCACATTCTAGATTTAAAATTCCTTTAGAAATAAATGAGAATGTTAGTTGTTCAATTAGTAAACAGTCTGCACTAGGAGACCTTTTTAGAATGACTAAATTAATCATTTGGGATGAGGCTCCAATGGTGAATCGTTACGCCGTGGAGGCTCTAGATAAAATGTTAAGAGATATAAATGAACAAGATGTACCATTTGGTGGAAAAGTGATTGTATTAGGTGGTGATTTCCGTCAAGTTTTACCGATTGTCCAAAGAGGAACAAAAGACGACATAATGAAAGCAAGTTTGGTTTTTTCATATTTATGGCCTTCTTTTACTCATTTACCGTTGGTACAAAATATGAGAGCTCAATTGGATCCAGTATTCTGTAGTTATTTACTTCGTATTGGAAATGGTACTAAGAAAGAACACTCGTGTCATATGATTAAACTTGTAGCTGATATTACAATAAAATTTCAAGATGAATTTACATCTTTGAAACATTTGATTGACATTGTTTTTCCGAATAAGGAAAACTACATGCAGAATTTAGATAGTTTGATTAATAGAGTCATTTTAACACTAAAAAATGAATGTGTAGATGAAATAAATAATATTTTACTAAAAGAAATTCCAGGAGAGATATTTACATATTATAGCTTTGATGAAGCCATTGAGAAATCCGAACACAATATCCAAGAAGATTTTTTAAATACATTAACCCCAAATGGTATTCCACCACATGAACTCACATTAAAACAAAATTGTCCTGTTATGTTACTTCGAAATATTAACCCATCTGAAGGTTTATGTAATGGAACAAGGCTTGTTTGTCGAAGATTTGAGAGAAATGTAGTTGATGCAGAAATTGTTATTGGAGAATACCGGGGAAAGCGAGTCTTTTTACCTAGAATTCCCTTTTTACCACTTGAAAGTGATAGAAATTCAATTCCTTTTAAAAGAACTCAATTCCCAATCCGTCCGTGCTTTGCAATGACAATAAATAAATCACAAGGTCAAACTTTAGATTTTGTTGGATTATATCTGCCGGAACCTGTATTTTCCCATGGACAATTGTATGTTGCTTTGTCAAGAGCAAAAACAAGTAAGGCTATTAAAGTTTTGATAAAACCATCAGACAAATCTAATACACATATTATATGCACAAAAAATGTGGTGTACCAAGAAATTCTTGGTTTAATAAGATGTTTATAGATATTTATAGTACCCATTCTCTTTTTATATGATATGATTTTGTTTTCTGTGTTTGGCTGAAATTCATCCTTGATAATAGAGATTGATAATCCTACAGTAGAAGCTATAGAGTTTCTTATTTTGGAAGAAGCAAAGAGTAAATAGTAAGGATTTGAAAACTTTCTGGTATTGTAGTTAAATATATTAACCGCCTAAGGCCCCAAATAAATTTCATGTTACCAAGTTTAAGAGTAACAGGGGAAATTTTCATGTCAAAATGGCCGTGAGAGAGCCAAGCATCGAAAATATTTCAGTCCCCGACGATCTTGTACAGATTCAAGCATATATAAGGTGGGAGAGGAATGGAAAACAGATTTCTACCCCAAGAGAAGGCAAGTAATTATTGCTATATCATTTCAATTTAACAATAAGCACATATTCCTGAATAACTGATGACTTTATAGAGTTTGGATTCTGTTAACTTGAGTCCAGCTACATATTTTGTTGAGTTTAATTGGCAGGATGGTTGTGTGCTAATTTGTCTCGAGAAACAAAGTCATTTTGTTGTTGGCTTATTTGGTGTTCCATTTGATAAAAAAAAAAGGTACTTTTTTCCAATTTGATTGTATTTGTAGGCTTATGAAAGTGGTGTGTGGTGGATAAGAGTGGAGCTTCTAGAATTCCAGACTTTATGATCCGGCCATGCCTCCAATTTGGAATTAAAAGACGAATTAGAATATTCATGTTTTAAGGTAAATTTTTTTGTATAGTAGAAATTCAGAAGATCTTTTCAGTCCCAATTCCTTTCAGTATTCTTGTTTGAAGCACCAATCTATTTCATGACTGTCGATTCTACATTTTTATACGTTTTTATACAGGTACATATAATTCAGAACAGGACGAAACCAAAAGAATTCATCCTCTTGGCAAACCAGAATTGCAGACTTTACAATGAGGATTTGCCTTCCAATTTGGAATTGAAAAAGAAATTAGAATCGTCATGTTCTAAGGTGAATTTTTAGCGCATGAAAATAATTTTTTGGTAGTAGTTATTACAAATCACACTAGAGATGAGGAAAAACAAAACAACGAATTTTTTTGGTTAATTTTGTATTTATTGCATTCTAGAATCTGCCTTTATTGTTTAGATTATTTACTGAATGAAATGAGCTAACTACAGTATTACATGTATGCTTATAAGGCAAGTTAATAACTGTATACTTACTAAATTCAGGTAAAATGCATTGTGACATATACAATCGTTTTGAAGTTCTTAAGTATTGACGCGCTTGTATTTTTAGATAATGATTTCAACTTTGCCTAAGACAACCGCATAGATGTGTTTTTTGGGTTTGTTTTTCACGATGTGCTATTTATAACAACATGTGATTTGAATGTCCATTGATGCTTATAATGAGCTATTAGAACTATTTATTCTTATATTTCTAGCTACTGACATTTATTTGGATTTATTATTTATCTTTATTCTAGACACTCTTTTTTTTTGTTTATTTATTTACATGTTATTCTCTTATAAAATTGTTGCGCAATTTCAGTGGTTATTATTTTTGACCATTACCTAATTCTTATTCTAAAGGAAGTAGATCTAGTCTTGGGAAGTCATTAGGTCAAGTGGTGCACATATAACAAAGTCAGACAAAGAGGCAGGTAATGTTCTCATATTTAACATACACACGAGATAGAAATGTTCAGTATTTGTGTTATGAGTTGTTTACCATTTGATATCCTGGATTTACAAACTTTGTATAGGTTTGTATAAGTTTAAAGAATAGTTTGCTTTATAAAGATTGGTTTAAATACATAAATCTAACACAATATTTTTATAAAGATAAAATTAACTCATTTTCCTTGATTTAAGATTTTCCATTTTTAGAATGTTGGTTTTAGATTGTTATACTATACATTTTGATCTCTGTTAATTATTGATACGATTTTATTAGAATACAAATAAGTTTCACTTAAAAAAAATAATTTGTTTATTTTTACGCGTATAATAACTTGTTCTATTATGTCGATTTAATAATAAAGATATGCTCTTTTAGTTAACAACTCACGTTTCAATTCCAAGTTTTCTCAAATTGTCAAATTCGCTTTTATTTGCTTCCAATAGTATCTTCCGTGGACACTAATCAACTAATCAACTAAGGCACATTTTCATTACTGTTGAATTATTGTTTTTCTGTAAGTATAATTTATAGAACAATTTTTGTTTTTTTAAAGTAGGAATTATCTTTTTGAAAGTAATCATTCATTTTAAAGTAATCATTCATTTTAGCTTCATATTTTCTATCTATAGGACCACCTTTTTTAGCTAAGTTTTATTAGCCGTTGTTTGTAGCAAGTTATGATTTAAAGTAATCATTCATTTTAGCTTCATATTTTCTATCTATAGGACCACCTTTTTTAGCTATCTTTTATTAGCCGTTGTTTGCAGCAAGTTATGAAACAAAACTATCGTAGTTACTTGTCTCTAATTGCAGGCTTTTTAACTTAGTTTTTCACTTGCAGACTTTTTTTACAGAAAAATTATGAGCTTTAATGATTCTTTTTATTTCTATCTCTTCTGACTTCTATATATATATATATATACCAAGTTGACTGTGGATTTAATATAGGTATATCGTTTTTTAGTTAACAACCCATATTTAAATTCTAAGATTTATCAAATTGTCAAATTCACTTTCCTTGCAATAACATCTTTTGTAAACAAGATAATTAATTAATACATATTTTCTTTACTATTCAATTATTGTTTTCTTATATAACTGATTTATACAACGATTTTTGTTCTTTTAAAATATGACTATATGAGTTATTTTTTTTTGGGAATAATCATTTATTTTACCATCATATTTTTTATGATATATCAAATCACTTTTTTAGCCGTATTAGCCGTTCTTTGCAGCAAATTATCTATCCAACTGTCATATTCGCAAAACTTACTTTTACTACTGCATTTTTTAGTTGCAGCCTTTTTAGACAAAACGTAAACGTATTAGCTATAATAATTACTTTACATCTTTTCTTTAGTTTTTTATTTATCTAGCCAAAACATTACTTCTATATATAGACATGTACATCAACTTCACAAAACTCATTAACTAGACTAGACTAGAAGAAACACAAGAACGAGTTCTACTTTCTAAACAAGGTATGCATACGTTTTGTACATTAGTGCAATCCTTATTTTGCATTATCTCTAATCCTTCTATATTTTTTCTTCAAGACTCAAACAACTGAACAAGATGTCAGGAAATTACAAATTGATTCCGGAAATCAGTCCAAATGAAAGAAACTGGCAAACCAAGGTGATTGTTGTTGAGAAATTGTCCCCTAAGCAAGCAAGAAACAGCAACAGTAGATATCAAAACATGATTTTAATGGATTTCGCGGTAAATACCTTCAAAGATCTCAATATTATGTATCAAACAAACATCAGTATATCAAGTAATATCTATACTATTTTGCATTTTTTATTTCTGACAGAAAAATAAATATTTATACTAGATTTATGTGTTATATATAGGGAAATAAAGTGCATACCACGTTGTATGATGCAAATATCACTGCCTTTGAGGATCAACTTGTGTTGAGCAAAACATACATCGTATCGAATGCTATTGTGAAAGACACAAAGCCTGAATATAAAGCTTTAAATGGTGACATCCAATGGACAATAACCGGAAAGACTCGAATCCAGGAAGTCAATGAGAATAACATGGAGTTTCTATTTTGCACATACACGTTCACTCCCTTTGATGAACTCCAAAAATACATGGATTGCAACAATGACATAAGTACAATTTTAAGCTTTTTTAATACCTTTAATTTTTTTAGTTTGTTCACATCTTCTCTATTTTATTGTTTATTACTACTAACATTACATTTAATATCTAGGCATACTTGCGGTTGCTATTGATATGAGGCCAAAACGACTTATTCAAACACGATATGGAAACCAAACATATGTGCAGGATGTGGTGCTAATAGATAAAAGCTTTCATACAATCATCTTGACAATGTGGGATAATTATGTAGAAAAAGAATGCATTGTTCTTGCGGAAAAAATTGCGAAAATACCAATCATTTTAGCCAACCGTCTCAAAGTTTCATCTTTTAATGGTAATCGACATGCACTTTGTTATCTAACAATTTTTTTTTTGTATAATATAATATAAAAATTAATATTAATCTATACTACAGGTGTTACACTGTCAACTAAAATAAACAGCACCTTCTTTATAGATGCTACATTCAGCAAAGTTGCAGAGCTTCGACGATGGTAAAACTGCTGTCTTCTAATTCGTATTAATTATATATGAGTTTTCGTTTATTGAATCTCCAACTCATATAATGGAAGGGTGGAAGAACATACTGAAGAGTTGAATGAATTCACATTAGACAAGTCATATCTTACAGTCACTCCAACAAAATTATCTCCTCCAGCGCACAAGAAATTTACTGAAATACAGAGCATAAAAGGCCGACTACTAGGGGTATCCTCTTTTGATTCTATAAATACTACTTATTTTTGTCTACATAGTTCTTTATTGACAATAAATCTTTTCACAGCGCAAATACTTCTGGGTGAAAGCCAAAGCAACCATCATAACAACAAGACAAACTTTCTGGTATATGTCTTGTAGCAATTGTAATAGAGTCAGCCATGCAAATTTCGGTGAGACTTTTCCATGCATATATTGCAAGTATCTTTCTTCAAAGGCTGTCCCTAGGTAATATTAGCTAGATTCTGGCATAATTTAACTATATATCTATTTTCATTTCAATCTGCAATCATAATAAACTAAATCTCCATTATTTTAGAGCAACTGCTAATGTTCAATTGGATGATAGCACTGGAATGTTAATTGCGAGTGCCATCGGTGATCCTGCTTAGATATTATTGAAGTGTGATGCTGAGAGTTTAATGAATGATTCAAAATTGGTAAAGCCATATATTATCCTTATCTATGTTGAGTTTTAATTACTCACTATAATAATACTTTCCTAAGGAAAATGGTGCAAATGTAATGGAACTGATGGATTCTGAAGAGCATATATTTTATGTGAAGATTACACAACTAGAGCCAAATATTGCTGACTATAAGTATGAAATTGTGTTTGTACTTGATGCATCCTCTGCTATTACTGATCCAACTGAAGAAACAAGTGATTCGGCAAACCTTGTACCTCACAACAACTATGATAATCTTGACATCTCACCACCATCCGCAAAACGATCATTGTTCCAGAGTTCAAGTGACATGAATACTAACAGAGAAAGTCCTACTGCTGTACAAAATCATCAAGTTGTAGAGAAAGGAAAGGTTGACTAATCATAGGCTGTATTTGGAGACATTAATGCTACAACCTAAAAGATTCTCTGCTCCTTTTGCTATCTCCAACAATCAAGCTTTGAGGGATTTGTTTTATTTTGTAGCATCGTTTGCTTGATGGTCTTCATGGTGTTTTAGTTTTTGTGATACTTTTATTGTGTAACTTACTTTTGTACGAAAAAAATGTTCCATGAAGTTTGGTGCTAGGAAAAATGTATAAGAAACTTCATGGTGTTTACTCTGATGTTTTTTAAATCTATGGATGATTTTGCTTCTAAAAAAATGTTTGTTACATGTTTTTATTAAACATTAACATATTTTCTATGAAGCCACACATATTTTTTTTATATCTATTAATTCTAAAAAAATTCAAGAGCTTATTATTCTCCTATAGACATTTGAATTCCGGAAGTGTCAACTAGAGCCAATATTCAGTATGCATAAGTTGAAATCTGGCAAGTTCACTAAATATGATAAGTTCAATAAGTCGAAATACAGTAAGTTCATTACAAATACAACAAGTTCAATAAAATACAATCATGGATCACGAAGGAAGAATTCATTATAACAAATATCTACAGCAAGCTTTCGTTTGTATATAACCATTCGATCTGCTGACACTGCTTGTATTGGCTGCTGTAGAATGAAGCATTCTATATATTTCAGTAAATAAATTAAGCAATTAAACCTGCAAAATAAATGGTTTTATGTTAAACAACATTTGTATATACGCAATATTACATATTATAGCAAGTACCAAAAGCATCGAATGCTCACCCATTATTTGCACACAGTACATTAGGTATAATCTCTATGTCCATTTCTTCATTTATATGTTCCTCTATATCTTCTCTGGTGGATATCGTTAAACTGGGAAGCATTGCCTCAAGAATTCTAAATGTTGCTTTTGCATGTGCTATCACTTCTTCCGGTGTATGAATATCATTGCTGCAATCATATATCTGGAATTTCCATTCAGAAAAATTTACAAGATACAGATACCAGCAATTGCCTGGATACGAGCATGGAATTAGTAAGTACTTGCACATTATCCAAGGACGACCAGCAATCGGCATTCGACCATTCACGTACTGTTCGAAACGACTTCCATCCAATCCACCTCTTGTCGTTTGCATTTGTGAGTGAATTGCAAACATCATTAGACGCTCACACTCTTGTTCAAATTCAAAATCCATTATTGCATATTCTTTAGAAACCATGGCACAGCCTCTGTTAATACGCTCCCTCAATAACTTTAACTCCACCTCAATATACTAATCAAATAAATGCGTGTAAAATAAATTAGAAATACTAACTACGTAATCAAAGTAACTGCAATTGATGGAATTTACTTACCTCAATTTTCAACTGTTTTGTTGGATCTAATAGAGTTTCCAATGCGTCTCTTTGGTAAACATTACCAATGTCATCCGTCCAATAATCACTATCCAGTATAATTCATAAATTATTAGTTATCGAGATATTCAAAGACAAATTAAGTATTTTAACGAATAAATTTTAGTACTGAAAATAGGAAACTATAATTGAATTTCTCACCCAGGTTTCTTCACCCTTATCCAATCTATAATTGTTCTGTATTTGTCTATGTCAAAGTTTTCCAAATGCCGAACTGTAGATGACGAAGATTCTTTGGATTTCTCTTTTTTTTTCTTGTTTCTTACCAACATTTCAACTGGTTCAACTGTTGCTGTCTCCAGAGGTCCATGACTAGGAATTGTACTTGGATGGACAGAAACATGTTGCTGCATAAAACCACTAATGGTTGCCATGTTTGATTCCCAGTTACACATTCTGTTCACCATATCGTCATGTCTTTGATCTATGTGAGACTTCATGTGTTGGTAATAATCTTCCTGTGATTTTTTTTGTTGTTCAAAAAACTGTTCTTGCCTCTGAAGAATAGCTTGATAACGAGCTTCTTGATTTTCTGCTTCTTGAGCAATATGTGTATTGAACAAATTTGATACTGAAGTTTCCATGTAATCTTCATGCCACTTTCTTTGTTCTTCGAAGAGCTGTTTTTGAATCTCCAAAATTGCGTGATAATTTGCTCTTGAATCTGCAACAATTTCAGCCTTCATGTTGTTACATACATCAGACATATCCGATAAAATATTTTGCCTCTGTATCCCCAACATTTCTTCTATCCGATCTTCAGTTATATAGTTAGAGCCACGAAAGGCCGAACTACTACCAATACCCGTCGAAGTCCTCGAAACTTCAGGAATGGTGCTTTCTTGCCGATAAATATTATCTGGAATTTCTAATGGTATATTATCTATTTCTCTGTTCACAATAACATCTAATATACCGTGTTCGTTATCGGCCGACAATGATAGTGTTCTGTACCATGGCGTCTGTAGCTCTTCTTCTGTTGGGTGAAGCACTGGAAGTACTGTGATCTATAATGGAAAGGAAAATATAAGAATTGACAATCAAATTACAACTTTTACTTGACTTTCAAATAATTAAATGCTAATATAATTCATTTGGAATCATATTAAAAACATACCTTCTTTCTATTCAAAAATTGCTTAATTGTTGCCTCACTGACTGTTTTGTTGGGTTTCCACCTGTGCATTCTTGGACTTTGTAGATTTTTGTATGTACGGTGTCCAAATTTCTTCCCAATTTCTGGAAATGCTTCGTATATCCAATACTAAAATATATTTATAATAATTAATACAAAATATTTACACATAATAACTCGAAAAAACAAATTTGCATTAAACATTTCTGACTTACTTGAAATGCAAGTGGATACCCTCGCAATGCATACTTAGCAATTTGTTGAGTTTGCTGCGTTCTCAGTATTCTTTCTGATTGTGACTCTTTCAACGAATTTAACAAGGTAAAATATGCCTTACGTCCCCAAGGATATGCAAGAAATTCATCCAAATGATCCACCATACCAAGAATTCTATAATCAATTTGTCTGGAGGTTGGCTTTAAAACACACTCCACCAACATAACTAATCCCAATTTAAACTTATCTTCTTCGTCCTCACACATACGGAATGTCTGGGATAACATTGTCATACTAATTCTTTTGTTACCATTAAAATAATGTTTCCTAAGACGATTGTTACTATCGTCGATATTCATTGATGTTTCATGACATGGTAATCCTGTAATAAGGCAAAATTCTTGCATACCAAACCTAGCAACATGGTCATCTAACTTTACCCAAATTTCATTTTCCTTTCCACAATCTATAAGCCTCATTATAAATTCATGTACTAATTTACTACTAAACTGTTCTTCTTTCTCTATTTCTTGTTCTTCTCTTCTATAAATAAATCCATAAAGGAATCCATAAAAACTACTACATAACACAGAAGCTTGATGATTTGAACCTATAAATCTTATAAAATCTTGCACATATTTACTATTTGGATATTGAACAATAGTAGCAGAAAACCACTGGTCTGGAGAGATTATGTACTCTAAAGTCATCTGCAAAAATATTTATAATTAAATCTATCAATATTAAAATAAAAACGAAATTTTATATATTTAAAAAACTTCGCGTCACAACATGTTGGCCCGTTCCATTACACGCTCACGGAGATGGCCTGGCCATCACCGTGATGGTCACCGAGATGGCCAAGCCATGTCCGTGACCATGTCACGGACATGCTTGGACATGTCCGTGACACTGTCACAGACATGTCCAAGCATCTCCGTGACACCATCACGGACATGTCCAAGCATGTCCGTGACCATGTCACGAACACGTCCCGGCTTCTTCGTGACCATGTTACGGATTTACCGGGGCGTGTCCGTGACCCGGTCACGGACATGGCGAGGCCATCTCCGTGGCCATGTGAAGGAGATAACCCGGTATTTTCCATCACACCGTCACGGTTCTAACATGGATCACCATGGCCAGTGATTGTGACACAATAAGACATCTAAATACAATCATAAGTCTTCAATACAAAATGGGTAAAAAGTTAAAGCACAATTACCTTGATCGATCAAACTAGCTCCAATTTCACATAAAAACCACTCTTTACAATGCCAATTACTCTTGAAGTATGGAAATATACACTAAAATATATACATACATAATAAATGCAATCTTTACAACCACTCCTTCTAACTCAATCCATACATTAAATGCACTCACCTAATATATAATAAATATAGAAAAAAATATATCAAATATTAGCTATAAATACACTTATATAATAAATTAAGATCATTTTAAAAAAATAATATTTCACCCTAATAAAAAACTTTAATATATAATAAATATACAATTCAACAAAAAAATATCAAATATTTCGTAAATATTCAACTATAACAACGCTAGAAAAATAAATTAAGATGATTTTAAAAAAATTAAAATCTTCGCGCTGATAAAAATAATTAATATATGATAAATATGCAATTCGACAAAAAATAATATCAAATATTTCTCGCCAACACTAAATTAAGATATTTTAAAAAAATTAAAATTTTTGGCTAATAAAAAGCAATGCCGAAAACTAAATTAAGATGATTTTAAAAAATTTAAAATCTTCGCGCTTATAAAAATAGTTAATATATAATAAATATGCAATTCGACAAGAAATAATATCAAATATTTGCTAAATATTTAATTATAAGATCACCGAACACTAAATTAAGATATTTTAAAACAATTAAAATCTTCGGAGTAATAAAAAAAATGCCGAAAACTAAATTATTAAAATCATTAAAATCTTCGCGCTAATAAAAATAATTAATATACGATAAATATGCAATTCGACAAAAAATAATATCAAATATTTCTCGCCAACACTAAATTAAGATATTTTAAAAAAATTAAAATCTTCGGCTAATAAAAAACAATGTCGAGAACTAAATTAAGATGATTTTAAAAAATTTAAAATCATTCGCGCTTATAAAAATAATTAATATATAATAAATATGCAATTCGACAAGAAATAATATCAAATATTTGCTAAATATTTAATTATAAGATCGCCGAACACTAAATTAAGATATTTTAAAATAATTAAAATCTTCGGACTAATAAAAAAATGCCGAAAACTAAATAAACATCATTTTAAAGAAATTAAAATCTTCGCGCTAATAAAAATAATTAATATATGATAAATATGCAATTCGACAAAAAATAATATCAAATATTTCTTGCCAACACTAAATTAAGATATTTTTTAAAAATTAAAATTTTCGGCTAATAAAAAGCAATGTCGAGAACTAAATTAAGATGATTTTAAAAAATTTAAAATCTTCGCGCTTATAAAAATAATTAATATATAATAAATATGCAATTCGACAAGAAATAATATCAAATATTTGCTAAATATTTAATTATAAGATCGTCGAACACTAAATTAAGATATTTTCAAACAATTAAAATCTTCGCACTAATAAAAATAATGTCGAAAACTAAATAAACATCATTTTAAAGAAATTAAAATCGTCGCGCTAATAAAAATAATTAATATATGATAAATATGCAATTCGACAAAAAATAATATCAAATATTTCTCCCAACACTAAATTAAGATATTTTTTAAAAATTAAAATTTCCGGCTAATAAAAAGCAACGTCGAGAACTAAATTAAGATGATTTTAAAAAATTTAAAATCTTCGCGTTTATAAAAATAATTAATATATAATAAATATGCAATTCGACAAGAAATAATGTCAAATATTTGCTAAATATTTAATTATAAGATCGCTGAACACTAAATTAAGATATTTTAAACCAATTAAAATCTTCGCACTAATAAAAAAAATGTCGAAAACTAAATAAACATCATTTTAAAGAAATTAAAATCTTCGCGCTAATAAAAATAATTAATATATGATAAATATGCAATTCGACAAAAAATAATATCAAATATTTCTCGCCAACACTAAATTAAGATATTTTAAAAAAATTAAAATTTTCGGCTAATAAAAAGTAATGCCGAGAACTAAATTAAGATGATTTTAAAAAATTTAAAATTTTTGCGCTTATAAAAATAATTAATATATAATAAATATGCAATTCGACAAGAAATAATATCAAATATTTGCTAAATATTTAATTATAAGATCGCCGAACACTAAATTAAGATATTTTAAAACAATTAAAATTTTCGTACTAATAAAAAAAAATGTCGAAAACTAAATAAACATCATTTTAAAGAAATTAAAATCGTCACGCTAATAAAAATAATTAATATATGAAAAATATGCAATTCGACAAAAAATAATATCAAATATTTCTCGCCAACACTAAATTAAGATATTTTAAAAAAATTAAAATTTTCGACTAATAAAAAGCAATGTCGAGAACTAAATTAAAATGATTTTAAAAAATTTAAAATCTTCGCGCTTATAAAAATAATTAATATATAATAAATACGACAACAAATAATATCAAATATTTGTTAAATATTTAATTATAAGATCGCCGAACACTAAATTAAGATATTTTAAACAATTAAAATCTTCGCACTAATAAAAAAAATGTCAAAAACTAAATAAACATCATTTTAAAGAAATTAAAATCTTCGCGCTAATAAAAATAATTAATATATGATAAATATGCAATTCGACAAAAAATAATATCAAATATTTCTTGCCAACACTAAATTAAGATATTTGAAAAAAATTAAAATCTTCGACTAATAAAAAACTAAATTAAAATCATTTTAAAAAATTTAAAATCTTCGCGCTTATAAAAATAACTAATATATGATAATATGCAATTCGACAAGAAATAATATTTAATTATAAGATCACCAAAAACTAAAATAAGACAATTTTTAAAAAATTAAAATCTTCCTCTTAATAAAAATAACAAATATACAATAAATATACAATTAAGCAAAAAAAATAAAAAATAAAAACCTTGCCTCTCGCACAGTGCAACATTACAACTTTTCCATGTCAAAGAGAACGGTACACATCTCGCACCATACGAGACGCACGATACCTTGCGAAAGCCACCGTGACTCTCGCATAGTGCGAGGTGTGCACTCCTACAAATCTCGCACCATGCGAGACAAACGGTTTCTTTGGCAAGGCACCGTGCGTCTCACATGGTGCGACATCTACGCTCGCCAGTTCTCGCACCATTCGAGACACACGGTGTCTTGCCAAAGACACCGTGTCTCTCGCACAGTGCGAGATCTGCTGTGGTGCAGATCTCGCACCGTGCGAGATGTACACCCCGTGCAAGAACCCCGTGTCTCTCCCACGCCCACCATTACTCTTAACTCCATTCACCTACCTCCCTTTCTTTTCCACTCATTTGTTCTTCAAACTTCTCCTAATCTCCTTTTCCAACATCATCGTCCATATTGTGCCTTCTTTTTCGCCATCAAGTAGTAGTCTGTCACTGGCGTGCCAATTGTGCAAACACTTTGAAGTCCAAAGTTCGAAATACCCAAAACAGTCAGCAGCAAATACCCAAAACTGAAGACCAAACTGCGATCGTGAAAAACCACACTTCTTATTCAATATTTCAATTCGTATAGGCCGATTTTTTGTATCTTTATCAACAAGGTAAAACTTTTTTTCTCTTCTTGTTTCTATTGTTATTTTGTATCTAAAATTGGATGATTGACTAGAGTACTAAATGCAGTACGGCATTAGGTAGTGTTGGGTTTATGATTGTTGAGCTAAATTCAAGTGAAAACTAGCTTCATTAACCCCAATAATTTCGAAAGTTTCATGAAAACATAATACCTACAAACTGTTTGTTAAATTGTGTATATGAAACTTGATATAGTTTAAATAGTTAGCCATACACTCCCTGTTAGAATGATTTATCTTCAGGCGCATCGATTATTCACTTCCTTTTGTAATTTGTAGGAACCATGTTTGGCTAAACTTAAGAAATTCTTATAAGCACCTATTTTGAGAAGTGATGCTTCTCAGAAAAGGTTTTGAGCTTAGTCAAATACACTATAAACTTTCAATATCATAGCTGGATCAACAAATCTTAAAATAGCTCATTCTAATCCTTTTTAACCACCATTCCTTAGCCCTGAAGGTAAATTTCAAATCCTACAGTTATGACTAACTCTATAAAGTGACTGGAAGGCTATATAGGAGCAAAAAATCCTCATAGTAGAGTGACTCCAGAAACTTAATGAAATCGTTATTCATTTATTCTTCTCCTCATACCTACAATTTTGTTTCCTCAATCACCTCAGAATAAGTATTTCTCTGCTCCATTCTTTTGATCCTGAGAGTATAGCTGATCACCAGAACTTTTCAATTGCACCCCCACCCAACTATGTACAAAATTGTTAGACAAAACATCCCTTTAGAAGGAAATTTATGAACTTCACTATCAATTTCCTATTCTAAATTCAGTTGTCAAGATTTAAAATTAGTACTCAACTCTGCATAAATTTTAAAGGCAAGTTTTCTCCTTTTTTTTTTTTATCTTAGATTTTCATATAATCTTGCATTATGGTTTATTAAACAACAATAACATAGTAATAAAATTCTAAATAATTATAAGGTACACACCTGTAAAACCAACAAAAATTACTTGTACCGTACTAGACAAAGCATATACTTTAAGTTGAGAAGCACCTCAAATTTACTTTTCTCTCCAACTATATATTATTAGTTGACAATAATTAAATTTTTAGTTTCAATAGACGTATTGTATTTTCATTATTAATAAATTTAATTCTACTTAATCACTTGTGTAGATGTCTATGGAATATATACTCTCTCCAAACCAGTGGTGTTCCGCTACCATCACACAGTATCCACATCATCAATTCATCAAAGATTTCCTGGAATTTATAACTGCCGAACAACAAGCTTCTTTATTCAGAAGTAATTTCTATGGATTTCTATATGGTATTATTTACAGAGGAGAAGAACAACAACAGTTTACCGGCAAGTTAGTGCATGAATTCATAATGAGGTTTGTAAACTGTGGTAAGAAGAATGAGATGTGGGTACAGTTAAACAATCAGTTTGCCCGTTTTGGTATGCAAGAATTTTGTCTGATTACTGGATTGCCATGTCACGAGTCCAATTTCAATCTTCAATTGAATAATGCTAGGCTTAGGAATCAATATTTTGATGGTACAAAAGTGATTACTATGAGAAAGCTTTTTGAAGCATTCCACCTTTGCCAAGATGAAGATGATAAATTCAAACTAGGATTAGTTATGTTAGTGGAATGTGTGTTCAAACCAACCCGAAGAATTATTGATTACAAGTGTCTTAGCATGGTTGAAAATGTTGATGACTTTCTTGCATATCCTTGGGGTCGAAAATCATATTTTGTTCTGTTACACTCATTGCAAGAACGGGTGCAGAGAATGCAACATAATGAACAAAATGATTGTAAATATTCATTGCACGGATATCCACTTGCGTTTCAGGTATATTTTTTGTTTATAAACTCTTAAACTATGTGCACAAGAATTATTTATAGTTAATACTTAAATCTCTTATTATTGTAGTTTTGGATTTACGAAGCATTTCCTGAGATTGGAGAAGCATTTGGTCGACGTAGATATAAAACTTTGCAAACTCCAAGAATGCATAGGTGGAAGCCGAACAAAAAATTATCAGAAGAAACTATTAGACACTTTTTGGCCACTGAAGAGGTATGTCTTCTTTTATCAACCTACATCTATATTTAACAATTCTATCACGTTTGTTTATTCTATTTAACAAAAACTTTCAAATATATATTTAGGTACACTTAGTCACAGTATTACACCCAACAGAAGAAGAATTACAAACACCATGGTACACGGGTCTTTCACTACCATTGGACAATGAAAACAACGTATTAAATTCCATACATGTGAACCAACCACATAACCTACCAGATACAGCAGGAGAAATACCTCAAGCAGATATTCCAGATGAGATTGGAATTCAATCAACTTCTCCTACTGTGAAATCCAACTACATAACTAAAGAACAAATGGAAGAAGTCTTCAGCATGTATAGGCAGCATGTAGTATCAGATATGTCAACTTTGTACAGTAAGTTAAAGACAGATATGCTTGAAGAATAAAAAAAACAACAGTGTGACTATCTTGAGAACCAAAAATGCCTATTTGAACAACTTGAAAAAAGAAGACAGGAAGAGATGCAGGCTTACCAGAGACACCTATCTTAACAATATGAAAAAAGAAGACATCAAGACTATCAGGAGATGCAACGTTATCAAAGACAATTGTATGAAGAAGCTGAAAAGAGGCAACAGGTTCACTTTCAGGAGATTCAATCCTCCATGCACTCCTATGTAGATGCCAGTATAAATTCACTAAAAGACTCAGTAAAATCATATATTGCTGAAAGTAATATGAATTGGCTCAACGAATTTTCTGACTGGAAATCAAATGTAGAAGCCATTATGGCTTCATTACAGCAAGATGTTGTCAACAAGAATCCAGTCCACAGTGACCGAGGTGAGCCCTCAACATGTTCGGTGAGAAATATTTGATATTATTTCTTGCCAAATTGCATATTTATTATATATTAGTTATTTTTATTATCACAAATATTTTAAATTTTTTAAAATCATCTTAATTTAGTTTTCGGCATTGATTTTTATTACATGAAAATTTTAATTTTTGTCAAATATCTTAATTTAGTGTTCGGCGAGAAATATTTGATATTATTTTTTAGCGAAGTACATTTTTATTATATATTAGTTATTTTTATTAGCGCGAAGATTTTATTTTTTTTAAAATCATCTTAATTTAGTTTTCGGCATTGTTTTTTATTTGCGCAAGGATTTTAATTTTTTTAAAATACCTTAATTTAGTGTTCGGCGAGAAATATTTGATAATATTTTTTGCCGAATTGCATATTTATTATATATTAGTTATTTTTAATAGCGTAAAGAATTTTAATTTTTCGGAATCAGGTTAATTTAGTTTTCGGCGTTTCTTTTTATTAGGAGAAGATTTTCATTTTTGTAAAATATCTTAATTTAGTATTCAGCGACAAATATTTGATATTATTTCCTGTCGAATTACATATTTATTATATATTAATTATTTTTATTAACACAAAGATTTTAATTTTTTAAAATCATCTTAATTTAGTTTTCTTACAATCAGTTTCTATTATTTCATATTTCATATCGCTCCTATTGTTTAGTGGAATGAAGTCATGCAATTCAGAGGCTAGCACCCTGCTCATCGTATTAGACTTCCTGCTATTCAAATCGCCTTCCCTGGATGTATTACTTAACTTCATCTTGGTTTACAAAATTCTGAAATGACTTGGTAACTATTAAATTATACTCAGATTTTTAATGATTTTCTTTTTTATTTTCTTTTTTTGACGTTCCGCCTACAAGTTTTTGCTGCTACTACAAGCCACACTGGGACAAACTATTCTTTTAATACTAAATGAATTGGATTAATGAATTAAAGTTGAACTCAAAATTTTAACAGACTTATCATCGTAAAGATTGACTTATTCCATTCTTAATACAGGTTAAAAAGGCGATTCATATTAAACTTCATTTTACTATTCTAAGTGATTATCAATCTCACAAGAAATAGTAAAATTCAGAATTTTTCCCTTTAGTGACCTTCTTTGAGCCTTTTCAGTGTTGGCTGGAAATTATCTGGGGATCCCTTACTTCTTGGTATTTTAATTTAGCTTGCTGCAAAATGCTGGAGAATTTGTTGTCACTTTCCCAAGAGCCTATCACTCCAGGTTTAGTCATGGTACTACATTTTCTTCTGCTTAATCCCATTTAATGTTGAAATATGAAGGTATTTTTATATTGTCAGTATGATCTTTCAATTTCATATTTAATTCTGGAAAGGCAGCTAACGTTGCTACTCCTGAATGGTAGAGGATTGCAAACACTTGCACACACACATATGTGGACTGAGAAGTTGCGTAAAAGAACTTGATAGGCTCAAGCCCAGTGACCAAAGAAGATAAACAGAGTATGGAGAAATATATGGTCAAATAAGCTTGACTGTGACTGTTTTTCGGCCTTTTGGGTTAAGTTTTTTCTGCGTTTTTTGGATATGGACTCACTGAGAATCTTTTCCAACTGGATTTTGGTTTTGGTTTCTTTACTGGTAATGAGCCTTGTTGTTTTGTTCTTGGATGAACTCAGTTTGGTTAAATCTGAAGATTTCCTGGAGGAAATTGAACTGGTCTTTGTAGTTGTAGAATTTGGAGTTTTTGAAGTGAAATTTAGTTTCTTGAGCTGGGATTTGATAGTGGTTGTAGAATCTTTAATGTAATCAGATGTGGATTTAATACGCTTGGTTTTGTTCTTGCCAGAATCAGAAGGAAGTTTAATAAGCTTGGTTTGGTTCTTGATTGAACCAATATTGGATTTAATGAGCTTGGTTTGTTTCTTGGATGAACTTGCATTGGATTTAAAATTACACATAATTTTTTTATGTGTAATTCAGCAAACATATATATTCTACAAGGTAATAATCAATTAGTATCTCATATTTATATCAATTTCAGTCTTTTAATTTGTTTATATAATCCAATTTAATTTTCATTTAAAATAGGTTTCATTCTCCATTCAAATCGCACAAAATCAAAATTCAGCATTGTTACTCACACAACATTAGCCACTACACATGCAATTAAATCTGCCATTTTCCAAATATATATTACTAAAATATGCATGAATTTTTTATAGTCTAATCTAAAAACATAGCTTATCATATGTGTATTATACATAACAATTTCTATCTTAGTTATTTGATAGTTTTAGATTTTTCTAAAAATTATTTCTCTCTTAGCTTTCATTACTAATACACAAAAAATTTTCCACAGCAAAAATTTAAATTGTGTAAAATAATACAAAATTATCCACGCTAATACATACTCAACTACACTACAGCACGTGCCTTGCACGTGCCATCCACTAGTATAGGGAAAAGAATGAATTAAGCCTCATTGACAGAAATGGGTGACAGAGGCGGTGACCGCCTCTCACATGAGCGCGGGCTTCGCCTCAATTAATTAATTTTTTTAAAAAAAGTGGGCCTCTCTAGTTGTGAGTGTCGATCACTACCTCTGTCCTGTATTTTGTCACTGTGGCATATTCCGAAAAGAATAGGGCGGTTTGATTTAGTACATGTTTGGCTAAGCCTAGAAATATAAGTTACTTTTAAGCTGCCTATTAAAATAATAAAATTTGGGACTTTATCTTAAAATCTCAACCTTATTTAAAAGCTCATTTGATATGACTTCTGCCCTTTTCTTTTATTACTTATAAAAGATATTTTTGAGGAAGTTACTTTAAAGTCTGAAAATCAATTTTTATAAAATTATATCACGGAATAACTTTTAAAGCAAGTCGCGATAAGCTAACTTTCTTTAAAAACTTTATTAATTAGAATAAATACTTTATAAATGAACATATTTGGTCTCAAAGTAGCTTTTAAGTTTTAAAATTTATATTGATTTCTCAAAAGTTATGCCAGTGACTCAAAACACATATATTTTATGGAAAATGTTACATGTACACAATGTCCTACATAATGCCCTACACCCCTCTCACATGGAAAGGGGGCCCACACATAATAAAATATTCGTGGGCCCCTCTCTATGTGAGGGGGGTGCATGGCATTATGTAGAGCATGAGGTGTACATGTAGCATAGTCCATATTTTATTTATTTATTTCCCTGTTATTCGATGTGTAATTATTTTGGTCATGCTTCTCAGATAATGGCTTATTTAAGAATAAAAATCTTGGAATTTTTGTACTTATTTGAGCTTTAGTCAGAATGAATGGGTAGTTTTAGACGCAAATGAATTGAATTGTTCATTTGAATTTCAATCAGATGAAATTGTTATTTGAATTTAATGGATTATGAATTTTACCTCAATACTGCCAAACATGGAACTGTAGGTTTGGACGGTGGATCCATAGTCTATATGGGTCTCTATAACCTAGAAAAATCGAGCATAAGTAGATTCTGGAATACAAAAGTTAGTGGACAAATTAAGTCATTGATGTCGACTTTATAGTAGTGTTCTAAAATGCGCGCGTATGAGAAAGTTAGTGGACAAAATAAGTCATTGATGTCGACTTTATAGTAGTGTTCTAAAATGCGCGCATATGCTTCTCATACGCGCGCATATTTTCGATTTGTTTTCGAAACGCATCGCATATGAAGTATGCGTACGAAAATGCGGTCAGCTCATTTCGTTGACGGCATATGCAAGCATATTTTCTCAAATGCCCACGCATTTTTTCTCAAATACCCACGTATTTCTAATTAAAAATATGTTCGAATTGGCATAACAAAATTCAACCTATTTTTATAACTTAAAAAATTAAATTGAGCCCAATAAACATCAAATTGGCTCAAATCGCCTAAACTCATCAATTATATACAACAATCTCAAGGGTTTTGCTTTTGCATAAAACTTCATTTGGGCATTAACATAAAAATAATTTTTGGAGTTGTTCTATTGAAATAAAGGAGCCCGATGAAGATAATTTCATATCGGATGACATAGAAGATGATTTAGATGAAGAAGATGAGATTGAATTGGAATCCGATAAAGAGATAGACAGGATTTAGAATTTTTTAAGTCAATATTCTTGTTTAATCTAATTGTAGGTATTGATTGCCAAGTAACTGTAGTATTTATGATTTTGAGTAATATGTTTTTGTTGAAAATTTGAAGAATACATATAAACTTGAAGTAATTGTAGTATTTATAATTTGTAGTTTGAAAATTTGAAGAATATGTATAAAAATTCAAAAAATGCATTATTTATTTATTTATTAGTTTAAAATATTAAAAATTGAGAAACACATAATTACGTATATGGTTCACATAAGCACGCATATTCTTATAATGTTTAATATTCGATCGAAATGTATTATCACGCATTACGCATTTTAGAGTCTTGCTTTATAGTGGTTGGTGAAATTTATAAAGTAATACTAAGTAGTTTGTTGCAATTTCAGTATAAGTGGCGCTAGATGATAGGCTTAATGAAAAATAAAATAAAATAATTTATTTAATTTCACCCATAATTTAATATCACATTAACATTACCTAGACTGAGATTATAACTCTAATGGAGCTAAATAATATTACTCATTTATTTAATGATATTTTTAATTTCTTACAAGAAAAAATATTTTAGACTACAACTAGAATATGCCCTCCTTTTGACAATTATTATTTTCTTTATTTCACATAATCATTTTTTTGAAAAATAAAATATTTTACACTTAAATTTATAAAAAAAAATCGTACTTTTTAACCATATATTTTCCAAAAAATTTCTACTCAAAATATATTTTTTTCCCTACTTTCCCTTTATAATAACCATTAAATAGGGGCTATGTATTTAACTGTATTTAATTAATCTTTTTGTTTAGATCTGGTTTATTAAAAAAAAAAAAAAAAATCCTTAATTGGCTTTTTATATAAATTTCCCTTTAATTATTGATGTGAAGCCCAAGAGACGCATTTTTGGGCAGCGTGTGCAGTTTTTATTTTTTTATTTTTTTTTTTTGATATCCAGGTTTCCCAACTTACGTCAGACTACTATATCCTAGACCACCAGCCACCGGCCCCTCAGTAACTGGTGGAGGTAAACCGCGGGTTATGCCCAAGTTGACCAGGGTCTGTACACCCTTTATAAAATTCTTTTTACTGGCTCCATTTCTGTGTGTGTATATAATATTTCATCATACATTCTCCAATAAAAATAATATTACTCATAAAATAAAATAAAAATTCTTATTTTTTTAGCCACGTCTTCAAAAAAATCATTATTTCAATTTTTTTTCCAACGCCTATTTTTAATGGAACTCAAACGGGGACTTATATTAACCAATGTTTGGTGGGGATTAAAATTTTGATTTTTATCTAAATTAAAGTTAATAATTAATTTAACTAGATGTTTAATGAGATTCACAACTTTTCAATCAAATATTTTATTAACTTTTATTAAAACTAATAAAATTTTAATTTTAATTTTCATCAAAGAGGGGCTAAGTCTTATACGATTGTTTTGTTTTTACGCACATCTCTTATGATGGATAAGTCTTCAAGAAAAGGGGAAAATTTGTGTGTAGTTTGTGATTGAACATATAATTATTAAGATTTTCTCTCGAATAAATCTTTCTTTTAATAAATCTTTTCTTATTTCTCAATCTTTGAAGGATGCAACGAATTATTTTAAGTTCTCTATTCCAAAATTACCTGTAAGTAGACAACAAGTGTTAGCTTTTAATGTAGATAAGGTATATCTCATTGAATCAATCTTTTTCGTCACTTCGTGTATTACGGGAATCAAACCCCTTAATTTTGTTGCGATCTATTTTTGAGAAGTGGTTTTATGAAATGTGATTCTTCGAATATGTGGTTAAAAATGTAGAAAAATGTTATTTATGGAATTGCTGGGTCTCTCCAACCTAGAAAAAAATGAGTAAAAGTAGGTTCTTGAATTAAAAAATGGGGTGCACAAAATAAGTCATTGCTGTCGTCTTCATATTAATAAATTTATTACATAAGGATGGGACGAATCTACCAAATTTCATGCGCTTGGCCTCTCAATTCTCATACATTTTTTTTTAAGAGGCTCGATCGAAGCTAGGTCATGAATCTGATATGACTTCGTTTTTACCACTTAAGCTAAATCAACCACCAAAAATAAAACTGAAAAGTAATACCAATTAAAGTAAAATCATGAAACTATGAAAGGTTTTAAGTTTAAAGCTTTCTTAAATGTTGGTAATAATTGTGTTTTGAAGCCCATTTGTCTAGCCTAGGTGTCTTGGTCACATTCTTAATTAGGCTTTATTGGCAATGCTCTTCAACTTGACACTTCTTGACATGGTTCATTTCAACGTGAACGTTATCGAACTTATTTGTACACTATGGCCCTTTGATCTTATGAGGACGAATTGTGTTGTCCTATTATAATGTCAGTAGATCTTATTGTCCTACGCTTAAATGCGAGGTGCAACAAAATTTATTCGACAAAATACAAACAAGTTAATTTTTAGAAAAAAAATCTAATTGGGGTTTACAATCTTCAATTAAGCTACTCGTAATGATAATGTTTATGCCTTTGTTAACAGATAATGAAATGACAAGCATTTTGATCCTTGATTCAAACTAACTGTACATGTAGCTTAACTCTACAATCTTTGTTTACTGTGATGATGATTGATGGGTCTCAGCCTTCTATGTGGCACCTATGTTTCCAACTTATGAAAAGGAGTGTCATTTCGTGACGGGGGCTATGACAAGTTAATTTTTCTTAAAATGATAATTATACCTTATATTTTAATAAACAAGAACTCGAGAATGACAAGGAGCCCACTCCCACATCACATATGGAAGTCCAAAGAAAAAGAAAACAATAGGTAACCTTATGATGTATGCTACTAACGTTGCACTTGCACTACATGTCGCATGGTACAATAATGTTCAAATCACCACTAGTTCAGATTAGATTAGTCGACTCGAGAGATCTCAAATTGTGCGACCTTATCTAAATAACATCAACTTGATATTAAATATTTTTGTGTGCTATCTAATTTATCGAAATTAACGTGTTATTACTTCATCCTGTGCCATAACATTACAAAGAACACGATTGATTAACTCTTCTTGCATTGTCGAAAGTTTGAACTTCCATATCCAATCACCATAGAAGAATTCTTTTAAAAAAAATAACTCCATCATAAAAGACTTCGACACATAATATGGCTTTAAATAAAAAAATAACCTAAAAACCCTTTTTATTTTAATTAATTAAAAGCTGGAACTAATTGATCAAATATTTATCTGTTATAATTGAACAACTTTGTGTTAAAATTGATATAAATTTTTCAGCATCTCTTCATTTTCCCAGCTTATCAGTTTTTCTTCCTCCTTAACTCCATTTGTCCATTCAATTTCCATGTTCATAAATTTTACAAGCCTTCCTCTCCTATATATATGTATCCTAGTCTCGTTTATATCTCACAGTCACAAAAATCTCCCACTTCGAAACTCGAAAAATTATCTGACTATGGCTTATACTTCCAATCTCCTTGCAGTTATGCTAACTTTGTTGTTGGCATCGACCATCGCACGAGCACGTAGACTTGAGTCGACATCGACCCTTTCAGCGCGTCTTAAATTGAACGAAGAAGGGTCGTCTTCTTGTTGGGATGCGATGTTTGAACTCCAATCTTGTAGTGGAGAAGTGGTGCTGTTCTTTATCAATGGAGAGACACATCTCGGGCCGAGATGCTGTGACGCTATACGAATAATCGAGCACCAATGCTGGCCTTCGATGCTTGGATCCCTAGGCATCACGACCGAAGAAGGCGACATCCTACGCGGCTTCTGTGATGCAAGTGTTGATTCAGGCTCGAGCCCTGGCTCCACCACTCTGAATACTAATCTCACCACTTGCCACCCATTGTCTCCATAGTCTTACACTGTTGATATGTATATTGTGATCACTGCACTATCAAAAATGATGAAGTATTAATAATAACAAGAAGAGCCATGGCTTTATTATTATCGAATTTGATCTTTGATAATGTTACCATTTCATTGATTTAATCGTTTGAATTGCATTATAATCAACTTTTAGTACTTAGAAGGTTTGAATCGAGCGCGATAAGTTGTAAATTGTTGAAACTTCTTCGATTTCAACTAGCTTAAGCTGCATCTCCTAATATAACTGTCAAACAATTGGAAAAAAAGCTGTCGAATTGGCCTATTTCTTGCTTGTACCAATTGAAATCTTTTGAGAAATGGAAATATGGATCAAGCTGGAGGACAAACCGCAAGAATCCGGCCCCCCCCCCCCCCCCCCCCCCCCCGCCACACTTTTTTTTCAACAACATAACTGGAGTTTCATCAAAACGTTCAGTCGAGCCAAAGTCGAAATATATGGAACAACCATAAAAGAAAACTCATTTTGTGGTACAATGCATTGTCTAATTTGTAGTTAGGAATTCTTGTTAGGTATAATTTGTTCTCTTAATTGATTAACAAATACAATCAATCACTAGTTACACTTGAATTAATTATGCAAGTTGGAGAATCTTTCAATTCTTTTCTCCTCACATGAGCTGTGATTGAAAATAGAAGTTACGTTTTCATCGAAAAAGGGCTCGACTTAAAATCAATTGCAAAGAAAACTGTGCTAGTTATAATATTTCGTCACGTATTTTTATGCAAGGAATGGTAGTAGTAAGACCACTTTTTTTAATCTTTTCATATATTATGACTTAGTCAAAAGTCAACTCTTTTACTATTCCCCCTTGCACAAAACCAGGATCCATGTTGAAGCCACATGCTATTGTTAGTATGTTCACGTGTCAATTACATGATAACACCTTACAAGAAATGTGAACTCTAAAGGACCACATATAGCATGCACAAATATTAGTGGGTTTGACTTTTGAAATTCATTTCTCATTTTTCGATATGTTGGACTGTGATATCAGGTCTAGTCTAACAAATTAGGCGATGATGATAATGGCCTTCGGCCTATATTAATTTAACTAACGATCCAATAATTTCATTGAGATAACCCACAACCCAAGCCCAATAATCAGCCGGATATCTCGCATGTTCAAAATGCTACTTTATTTGCTATTTGAATGGAGAAAGTGTTAGTTACTTTGGACCATTGGATTCATCTCGGATCAATGGTTGTTGTGTTGGATATAAATAGGGCATTTCTTTCAGCCCTCATAGAGTCGATCATTCTTCTATGTTTTAGAAAGTCCGTTTTGTCCTCTCACTCTTTCATCTTCTTCATCCGTGTGAATGAATGTTATTCTTTGAGTGAGAAAGGAGTTCTTGTGATTTCTTTGTGTGAGTAGGACAATTGATGTGTAGTTGAATCCTTCTAGTCCATTGAAGCGACTTCATTTTGTGTCTAGATTTTGTGAGGGTTTTGGGACTGTTCGGTGCCTCTGTAATGATACAAACGGGTACAGGGATCTGAGCCAAGTACTCGTGGGTCCCAACACACGATCTTGAAAACGCTGTCGTTGGCTCGGCTACGAACTCAGTGACCCGTTCCTCCTGTTTCGGGTTACCAAAACAACTTTTTCTCGAGCCCAATTTAATCTCGGTCCGATTTTCCAATTTTGGCAAGACATCAGAATTGAAACACAAATCAAAATCTGATAGCATAATGTGGCCATCTTCACGGATCAATATGTTCTCTGGTTTGAGATCACGGTACACAATGCCTTGTGCATGTAAATATTCAAGTGCTAGTAGAATTTCAGCTGTGTAGAACCTGACCGCTTGAACCCGTAACCGGTTTCCGGGTTGCTTGCTGAGCAAGGAGTGTAGGTCACCATTGGGACAGTAATCCATGAGAAGGCAAGTGTAATGAGAAACTTCCAAGTGAGCATAGAGTGTAGGTAGAAAAGGGTGGTCAAGCGAGGAGAGGACTTGAGCTTCAGTTTGAACGTGAGATAGTTTCTTGGAAGTCAAGGAATCCCGGTCGACGACCTTGAGGGCGAAGTTTGCGTGATCATAGTCGCGTAGACGACAGAGGAAGACGCGGCCGAGGTTACCAGAGCCGACAAGGCGGAGAAGTTTAAGATGGCGGAGGTGAAGTGCTCCGTCAGAGGATAATGTGGTGACGGCCTTTATAGCTGCCCAGTTGGGATTGTTGTGGCCGGAATGAGGGCGGTGGTGGAGGCTGGGGATGACGGTAGAAGTGGTGGTTGTGGAGGTGGTGGAAAGGCGGTCATTGAAGCTGAGAGTGAGGCTACTGCGTGCTAAGCTACTACGAGCACTAAGAGTACGATCGGTGGTGGTGGTTGTGGTGGAGGCTGAGGCGCAGCTGTTGAAGCTAAAATCTAGGTCTGAGTCTGGTGTAGTGAAAGAAATTTCTTCAATGTCCATCTTCAGCTTAATTTGTAATTGTAAGGTTGCTTGTATATATATTAGTAGTAAAGAGAAGTAGGGTTGGGGGGGTGTTAGTTGGGAATATGTTTGGTTGACCCAAAAGTATAAAGAGTAATTAATGTTAAATAATTATCTTAATTTTGATAAGTATCTTTTTTTAATAATGTCATTTCCTTTTCTTCCATGATTTGGTAGGCTACAACGTTAACAAACTCTTCGGTGAATGTTTTTACCTCATTTTTCGATGAATTCAGATCGTTATACAGTATTATTGTAAGGCAGGGAGCCTTTTTCGATTGAATTTGGTTAGATTATCAGTTTACTCTTTCAAATAAAATTTGAAATTATTCTTGGAGATGTGATGACAATTTTGTAAAAAATCTCATATCAAGTCAAAAACTACTGCACAATTGAGTCCCATTGACACGCCTAATGATCATAAATTGTATTATTATTTTTGGCCAAAATGGTTACCAAACACGGGCTAATTATTATTAGAAAAGTCCATTTCATCTTATCATTAAAGAAATTCAAGATCCATATAATAATTTGATCCTTTCTCGAAAGTTCTCTAAAATTTTGTTTTTCTCATTTTTTATTTGAAGTTCATTTTACAAATCAGATTATTTGAAGTTCATTTTTTAGTGGAATTGCCTTTAAAAAACATTATTGAATTCAATTGACACGGATTATTTTTAAACTAATTATCAAGAAATTTTTAAAATAATATTTTAATATTATTTCTCGTTATTAATGTAATTAATGGAAATATTATTCCTTTATCACTTTTTCAACCATATTTATGTAAAAAAAAAAAATTCAACTTAATTACTAATTATTTATTCCATGTGGAACTTGAATTATTAAGATTAATTTTAAGAGTGATAATAATTATTAAATAAGATTAATTTTACTTAATTAGGCAAAGGGCAAAACCCGATGGTTTGGGTCCCACATGGAACGTTGACGATGGATGTTTGCCACGTGGTCAACATGGACCCTACATTGTCGCTTCCATCAGGTAAATTAACTGAATTCTCTGATGAAAAAAATAAACTAATAGGAAAATGAAATAAAATAGTTTTTAACTAACAAATAATTCATCAATAATTTCATACCAATTGAGTTAATGCACAATAATTCAGAAAAAAAGAAAAAAAGAAAATATTAGCTTGCCATTGGCACGTGATCATGGGTTGCATTTGCAGTTTATGTCTTTCTTTCTTAATTTTTTATTCCATGTTGGTATCACACTGCGGGGTTAATCACAATGTGCGTTTCCCCTGGTTTCATTTCGATACTCAATTTGGAACTTTCCTTTTGTCGAAAATAAGTTTCTTGGTGCCTCCCCAGTAATTAAAATAGTCAGTTGTGCTTTCGGTCTATGATTAAAGAACGATTGATCTGAATTTTTAGATGAACGCCACCACATTCAACGACCCAAATGCTATTTTTTTTTTCGTTTAAAGTTAATGGAATTATTGTTGACGTTGCTATTAATAATCAATGTTAAAATCTTACTAGCAATTTATCCCTATGATAGTTTGGGGTTAATTACATGATCATCATTTTGGAGTGTCACGAGGAATAATTTTGATCATCAAAACTTTTGAATCTCGAATAACGTGTATTGCTCTAGACAAGAAACATATGAGGAAATGACGGTTTAAAAAAATTGCGATTGTGAGTGTTGTATTTTTTATTTTACTATTGTAATAACACAGTTATCAATTTGCGCTGCACAAAAAGAATTACGAATTCCGTAATCTAGGGGTTAAGGAGGTCCATTGTAGGGAGCAAATGCATGTGCCACAAATGTGTATGCATTTATTATTAGACATAGCACAATGTTTGTCCATGGTATATGATAAAAAGAGACACGACGTTGTATGTCCAAATGGTCTCCTTAAGAGAAGGGCCACAAGATCACATCATCAGCCCATGCAATTTCATTCTTGGGTTGATTTGTGTCTCACTCTAGATATTATCTTTAAACGCATTCTCTTTTACATAAATATTGAATTTAAGTTTTTGTTAAATAATTTTTAAATTAGATAGGTATAATTTTGTATATGTGGTATGCTTCTAATTGTTGTGCTTGATTCTATCTCGAATGTACCATTAGTTGCTCACTGTCGAAGAGAAGATGCATTTCTCTATGGCATGTTCAGTATACTGGCCTAATGTTTGAAAAATTGGCTCGGATATCGTCTCAAAAAAGATTTAAGAATGGTCAAAGAGTTGAAGTAAGGTCGAATTGTTTGTCAAAAATTTGAATTTAGTAAATAAAAAAAAAAATTCTTCCTTTTATAATTAAATGGAGCTCTGAAGAAAGCAAAACTTCAAGTTTGTACAAATAATCGAACTAAATTCCTAGTCGGCTTTGATTTCTCTAGTTAAACCAACTTGTTCAATTCAATTCTTGTAACATTGTTAATGTTGAAATGTCATCTTCAGCACGTTCCGTATTATAGATAGAAGTTGTGAAGTTATATCCATGCAACCATGCCTACACCAATCCCAACCCAAACCCGTTGGGAGTGGTCATTCTTGGCATCATAATCTCCACATAAAAAGCTGTGATTTGTGACCTTTGAATGCATTAACTTGACAAGAGACTAATTAAGCCAAATTCATCGCACAATTGTATGATATGATAGAAGCAAACTATTGAAGGCAAAACATTTTCATCCCTTTCTGCAGATACATTGTATCTGTCCAATCTTATTAATTATTGAACTCAACTTTATTATATTAAATAATTAATTAATTAACCTCATAATTTCTTCATCTTGCAAACTGCTCTCTGCTTCTGCAGAATTCCACATGCATCATCAACTCCCATAGTTTTTATTCATTGTTTTGTCAGTCTTATAAACTCCTAATCATTACTTAGATCCCACAAAATGTATATAAAATTATGGGTTTAGAATCAAAATAAAAACCCCAACTAAAAAGATGCCCAAGTTTAATGTGTTGTCTAAGGAGAAGGAAAGGGATACTTAATTTTGCACATATACAGTTGGGTAGGGTTCCAATTTGTCTGCTGTGCTGACCCACAAAATTGGGTACCTCAAATGTCAACAGACAAGCCATGATTAGCAGGAGATACCTAATATATGTCAAGTAAAAAGTTTAGAACAAGACCAGAAATTTCAGCATAATTTAATTCGACGTGATATGAGAAATGACGGATGTCTAGAATTTGACTCTCGTATCGATTCTTTTTTTTTTTTTTTGAATTACGCCTCATTACTGACGCCCCCCACCTACCCTACGTTGGACCTTGGTGGAGGGGTAAATCACAGGTTATGCCTCCAAAGGTGTAGGATGAAAGGTTGCCCTTTAACTCCCACTTACCAAGGACCTCATCCATATTTTAGGATTCGAACCCTTACTCGGCAATTTCAAACGAGGCTAAATTTTTTCCACCTTCTCCTTTTACCACTTGGAGATGTGCCATGGAAGCTCGTTTTGATTCATTTATTCATTTTATGTACATATATGCCATCAGACTTGTATATAAACTTAAGATTTCACCTGAGACAATTCAGAAGAGACCCCTCTTCTTTCCATGACTATGAGTATCTCGCTTTGCAACGAAGGCATGTATTTTTTAAGTTATTATAAGCCGTTTCCTAAGCTAAGACAGTCCCTCTTATTCTACCATAATCTAACCCGCAACTCCATGAGTTTGATCGGTTTGGCCTTTGCCATCCACTAGAACAAGTAAGAGAATTTGTAATGAATGAAATTAATGAATTGAAGATTTACGGGATCTAGAAATTTTTAGAAAAATTGCTATTTCGGACACTTTTCCCGTGTGCTTGAGAAATACAACTCACTACACACACACCATTGGCCAGTGACAAAGAAAGGAAGTAATGGAATCTCCATTGGCATTGAAGAAAGAAAGCAAATTGTTGTTGAAACTTGAAAGTGACACTCACATGGAACAACACACTGAAAATAAGGTGATTGTACCTTTAACATGCCAATGGAGAGACAAGGAGGGATTTGCCAGTTTATAATATGATGAGATGAAAATGACAAGCTGTCAGATGAGTATTCAAAAGGGTAAAATCTTTATTTTGTTTCTAAGCAGAATGTTGGACAAAAATGAAACAATTTCAACTAAAAAACATCCTACCAAACTAAAATTGAATGTATTTTATAATATGGATGCAACAAAACTAACCTCCAGTTCAATGAATGGAATTTGCCTCCAGCTTAAAAGATTCTTTTTGGAGATAATTAACTAATTAAGTACTAAGAATTTTCACAAACTGGACGGACATGATTAAGGAAGTCGTGAAATGAAGTTTACCTACCAAAAAATAGACGTGGCTATACGAAGACTTTGTCGCTGGATGCCTAGAATAGTAAAAATACGTAGATCAAGGGCTCAACTACCGAGAAGGAAGGCGTCAAACAAGATATTGAGTGTTGCCTGACTTGAGAGAGACGATTACCGAGTTATACTCTTTAAATAAAGCGGGATCTTCCTCTACGAGGAACGGAAGTGTGGATGAGGTGGACTTCTAAGCATAGCTCTGCTAGGCCCATCACACGAGCTAGGCTCGGCTCGTGGTAGAAAAAAAAAAATTTAAGCTTGACCCTGCCATTAGACTCATGGGCGGCATGGGCTGGGCATTGGTGGCTCAAGAGCTGTTCAAATTTGTTTTTCCAAAATACTATATTATTTTAATTAAAAAAGTAAAAATTTCAAAGCATGTTGTCAATAGACTATTACGGATGCAAAATTGACAAATATGTTGCATTTTTGCAGCCTGTTACAAGGGTGTGTAAACTGGCTCATGAAAAAACGAGTCGAGCACGGGTCGTCTTGTGAAAATACAAACGTGTGGCTCAACTCGTATGCTGATCTGAACCTTGCTCGACCCGCGACCCATTAGTTCACAAGATCGGGTTTCCCATGAGTCGAGGCCGAATAAGCTAGCCGATGAGCTCATACGCTACATGGGCCCATTCAAGACGGTTCAAATAATAGGCTGGCGAAAAAATCTCAACCCAATCTATGGCCAATGGGCTTTTCCTCCTACGGGCCCTTAAGCATCATTCTCCTTTGTCACTACCCCTCCCTCATATTTTGGCCCAACCTAGGCCCATTAATATCTGAAATCTCTTGAGGTCCAATCTTCAGAACCCTTTAATTCCTATCTCAAATTTGGGAAATGCTATTTCCCATTGAAGGGTAAAGCTTCCTGTCCCGGGCTTGGGACAGGGGACATCCCTAGCCCGGGACAAGTAGCAAGGTTTTTTAATGGGAGTATTTATCTACCAAACCTAAACGGACTCGCTGACGTGTTAAAATCCTCAATTCCTATTGGTCCAAATAACGTCATTTGACTAAATTTTTCGCGCGTCAATTAGTATTCATTAACGCTTCTTTTTCCTTTCTTCATCCAACTCGCACTAATGGAATGTGTACTACACGCTCCATTCAGATGGACACGTCTTCCAATTTTCCAAACATTTGCCGACATCTCGAGAAGGGAGCCCACCCCTTAACGACCCCAGCGAACCGGCCCCGATCCCAGACTAAATCAATTTGCGCTAATCTGTGTGTTTACGTGTGTCTGTTGACTTTTCTGCACTATTCCAAAAGTCAAGAAAGATTCAAAATTGATTGTTGTTTCATTCTTTTTTGGAATCATAGGTAGTGGGTTTTGTCCGTAGATACATATACACCGAAGAAAGATTTGCAGGCTTATTATAGATGGTGGAAGCTAAGGTGGTTGTAGGGAATAAGGAGTCGAAGGAAGGGAGGAAGAAATGGGAGGCGATCGGGGCCGTGCTGGTGGTGTTGGTGGCGATAGCACTCACATATAAGCATGCCCAGAATCCCAACTCCTGTCGATGTGCTCAGGTATCATTCTTGCATTTCTTTTAGTGCATTTTAGCTTTCAATTTTCTTGTAGGGACGTTGTGCAATGTGTGAATGTTTCTTCCTTTGGGTATGGCAATTTTGAATTTCTTGAATTGATGAGATATTATAGCATAATTGGGGAAAAAGTAATGTGGTTGAATAGAATCATCCTTTTTCAAATTAATGTTAGGTTGTGTGATTGTGAAATTCTGAACTGGATGTTTGTAAGCTAATGAGTACTTCATGCAATCAATTAGCAATTATACTGATTGAGTAGTAGGAAGGTTTTCCACTTTGTTTGCTGCCAAAAGCACCACATATACTCTTTTTAGGTAAGATTATTGACCTTTTGTTATGTTGATGGTAGAATAATATCAACCTTGCAGTAACTATTTCATATTGCCTCTACGAGTATTTCCTTCCCAATTGATGTACATTAGTTAGTACAGTGAGATAATAACTATTTCTATTCCGCCTTGTATCTGTTGCTGGAAGTTTTGGATTTACAATCAATTGATTAAGTTCTAACTTAGTTTTCTGCATAATTTTGTACAAAATGGCTTCGTTAGACAACCAACTTGGCAATTCTTAGATAGCACACCAAATGAAGATTGGTTGGATCAGGCCTATTTTGTTGGGACTCTCCCATAATTTTTTGGACACTCTTATAACTGAAAGCGTTTAGAATCTTTAAAAACAAGATTGCGAGTAGATAAACTTACTTGTTAAGATGAAGTCAGCATTTATTATATTATGCACATTATAATTCCTCAGGTATTCTTGACTGCTTGATCATAATTATTGCAGCTGTATCACATGCTCCCTCTGTTGTTTTGATGATTTGATCTTACGAAAAAATGATTTTCTACATATTCGAAAGGCTGAAATTGATTATCTCATTTTGCAGGACTCTCGAAAATATACAGGCATCGTTGAGGACTGCTGTTGTGATTATGAGACAGTAGACAGTCTTAATGGTGCAGTACTACACCCATTACTTCAAGAGCTTGTGACGACTCCATTTTTCCGATATTTCAAGGTTGAATGCAAACCAATAGTGTCTACTAGCACAAGATCTTATAATATAATGTAGTCAAATCTATTTGTCTAGATAATATTCTTACAATCTCTTTTTCAGGCTTCATGCAAATTTATATAAATATAGTTGAAACCGTTATGCATGGTTGATTATGACCTACTGTGTGTCTTCATACAACTGCAAATAGGATCTTGCTGTCAAATGTACTTATTTTTTAGCCAACTGAATAATCTATTCGTTATTAATTGCCAAATGGTTTCTCTGGAAAAAATTGCAAATATGGGCCATGAGTGCTGCTTTATATCCATATTGTAACTTTATGATAATCTTCACTTGCAAAGGCAGTCACAGTAGTCTGCTATATGATTGTAGATTCTGAGATCGTAGAAGTAATTATGACCAATGAAATATTTTTCTTGGAAATGGGAATACTAGCAGAATGACAAACGTTACTAAGAACAGATTTACTAGTTTTGTGAATGTCCTCCTACAATGGAGCTAGAATTTTTATTCCCAACATAACAAGCTGCAGTACAATCATTGCAAGATAGTTTAGCTGCTAGCGAAATCTGAAGTTCTGTAACATGGCAAATATTTTTAGTGCCGCAAATTGCATAATTTCTTTACTTTGTATATTTTCTATTTTTTATTCTTCTTCACATTTTAGACAACCTTATTATTGTTACCTCAATAAAAAAAATGCGATAATCTGGAAATTTTACTTATCAAAAATGAACCGTTGCACAACTTCTGATTTATGAAATAGCACAGTCATATTAGCTATTAATAATGAACAAACAACCAATATCCTGAGATTTTTATTAGACTTGAAAAAACAGCAGGAAATGAGATTAAAAATCATTTTGTACAAGTTCTATCTTTATAATTGGATCATATTGATTACTTGCAGTATTAATATTCAAGCCTGATGTACTCCGTCCAAAATTGCAGGTTAAGCTGTGGTGTGATTGCCCTTTTTGGCCGGATGATGGTATGTGCAAGCTGCGTGACTGTAGTGTATGTGAATGTCCAGAAAATGAATTTCCTGAACTCTTCAAGAGACCAATGAAACATATTCTTCCGTCAGATGATTTAAAATGTCAAGAGGGAAAGCCGCAGTCTGCTGTTGATCGCACTCTAGACTCTAAGGCCTTCAGGGGCTGGATAGAAGTAGATAATCCATGGACAAATGATGATGAAACTGAAAATGGTAATTGCTGTATTTTTTTTTGTGCCACATATTGTCCTTAAGCTCTCTATTTTTGTCTTGTTGCTTGTTCTGTAATTTGAATGTTGAATCTCAAACTAACTCCGTATACACTCTTAGTTTGTCAGATAATCACCCAGTTGTAATTTCCTAGTGTGTGTTTCAGTTATCATTTTCGTAATTAATTATTTGCACAAAGAAATTATTTGGTAACTGATTCTGAACTTTGTGAGAATCACGGCATTAAAGGACGTGTTCTCATTTGCAGACGAGATGACATATGTTAATCTGCAACTGAATCCCGAACGGTACACTGGCTATAGCGGGCCATCAGCCAGAAGAATATGGGATGCTATATATTCAGAAAATTGTCCAAAATGTGAGATTCTTTCTTCAGATTCTTCGATCATGTTGGCATATGAGCTTTTGAAAGATGATTGTATGATATTATTTATACCCACATAAATTGAATTGCATTATGAACTAACCTTTAGTATTAAAACGTGTCAAATGCCTTGCTGAATGAATTGTAGTGGTCCTTTTAGCTGGTGTTGGGTCTTCTTCATGTATCAAGATGGTCTAAACTTTATTTTTTTTGTGAAAATAATTCAGAATTATCCACAAATTGAAATTTATTGTTTAACTTGTTGAACAATGGCAGGTGATTTACTGCAAGGAATGATTTTGTCCTTAAATCTCTGATTTCCCTTCTGTCCTGATCCTTCTAGTGAATTAGTATATTGCTATTGCTCTCATAATTTTTCTTTTTCCAATTACATTGAGCATGGTCTTTATTTACCTTTTGGTTGGTGCTGGGATATTCGTTATGCAATTCAATTATTGCCAGATAACCCTCAACATCAATGATAACTACTCGGGAATTATGCTTCGTACTATGATAGTAAGTTCGACTGTATGACCGTTTTTCTTTGCAGATGCATCTGGAGAAATTTGCAAGGAGAAAAAAATCTTATACAAGTTAATATCGGGCCTTCACTCCTCAATTTCAATTCACATTGCTTCTGACTACTTACTTGACGAAACTACAAATCAGGTAGTCGTTTCCTTCAAGATTTTATTTATATGTTCTTTTGTTATTTCCTTACTTTATTCTATGTTGTGAAGAACCTTTAGACAGGAAGCAGTCAAAACATACCTGAGAACATGCATGGATATTAGTTTAAAACCAGTTTTACTAAAATAGAAAACCATCTTGCTTTAAAAAAAGTACCTAATCAATTTGCTTCTCTCAGTGGGGCAGAAATCTGGAGTTAGTGTATGATCGAGTTTTGCAGTATCCTGATCGTGTTGGGAACTTGTATTTCACTTTCCTCTTTGTTCTTCGAGCTGTGACAAAAGTAAGTCCTTCTAGTATTTTGTTCGTGATTTATAAATAACTATCTCTTAAGTACGCTCTCAGTCCTTTCACTCTTGATATCATATGCAGGCAACTAATTACTTGGAGCAGGCCGAATATGATACCGGTAACGCTCAGGAGGACCTGAAAACTCAATCTTTAGTGCGTCAGTTACTCTACAATCCAAAACTGCAGGCTGCATGTCCGCTTCCATTCGATGAAGCTAAATTGTGGAAAGGACAAAGTGGGCCTGAACTGAAACAGGAGATCCAAAAGCACTTCCGAAACATCAGGTTTCTATCCTACCTTCCAATATACTTGATTATCAGCTTTGATGAATTATCATTCTGAAAGGCTCAGAGTTGATTTCCTGAACGCAATCTGGATTCTAAATAACTTCTTGCTTGTACAATAACTCAATCTTTATCAGAGATGATTTGTGCTTTGAACTTTTGGGGAATGGAGAATGGATCGTGTTTAAGTTAGTTTATTTGTCATAAAATTGATGAAGTTGCAATTATTCATAGTGAATTCTTCTATTTTATTGATTTGACAATTTTTGGGGTCTAAGTCTCTGCCACTCTTCTGCATACTGCAGTGCTATCATGGATTGTGTAGGATGCGAGAAATGTCGTCTATGGGGAAAACTTCAGGTTCTTGGTCTCGGGACTGCATTGAAGATTCTTTTCTCTGTTGATAGTCATAACTTTCCAAATCAGCCCGTAAGTTCCATATGTCAGGGATTAATTTTACACTACTTGAGGCATTAGTATAACTCTTCTCTCTCTCTTTCTCAGCTGCAATTACAAAGAAACGAAGTAATTGCGTTGCTGAACCTGCTTAATCGACTATCAGAATCCATCAAATTTGTCGAAGAAATTGTCCCCTCAGTTGAGAAGACAATGGAGAAATTCACCTCAGAACCTCCTGCACAAGAAATTAGCTTATGGCAAAGAGTAAAGGATGCAGTAGGAGGGCTTCGGTAAATAACTACTCTCTGCTGCTAGTAAACCATACCTTGTTGACATTACTCTTCCGTGACATTCTATTTAACAAAAGAGAAAATCAAATACGTTGTGTATGGAAGAGCCCATGTGAAACGTATACTGAAGTAATGTTTTTGTTCTTTCAGGTCCGTGAAACTCCCATTGTAGCCGACCATCTTTAGATGTAATTGTATCAATTTTTGAAGTCAGATATAGAGCAAGTATACCGACTGACCAGCTTTCTGGAGAACCATGTAATTGGAAGCTATACAGAATCATATGGATATAGGAACAAAACTTTTGAAATGAGTTAGTAACGTTAGGTTTCAAACTTCTCTTAGAATTCTGGAATTTCACGTCTATTGTATTTCGACTGTGATTAACTGTGAAATGTTTTTTTCAACTGCCCCTTGAATTGTAAGAATGCCCCATTGTCTTGTAAGCATAGAATTGGATAATACTAAAATGCATTTTATCGCGGTCATTTCTCTTACCAAAGCAATGAGAGGTGACAATTTAGCAATGGCCTAGTTTAATTCTTACCTCACTTACAAACTAACTTATTTACTTATTAGTAAACCCTTTTAAGTTTAGCCAAACATTCTCTAATTCCATGTACTTATGTTGAGTAGTACTGAATCAAACGTTAAAACCATTTTCTTGTCACGGTGAGTATGTACACCAAATATTACATTCACTTTCAAAGAAATACAAGGCCACAAAAGAGATGATAGCATCATCAGAAAGAATTAACAGAAAGAAATAAGTTTTTCAAACCTCCCACACCCCCAAGAACCCTTCTCTCAATTTGCACCTATTTGTTTAATAAATACAAGAAACTGGAGAAATCATGGCTCATAAAACGGTTCTTATTGTTTTTCCAATGTTCCAACCTCGTTCTTTCTCTCTGGTGCTTTGCTTTTGCTGATTATCCTTTATTACTACTCTTCTAGCATTGCCAGGCAATGCTCTATGCCCCATTCTCCCTCGGCTTCCAATTGAAACTCTAACCTTCTCCATTCCAACATTTACTCCAATTCTTCGCGAGTGTGGCTGCTGCGTTGGAGACTTTATTTGGATTTTCTTTTGAAGGCTTCGTCTCAATATGCCGCTCAACTTCTTACTTCCAATTCTAGTCTCTTTAGGACTCTCACAAGATGTCTGTTCTGGCAAATGAGTAACTTCAACTTCTTTGACCTCTTCTTTTGTATCTGCTTGGATTGGTGTCAAGGGGAGGAAAGGAAGAGGCTTGACTGTCCCAGTGAAACTAGGTAGTGGAATTAAAGAGTTGCGTCGTTGAGCTAGTGTAGCAGAACTCATCTGTGTTGTTGTACAAAGAGAAGCTCTGCCTGTACGCTTTGGCAGTGGTAACCGTTCAGCTATCTCAGGATTATTTTCTTTCTCTGACGAATCAATGAGCTTAAAAAATCCATCTGTAAGATTAGAGCGCGATGAAAATTTGTTGTTCTCAGCAAATGGACGAGTTACATTCACTTGATCTTTACTTTCGAACTGAGCTTTATGAACACCAATCACTTTAGCTGCAAATGGTACTCTCAGAGGTTCACGATTTTCCTCCTCTTTATGCAGCTGTTCTGCTATTCTAGAGTCTACATGCTGCCGTGCTAGCTTCCTCTCTACCAAAAGTTGCGATTCCAATTCTTTGATCTGAAAATTGTTCGGCGGCATAATTTTAATGTTTATCAGCAATATAGTGGAAAAGAAATTGCACTTTCACGTACCTTGTCTTGCAAGTTTCTGTTTTTCGCGTCTTTCTCCTTTATCTTCACCTCAAGACCGTGATTAATATCCTCCATCTTCTTAACTTGAAAATCCTTGCTCTTTAAATCTTGTTTAAGTTTTTCAACCTTCATAGAAAGCCGATGTTTAAGGATAAAGGTACAAACTCTACTTTAGAAGTACTCTTTCGTATTAGACTTGATACTATTACCATTTGTTTGTACTTGAAGAGCTCAGTGCTGTCCATTTGCTTCTTTGCAACACCTAACTCTATTCCTCTAACTCTACTTGCAAAATTTAACGAGCAAAGAGTCTCGGTCAGGTCATTCTCATTGGGACTGATCTGCACAAACATCAACGTCTTTGAATCTCCTCCTGCAGATAGGAATCCAAAAATTTTAGCTTCCATTTGATGATATTTAATCTGAAATAAAACAAATTTTATACATATAAAAGTATTACCTAATGAGTCTTGAAGCAAGTGAGTGAGCTTGGAGTTCCTACATTGTAATGGTGAAAGAAGAATTAGATAGATACATACAGAAACTAAAATCATAAATGCATAGCTATAATTGGACATTAAAAAGACATGAACCCCTCTAAAGGCTTGAGTTGTTAGAGATATTTAGTCTTCAATGAGCTTATATCCGCCTATACCTAAAAGGAATATGTGGGCTCTTAGTAGCAAGAGCAGATATCACGTCTCCAAGTGCAGATAGCGATCTATTAATATTCTGGGTTTCTTTTAACCTTTCGCCCTGCACTTCTGTCTTAGCTATTCTCTCACTTCCTGCTAGGTCAACAAGCCATAGCTTGCTTCTTGTGCATTCGCCGTTAATTAGATTCTCTCCCTTCACCATTACACAGTGCATGCTGCATTTGTGAAAACACAAAAGTTTTCAGCATTAATCTGTCTTTGGTGTAAGCCGTTAAATGGAATGAGGTGCAAAAAAGAAAGCAAACCAATGTGATCTGCTACTGTGTTCATTGGCATTAGTTGATCCAACTGCCCTTCCATTACTGCCAGTCTGAAGGACTTCCCATACTTCATTCACGTTGGTCACAATAGCTTCAACAATCCTGGGAACATGATGTCCGCCTTCAACTACTTGTTTTATCTCAAGCCTGCCAATAGTTGAAGTGTACTCAGATTAAGCTATAGAAAAATATTCAGTTAACGTGCGGTGTAATCATCTCTAACTTAAATTTCCAACTCCTAAAAAATTTAAATATTTACTAGCTGAACATAATAAATACTATTATTTGCCCAGTTTCTGTTTGTGTAGAGTATATATATAACATAATGCTAGATATTTGCTTTTTTTTTTTTAGGGATATAATGGTTGTTACCATCAGAACCTAGAAAAATCTATCTCAGTGGACCATGTAATGTAAAAACATCAGAAGAAAACAGATAAGAATGATTAACTTCCAAACTTGAAGATCAATAATTATACCAAGAAAATGAAATCATGTAAACTTCTAAAATCTACGTCTAAAATAAGTACTCGTTTTTATTGTAATCTACGTGTTTGCCTCAAAGTGAATAAGAGAAATGAAAGAAAAGAATTTATCCAGCCATGTTGTTAAGCAATAAATGACTTTTTTCAGTAAAGCATATCAATGCATTTTATAGTACCAAAAATAGATAGATGAAGGTGTATGAACATAGGCCATGGCATTAAAATCAGTTTATACTCAGCCTACCTCTTGGAAGTAAGTCCAGGCTGTGACTCTGAAACTAGTAAATCCCGTATTTGCTCATTATAAACCTCCAAGACAGACACGGATATTTCATATCGAAATGTATTCTTTCGCTCCTCAATTATGCGAAATAGCTCCTCAAGGGTTCTATAGTTAACCCCACGGTTATAATTTGTTCCCTCCATTGTAAACGTTTTCCCGGTTCCTGTCTGACCATAAGCAAATATGCAGACATTGTATCCATCTAAAACTGAAGTTGCAAGTGGGGCTGTATCCTCAAAAACATCAGCTACTCACAAGTAAAAAGGAATAGAAAATACATGTTAGAAAATGAAAACAAATATCATAAATAGAAAAGCTCGTGGCTCTTTGCAATTACCCTGGTCTGCTTGAGGGCTAAAGACAGAATCAAACTTAAAGATTTTTTTTGATATTCCATTTGATTTAACAGTAAGTTCCCCATCTTTTTCCGATGAAAAGTCAATTGCCATTGAAGCTCCTGCAGCAATCTCGTCAAGGTTTAGAGGCCGACACCTACAGAATACTCTAATGTTTCCTGAGCAAGTCATCACTGTCAAATATCAGCATTTTTTGATATTCATTCCTGACTTGATATCAGATGGTCAAAAATATGATCTCCTCACCTTTCAATTCAAGAACCTTATTATAGAGTTCTTTCCTCTCCTTGACCCCTTCGAGGAATTTAATTTTAACATCACCATATAATTGTGTGTGCTCATTTACTGTCAACAAATGCACAAGTATAAATTAAAAACAAGTTAACTAATGTTTGTATTGATAACCAACTTCTAAGATATGCAAAAAAAATACTTTTGGACTGAATGATAGAGCTAACACTGCCCATATCTGCCATGCATTGCTTAAAAGAGGCAGCCTCTTCTAAAAGCATGATATGATCCATCTTCAAAAGCTGCAGTAAAAGAATTTCCATAAATAAAAATAAACCGATTTGTTTGACTCTAGATGCATCACAAACACTATAGACTACCTTCAGTTTTCTTGTCAAGTCTCTCAGTGATGAAAACCATTTGCTCTTTTCTTTCACTTGACCCTCAACAGCGAAGGCTGAAGAGTAGAAAATCAGCACAAAATCTAATTATATAGACTATAAATTTAATTAGAAATGATCTTCCTTACCAAGAGATCCAACGTGCATCGATTTGCGCATAAGTTCATTCCGAAGCTCGTTCAAAGACTTCAAAGCTTCTTGGCATTCTCTGCTTCTGAGCTCATTCTCCCTCTTAGCCTTTTCTAAAACCCTTTTTGTTTCTGCAAGTTCCTTCCTCTGGGATTCATTCTCTATTTGAAGTCTATGGAATTCTTCATCCACGGAACCATAACCAACATCCTAGACGCGTGTAATTTAGGAAAAGTAAAAGATGAGATAAAGTATATTGATGCTAAAACTCCCATTTTGATAGGTATCGATAAAATATAATTTACTTGTGGTGAATCGCATTGTGGCATGTACGTCAATCCCATTCCTTCGACCTCTTCAGACTCTAAGATAAAATATACATGCATTCATCAGCAGTTCATAAAGCATTTAAGCAGTTGAAGTTCAAGATAACACTTAATTATCAATTTACCTGCCGAAGCGTAATTCCTAATGGAAATACCACAAACCATTGGGCTCCCAATTACTCCTTCAAATCTAATAGTCAATCCCTCGTCTCTGATAATGGAAGTTTTAAGATCAGATATCACCAGCGGTTTATTTGAGCCAACACGAGCATAAATATCTAAGCAAGATACAACCTGCAGAATTTCAACTAGTTTAACACATTTGATCATTTTATGCACCACAATAAAGTATGAATTTGTTTGTTACCACATGAATCCAAACCTTTTGGTCCTGTAAGTAAACATCAAAAACTCTCATTCCGGGAGGACCATCAGTAAATACAATCTCAGCAAAGTACAGATCAACCATGTAAGCTCTGGGTTTTAAAACATCAAAATGATACGAACAATTCCCAAAACGTGCAGTCTGGTAAAGACTAAGGCCTTCTCCATCCCCAGTTATGGGATCATTAGTTCTCACAATATCACCTCCAGTGAAAAAACTATCTTCAGAAAACTGTACTGCTCCTTGGAACATTATACTATCTGTTGATCCAACGTTGATGCTCATAACATGAGTGCAGCATTTGATAGAATTCTGTTTCACGAATGGTGATGCAACAAGCTCGAAAGAAGAGTCTGTACAAGTATCTTCATAATTTCCAGCTCGGTTCTCAAGGGATTCTTTTATATCAGACCCCTTGATTCCATTTTCTAAAGAGACATCAATTCTATCACCTTTCAAAAAATCAGGTGAAAGTTCATATCTTGGACTAGGAACATCAGGCGAACCCATACATATTACCAGATCAGGCGATGCCATTGAAAACCCTGCCACAGACCTGCCTGAAATAATCAAGAAAAGTTATAACTTTTGAAGCTGACACTGCATCGGATAACCCTTGCTCACAAATCCGAAGGAATCATTAGAAAAAGGAAAATCCCCGCTTGAAATTATTGATTCGAAGAGGGGAGTCAAAGTAGATATATGTATTTGAATGTTTCTAAGCCAATTAAGTCAATTAATTCGATCAAATTATAATCTAAATAACAAAATTGGGACTTTCTTGAACTTGTAACAGAGAAATATCAAAATAAGGAAAACCCAATCAAGATATGTTCATGAAAACTAAAATTTATAACCACCAATTTTCAAGATTCAAAATGTGGAACTAAATACCATCAATATCAGTTCGACTGGAGTCATCTGAATTTGCCATGATTAAAGCTTCTGAGCTACACAACTTGGGAAAAATGCCTGCCAATTAAAAGCAAAACCAAGAAAATAAAGAACCCATAAAAAAAATATGAATAATATCTTGTACTAATAAACACGAACCTTTTGAATCTAAAATATATTTTCTTACACTTAGTATGAGTTTGAGAGTTAGTATAGATAAGATCTTGCTGTTGCAGGAATGCAACGTCAGTTATAAGAAGTGGGTCATGCCATTCAAAAGCTTCCATTGATAAAGAAACAGTTTTTTTTCTTTTAATTTTCTTTTTCAAGATTTGAAATGAAAGAAAAAGAGTGGTAGTAATAAGTAATCAAAGGTGAAAAGGGAATTCAATGTTTTTGTCAAATCATTAATGTTACAGAGAGAGTGTCAAAAGGAGAATGCCGTTAATTTCGTTTTGTTGAAGAAGATCCCTGTTTTCGAAATTTGAATTATCTGCACCGGGCAAAACGGCTGTTTCGTTCTTTCCTGGGGCAGCCCGCATGATTTATGGCCGGTTTGATTTTTATTTATTTATTTATTTTTGAGAAAATGATTTTGATATTTTAGGAAACGAATTTATGAAAAATAATTTTTTGAAGAATGTATAATTAAAAAAATATAAATTTAATGGGACATAGATAAATCCATCCTTCGTAGTTCGTACCTTCTAAATCGTGACCTCTAAAATTTTTAACGAGAATTTGACGTACTAAGTAATTATGACCTTAATTATCTGTGTTGCCTCATGTAAGTTATATGTAACACTAGTAGCTTGATTAGTTTTCATTTATTAAGTTCTTGTTTGGTCCCCTATTATATCATTTTTTTTTCTTTTCTACTTTTAATAACACAATTTTTTATAAAATAATATTATACGTAAATCGAAAACTTTTCATTCTTTTTCAACCACATATTTTTCCATAAAATTTTATTCCAAATACTATATCTTGAAAAAAAAAAAAAAAAACACAAGCTAAATGTTGCACTTGGTTAAACTTTAAACTCTTTGGATGCTGAATTTCATACGTAACTTTTGAAATGTTAAAGATCTTATGACTTCCTACTTTTCAGACGTGACTTCAAATTTAATTTTGGAAGCAAATATGATGTCTCTAGTAATAGTGACCTTATTATCTGTGTAAGACCTCGGTTGTGCAGTCGTGTGGGTGGAGATAGAAATTTTCATTGAGATTTGTGTGTTTTCACGGTTTTAATTTACAATGTTAATTTAAATTATTAGTTTTAATCTTGAATGCAAATGTGATGTCTTGATTGATAGTGACCTAACTTATTCACGTGCGACCTCAATTCTACAGCCGCGCAGGGAAAATAGGGTTTTCTCTTTGAGATTATTGTGTTTTGATAGTTTTAATTAGAGGTGTCAAGACGGACGGGTCGATCAGACCCGCGAAAATCGGTCCAGATCGACTCGGGATCGCGCTCCAACTTGTGACCCGAAAGGGCCATTCACGGGTCAAAGAGGTGTGACTTGCGAGTTTCGAGAGTTGCACCTTCACAGGCCGCGATTAACCCGCTGACCTGTGAAAAAAAAATTAAAATATAAATAAATATATAATTTTTGAACAACTAAATTATAGTTAAGTAAGTGCCAACATAGTTGGGATGTACTTATACTATAAATATTTGATAATAGTAATTAGAAATACATTTAGTTGTTATTTGTTTAAATTAAATTTAACTTTGCAAAGTTATAAATAATTCATGTAACATTAAATTTGAATTCTATGTAAACATTTCTTGATATAAATATGAATTTATTATTTTGTTCAATTTTTAGTTTACATTTAACAAAAAAAAATATTTTTTGCTATAAATATGAAATTTTTTATTTTTATAATTTTATTTATACAATCATAGGGGTCAAATCGGAACAAACTGCGACCCTTGACTTGCATGGGTTCGACTCAGATGGGTCAGCGGACGGGCTCAGTTATAGCACAAAATTTGTGGACTGACCCGAAACCGGCTCGGAACCAGTAGCAGACGGGCTTTTTTCCACGCAGACCGTTACCTGGCTCATATGTTGATGGACCGACTCTACCCAGACCACTCAAATTGACACCTCTAGTTTTAACTGAGTTATTTTAGGATTTGGTTGGTGGGGAAGAAAATAACTTAAGAGATTCATGATAGAAAATACTTTCATTCATTTTCTTATTTGTCTTGATTTCTAGAAAGAATAACTAAAACCCTGTATAATAAAACAATAATCCAATTGCGGTATTTTTCAGTAATACGAGAAGAACAATGCTGGACGGCCAGGGAATTTTGTCCCGGGTCAAACTTAGGACACCCCTGATTGAAGGGGGGGGCTGACACTGGGCGTGTCTCAAGTATGACTCGGGACAAAATCCCCTGGCCAAGGGGATTATTCCATACAAGAAACTTATAGATTCACTGCTTTGGGAGGGAAAATCCTACTGTAGATATATTTCTTCTTTTCTTGAACTGAATACAACGGAAGTTGAACGTTTACATGTGGGATGGATTGATCACCATTGAATTTTGTGAAAACTTTAACATGTTGCTCTTTACAAAAAGGAGCTCATATCTAACATAGGAATATTTACAGTCAAAACAGCATAGAGTCGAGGCCGTGATGAGTTAACTTGCATCAAATTCCTAGCCATTCTTCGGGAAATTCCAACTGAGTTCAAAATTATGATTTGATATCTTCTTCTACAGCTCTATTCCCACTCCTTCAAGCGCAGCTGTCATTGAGGCTGATGCCTCTTCAAGTGTTCGTCTCTTTTGAACGGAGTTGAAGGCCTCGATTCTATCTCCCTCCTCCCAGTCATCGAATTCCTCCACCCCAATGCCACACTCAAGTCCAGCATTCACCTGTCAAACATTTCCACTTCAGCTCCTCTAGAGTTGCTTACATATTATACTTAACAAAGAAATATTAAGGCGACGCGGATAATATTTCAAAGAACAGCTAAACCAATTATTAACGATATTTCCTATTGAATTACCACGACGACAAAAAAGGAAGTAATTTCAAATAGTAAAGAAAGTTAGTAGAAGAAAAAAGAAGCTACAAATGGACTTCTAAATGTACCTCTTTCACAAGCTCCTTGACCCGTCTCAAAGAACTGAGGACACCAACATGAACTTCTTTGCCTTTTCTCAGAACACGAATTCCAGAGTCTTTCACTATCTTTCCATCTGTTACCATGCATCCAGCAACACGGCCGCTGCCGCTGCTGAATACGGCCCTTACTTCTGCTGAACCAATTGGCACTTGTTCCTGCAAAAATACAAAATTAGAAGTGTTGCTATTTTACCAACCAATAACAATGATATCATTAATACATCGACCCCCACAAGCCAAGATTAAGCCTGCAACCCAAGAGATCTGGAGAGTGAATTTTAAAAGCATCTTACTGATGCAACCCTCTAAATGACAATGAGGAACGGGTGACTAAGTCTCCCCAAGGAGGATAAGATCTCTTTCTTTTCCAATTTTTTCTTTTCTTTTCCTTTTCTTATTCAAATTCCAGGAAATTTCAAAACATGGAAAACGTTATAGTTGCATCATGCTTGTGTAATAATTGGACAACTGAGAACTTTGTGAAACCATCTCTGTATCTTATTCAAGCTTGGGAATCAAACCATCACGCAACTTGCATTACAGTAGTCTAAGGATTCCCTGTTGTTGGCATAGCAGGGACTACAGAAAGCACAGTTGCACAGAAATTGCCTGCTAGGGTCCAATTAATTACACAAGTTTTTATTAACTTTCAGCCCTCTCTACGCCTTCAACAGTGAGATTTCAAAAGATGATCCTTTCTCCACTGCTTCCTGACAAATGATTTGTTGGTTGAGTTCCTTGCGTGCCTAAAATCAGACCAACCACCTAAAGTGTCCTTTGATAATAAACAGGCCAAACACAGGTTCATCCGATGGTGAAGTATCTTTCCTACTAAAGATGCTCATGTAATTAGGAAAGGCAAAACCTAAAATAAGATATAAGAATATGCTTACCTCAACAGGCTCCAGAAGTCCCTCCATTGCCTTTCGCACATCATCAATAAGTTCATATATAACTCTGTATAGCCGGATCTCAACTCCTTTGTTATCTGCATGGCTCTTGATGGAACCAGGTGCTTTGACATTAAAACCAAAAATTATAGCTTTACTTGCGACAGCAAGATCAACGTCACTGGTGCTCACATCCCCAGTTGCTTGTAACAGGAACTTCAGAGTCACGTTAGCTTGTGGGAGCACCTGAAGGGCTTGTCTGACAGCCTCAATGGATCCCTGGTCAAAACTTTAAGATTTTAACTTGACTGCAGATAGACTAACCTCGCACATTACACTGAGATGCTTTGAAAACATTAACAATGCCTTCAATTAGGAAAACTTCAGCACTGGTCAATAGTAGCATCTCACTACATTACAGTTATATTTTAAACACTACTAGTTTAGCAGGATGAGCTGATCTTTTCATCCATGATCCATCTATTAGTTAGATTTTTTTTCCTCTAGCAAGATAGAATATAATTGAGCTCATGGTAAACCCGGAGAAAAGGTCTTACCTAAAATGACAGAGAATAAGGTTATTACAAAATATTTGAGTACTTATGGTGCAAAACTGTTCATATGCACCTTCATAGAGCAGAGTGGAAGAATAGGATCCATGTAGCCAACCAATATAAATCTGGTTAAGGTTTAGTTGAGTTGATTTCAGACTGCAAGGTTTCATTGCAACTCCACAAACATTTGAGCAAGTCACGATTTAGAAATGCAAAAGATATACAACTGCTCTTTGCAGTAACAAGTATGATCTATGATAAGATACAAGGATATTCAAGATGCATATTTCCTGTTAATAGTTGTATAAAAAATTATTATCACACAGTATTATCAATTGACAGATTTTCAAAATTTTAGTTTGTATATCCAGTTCTCAATCAACTCTAAGCCATCACTACGTCCTCATAGTACAGCTAATTTTGCAGCAACAAAAAAATGGGTTATGGAGCATAATTGATATGCATACCTGAAGATCAACCTTCAGAATAATATTGAGTTGGTGCAAGTCCAATCCAGTAAGCTTTCCTGCTGAAACAGCAGAAGCCAAAGAGGAAAGTGTCACCTTTCCATCCCCAGCTTTTGCTGTTATACGCTCATTTCTCAGATACACAGCTTGTGACTCTGCTTTTTCACGAGCAACATCAAGGGAGCCAACAACATCAAATTCATCACCAGCTAAGGGAACATTGTTCAATCCAATGACCTGAGTGTGCAGCAAAAATATTTAAATACAAGATTCGGGAAAAACACAGTTACATAAGAGAAGTAGAGTCCACTAAGGAGACAGCCTTTGAAAAGTCATCAAATGAGAAAGAAACTTAGGGGGTGTTTGGTATTGATTTTGAAAATCAATTCTCATTTTCAACCACACATTCTTCAATAAAATAATATTTTCCATCACATCAATAACTTTTCCTCCTTTTTCAACCACACATTTCCCATCATATCACTATTCAAAAATCAATTCTTACCCCAAAAATCAATACCAAACACCCTCTTAATACAGATTAGATTGTTTTGAGTACATTGAAGAATGAAAGCCAAATTACTTATTAAATTTTTTTATTGACTCAACCACTTGTCATAGAATTTTTCTACTCGCTGTGAAACATAATCAATTCAAGATCAAGTACCTCGTCTTTAAGGTTTCACTTCTGAAAGATGAAATAATAAAATAGAGAATTTTAAGCAGGTTAAAAGTATATGTTTTAGTCTCTCTCCTTTACATTATTTTGGAGGAAATTCAAATTAGGCTCCTATTACAACAATCAATCATTTTGTATTAGCATTAGTTACCACAAAAGAGCGATTGATGTGTGCAGATCCTAATCCGAAAACACACGAATCAGGATGCAGGAAACAAAAATAATCATCATAAATTAAAAATAAAATGGAAAGGCTTAGAGATTAGTGATGAACCTTAACAAAACTAGCATCTTCACTTTGTTACTTAAAAAGTATCCTTTCTTGCACCTTTATCACAAAATTTGAATTCTTTTGCCATCACAACAATATCAATTTTGTCTCCCTATCTAATATTTTATAATTTAAAAAAAAAGGTTTATCCGAAATTCTATCTAAAAACATGTGCAAAGGATACCACTTCACAACAAGCAAAAATCTTTATTTTCCATGATTTTAGGCAGATATTTGTGTTTATTAATTTTATTTTACTTGTTATGATTCAAAACCTTAATGATATGAGTAAATTTCTTCTTGAACATACAATTCTAAATTGTAGTTATTTGGACAAGGTCTGAAGCATACTCTTGTTCAACTTATGACACATAATGAATTTCTAGAAGATTATGGTTTGTTTTGGTTGCAAAAAGGTGATATAAATTTGGGCAGTAAGAAGCGTGGCCCTTTTGAAGACTTCGAACCAGGTTTTTTACTGGAAAAGTGGAAGAAAATAAAGGGCATAAATATTCCTTTCTTTCGGATTCACGTGAGAGGACAAAGCAAAATGAAACAGAAATAATTCCATTTTCCCCATGAACATCTTACTTGAAAAACATATAAGAACACTTGTGTCCAAATATGGGAAAGCTATTTCCTTCCAGAATTCCTTTTGGGCCACAGTTTTATTTCTCTTTTGCTTTCTCCCAACTTTCATCATGACCAAATAAAGAAAAAAAAATCAGAAAAGTAATTTATTCTCTTCTTTACTCCTCTCTTTCCTTCTTTTTCCTCTGAACAAAACACAGGTAATTATTTTCAACTTAAATCTGATGAGAAGGTGGGATATGTGATAGTGGGTTACTTGAGAGTCAAAGAAACTGAAAAACGATTTAATAAAATAAGCAAGAGACTAAGAAATTTTAGCAAGAGGAGGCCATCACCTTCAAGTTATGATAGGGAACTGAATAAGTAGAAAATGACCAAAATGTAAGTATACCACATACTTGAACATAAAGATTCTTAAAAATAAAGCAAAGTAGCATTTAGTTGTTGCTCAAGTTGTACTTCAGTGGTGAATCTTAAAAATTCAGCCAATGAAACAAGAAAAAAATCTAATATATTTTACTGATAACTGAGTTAATAACTTAGTACATGCAGTCACAGAAGACCCAAAATAACTTCTTTCCCAGTTGGAACAGCCACAGTGAACCGACCAGCTGGAAAACACGGTACTTGATAGAATGCTGGAGAAGTTAATGGCCTCAAATATGGCATCTTTCCAATTGCAACAGTCATTTTGGAGTTCAGGAGGAAACTCAAATTCAAATTTGAAATCAAAACAATAAAACCATAAAAATTGAGAAGGGCATGGCATATCTTCAGCGAAATTAGGTACAATATTATGACACCATATAAATATGCAATAATAAACGAGAATTAGAATATAAAAAACTTAACTAGCAAGTAGCAACATACCTGTACAGGCATAGAGGGTCCTACTTCATCAACGCGCTTCCCTTTATCATCAAACAGAGCCCTCACCTGATCGTTGGCAAAATAAGGAAGTTCTTGAATATAGGATAACAAATTTAATCGATGCAAGTACCTAATCTTGCACTCAGTATCAACCACATTATAGTGAACGTAACAGTGAACTTTTATATCATAGAAAGGTTCAACACATTCAAGTCTTCTCCACCAACCTTTCCAAATGCTTCACCGCAAACTAACACATCTCCTCTTTTCAATGTGCCATTCTGCACAATAAATGTAGCTACAGGTCCCTTAGATTTATCAAGACCAGCTTCAATCACTGTTCCCTTAGCATTCCTGTGTGGATTAGCCTTCAGGTCTTGTAACTTGGAAGGAAAATCACAAAACCCAAATTTAGAATTATACACAAGAAGACATACAGGTAAGTTCAGCAAAAAATTAAACAAACCTAACATCTGCTAGAACCTTCAAACTTTTTTATTCTTAATATTTAGGGGATGTTCGCAGGAGAGTATGATCGTGAAAATGTGCTGCTCAATTACAAGGAAAATCCAATTCATGCATATTAATGCAAACAATAGATCATTAAATGCCCAAAGCAGTAAAATGGATGAAAGTCTCTAAATAACCAGAACTGCTGAGAGATTAGGAATCAAAATCAATTTTTCATTGAAAGAAGAGTGTACAGCTACCTCAGCCACAAGCATAATGGTTTCCAGCAAATCATCTACATTCTCCCCTTTAAGAGCACTTATCTGTTATACAACATTAATCAATAATTTTGAATCAACAGGACACAACATTAGAATGCAAATAAAATTTCAAGGTTGCTGTTTTGTCACCTTAACCATTGGGATGTCACCACCCCATTCTTCTGGCATCAAACCAATTGAGGAAAGATCTTGCATGACTCGATCAGGATTAGCTCCATCCTTATCGATCTAAAATCATTGAATAAAATAAAGAAAAACTACAATTCCGAAAGCCCATAGGAAACACGTTAAACAAGCAATAACCTACAGCATAGCAAAGATACCTTATTAATAGCAACAATAATGGGCACTCCAGCTGATTTGGCATGAGCAATGGCCTCATTTGTTTGTGGTCGGATGCCATCATCAGCTGCTACAACAATGACAACAATGTCCGTCACTCTTGCTCCGCGTGCTCTCATTGCTCCAAAAGCCTATGGAAATGGATAAAAAGATTAATATATAATACTAAAAGGAGCTACCAAGTTATTCCTGGAGTTGATCTCATGATACTGTTAAAATGCATGTCTAATGGAAAGAACAAATGAATTGAAGTAAGGCAATAAAACCTTAAGATAGAAACACGAGCAAAATAATAAGATAACCTCATGTCCAGGAGTGTCAAGGAAAACACATGTTTGTGGCTTGCCATCAATTGGTACTTGAACCTTATATGCCCCAATTCCTTGTGTAATCCCACCAGCTTCTGATGCTGCCACCTAAACATATTAAAAATTATAAAGCATGTTGCCAGTATGTTGTAGATCATCACCATATTAAATATGGAAAAAATAAAAACGAGAAGTGAACGTCATGGTACCAGCATACCTTGCTCTTTCGTATGCAATCCAAAAGTGTTGTCTGCATATGGAGAAAACCCCATTAACTGGACCTTGCAATGATAAAGCATCTATTAAAACTTTGAAGAAATTGAGTAACCTGACCTTTCCATGATCAACGTGACCCATTATAGTTAGAACAGGAGGCCTATCTTCTAATTTATCCATATCGTCTTCATCAAACATTTCCTTCTTTTTTGCCATTTCTTCCACTCTGACAGGGGCAGCATCAATGATTTCTACCTCATACTCTCTGCATATCATTTTCACCATGTCTTTGCTAAGCTTTTGCACGCCATCAGGCTTAATTCCCTTAGAGTATAAATGCCCAAGAATTTCACCTTCACTGATAGCCAAGTTGTAAGCCAACTCCTCAGTTAACATGCCATCTTCATCAACCTCCATAATTTCTACTTTCACAGGTGCAGCATCTTTAGCTGCCTGAAGTCTAGCAGCCTTTCGGCTTGCCTTGGTCCATTTTCTCCCCCTCCTTGCAGTAGCTGCCCCCGTAATAGAAACATCAAGTTCAGATGCATCTTCGTCATGGATTTCATCATCAACCATTCGTCTACGCAATCCTCCGGATGGACCGCCCTTTTTCCTAAAGTCATCCTTGAACTTTCCAGGTGGAGGGTTCTTCCCAGGTCTCGGAGGGGCTAAAACGGCTTGAGCAATCAGAGGATCAACCACAGGTTTCTTAGAGGCAAACTTGTCGATCAAAATTGGCTTGCGCTCTTTTGCAGCTGCAGTTGAATTGGTTTCATCAGCAACAGAGGACTTTGCAGCTGCATTTAGATCCTTCAAGATGACAGGTTTTTTGATAGAAACTGGTGGAGCTACAGAGGGTTTTGCTTGTAACTGTGGTTGAATTTTCTGTGGTGGTTGAGGCGGTCTTGGTGGTGTAAGGGCTTGAGATGCATTCTTCCCTCTACCATCTATTCTCAGATCCTGTTTCAGGGGTTCCTTCGCAACTTTTGGTGCAGTAGCCACAGGATTCCCCTTCCGCCAGACGCTTTTTGAAGTCTTAGACTTGCTATTTGAATCGGCCACTGAATTAACTGGTTTACCATTCTTTAGGCCTGCATTGTGATTCGCTGAAGGTTTATTTACAGAAACGTTCGGCTTACTTTTCTCTAGCTTCTCCACCATCTCCAACACCTCTCCCAGTGACTCGATTACCTTACTCCTCTCCTCCTCATTGTCACTTGTCTTTTCATTGTCTGACTCCTCTTTAAGTTCCATTCCATCCCAGGGCATATTAAGAACGGGTTCAACCTTAGACACCGGTTTCAAAACTGGCTTAGGTGCCGCCTTGAGAAATGTATCCATGTCATTATCTTTACTGCCTCTACATGTAGAATCAAGAGACGTCGAAGTCCCTTGATCGGTGACGTAATTAGTTGTTACAGAATATTTACACATACCCACATACCTCCATCTCTTGCCACCCCAAAACCTCCTAAAATTACAGTCATTTCCACGGAAAGCTACACGTCTAACTAAACAAACAGACCCTTCAAAATGACCAGAAGATATCATACTCACGCCTCCCAAATTTACAAGGGAAGCTAAAGAGGCCATACTTAACACTCATATATCCTTCACCATTAACACGAATTCCCCAAAAAGAACAGCTTTTCACTATCAAAATCAGAAAAATCTATCTTTTAATACCCTCTTCACTTTGAATTCTCAGTAAGGTATTTTCAAGAATTGATAAAATACGTAATATTCTTCGACAACTGAGAAAACCCAGTTCCGAGAAACATCATCAAGAAGACACATAAATATTACAAGATGAAAGAATTGTATGTACCTGTAGAAATTAGAGAGTGAAGTGTATTTTTTTTGTAAGTAAATTGAAATTTCCCTTTAGTAAAGAGGTGAAGAAAACCGTGTGGCTGTAGAGGGAGGATGCAGAATTTGGGAAGGCCCTTTTGTGGGTTGGGTTATGCTTGTGTGGCTCTCTCTGCGCCTGTCAACTGTCGACATTGCATGATAGGCACTGGCTAAGTTTTTTTTTTTTTTTTTCTAAGGTTATCTTCTAATTCTATTTCACATGTTTACTTCGTGTTACATTCTTGATATATTGTGGCCAAGACAATTTTAACTATCAAATAATGAAACAATAAAAATCAAAAACATCAAAATGTATGTGATCGCGACTTAATTCCAATTTATTTTTGTATTATGCATTCTCGTCACAAAACAGGGGCTTCATGAACTTTGATATTGATTTTCAAATGTTTTCGAATATTTGAAATTAAAGTCACAAAAATAAGTTAATTTTAAGTCTATCATACTTTTATGAATTTGTAAATAAGTGCCTGAGAAAATTCATTCTCCTCATATAGCAATGAAGGATATTGAGGATAAGGAGAGAAAAAAAAAATGTAAAGAAGAGAATTAGATAGACCAATTCAAGGAGTCTTAAAACCAAATTTTTTATTTTATCATCCCATAAAAAAAAATTCGTAGCATCACTACAATTTTGAAGTGTAAAATTTTTAAAGATTGTAGTGAAGTTTGTTGAGATTTTGACGTTTAAAATTTTTAATGAAGTGTTAATATTATATTGAAGGAACAACAAAAATAATATAACATATTTAACCTCTAAACTCTATACTTAGAACTCAAGAGACTAGCCAAAGTTAAAATTAAATATTTCGATCCTTGCAAAAATATTTTTTGAAAAAAATAATTCTATTCTCGAAGATAAAATAAAAAAAAATAGTAACTAGGTGAGCACGGATTAAAGAAATATGGATTTGGATTGAGTTAGAGATTGTTAGGTGAAATGATTCATTGAGTTATATCATAGCAACAATAATTGATAAGGGTGTATTATCTAAAGTTTTTAATTTGACATGCATTTTAATTTATTGGGTGGGATGCATCCAAAAGGAAATTATTATTCATTTTGTTATCTCGATTATCGTTTATAATTTTAATACAATTCAAATTATGTAATTTTTATTGTTGTCGACTAAATTCAAGGTTAATTTTAATAAAAATATTTATATATTTTTTAAAATAAGGCAAAATATGTATTAGAATCATATTCGAACTTGCAAAATTGTACTATAAATTATTAGATATAAAATTATTAGATATAACGAAATTATTCAATTTTTATAATAAGTTAAATTAGAAGATTTTTTTTAATTATATGGTATAATTTGATCAAAATCGCTACACTGTGCCCACATAATAGAAAAATTGCTACTCTGAAAGAGCGACTATAATCCATAACTGACCCTGCACTGAATGAGATAAAAAGATAACGCTTTTGACCACTGACCAACTAAATCACGCGCGTTGTACGCGATGAAGATACACGCGCCACAAATTGAAGAGAAATATTCTCCACAAGACACCACTGAAAGAAAGTCACAGCACAGAGCTGACTCCAAGGGTTGACACTTAGAGGGAGAGAAGAGAAAGCGATATAGAGAAGGAAGTGGGAGGGATCAATTATGAAGGACGAGGTTATAAGCTCTTCAGGGGACCCGCTATTGCCTCCCAGATCTTCTTCTCCGCCTCCTAGCCTCACTCATGCTGCCAGGTAAATCAATTACCTAATTGGCTTGCAGTGTGATGTGTTATTGGGATTGGAGTGTTTTATGAATGCCTAATTGTACCGGTTACACGGAATTGGGAATTTGGGAATTTTTAAATTTTTTCATTTTTTTTTTATCATTTGTATGTTAAAAAATGTTCTTTTTGGGGAGAAATTGTTCTGGAAGTATGTGATTATTTGAATACATTTTGATTGTGAAATATGGTAGTGTTGAATGAAGTTTGGGAGCTGGAATTTCATCTAAAAGGCCTATCTTTTGCTATACTTTTTTTTTTTTTTAAATTTTATGTTCAGGGTTTTCATCTGACAGTAGAGCCATGAATTGAAGTACTAAAGTTTAAATATTAGACATGCTTACATTACAATTATGCATGAAATTTGATGAAGTAGCTTTGTAGTTGCGCTCGTGAAATAAAGTTCCAAGAGTACCAGGGAAAAATATGATATTTCACTCTGGAAAAGAAATTTAAGTCTTTATTGTTTGTGGCTTTGCCCCCTTCGTTGTTGAGAAAAATTCTGCTATGAAATAGAATCTGAAAAGTGGAGTTGTAAGCTTAACAAGTGGTCTCTTTTTAAAAGGTGATGGTCTGTTACAAGCTACCAAGAAATATCTACTATCATTTCTCTATATGATTCACATGGTTCTTTCCTCTTCTTTTTGAGCAGTTCTATAGGGGCATCATCTCCTGCTGTTCCTACAAATGCTGGCAGCACAGACTGGTTCGGTCAAGTGCAGAACTCAAAAGGGGGTTCTCTTTCTCGCATTGGGTCGCAGCCCATATGGACTTCATTGAGCGCTAGTGCTGGTGATTCTGCTCTTGGATCATCTCAACCTTCGTGCAGACCATGGGAAAGAGGTGATTTACTGAGGCGTCTGTCAACATTCAAACCTGCCAATTGGTATGGAAAGCCCAAGGTGAGAACTTGTTTTTCCTTTGACAATCATGTTGGATGAAGCTGTTGAAAAATTATCATATTTTCTTCACGTAAATAACTTGACTTTTTATTGCAAAATTATCATATTTTCTTCACATAAATAACTTGACTTTTTATTGTTCTTATATATGTACTCTTTGTGTTTTTTTTTTTTTTACATCATGACAACATCATTCCTCGCTGGATTATGTTAACTAGATCCATACATTGATCTATGGGTCCAAGCATGAGATCAAGTGACAACTATATTATGCATAAGTATAACATTACTGACTCAGCCCAATATAAGATCCTTGCAGGGAAAAATTTACGGCTACGTCTCATTTAGGTTCATTACATATAAAAAGCAAATTTTGGTAACTGAGGTTTTGATTTAATAACTAAGCGACATGGCTCTGTCTATATGTGGAGAGACTTTGGACAATAAACTTTGGACTTTTTATAATGGAGAAGGCTACACAAGCAAAAGGATTAGTTATAACCATATTTTCAAATGAGGGATGGTGTAAAAACTAGAGAGGATTTGATGAATATTTATGTACTATATATTCTCAAGTTGGGTTTTCATTTGTTTCCTTATCTAGGAGATTTAATCGAATTTCATTTTTGTTGGAAGGACATATTATGTTAAGTATTTTAAGGGAAACATAATTTATAATTTTTTAACACAAAAACTAAATGATGTTATGAAGATGATGGAGCTAAATTTGGCTCTATCCAATTAATATTTTTTTTTTTTATTAAAGATGAGTCAGAGGGGATCACTGTTGGCACTATTATTTGTTTAAGATGGAATAACCCCGCTTTTTACTTATTCTCCCGCTTGTCCTCCCTTAATTAGACCCTAAAACACATAAAGAGCTGGGAAAATGCTACACCAGAATTGACGTCTTTTGTGATTTGATGGATGGACAAAAGATTAACTGATAGTTTAGAAACGTTTAACACTCTCTAGTGAGAGTGTTGGTGTCAAGACAATTGCTTTTTGGTAAGTCACTATGGCTAGTTTCAAGTGGTCAACTTTGATTTTTTGATTTCAGGGCAAGGACCATAGCCTATAGGAAGTGAATTGATGAGAGGGATCTGTGATATGGTTAGTTACACATAATCCAATCCCTTGAGCACTATAGCAACAGACTTTAGCTCACCAAAGGCAAGAGTTAAAAAGTACTTACATATTGTGCCAAGGACAAAAGGCTATAATTTTATCTAGTGATGCTGTCAGGTTACATAATGATTCTACATCTTCCTTATTAAGGTCGTTGATTTCTGTTGCATTACAGACTGTATTCTCCTGGTTATCCTTAGAATGAGCATGGTTGGTCTATCCAGAATTACGGTTCACAATTCCCATTGTTTCTACTAATTAACTATGATTTTCTGTTACGTTAACAGAAATTCTCCTTATTATGCCCAGTAGGCACACCCGGCTTGTTTTTGCTGATCATTCTATCCAGTTTCAGTTCTGGCCCACTTCCAGAACTGTTCTCATTTTCACAGTGTCCAAAGCCAATCCTTCTATAGCACAAGCATCGGCATCACGCCACGTTCTTCCACCTTCCTCACCCCCCCCCCCCCCCCCCTCCTTTTGGATACCTTCAAAAATGGAGGTGCTGTAGTTGTATTATTATATGAGCAATAGTTATAAACAACCTTAGGGAGCAAAGCCCTACCTCTACAAAAGATGACAACATAGATTAATTCCAAAATATAACTACCTCTACCTCTAGTAGATGACATGAGAGTTAACCCATCCATTACTGGTGCCATCAATGAAATGAATAACTCAGCTCGAAAATTAGAAATGTATAAGCTATCAGTACACAATAAGTCACTCTACCACACTATTTACAAGTGAGAAGGATCCTAGAAGATTGTGAAGAAAGACCCATTGCTGCCAAACAATCTGCCACACCGAATGAAGCTCGTAGTATCTGGTCTTTATTATGTGGTTGTTGAGCAAAGTGGTAGAGCAATCATGGTTGGCGGCAACGTTGGTGGTTGCAGAGGAATTTATAGAGTTTTCAGACATGTTGAAAGACATGGATAGCTGGTAGATCAGTAAGAGGTTTAACTGAAGCTTGAAGAGGAACTCTGATAACAAGGCCAAGGACAATTTTTTCTATCGGCACTGAAGGGCTAGAACTTTGGTTTTTTATTTTTATTTTTATTTTTTTTATTTTTTTTCTGGGAATTGAGGCCAGAAGAAACAGCAGAGAGAAGGAGAAGAACCTAGGGTTCTGATAACAAGTGATAAAACTCCCTTTTCCCTTCTTTTTTTAAAAAAAAAAAATTTGAACAAAATTTATCTTATTTACACCGAAATATTACAACCTAAAAATATGATTTCGAACATCTTCTATTGATTCAGCCCTATTGACGTACTCTAATTACATGACAACGCTTAAAAACAAAATATTTACAAGATGCAAATTAATATGAAGATAAATTCTAATTTGCTATGAATCGGAAGTCAAGTAGGAATTGAAATTTTTTCTTCTGAATGGATTCTGAATCCATTGATATTGTATTATGTTCACATGGATGTGAACTTGATGAGATTTGTGTTTATATATTTCTTTTTGTGCTATGTTTGATTCAGGCTGCTAGTGCACTCGCCTGTGCCAGAAGAGGATGGGTGAGCGTGGATGTTGATAAAATTAAATGTGAATCTTGTGGTGCAAGTCTAAAATTCATTTCATCAGCTACCTGGACTCCTTCTGAAGGTGAATCGGGATAATAATTAATTGTTGCAATTACGTTCACTTGTGGTTCTCATTATTTAGATGTATAAATGCTTCAATAATCTGAAGATTTATAGATTGTTCTTGAGGTTTTGTGATATAATCTTGAATTTAGTGATGCGGTGTTAAGTTCAAGGTTCCTTTTGAACATTCTCAAGATCAGTACTGCCGTTGTTAACATCTTCAACAGGATGTTACAGGTTCCTTTTGCTTGTATACATCAGTATGAGTTCCACATGGTATGCCCACCAACTAAAATGCTAATATGAAAAATTTGAACAACGTTGGTTTTTGTTGATAAGTATCAAACTTCTTAATACAAGAAGTGTTGACGAAATAATAATTTACTAAGAATTTATGGAACTGAATCTGTTATATGTTCCAAAGTTGTCAATTTCCGGATTATTAAGGGTCCATTTGATTACAAGAGTGAAATTTGGGTGGAAAGGAAATGAATTCTAGGGAATTGAATTGCCTAGAATTGTTTTACCGGGAATTGTCAATTAAATGTGTTTGATTGGTATAATTTTTCACCTAATACGTTTGACTTTATTTTTTATGCAAATTGTTATTTTTTGAGATAAATTTTTTTACAATCTGTATTAAAATTTGTTTGGATTGCCAAAAAGTTAAAAAAAAATATATATATATTTTGAATTTTTTTTTGTGTTTGTTTGGTTTCGTTTTTCATGTAAATTGTCAATTAAATGGAATTTTTTTTTTACCATTAAGTCTAAAATTTGTTCCCATTGCCAAAAAAAAAAAAAAAAAGCAAAAAACTAAGATGGAATTCAATTACCACCTCATAGGTGGGAAACCATTTCCAAGCAAAACGTGCATTGATGGGTTGTACCTAGAAAACGGTTGGAATTCAATTCCATGAAAAATTTGGGAAGTTACGGACTTACCACAAGGAAAGAAACATGTTGGATGCAAATAGGTTTTCAATCTGGAATATAAAGCCGATGGAACAATGGAACGATATAAAGTTCGATTGGTTGCAAAAGGGTATATACAAACATACGACATCGACTATACAGAAACATTTGCACCAGTAGCAAAATTGAATACAATTCGAGTCCTATCTTTAGTAGCAAATTTGGATTGGCCAATTCAGCAACTAGATATAAAAAATGCATTCCTAAATGAGGAATTTGAAGTCTTTATGACATTACCGCCACATTTTTGTAAGGTAAATGAAAAGGACTGAGTATGTAAGCTAAAAAAATTTCATATGACCTCAAACAGTCACCGAGAGCATGGTTTGACAGATTTGCAGAAGTATTGAAGAGTCGAGGAAAAGCAATTCTAATCGTATATGTCGATGATATTGTTCTAACAGGTGATAACATAGTAGAACTGGAGAGACCAAAGAAAAGCTTTGCTACTGAATTTGAAGTGAAGGATTTGGGACCTATGCGATATTTTCTAGGAATGGAAGTTGCTAGATCAAGGCGATGCATTAGTGTATCACAACGAAAATACATTATTGATCTCCTAATCGAAACTGGCATGCTGGGATGTAAACCAAGTGATACACCTGTAGATGTGGGGAAGAGAGCTGAAGACGGAGGAAATCGAGTAGAACATGATAGATATCAAAGATTAGTTGGAAAACTAATCTACCTATCATACACTAGACCTGATATCGCAACGCAGTAAGTCTAATAAGCCAACACATGCATTCGTCGAAGGAAAGTCACCTAGAAGCTGTCTATAAGATACTCAGATACCTGAAGGGATCCTTCGGAAAGGGGTTGTTCTTCAAAAAGAATAAAAAGGAGAGATTGAAATTTACACAGATGCAGATTGGGCTGGATTGACAGACGATAGGAGGTCCACTACTGGCTACTGTACCTTTGTATGGGAAAATCTGTAACATGGAGGAGTAAAATAACAAAATGTAGTGGCTAGAAGTAGTGCTGAAGCTGAGTTCAGAGCTGTTGCACGAGGAATATGTAAAGGACTGTGGTTGAGGAAGCTTCTGGAATTGCCAATCAAATTCTATTGTGATAATAAAGTAGCGATCAACTTCTCTCTTAATTCAGTTCAGCATGACAGGACTAAACATGTAGAGGTGGGCATACACTTTATCAAAAAAAAAGTTGAGGAAGGAACGATTTGTATGACCTATGCTCCCGCACTAGCGTAAGTTGCAGACGTCTTTACCAAAGGACTGGCCAGACGAAAATTCGATGATTTCATCTCCAAGTTGGATATGATCAACATTTACGATCCAACTTGAGGGAGAGTGTTGAAAGCTCGAGATGATTGAAAGAGTAATTTGATATTATTATTGTCGGGGATTCTACTTTCTATAGATATAGTATATTAATATTTGATAATTGCCATGTTTAAAGATTATAGGAGATTTGATCTGTATTTTCCTTTTCTTTTCTTTTACTTGCACTATAAACAGAAGTCATGTTTTGTACATTAAAAGGCGAAAATAGAATAAATCTTTTTTCCAATTATGTTTACACTATGGTTCAGAACATCATCTAATTCTTCAACAAAATGTTTCATCGATACTTCTTTTGGACAAATATGCTTCAGAATGCATACTTCATTCTTTGGAAAACTTACAAAATTTTTATTCAAAGTGATGTAAACAGATTTTTCCAAACCATAGATCAAATTTTAGACCTATCCTACTAGTATCCTTCCTTTTTATTTGGGGACTAGGATATTGTAAAGGTCATGAATACATATTTTATTTTTGTGTCACCATAACCGTTGTTTTGCATAATAGGATCATAATTAGGCATGCTACTTAATTACTCATGTCTCTAATAGAACATTCTAGGAGTTTTTGATACATATAATCTGTATTCATATAAGCATTAATAATACTAATTTTGAGTCATATCCACTGACATTTAAAGCCAATAAATATTTTTTTATCCATAAACTACTTAACAGATAACATTGAAGGTAATATTCTGATGGAACCTCTACCATTAGCTGCGAAGAGAGCGAGAAACATTAATCATAATAGAGTACTTTATGAAGGGAACTTTTTCCAACCTCATACCCACTGTGGTCCTCTCAACAAGTTTTCAATATCAATGATCAGTAATACTGAAACAAACATCTCATGAGTCAGGAAGCATGGCAGCCGTCTGTGAGCTAGAATTTTTCTAATGTTTCTGAGCTGGCAAGAGATACTTATCCTCAATGACTACTTGATGTGGAACTGATGCATGGATATTCCCTATTTTGTAAACTTTCATATGATGAAGAGAAAGTTATCCAAGCCAACCAAACTCCAAAAATGTCTTTCTTATATTATTATTTCTTTGATCATGCGTAATACCTAAAATTAAGTCAATATCGTTGTGTAGTGATCTTGTGGATTGTGCGAGTGTCATCTTATTACAGCCATCAGCCAATTGGCAGCTCTTTAATTTGGTGTTATCAAGTTTGTCATGTTCCCTGGATATTTTAGAGCTCATTTGATTGCTTCTAATAATCTAAAAATATTACAAAGTAGTACAGTGTAAGATTCTAGACATCTAACGTTGCTTTTTTTTTTTTTTTTTTCCATTCATGGTACAGGATCTTTTCTTTGCACCTAGTACTTCATATTCCTTTCTTGTCATGCTTGTTTGCTTAATAGCTTTCATTCTCATGTATTGATTATCATTTACAGCTGATATTGCTGGGGAAGACTTCGCGCAGAAACTAGATGGCGGGCATAAAGTTAACTGTCCATGGGTGGGAAACATCTGTGCAGAAAGCTTGGTACAGTTCCCTCCTACTCCACCATCAGCATTGATTGGTGGTTATAAGGATCGTTGTGATGGACTACTGCAGTTCCCTTCCCTGCCCATTGTGTCTGCATCTGCATTTGATCAAATGCGAATTTCTCGGGGTCCAGAAATTGACCGGCTTTTAGCTCAGTCTCAGTTTGCAAGCAATGAATTGGGCTTTAAGCTGGAGATTATATCAGGGCCTGAAAATGCCAGAGATGATATCTTCTTCATATACTCACGTGTATACACACTTGATTTTTAATTTTTTTTTTACTTGTTTCTAGACTCATTGGATATTAATTTCAAGACTAAAATCTTTACCTCAAATTACAGGCACAAAAGCTGATAAGCCTGTGTGGATGGGAACCAAGATGGCTTCCAAATATTCAGGACTGTGTAGAGAATTCAGCTCAATCGGCCAGAAATGGATGCTCAACTGGTCCTTCAAAAAATCGTGGTCTTCCATGTGACCCTGACCGCGGCAAGAAGAAATTGTTTGCTTCCACAAAAAAGGATTATGGCATAAATGAAGTTATGACTCCCAAGTCAAAATTCGTGTCCAGGTCACCTTTATTGGATTGCAGCTTATGTGGAGCCACAGTGAGAATCTGGGACTTCCTCACTGTTGTACGTCCTGCTTCTTTTGCTCCCAATAGCAGCGATGTTCCTGAAACTAGCAAGAAGATGGCATTAACACGTGGAGTAAGTGCGGCAAGTGGCATCGGTGGATGGGTTGCTGTGGATGGAATGGAGAAGGAGCAGGTAGAGGACCATGACGAAGCTGCAACAGACGAAGGGAAGTCGTTGTCAAATATTGGGGTGGATTTAAATCTTACAATATCTGGTGGGTTATCCTCTTCGCGGTTGCAGATGAATGTTATGTCTGAACAATACCAAGATGCACCTAGAGGAAGAAATTTAGTGATTGGACAGCCTTCCAGCAGCGAGGTTGGTGATCGTGCAGCCTCATATGAATCATGTGGTCCTAGTTCTCGCAAGCGGAACTTAGATGAAGGTGGAAGTACAGTTGATAGACCACCATTATTCATGCAACATGTTGACAGTATTGAAGGCACTGTCATTGACCGTGATGGTGATGAAGTCGATGATGGTAAACAGCGTGCTGCTGGCCCTTCAAAACGCGCCCGTGACTCTGATATTGTTGAACACCATTGTTCCTCGTACAGGAAAGATTCTTCTGGTGCTGGTCCTAGCCAGCCATTGGGAATGGATATAGGAACAGGTGCTCCGAGAGATCTTTCTAATCAGGGTCCTGAGGTAGCATTTGGTTATCCATCAACTAGAGACTCCACACATGCTTCCTCCATCATTGCAATGGACACTGTATGTCACAGTCCAGGTAATGATTCAATGGAAAGTGTTGAAAATTACCCTGGAGATTTTGATGATGTTCATTTTCCATCTACATCAACCTTCAGAAATACAGATCTCAATGAGACATCTGGATTGAACTACAGTAGCCAAGCACAGCAAAGTACTTGCCCAGCTGTAAGAAGTGTTGGTGAAATGGGTGTTAGTAGTACAAATGATGATGAAGTACTGAACGCAGATACTGCAACTGGGCATGGGAGAAATGGTCCTAGCTTTGGAATTAGTGGAGGAAGTGTTGGAATGGGTGCTAGCCATGAAGCTGAAATTCATGGCATTGATGCTTCTATCAACAGAGCTGATAGTGTGGTCGGTGATGTCGAGCCAATTGCTGAACTCACTGATAACCAAGGTCAGACTGGTGAATTTGCTCCAGATCCAGGGCTAATGGGTGATTTTGTCCCGGAAGAAATGGACCAAGAGGATCGTGCCGGTGATAGTCAAGATTTTTTGTCTCGGTCTATAGGAAGGGCTGATAGGGGCTCAAAAATTTTGGGTTTTGCCAAGGAAGGATCTGTTGAAAGTGGTGGGAAGACCAGTAACATGCGTGCAGCACCCCATGAGAACAGTCCAAATTATTCTCTTTCTTGCAATGCCATTTTATATTCTGGCTATGATGCATCCAAGGAAGAAGTTACACAGGCTGGCAAAGATTTGACAACTGATGACTGTAACTCAGGCTATTTGTTTGCAAAAGGGACAGGTGATATAGTTTTTCTTTCAATTTTCATTATGAATTGATCTCCTCTCCCTACACCCTCCCCCCTCTCCCTCTCCCTCTCCCTCTCCCCTCTTAAAAAATGGAAAAGGAAAAAAAAAAAAAGAAGAAGAAGAAGAAAATAACTAAATAAATGACAATTAAGTGAATATATGATGATAGCACTTGTGCGGATCAGAGATGTTGCATGGTAGATGCAAGGGTGTTGGACATTACACTTAGCTGTAGCAGATGATTGATTAATTAATTAGTTGCTAATCCTATTTTAATTATGGTTAATTTAGTCCAAATTTCAAGGGACAATTTTTATTTGAGAATTGTAGAGAGTTTCCTTATGGAATGACATGATTCACAGCTTTAGAGCTTTGAATAAATGAAAATTATGGATAAACAATAATTAATGACTTCTAATGTTGCTTTAATCACATGATCATCTTGCATATAGTGTGCTTAAGAAAGTTGTACAAAGGTTGAATCGTTTCTTCCCATTATTGATGAATTTTCAACCATCTAATTTTGATTTTGAGACCTGTAAAGTACTAAACTACTTGTTGATGTTTAAGAGAATAGCAACCCTTTTGTTCTAATATTATTGTTATTTTTTGAAGCAGACCTTCACTCTCTCCTCTGCCTTCATTTTTCTTAGTTCAATCTTTGTCCTAGCAGTGCATTGACACTTTCTTTGGTAGACAATATGTTCTCTTAGGGTAAATATTTTCTCTTCGTATTCCTCCCATCGTGTATCTTTTCTTTTAGTTTTTTACTTTCTCTATGCCTTCTTTGTTCTCAATTTAGAGAACTTTATTCTTGCATTGCACTTTAAATGGGATAACTTTTCCTATTCTTGCAAGGTCTTATGTTAGAACAACCAACAACCAAATATATTGTGCTGGAAAAGTCTGTTGCTCTCTTTACTTGTGAAAACTTTGCAAAACTTGATGCAAACACTAACTGCTATTTTAAAGATGCACATACATGTATGGGACTGCATGAGGACAGTTGTGTTCAGTTTCGAAATCTTAAATGCAATTCGCACTTCAAACTATTCCCCCTAGTTGGCCACATTTGAAACTATTTATATAACCTTAAATTGATATTTAAAAACTTGTCGGACTAATAGATTCATAATTCTGCGATTAGCAGTTTCCATATCGTGTGTCAGGGTTGCATGATTGAGTAGCAGTCAAATGATTAGCTGTACATAGAATTCGGTTGCTGCCTCTTATCTGGCTCACTGGCTGTTTCTTTTTTAAATTCATCATCGTTCAATGTTCAGTGATTTCTTGAATATGTAACCATCGGTCAGGGCCACCAAATGATGGATGCAACTATGAGGAAGCTGTTGAATTCGATCCAATCAAGCATCATAATCACTTCTGTCCATGGGTGAATGGAAATGTTGCCGCAGCTGGTTGCAGTAGCAGTAGCGGCTCTGGTTCCAGTGCTGGTGCTCAGGCACTATGTGGTTGGCAGCTGACACTAGATGCTTTGGACGCTTTCCAATCACTAGCACAAGTTCCAATTGAAACAAGGGAATCTGAGTCAGCTGCATCCATGCACAAGGTTGGTGAATACCTATGATAACATGAACTTGTCTATTTAACAGTATCCTGTTTTGTCCTTGACTGTTTACGGAATGGATCGTGTTCTTTTTTCCACATTTTCTTCTATTGCAACTTTTTCTTCAAATTCTGTCATTTTTTTCTTTCAATAGAATTTATACGAGGGATTGTTGATATTAGCAAAACATTTAAGTTATGAAATGTCATTGTCACACAATTGTGGAACAAGATGACAAATATGAAAGAAGAAAAAATTTGGTTGCATGTTCTGACTAGTGTTTCACGTTACAATGGAAATAAGCTATACTCTTAACACTACAACTATCTATGCACTCTGATTTTTGGTTGTGCAAAAGATGCTATATCTCAGCCATCGGACCATTTCTGTCCTCTTCTATTAATCTTCAGGCTTCCTCAATTACCATTCCTTTAAATCTGTGAGAACATTACCTAACATGACTTGTTTGCAGGATGATCATCTGACTCCTGGTCGAAAACTCTTGGCACGCAACTCATTCAGCTAAAATGTGAGTTAGAACTGATTGTGAAATTCAAGTTCAGAAACATGGACAACTGGTATTTTTCATCATATCTTAAGAACTATGCAACAATAATCAATATCTCTGGCATTGTTTTTCCATTTCCTTCGGGGGATGATGATCCTGTATGAACTAGCTTATTCACCTGTGAGTGGTAGATATATTTTGGAACACTTGCACCCATTTTGGTGAATTTTTATATGTTCTTTGGGCTGGTTTCACTCCCACCCCCAATCTTTTGATTGGTCAAAAGGGGTTTGTTAGTATTATACATGTGAATGTGCCCTAGGCATCATTTTCTGCATTTAGGATGTTGGTTGAAGCATTTGCATCTGTTTGGCCATCGCAGGAATTAGTTTAGCTCTGATCCTAACAAAAAACTGTGTATATATTGAGTTTGAACAAATAGAAGACCTACTTTCCTAATGTCCTAGTTTGGTTACCTTTTGTTTTTCTTCGATTTTTATTAAGCTGGTTTTGTGTGAGAGGAAGGAGATATAAAATGTCAGTCTTGTTTGAAAGATTGAGATTAATTCTCGTCTGTTATTGTCAAAATACCCTTGGAATATAAAACTGGCTATAGCTTGAATATGTTTGAGTTAGTTTTAGCCCAAAGTTTGGAAAAGGTTTTTTCAGTCGGTATTTTTTGATAAAAAGTTCAGAGTGAATTAGTTCTCGTTTTACCCGGTAAACTGATATTTAAACTTACTAAAGGATACATTTAGGGTCATCTCTGAACTAGATTTTATCAGATAATTTTTGGTCAAGAAGGTTCAGGTTTGCCTAATTTCCTTTCACTGTAGGCAAGAACATTGATCATGGTGAATCTAATTTTCCATGATTCTTCATAGGATGAACATCTTGGTTAAGGTTAGAACATGTGCATGTGGATCAATTATAGCACATCATAAAATGCTGCTCGGAATAATGGTCCTGCTCCGGCCTAATATCATCGATTATTTTGATCTTCTATTTCATGTTTTTCCAAAAAGAGCTGTGTATTGTTTCATAATTAAATTGCGAATATTCTGAAAATTCTTTTTCTTGCAGTTGAGGGTGCTGCCTGCAGCAGTCATTACAGATCAAGGTCAAGTCTAAGTAAACCGATTGTCGAGAAGTTGTTCATTAGTCGTGGGGCATCTTTATTTGAAGTCAAAATTCCATCAACTGTAATGTTTATCAAGGTACAAGTGACCATTAGTTTCCTTATTCATAATATTAGCCAAATATTTAGTATAATGGCACATCTGTATTGGTATTGCAAAACCTTAAATCCCTTTTGTTTTCGAGATACCTTTGTACTGGATTGATGCACACTTATTTCTCAGACAAATGACTCTAGCAAAATTTTGATACTTATGTTTGGTCACATATATGGGTTGTTGATCCTATCTCGTCATATCTACAAGTAATGAAAATCAGTATTCCTTGTCACTATTTAATTGACATGTCATGTCTCGATGGTAGGTCCTAGTTATATAGTATACATGTCAATTAAATAACAGCAAAGAGTACCGACTTTCATATTTCAGGAGTACTGAAAATTCTCATGATACAATTAGGCCGTGAGTATGAATGCTTAGAGGAATGTTAAGATTTTAGATGAGATGATTAAAAAGATGGTTGTGCTACATGTATATAAAGATAGATCAGTCTACAAGTACAAAATTAATTACAAAATGGTCAAGTGTCTGCCCATTATTGGAGGGGCGGCTAGCCCCACAACCGCTCCTCCAATAAGGGGCGGTCACTTGGCTATTTTCTAAAATTTTTTGTACAAGTAGAATAATCCTATAAAGATTTACATAATGATTTACATAAATATGATGTGGTGAAATATGATTGGATCCACATTTCTTCAGCCAAATAATAATAATAATAAAATTTCTACTATCTTTTTGACACATCATCTGTATGTAAATCATTAAGTAATTTTATTATGTACAAGTAACATTATTCTTAAAAAGAATACGCAAGCATTTCATGTGTATGTGCTAGAGCGATAAGACATGCATATTTGGTATATTTGATTTGTCACCATTGAACAAATAGGTGACGAATTTTGTATATGATTGTTTTCTTGAAATCTCTTGCAGGGCAATTTTTTAATTTCTTTAAGTTATAAAAGGAGAAACTTATAAAGAGTAGTAGTAACCACTTCTTAGTTTCTTGCTAGGAGAAACACCAATCTACTTAATGGTAATATTCAAACTAGTGAAATTTATTGGCACAAATTTATGCATGAAACAATATGTTACGACTTGTACTAGTAATCTGTAATCCGGTTGTTACTCCTCAATACAATGGGGCGGTGCATTCATTATCATCTCTGTCTAGTTTTATTGAGAGTCGGAGCAGGTCTAAGATTTTAAAAAAAAAAAAAACCTTCATTTATCATCTTATTTTAATTATTATTTATTTTTAAATTTAGTTTTGATACTTTAAAATATGATTTAATTTGAAAAACATGAAAATAAAATGAAAAGAATCTGGATGGGGATGAGGATGAGGAGGACTATGTTATCCATTCTCGCTCCGTTTATCATTCGGGATGACCAAGGCAAGAGTAGAAAATTTTGTTATTCGCTACTCCTCACTCTTTTCAACAGTTATTTCACTACGTTAAAGTTTCAAGTAATGCACTCTTCTATGCAGCTATGCTCAAAATCGAAAGAAAATTGATCAAGACGGACTATCCTCTTAAGAACACAAGGCAACTTATATCATTAGTGTTGGTTGGTCGTTGCTAATAATATTAAGAATTTGCTTGGAAGAGTCCTTTTTTTTTTTTTTTTTTTTTTTAAGAAATTGATTTTCTCACAGAATGAATGAATAAAAAGTAGAAAGCATTATGAAATGTATGATTGAAATAATTTTTAGAAAAAAATTCTCCAAATAAGTACGACAAATGGGATACTAATGGCCCAATTCTTATTTTTCTTTAATCATAGAGGCGATAGTATGCATGACCTTGTTACCTTCTAGAGCATAAGGAATCAAGATTTCGTTTATCATGGCTTTTATTTTTATTTTTGCATTTTGTAAAAGAGTTTTTAAATAAAGTTATCTTAATTTTTTTTTCAAAACTAATTTTTAAATGAGTTTCTTATTCCGAAAGTCATATTGGACCAATTTTCTCTAAAAACTCTTCTAATACCCAGAAGAACTTTCATAAAATTAATCATACGGGTCCAAAAGCAATTTTTTAAGGGAAAATTTCATAAGTAAGATGATAAGTATGACTCATTTCAATAATAAGATAACAAGTTTCAACTTTCAAAAATCATATTTTTATTAAAATTTATTTATGATTTAATTAATTAAATATATAAAAGTCACACATATATACAATTTGGTCACAAATTCATTTATTGGTCACATATTGTCAAATTAATTAGTCACAAATAAAAATTTTAATGTCACAAATTATTTTATGATCACAATTCAAAAATTTCATAAGACACAATTTGTTCATCGGTCACAAATCACAATAATTATAAGTCACGACTTATCATATAGTCACAAATTATAACATTATTGGTCACAGATGAACAATTTCTTAGGTCACATTATTTCCTAGTCACAAATTATCTAAAATCTTTAGTCATATATTTTTTATTGGTCGCAGATTAACCAATTTGGTGGTCACACTTAATCAAATAATATGTGACCACCACCCGACAACCGCAGCCGCCAAACTACACCACAACGACCAACCAAAACAATCCATGTAACGACCTGGGTTCTACTTAACGGGCTGTCATGATCGTTAGATCGACGACATACTATCCCCACTGTACCAACATGGATCTTTTCAGCATGCTTTGTCCTCACTCGCACGCTCCCCTAGAAAACTTCCCAGGGGTCACCCATCATAGAATTGCTCCAAGCCAAGCACGCTTAACTATAGAGTTTCTAACGATGGACTTCCGAAAAAAAAGGTGCACCTTATTGGTATGAGTAGTACCTATCAAATCTTTTAAGCTTTCCTAGTCTAGGTATTACAATCACCCCGTTAGACTTGCGATGTCCTCGTCGCGCTTGATCCATCTGAGGATCCGTTGCCAGGCGTTGGGATTCCAGAGGTGACTCCTGTCCTATGGCATAGCACTTTGTCCGCATAGCACTTAGTTCCCGATTTCCGGCTGGCATCCTGCTCTGATACCATTTGTAATGACCCGGGTTCTACTTAACGGGCTGTCCTGACCGTTAGATCGACGACATATTGCCCCCACTGTACCAACATGGATGTTTTCAACATGTTTTGTCCTCACTCGCACGCTCTCCTAGAAAACTTTCCAGAGGGTCACCCATTATAGAATTGCTCCAAGTCAAGCACGCTTAACTATAGATTTCTAACGATGGACTTCCGAAAAAGAAGGTGCACCTTATTGGTATGAGTAGTATCTATCAAATCTTTTAAACTTTCCTGATCTAGGTATTACAATCCAAGCTGACACCCATTTCATTTCTTTCTCTCTCTCTCTCTCTCTCTCTCTCAGATCGAAGTCATGGATTAATGGTCACAATCAACCAAATCATCCGTGACCACCACCAAACCCTTGTGACCACCATCTCACACTCTACCAACAATGTTGCCACCCAATCCACCATGGCCAAACCCACCGCCACCACCTTTTGGCAGCAAAACCATCATGAGCACCACCGACTCCAGAACCACCATCACCTCACCAAGGTACCTGCAACACCACCACCATGATGCCCACAACACACCACCACTGCACACTTCACCACCCACAGCACATCACCACCATCTCCTCTATCTTCATTTACACCACACCCAACCTCCACCCCCACCAAAGAATCCAGAAACCTGTCGCCACCACAGACTGCACAACGTCAACCACCACCACACCCAACCTCCACCCCCACGACCTGTACTACCACCGCATCGCAACTTACCACTGCACCGAAACTGTCAGTCCATCGCCATCACCACAAACGCCACCACACAAACACCACTTCACGTGCGCGATCATAGATCTGCTTCGCAAATACTACTTCTGCAAGCGCTAGTCACTAGTGTCAACTTGATCTGTACAGAACCACCGACGTCAATCTGTGCAGAACCACCGACGTTGGTGGTGTCGTGGTGGACTGATGGTGGTAGAGAGAGAGATAGTGAGTGACAGTTTGATTGAATGAATTAGGTTTAGGAAATTTTATAATATTAATATTAATATCTGATTTTTGTATAATCAAACATTACCTCTTATTTTTTAAATTGGATCTTAAAAGGTATGATCTTGTGTAATTTTCACATTTTTTAATCTCGAAAATTCCTTTTAACTTTTTCAGAAATCATGTCAGACGGACACTAATTATTTCAAGACATTGATTTTACTAAAAAAAATCAAAAGTCAAGTTTCACGATATTTTGTTGAAAATTCAAACTAAGTTTTAAACAAAAATATTTACCTTACAACAAAATTGCCAGAAATTTTCACCAAAGGTCACCCAACTTATAGGCATATTTCATGTTATTCAATTTTAATTTGGTCTCTAAACTTTTAATTTGTTTCAATTTGACCATTCCATTTATGACCATTACGACATGGGACTTGGCGAACAAAATTCACAACCCAACTTTATTTCTTATAGTGCATTTTGCATATATTTTATAATATAAAGGAGCAAGCCTTCCATGGTAGAAAATGAAGCGTGCTCAAGCAATAAATTTTGCCGATCAAGATGAAATAGTCAAATTGAAATAAAAATATAAGTTGAGGTCATCTTTGACAAAAAAATAAATAAAATTTAATGACCAATATGAAACCTTTAGCTACTATTTACAACTGACAAACGGTGATCGGTGATTTCGGTCAATCAAAAACCCTAATTTGTTTTTTATAAACCCTAATATTTTTCACTCCGAGACCTTAAACATAAATTGCTCTGTGTTTGATAGCTAAGAATGGATCCTCAGCCTGAACCCGTCAGCTATATCTGTGGAGGTACTGTGAACCCTATAATGTGTTCTTGATATTTTGTGTGGGGTTAAATTTGTGTAGCTGATTATAGAATGATAAAATTGGGTTTGCAGATTGCGGACAAGAGAACACGCTGAAGCCAGGAGACGTGATTCAGTGCCGCGAGTGTGGTTATCGCATTCTTTACAAGAAACGTACCCGCAGAAGTAATTTTCTTTACCAATTGCTACAATTTCTTAATCGTGGAATATACTTTTGTTTACTCCTTTATATTCGATCATTTTGTAGTTTGTTATGATTGGTGGATTAAAGGCCCATTTGACCCACATTCTCATTCTCATTTTCATTCTTCTACTCATTTTCAACCGCACATTCTTCAATAAAATAATATTTTCCACCACATCAATAACTTTGACTTCTTTTTCAACCACACATTTTCCATCATATCACTATTTCAAAATTCATTCTTCCCCAATAATCTCAATCAAACACACTCTAAATATTGAGTTTTTGCTTCTTTTCATTCTTTGTGGGGGTAAAAGTAATATCAGAAGGGTTCTTGCGGTAATTTTTGTTGGATTAGTTCTATTGAACTTAATGTGTTTCTATATTTTTTAAGAACTTTACTACATTTTGTCTTTACGGCCCCCTTTTGAGAACGTGACTTAGTTCGGTGTACTGCTTTTTGGGTGTAATGAAAATCTTTTCTTTTTTATCTTCTGGGATGGATGTCGAAGGCTTAGCTTTTCGCTGAATGCTCAATTTTTCAAGTGGTTTTCATGTTAGAGATTTTGAAAATTTTGGTATTTGTATTATGTTGTTAAAGATAAAATTTCCCGGTTTTGCTTAGCTAGAAAAGTTCTCTAGGTTTGGTGGTCTAAAGCTCCATTTATTTCCAATGAAAGTGGAGAAAAGAAAAAAGTTGGGTAAATCTAAATTTCAAAGATTATCTCTGGAAGGATAGTTTCATTATTCCCTTGAGTTTAGTAATACTTTCAAATTTGTAGAAAATATTACTTCATAATTTTTTTGAGAAAAAATTTCTTTACTTTTGTATTTGAAAAGAATGATTTACCTATGAGTTTCTGGTGTTTTTTAATGAAACAGGGTTATGATGTTCTATTATAAGAAACTGTGTAAATTTAGTGCTGGTTTGAGAAAGCTTAAAAAGTTGAAGTCAAAGTCAACAATTAGTTCTAACTACACATTACATAGGACCCACAATTACTACAGACTTTTCCACCTCTCATTTCATGGGACCCACCACATCATATTTCAAAAACAACTTTTTAGCTCTCCCATATAAGCACATAATATTATATAGCTGGAAAGTGAACTGGAGTTTCATGATCAATAGTAATGAACCTTTTTTTTTTGGTACTATGAAATATGTTTGATTAAGAGATAAGAATGCTTTATCATATTTAGGTTGTAAAGGAAATGATAATTGTGAAATATTCTGGGTTGCAATATCTGGTGAATTTGACGTTTAACAAAAATGCTCATGATGTGTAGTTGAAATACAAGTTGAAAATGCTGAGTTTCATCTTGCTGTAATGATGAAATTTTAAAGGCAATTTTAAGGCTACTGCATCTGGTTATTATGGTATATAAATTGAAGTCTATTCGTCTTTGACAATTCTTGAGATGATTGAACAGCCAGGTGCAAAGGGAAAAAGATAATTGTGGTCTTCTCGATTCGTAGGTGGATTATAAAAATAAACTAAATCTTGTGATAATAATATTGTTTTAGCTCCTTATATATATATATATATATATATATATATATATATATATATATATATATATATTCTTGTTTTTATGGATATTAAGGGCATATTAACTTTTCTGCCTAGTTGACATCCTAAAACATGAAGAATAAAGTCTGTTCCAAATCCAACACCTTTTATTTGTTGAGCGTTCTTTTTTTTCTTGCAAGTTGTGTTGTCCTCATTTTAGACAAATTCTGACCCTCCACCTACCCATGGGGTCTTGAAATAAATGAATGGAGAGCAATAAGACTCGAGCTTTGAATGGAGCTCGTCACAAACAGAGGTGGGGGCATAGATTTTTAGATGGAAGTCCTTTTAAGTAGGCTGATGTTGCTTAAAATAAATATGCCCCTTATTGCAAGTCATCCAGTCAAAATTTCCGCTCGTCTATATTCTAGGGTACCACATGGTGGATTGTCTGACGTAGAAGTACAACCATGGGTTCTTTTTTAATCAAAACCAGCTATGATAGGGTCCGATTCATAGATTTGAGGGGAACTGTTCTCTATCTTCTCAGCTCTATTATTTTGGCCATTTAATAATAATCATGGATTGTGGTTGCCTTAACTTCAATTTTTCTTGAATTTTTATCTGTGGGAATCCATGGTAGAGAGCGATACAGAACATGGGATCTTCTTGAAAATTGTTGAAATTATAAAGAAAAAAACAGTGCTTTATAAGACTTAAATATCATCTTTTTCCATTTTTAACCTGTTTTAATCTTGTCTTCTGCATTACACCTCTGTTAATTATAATGGATTATTGGTTTCAGAACATGGGATCTTCTTGAAAATTGTTGAAATTATAAAGAAAAAAACAGTGCTTTATAAGACTTAAATATCATATCTTTCCATTTTTAACCTGTTTTAATCTTGTCTTCTGCATTACAGTTCTGTTAATTATAACAGATTATTGGTCTCAGAACACGGTTCACATCAATATATTGCATTTCATACGGGTACTTCTAAACTCCAGGATTAGTCTTGATCCTTTTCACTAAGTAGGCAATGATATTGTCCCTTCGAAAATGCAATATAACCTTTTTGAGACTGTAGCTGATTGAAGATGAACTTATTTATATTTATGCACATAATTTCTCTTTGGTAATTACTGTTACTATGATTTATATTACCTTTTGCAGTTGTCCAATATGAAGCACGGTGAAACTGCCAGACACGAAGGTCCAGTGCATATTGATATTTTCAACATTAAGCATTCCTACTGCAGCACTACTACTACTATATGTTTACTGATGTTTTATAAGTGGATGGGGACTGTTATTCTGTAAAATTCTCATACTGTGTCGCAAATTAGCTTTATGTTCTGAAAACATAACTTGGTTTCATTATATTGATGTTTCATACTTGTTACAGGCCCTTTAGAATTTATTTTTACCCTGGAAATTTTGATAAGCAAAGTTACTCATTTAAACACAGAAAACAGAAGCAAGGGACTCTTGAATAAAGATTTTACATTTTATTAGATGTGCTGTTTACATGACTAGTCAGGATCAGAGATTGGGAGATGACGGTAAAATCAGCCGTAGGGCGTGGATGGTGTAGATTGGCCTGGCCGGAGATTTGATCGGAATTAACTGTGGAAGGTGGTAATCTCAACCCCCCTGTTATTATAGGCAACTGGTGGATCATATTTGCTGAAAAGTCTATAAGAGGAAATGAGTGTGAGCCCTGCATAGCAAAGAGTAACAATGAATGTTATTGCTGTGGCTGCGGTGGCCCTCCGGCAAAAGCCACCGAATGATCCGCAAGTTTGGCTCCATGTAATGGCTGCGTCTCCTTTATAGGCCAAGTACACCACCTCCGTTGATATGGCACCCGCAGCCAGGATCATGTAGGTCAGAAGCTGCACGAAACAATACGAAATTTACATCTAACAATAACAAAAAAAAAAAAAAAAAAAACTCAAAAACTAGTCTTGTGCCTAGTTAGAATCTTTTTATGTGACCAGACTTCGAAAGCAAAGAAATAGATCAGAATAAGGGCTTGGTTCTATTTCTGTTCCTTGAAGAAGACCTTCATGAGAAAGCTCTTCTTAGATATTACTTTCAAGTTTAAAAGTACTTTATCAGTCTCAGAAGATGCTTTTGACTTTTCAAGACTCATATCAAACAAGTTCTAACCTGGTCGAGAATGAAGAATGTCCAGGCTCGGGACATGGTCGATTGCTTAGGTATGGCGGCAGCGACGGCAGAGAGAAGGGAATAACCAGCACAAATGCCACTAGCATGCACTAAATATCTGCACAAGCACACCCCTTTCATCATCGCCAATACGTCTTAATTTATAAGCTAAAATCACAAAAACTCACTATTATGTACCTGAAAGCACCAATATCAGAATAGTACAAGGAACCAAAATCATTAGTCTCTGAATCCTTGAGCATGATGACTAGCGCCACCACACACAAAGCCATCGGCAGGATGCGCAGAAGTGTCTCCGCCATGCGCATGGTGGAGCTTCCATTTTCATCTTCAGTTGGGCCCTTTTCAATTTGTGCGTTATCTGTCATTCTCTTGCCCTCCATTGCTGGGAATTTTAGTGTCTATTTGCCTCTCAATGTTTATCAAGAAGGGTGGTAGGGAGAGGGGGTAACGGTGCACCTGACTACTTATTAATGAATATAGGTAAGGTTTGGTGTAAATGAATTAAATGTTCATTAAAGGATTACACACTTTTCCATGCAGTTGCATGGACACATTTCTCTCTATATGTGCCCTTATGTCTATTTACGGGAAAACAGCTATGATGAGTACATATGATCTCTTGGACGGTGCTCATTACATTTGATAGAGCTACTCCGTTATTTTCACTAGACAGTTCTGATCTCCTTCCTTCAATGAACATGTTAAAAACTTATTACTATTGATGTGGAAAAAGAACCATAGTTACAGTTCTTTGAAACGGTCATAAATTTAAAAAATTATAATTAAAAATTTCTTGATACGTTAACAGAGTGAACTTTTTATTCTGCCTCTGAGACTATAGATTGGATATTGATAAGTAGACTATCGTGAAATTTTTAACATTCCTTCAATAATATCAATTCATTTTCAAGTGAGATAAATGAAACCCGATCAAACTAGAGGGCATGATTTAAATTAAGGCATGATTTTACATTTAAACGCCGTGTAATGAGCTCTGAGATGATCTCAAACAACAAAATAATATAATAAAATTGATAATCTTTTAGTTTTTACGATTTGAGTTCTTAGTCTGGGAGTTGGATAGATAAGAAATTTGTGTAACATCAATTTCTTCACCATTTAATTTAAAACAAATAAAAAAAAAAAAGCTTGCAATAATTCAAATTCCAAACTGTACCATTTAAACAAATTAATACATGACAATTTATGTCTATTCAAATTATCATGACCCCAAATTGAAAACGATACATAATAACACACTATTATACTATGCTTGACAAAGTAAAAATTTACAATGAGAATTTGTAGGGGTTGAGGTGGGGACATGCATATGCAGGGGATTCTTGGAAAGTGGGGAATTTGTTACAGGGAAGCATTTTCTAACCAACAAAATCGTGAGAATTCCTCCAAACTAAGTTATTAACTAGAGGGCAAGGTTGGGGGCCCCCCTTCTTTTCAATTAGGATTTTTCTACTTGAACATAAAAATGGTACATAAAGTGATTATCGAAAATGATGTGGAGAGAAAAAAATTGGATGAAAAAGTTGACTGTATTTTAAACTGGTAAATGATAGAGTGTCATGTGAACATTATGTAATCTCTTATGTAAACGTTGATATACATATAACAATGTCCTTTCAATTATTATACTGAAAAGAAATCAAAATACAAACTTAGGGTGGGATATGTAATCGAATCTCCGGCCAATGAAACTACGAAGTAAAATTTTTTATGAGTTCCACTTACTGTACAGGGGCGGGTTACAGGTCACTCACATCGTAGGACCTGCTAATTTAATTTTTAATATATGAGAGGACCCGCGCTACATTGAGGGGCCCGTAACCCCTCATGTACAATCAATTTAATTGAATTTTTATTAGATCATAAAAGATTGCAGGTTAAAGATAAAGAAGCCTACATTTTGTTTCGAGTGCCGTTATCATACTTCACATCATCATATGTTGAAATAAGTTCTTTCTTGGCTTTTTATAAGTATATCATTGTTATCTTCAAAATATACTGTTCTAAGTTCATAACTAGTCATAAGAATATCACACCCTTCATCAGTATCATTACCAAGCGCATAATGTGTTAAGGTTTTGAATCCACCACTATAAATGTCCATAAAATTTAGACAGCACATAATATTTTGTTTTATTATTCTTACGGGTCGACTTGTTCGGTATCTAATTATCGCTACATTCGATAAATGTACTACTTTCTTTAAAAAGTATGGTTACTCTAGTTTTATTTACAAGAAGTTTTACGAGGATGACATGCATGGTGTAACTATTGCAACTAAATGTGTAAATAAAAAGTAATTATAAGTAATAAAAACAGTTAAAGAAAAGAAAGTGAAACCATGAAACTTGACATTTGATAACTTTTGCTATTTAAGGGTATTCAAATGAGTTTTCGTTTGGGGGGCAAAAATAAAAATAAAATTCGAGGTAAGGTTTTTTGTTTGATGTGAAGCACATAGCGTTGCTCGCTTTCTCGCTGAACATGACATGCAATGTCTTTCTGATTTGGTCTAGCTTAGGGACTCTCGAGTTTCATTGGCGATAAATTTGAAACAAGAGTTTTATTTGGTGGTGTACATCAAATTTGACATCATGAATGATATTGTGAGTTGACAATTTTTTATACATTAATTTTAACGATATTCTTTCCAATGGCCAAATTTTTTACATATAAGGAGATGTCATTCAAAATGTCAAAAAAAAAAAAAAATGTACAAGTAAATTAATCCTTGATACAAGTATTTGACTAAAATGAATTTGAAGCAGTCCACTCAACTAAAAATTTATGATTCTACGTCTTAAAAAAAAAACAGGAAAGAGTCACACTAATGAGCAGCGAACTTATACCACATCACTTCATTGAATTGTGATGTAATCAAAGTCTTTACTCCTTAGACCTAGTCAAGTGTCCTACGTCTTTCTTGTCAAAAATAGTACAATCATATCGCTGCTTTCGCCTATCAAGAAATAAAAATAGAAAAAGACTGAATGTACTGTACATTTACAATCCCCTCGCAATGGGGGTCCGTACCAATAAAAAAATATGTGGATCCCCTATTGTGAGGGATCTGTGAGGAATGCTGTAAGATATGTTATACTTGTAGCATGTCTCATAAAAATAATATATTATACTTAGGGATGAAGCTAGTACTTGACAAGCCATGACGACCGTCCGTATTGACTCTCAACAAAAAAACTATTATTATTATTTTTTTCTATATATTGGGTGGCCGCTCATATCTGTCATAACTCCCTTAAAATTCTTGAATCCACCACTAATTATACTTAGGACCCTGCTCCCCCTCTAATTTGGCGCAACTATTTTTAACCCTGTTCAGGATCCTGGACGGGGGGCTTTATTGTTATACTTATTCAATTTAGAGAAAGTGTTGTATTTTGAAATATGACTTTGAGCATCGTGTTATCATTAGTGTAAAAGTCATTAAATCTATTTTGAAGAAATTTGCATCAAATTAAAATTTCAAGTAAAAGTTAATAATTTTTTAATCAAACATTTGATGAGAATCACAACTATTCAATCACACATTTTATCAATTTTTTTTTTTTTTTTATCAAAATCTACTGAAAATTTGTTTTTAATCTACATCGAACAGGGGAATATACAATTTAATGCATGACAAACTAACGCAGACAGAAGCAAATAAGAATAGCAACATGCGATTTCAATTTGTTAATTGGTGCAAAAATACCGTAAAGCAATCAAGAATTGGATAAAACACTCACAATTTCGTTAAATTTAATCAAATGTCAACCAATAAAACGAGAAAGCATAAGAAGTTTAAATAGTAATTCCAAGCATTCCTCCCTAATTTGTTTAGTTTTCTCATCTGCCTTCAAAATTGCTAAATAAATTCGTGGGTAAATACGTTTTCCAATAAGTTTTACAACAACTACGAGTAGATAATTTAACGGTGTACAATAAAAAAGTAATAAGTAATAAACCGTATAGATACTTTGTGTCGGGTACATTTTGATGGAGCACCATGACACCTTTTAATGGCCTCCAATGTCAAATTTACCATTCTCGGAAACTTCAGGGGCAATTTAAATATTAAAAAATCTGGAGGGGCTAATCTGATGAAATCTAGAAGTAAAGGGATGAAATTGCACCATTTGGAAAATGTAGGATCTAATCGGAATGATATTGAAAATTGGGCTGAGTTGACAATTTCAGAAAGTTCAGTGGAAATTAAATTATTCGGAAAAGGTGGGGAGTGATTTGAAACATTTTGAAAATTCAGGGATTGATTTGTAGTTAGAAGGAAATAAAGGGACTGAATTGCATGATCAAGAAACTGTAGGGATTGGTTTGTAGATTTGAAAAGTTTAGGGAACAAATTGCAAATTGTTGAAAATTGGGATTCACTTGCAAATATCAGAAAACTAGAGGACTCTTCTGCAAATAAATATAGGACATGTTTGGTAGCTTGGATTTTGCATTCCTTAAGCCATGATTTATTAACCACTTAAGAAATACCGGCTCCACTTAGGTCCAATAACGAGGGAATTAGTGGATCACAAGAGCACGAGAATTCCTCTTCAATCAATCAAGTTGTGAATATTAGCACTACGAATAAGATTCAAGACAACATTTAGAGTGATATCGATTGCATGTGTCTTGAAGACAACGTGACGAGTTTTGAAAAAAAAAAATCCACATTTTTTTGATAATCGAATGAGTTCAAAGGCATCACAGGCTCAAGTAGCAGTTTATGAGCTTTATCATTGTGACAATTATACCATAAATGTCAATTTGTCCTTCCTATTTCTAATCCTAAATTTCTTGCTTAATTATAAATGAGTTAAACAAACGTTTGAACCAGTCTCTAAGACTAAATTAAATAAAACAAAGACTCGGGCTTCAATATTTGTTATATTAAATCACAATAAAATCAACTATAAATGTATTAAAGAATAAAGAGATGATTTTGAAATGTCGAAAATAATATTTATTACGCATTAGAAGTTACAGAGCAAAAATAAGAGAAAGTGAAAAGTAATTTACAATTTGATCAAAAGTCAAGTAGTCAACTCATCCCGTCGACCAAAACATCTTTACTTGAAAATTAGAATTAATAAATTACTTAAATGATATATTTCCTATTTTTAAATAAGAATTTATAAAACTTAAAAAAGGTTATCTTTCGCCCTCACATTGAAAATAATTGCTTCAGAATGAGGGCCAAAGAGGCCAATTTATGAGTTCACACTATGTCCTTGTTTCATATAACTTGTCTATGTAACGCCCTCTTATTGGAGGGGTGTTGGTAAGGCCGGCGCCACCTCCAATCGATGGGCGCCAAACACCCCATCAACATGATCGGTCAATTGCCCTATTTGAGAAGGAGCGTTCTTGATATAAATTCTTTAAAACTTATTTTTTAATTAATTTTCAGTCGTACATTATTTTCATAAAATAATTTTATTTATTATTTTTGAACCTCTCTAAAAATATAATTTTTCACAAAATCTATTCTAAAGCAATCTACGGCAAACATGCCCTAAATTTCAGCCAATCATTAGCTATTTTACCCAGTTCAAAGCAATTCTCCTTTCACAAGTAGATCAAAGACTGAATTTTTATTGAATCCCATAAAAATTCTTTTGCATACGCAAACTTTTCTTGTGCCATAGATCATAAGGATAAAGAAAAGAGAGATCAATTATGAGTAAAGAAAAGGGTGACAGTCAACACCACAAACATGAAGATCAACCGCCGCCGCCGCAGTATGGAACATTTCAAGGTGTAGCCAATCACCCTGCTCCACCAGCGATCGGTTTCCCTCAGCCAGTTCCGCCACCTGGCGCCACCGGAGCTCCTCCACCTCCATCTCTGTATTATGCTCCTGGTTATCAAGCTGTCCCAGGTATATAATTTAGCTACAACCCAGAGACGAGAAAATAATTTTTGGTACTCCCTTCGTACCAATTATATTGGCTTATTTGATTTTTCACACGGATTAAGAAAATATAATTAATATTATTAAAAAAGTAATTTTTGACAAATTTTTTTCTAATTTACCCCTATTTAATTTTTAGCAACTAATAATAAATTATTATTGAAAGTAGTAAAAAAATTGAATGATTTAATTTTCAATTCTCACATTCATAAATTATTTTGATGAGATTCATTGGAAAGTAGAGAATATTGATTTTAACTATACAAAGTAGACAAAGGCATATTAGTAAAATAACAAATTAAAATATACTAAATTTAGAAATCAGCCTATATTTTAGGGCAAACGAAAAAAGAAAATCAGTCTATATATTTGGAATGTAGGGGAGTATTTGTGAGTCAACGCCTTAGTTTCTAAGAATTTCGCTGATCAAATAATTGCATAAACGGGATGTTTAGATTATTGGTGTTCTTAAAATTCACTTCAAATCTAATCTTTATCTCATGTGTATTCAAGAAATTCAACTTGCTATAAGACTGGATTTTTGACTTAAAAGGTTTTCGTTTGTTGAATAGGGATTATTGTGCCCCTTTTAAACAGATGGATCATGAGTAGCATTGTATCTAAATCTCGCCTTATTATTGTGTTAATCACGTTATATCATTAGGAAACTTCAGTTATGTTGGCCGTAAAAGTTTGGCTAGAAATAGTAGAAATCCAAGATGATCCCTGTTTTGATGTAAGGAGATGCAACCAATTTTCCCCAAAAGCTCTAGCTGATAGGAGAGGTGTAATCTAGCCATACATCACCTATGATTTGGCCTGGGAATCCTCCCCAAGCAGGGGCGTAGCTAGGGGGTGGCAACCGACCACAACATTTTAAAATTTCTGAAAATCTGAGAAAATTCTCTTTTAATAAATATTTTGCCTACTAAAATTTTTTTCGCCCCCACAACATGAAGATCATGGTTCCGCTAATGACCTCAAGCACTATCCATCTAGGCTTTTACTTCGAAGTATCCTTATGAAATAGGCAAACCCTATGGTCAGTGATGCTCTACATCATTTTTTCTTTCTTCGATTACAGATAATTTGTTTTAGGTTTGTGGAAGAGTATTTCTGTACTAGTCCCACGTTTACTCCACGGTGAGTTAATTGATATTCTATTTCCTGTTTCTGTATATATAGTTATTTGTTTACAACGGACATTTCAATGCTATTCCAGGTTATGCTGTTGCAGAAGGAAGACCTGTAAGGCAGCATCGCCTTCCTTGCTGTGGTATTGGCATTGGCTGGTTCCTGTAAGCCACTGTTTCGTTTTGTTTTCTCATCTTGTATCAATTAATTTTGGCTAACATATAAGTGCACGCCAATTGTGGGTTGGTGCTCCTTTTTTTCGTTTGTCAATTGTAAGATAGACCTGTATTTGCATTAGTGGTGTCGTATCTTAGCATTTGCTAGAAGCAGAGCCATTTTTCATTTTGTACTCCATTACAAAAATGGATGAATTTATCACAAGTATGAATTGCATCTAGATAAAGAGATTTAAAACGAAAGTAATTATCCAGAAAAGTATGAAGGCGTGCATTATATGTATCCAACAAACTCAATTTTATTACGGTCACAGTCCCGAACAAAATCATTATGTTAGAGAATGCTTTTGTGGTGTATGTTACTTGGATTCTGAGCTTCCAACTTCCCTAGTAGGTATGAAGTCTTTGAGTCAGGGACATTCGTCTCTCACTTTTTCCCTTATCTTTCTTTAGTTATTGTTCTTGCAATACGTCAACTGTACTTTTGTATTGTAAATGATAATCTCAGAAATTTCATAAACCTGATCTTTATAGGAAAAAAATATTTTCCATAATGTTACTTGCTTAGTTCCTTCATGATTTACTCTGGACGTTGGTTCCATTTTCATTAACCTAATAGGAATCTTTTTGAAGGTTTATTATTGGTTTCTTCCTTGCTGCAATCCCATGGTACGTTGCAGCATTACTTCTATTCTGCTCCAGAATTGATCCTCGCGAGAAACCCGGTTATGTTGCAAGCACCATTGCTGTAAGTACTCTATCTTCTCAACTAAACTTGTCTGATGTCTACCGCAATATGCTCCTCCATGAAATACGAACAAGTTCCTCTATTTTATGGTCTTCATAATATGTGACCAAGGTGGCGCCTCATATTCAAATAATAGCACTACGAATGTATTGAAATGAACAATTTTCCAAGAACTTGCCGAATATGTAATAAAATTATGAGAATATCCAAGAAAATAACAAAGAGAATAGTGTTGACCGCTGGCTTTGTATACTATATTAGACAGAACTCAGTAGTATAATAAAAAAGAATTTAGCTTCTTTTTTTTTCTTGGTACTACTATTAATCCTCTCTACCAAACATGCTATAAAGGAGAAAATATCAAGTGCATGTTTGGCAAGTCTTACAAGTGATCCTAAGCCTGGCTAACTCTATTCTTATCCATACATCCCGTAAGATTTACAATTTTTATCCATTTATTATCCATACATTTTGTAGGATTCTCAACTTATAAGCACTATCAAACAAGAGTCTTGATGCTCTTCGTCATCCTTATGTATGGACCTGTTGAACTGTTTGTGTGCAGGCTATTCTGGCCACGGTTGCTATTATCTTTGGACTTACAAAAACAGACTGGTGAATCTCCTCCAAAGAGTCTTCCAGGTGTATGCAGACGCAAACATCTTCTAAAAGCTCGCTCAAATTCTGTTTTGGGTGTTGGCATTATGGCCTGCTATGTAATTTTGTATGTAAATACTTATTTTTCTTGCTGTTGAGTACACTATATCATGTCATGGTACACTATATCATGTCATGCTTCAGTTATATGTCTACAGTTCTATACACATTTTGTTGCAAGAGTGTCTTCTAAGCTTGGTGGAAGGTATATGCTGTTTGTGCGATAAATATTTGAGTAATGTGCGATTTTACATTTCATTTATTTGTTTAGTTAACATGCAAGAATAAAAACTTCTGCCTCCTTCTCGGGCTTGACAAGTGATATTTTTTTTTTTTTTAAAGTTCATCCAACAAAATGATCAATCATTGATAAAATTTAAGAGGAAATTACACCTCATCAGCTGTTTCAAGAATCAAGTACAAAAATCAAGTGCAAATAATTTTTAAGCAAAATTCAGGTAAAATATTATATTTACAAATCCTAATAATTTTTCCTCATTTTTTCCTTCCACACACTTTCTTCTCTCTCTATATTCTCCCCCTTCTCTCTATAAAATTTCAAAATCACCATCCATTCCATCACCGCCCACATCTCCGGAGAAGCTATCCTCTGTCGGAGAACACTGCCCACATCAACAATCCGCAGGCGAACTTCTCTCCCTCTCCTCCATTGCGGTGTTCTCACAGATCGACGTCGATGGTCTTACATAGTTCGACGTCTCTACAACTCCAAATCAACGTCAGCGGTTTTGCACAGATCGACACCGCGACACCACCACCACCAAGTCATTGGTGATTCTGCACAGATCGACGTTGTGGGTTTGGGGGGTTTTGGTGGGTTTTTTTCACAGTTTTTGGTGGCTGGTTTTGTGTTATTGTGGGTGTGGTCTGTGTTGCAAAGTGAGGGTGGCGTTGTGCTTGCTTAGTGGTGGTGGTGGTGGGCAACGCTACGTGTGACGATAATTTTGTTGGTGGCGACGATTTGGGGAGGGTGGCGCAGGGGCGATTTGGGAATTGTGGTGGTGCAAGGAATTGGGCGATGGTGGTGCAGGGGAGGGAGTGATTTGGGGATTGTTTGCAACGATTTGGGGATATGGTGGTGGTAATTTTTTGCTGGCAACTGTAGGGACTGGGGAAGGGAAGTGGTGGCGACTGTGGTGGTGGCATAGGTGGTGGTGGTTGTGGTGGTGGAGGTGACGACAACAGCGATGGATGGGAAGAACAGTGTGTGTGACCAACTATTTGATTGATTTGTGACCAAGTATTGGTGTACTGGGATTTTGGAACGGGTGTTTGGTTGTATGTGATCAATTATTTATTTATCTGTGACCAAACACTCAATTGTGACCTAAAAACTGTGACCAAGTACCTAGTTGAGACCTACAAATTTGATAATATGTGACTGAAAAAAAATTGTGACAATTGAATTTGAAAAACTATAACCAACAAATAAATTGTGACCTACAATTTGTGATATCGAAAAAAATTGTAACCTGTAAAATTTTTCTCAAAATAATTTGCGACCTATTAATTTGATAATATGTGATCAATAAATAATTTGTAACCATAATTATGAATCTGTGACCATTAATTATATAATTATGATTTTATTATATTTAATTAATTATTTATAAACTTGATTTTTGAATTTTTAAACTATATACCTGATTTTTGAATTGGTGTAAATTATACACCTTAATTATGAATTTTCCCAAAATTTAAATAGAAAATAAGCCCAACGAATAACACATAATAGTTCAAACATAGCTTCGTGAACAAAGAATGATTGATTTTGGATATTTGTGATTTTGAGAATTGTGTTTTTATTGAAAACTTGAAAAATGGGTATGAAATTTCCTTAAAATTTCAAGAATACTTTATTTGATTTATTTATTGGTCTAAAATAATCAAAATAATAATCTCATGATACATAATAATAACCTTAAGATCATGGCAATCCGGTCGATGTCCCTTGGTAAAATTAGCTTGAATAAATCTTCTTGTACCACAAGTTTTACCACAATTTTTACCGTACCCTCACATGAGTGCGGTGGGCCCCGCCTGTTTAAATAATATTTTTCCTCCAATGTGAGTGTGTGCGATAACCCTTACGATAACCCATGCGGTACATGTAGCCTAACTCAATTAGCTTACATGCTGAGTCTCAAGCTTTGCTTGTTCTTGACAAAGTTCAGTGCCTTGCTAGTTATGTCATCATTGAAGCACCTGCACTAGTGAAATTCGAAGCTTTCTATGGAGCAAAATGTGAAATAACTAGAAATTCTATCAAAATAGAAGAACTTCTTTCCGGCTGCAATGGTATCTATTAGGTAGGGGCGAATCCAATGTTTTGAGTCAGTATGGGCGATCGATGATCTTCGACCGTAATAAAATATTAAGAGTCTGTTTAATTTCTATTTTTTTTGTAAAAAATATATTTTGAAATAATTATTATGATGGAGAACGTGTGGCTAAAAATAATGAAAAATTTTGAATTTGCGTGTAATATTATTTTATTGAAGAACGTGTTATTGGAAAAACAGAAAAAATGTTTTTTGAAAAAAATGGGAATCAAACAATGCCTAAAATTTTAATATAACAATTATTTTGCTCAAATTGAACATATAAAATTCTACTATAAGATTTCACCGTACTCATCAATTGACATTGTGGCCAAATTTTGTGTAATTCAAAGGAAGAACGTGGATTCGAATCTTTACAATTAAATTGCATTAAAAGCTAAAACCTAACCTATACTATTTTGTTTAATTTATTTTCAACTTCAACCATTGCCATAATAGTCACGCTTTGAGTATGACTAAAAAATTTTGACATCTTTCTTAACACACATGTTTGACGTTCGTTTCACTATTTTCGATATTTATTTAGATCATTCGATATATCTATGATATAGTTCTCGAAATGAGCTTCGAGAAGATATAGAAGATTTATGGATTCGGCTAACGTACAATCGTCGAAGAATTTTTAAAGTTGGCTTGTTATCGAAATTTTCGAAATATTAGTTTGGAATGGCCTACTTTGACGCGCCGTAACTTGTGCTACGATTGGCCGTTTCGCACACCATTAACGTCGTGAAATATTAGGTCGTGAGTACTTCAAAATGATATTAAGAATTTAATATTTCGACTTCGTTTGATATCCCGAATTGAGCCCGAAAATTAAGACGAAAACGTAAGAAAATTATTGAATTTATTATTGAATTTGTTAATTTTTTAACGGTGGAATTAACGTTTATTGACGAAAAGGACCATTATCGTAGGAAAGGTATGAAATGAGGATGTAAATGCCAAAATTGAAATGATAGGGACCATTTTAGCAATGAACGCAAACGATAGAGACCATTTCTGCTAATTACCCATTTTTTTATTGTCATCTATAAATGTGATGTCATCTAACTTGCTAGTAGTTACTATGTTCAAGTCAAGTAGTCACTAGTTTATGTAGAAGTCCCTCAATAAATATATTTCTATTGGTGTTGCTGTGTCTCTGACAGAAAAAAATGGATGCAACACTGATCTCAATCTTCACCTCTATCTTCGTAGCTGCATTCATAAGATGGGCAGTGAAATTGATAAACTGGGTGTGGTTAAGGCCTAAGAAGCTAGAAAAAGGTCTGAGAAAGCAAGGACTCAATGGAAATCCTTACAGAATATTTATTGGCGATATGAAAGACTTGATCGGATTCATCAAAGAAATGCAGCCCAAATCAATCAAATTGTCAGACGATATGGTAACCACGCATTGGCCATTATTACTACCAGAGCATCCACAAGTTTGGTAGCATTTTTCATACTTTTAAGTTGTGTTTTCCATCTGTACAATTTATCTTTCGAGCATTTAATTTTCAGCAGTCAATTTGTGACAAAATATTTGTATCTCAAAGGCATCATTTTTAACTTGTTTTTTTAAGATTGCAAGTTACTTGAATATCAGGAGAGAATTCATTCGTATGGTTTGGTCCATCGCCGAGGTTGAATATCACAGACCTGGATCTTATTAAGGAGGTTTTATCAAAACCTGATGTATTTCAGAAGCCAGGGCCGGATTGGAAAATTGTAGTGGGAGGGCTTCTGTTTCTCGAGGGTGAAAAATGGGCTAAACATAGAAAGATTGTCACTCCTGCTTTCCATCTACACAAGTTGAAGGTAATCCAAATGTAATACACGTAATGCTTTAAAATAGGTAGCTGCAAGATTTGAATTCAATTTGCTTTCTTCAACTTGATTTAATCTGGACACTCAGAATTTAACCATGACACAACCAATTATGCACGTCAGGCGTAGGTGGCTTAACCCATTTTACACCTCTAATTTTAGATTTATAAAGAGATGAAATTTGAGTATTTTCATTTCTCTCTTACAAGAAAAACCAGTGATCAAGGAAACATTTTTGCGCTAAAAATTGGTTTGTTGAACGCACATTATTCTCTCTTGTTAATACTTTCCATTTATTTATTTTCGAGCTGCAATTCAAACTTCTCATGCTTCATGATTCAATGTGACTCGTAGAATACGCTATCAGCTATACATTTGAGTTGTTTGAATATGATGCACAACTGGGAAGCCTTGTATAGCAGCAAAAATTCTTGTGAAATCGATGTTTGGCCATACCTTGAAGATTTATCTGGAGACATGATTTCGCGCACAGCATTTGGCAGCAGTCATGAAGAAGGGATAAGAATTTTCCAGCTTCAAAAGGAACAAGTTAAACTTGCCTTGCAAATATTAAAGTTATCTTTTATCCCTGGATGGAGGTAGCGAACAAAAATTTTCTTATTTTGTTAAGGTTTTCTCAAGATTGTTTTTAGCTTTGATGACTAGAATTAATATTTTGTGAGCACAGATACTTTCCAACTAAAGCAAACAGAAGTCTGAAAACAATCTCCAAGGAAATACAGTCATTACTAAAAGGTATTATCAGCAAAAGATTAAAGGCAATGGAAAGGGGGGAATCAGTTAGTAGTGACTTATTGGCATTATTAATGAAATCGAATTTGCAAGAAATTAAAGAACATGGAAACATGAACAGTGGAATGAGTATTCAGGATGTGATTGAGGAATGCAAATTGTTTTATTTTGCTGGGTCGGAGACGACTTCCAATTTACTCGTATGGACTATGGTATTGCTAAGCCAACACCAAGAATGGCAAGCTCGTGCTAGACAAGAAGTTTTTCAAGTTTTTGGGAAAGAAAAACCAAATTCAGACAGACTAAATCGCCTCAAAACTGTAAGTTCTCTTTGCTTAGATGCTTATGCGTCAATGATTGTTACTCTACCATTATAGGGATATTACATATTCCAATTTGAGGAAAATAAAAGTATTTAGCAATAGTAATCATACTTCATTAAAGATTTGACCTTTTCAAACTCTCTCTGCAACTCGCTAAAAGACCATGTATTTCTAACATTTGTGACTTCCACACATATTTCAACACAATTAGTTTGTGTATGACTATAGTTTTCCCAAGATTTCATTGTCCTAACAACACTAGACCTAACAGGTAACCATGATTCTGCAAGAAGTTCTAAGGTTGTACCCACCAGCACCTCTAATGGTCCGAACCTCTACAGAGACGGTTAAACTAGGGAACATGACTCTACCAGCCGGGGTACAGATGACACTGCTAATTGGTCTACTCCATCACAATCCAAAGATTTGGGGCGATGATTCGATGGAGTTCAAACCACATAGGTTTTCTGAAGGAATTTCAGGTGCAACCAAGGTTCATTGCTCTTATATGCCTTTCAGCACAGGTCCACGAATCTGCATCGGACAAAACTTCGCCATGATTGAAGCAAAAACAGCTCTGGCAATGATATTACAACGCTTCTCATTTGAATTCTCCTCGTCTTATAAACATTCTCCTTTCCCCATTATCACTCTTCAACCTCAGTATGGAGCTCCACTGATCTTGCATAAGCTCTGAACTGAGCCTTGGTGCTAATTAGATGTTTGGTATGTGGGATTGGATGTAATTAAATGGAATCATATGAAATTTAAGTTAGAATCTTGATTACCATATATTTTACAATACGATATACCAAATATGTAATAAGATATTACTCTAATTGTAACTTGTGGAATTGGAAAAACATCGTCCAACAATTCTCCCATACATGCGTTTCTCTTTGGCTCAAGATTTCCACATTGAATAGCTCAATGTAGGATTAAAGATCTCTAAGACAAAGAGTTCAAACTTTTATGTCGACCAATTTATTATTTCCACAATGGGCTGCCGGTCCAAAATGCAACTAGAATGTTGAGACTGAAAACTGATGGTGCTGTAAATGGTAATCCGGGATCACAATGTAGGATAGTAGTTGATGTAAGCTCAAAGTGGGTCACTTGTCATTTCTCAGTTCTCACCGGAGGTTGTGGGAGAAATTGCACTACATTCATCTTCACAAAAGCAATTGGAAAAGCCATTGAAGATGACAAATGTGACGCTATCAGAATCATTCGTGGCTTAAATTGAAGTATGTATTTGCGCCAAATGCTTATACACTCTTTAATATCGCAATTCTCAAAGATGTAGAATGTGGCATGTGCTGCTTTACGCCTAGAAATAGGAATAAAGTAGCTCAGATTCTTGCGTCCTTTACTTCTAGCTACCTCCCCAGCTGATATGAGATGGGTTGATTTAATCAACCTTTTGTCTCGTCAGTCATATGCAAAGATCCATCTTAGTGAGAAAATATAATTTAATTTCAAAAAAGAAAAAAAAAATGAATTATATATCTTTAAGCGCATAAGTATAGTCTTTCTCTTTGTAATTGTAAGCAAAAGATTAATAAAGAGAGTTTTTGACTACCCGTTCACTTATTTATATCTGGAATTCATGAAAGTTTAGCATGTAAAATTGTGGGAAGAAGAAGGGGCGCCGCGGCGCCGGAGACTGAAGGCTGGGCGTCGAGCGCCCCGGCTCCGATATAAACCCTGTTTTCCCCCCATTCTTGGTGTCCGAAAATTAGAACAATTTTGAGAGCTTTTGAGAGATTTTTACAAGATTAGAGGTTGTTCTATCTTGGATCATAAATCTTAAGCTCCCTTTCTTTTCTTTGGTGATTGACTTGAGGCTTGTTCAAGTAATCCAATTCATTCTTCATATATATTGAAAATCTCCATTTCACCCAAAAATATTGAGTTTGTTGGAATTTTGTCATTTCTTGTGGTTTGCTTCAACATTGATTCAAGTCATTGATTGGGCATAGTTTAATAACAAAAATATCTGTATTTCCATATCCTAACATTCAATATATGTAGCCTTCTTTGAAATTTAACAATCTTTTGGTTGAATGATTTTCCCGTTCAGGATTGCTTGCATTATATAGAAAATAGAGTTATACAAACATGGAAAGAGAATAATACACATATGGTATGAGAATTGTAGTAAATATAATTACAGTATAAGAATGGTAAAGAATCTCCGTCTATCTCATTGACAAAATTTATTCGGTGATTGATTCCAAACTGTTAATCAATGCCATCCCACATAACATCCATGTGGTGCAGCAAACAAAAATTGTGGTTTGAATATAATTAGGTAGTTCATTTGGTTTTACTGTCAATGATAGAGAGAGTGAGTGAACAGGCTTAGACGAAATTGAGTGTAATATTCTGAAACTTGGTGAGTAACTAATGTGTAGGCAAATGCAAAAATAAAATCAAAGACGAGAAAACAAACCATGAACAGCCCACTGGAAAATATGCCTCTCAACTCCAGGAGTTATTAGTGGGAATATGCTTGGAGAATTTCAGTATCTTTCTTTCTTTCTTCTAGTTATTTGATTTTCTTCCTACATGATGTCAGATTGATGATACATTACCGGCGCCACGGCGCCACTCTTCCGGCGCCGCGGCGCCCGACACCTATTTAAGGCCCCTCCTTCCCCCCATTCATGATGCCCGGTTTTGAGAGGAAATAGAGAGAAAAAGAGAGTTTTGGAGAGATTTTTTACAAGATTAGAGATTGTTCTATCTTGGGTCATAAATCTTAAACTCATTTTCTTTCTTGGGATTAACTTGAGGATTGTTCAAGTAATCCAATTCATTCTTCATATATAATTGAAAATCTCAATTTCACCCAAATATTGAGTTTCTTTGAAATTTTGTCAAAACTTGTGGTTGGTTCAACATTAATTCAAGGTAGTGTTTGGGCTTCATTTCCTATCAATTGGTATCAGAGCTACATATCAAATCAAGGTGGTCAAACTTCGATTTGAGAAAGGTAGGCTTAAATCAAGTGTGTAGACAAGGCGTTTGATAAAATTCCTGTGAGAACTTGGTTGTCGGATTTCACTAAAACGAGTGGGCAAATGACGTCTACCAGTGGAGCGGTGAAGATTGGGAGGTATGAGATTGAGAAGTTCAATGGGAAGAATGATTTTTCCTATTGGAGAATGCAAATGAAAAATTTGTTGATTTCTCTAAAGTTGCACAAGGCTTTTGGGGGCAAGTAGAAGAAGCACAAAGATATGTCGGACGAGGATTGGGAGGAGCTTGATCTCGAAGCACGAGCCTCTATCATTCTATGCCTTGAAAGGGATGTTGCTTTCTTGGTAGATGGTGAGGTAACGACGGCGGAATTGTGGTCGAAGTTAGAGGCAAACTTCATGACGAAGACTCTAACTAATCGGATCTATTTGAAATCCAAATTGTATACTTGCAAGATGGATGAAGGAACACCAATCCGGGAGTACGTCAACAAGTTCGATAGGTGCATATCGGATTTGAAGGATATTGATGTGAAGGTAGATGATGAGGATCAAGCACTTCTACTGCTTCTTTCTTTGCCAAAGTCTTATTAGAACCTTGTTCAAACATTGATGCTTGTGGGTGATAAACTTGTGATGGAGGACACTAGAATGTCACTTCTAGCGGATGATCTTCGAAAGATTGCTACTAGTGGCATGTCTACCATTGGTAACAAGGATCAAGCTCAAGGGTTGTTTGTGAGAGGGAGGAGCAACGAACGGACAAAGGGCATGCAAGGAAAGTCTAGATGGAGTTCTAGACCTCTCGCGGAAAGGTCGTGTTTCAAATGTGGCGAGCTCGGGCACTTCAAGGCTAATTGTCAAAATAAAAGAGCGAGAAGGAAGAACAACAACAACAACAACAACAACTGAGAAGAGGGGGTTCATGGAAATCAAGAGGTTAGCTATGCCTCGGAAGAAGGGGGCATCGATGAGTGCTACACCATCACTTGTGATGAAGAAATCTCTGGTAAGTGGATTCTTGATTCTGGTTCCTCTTACCATATGTGTCCGAATAGGAAGTGGTTTACTACTTATACTTGCACTGATGGTGGAACCGTGTTGATGGGTAATAACCATGCTTGTAAAACGGTGGGGGTTGGTTCCATTAGAATCAAGATGCATGATGGAGTGGTGAGAACATTGATGGATGTGAGACATGTTCCTGATTTGCGGAAGAACCTTATTTTTGTTGGTGTGTTAGACTCCGGTGGTTGCAAGATTGTGACGCGGGATGGAGTCAAGAAGGTTGTTCAGGGCTCTTTGGTAGTGATGAAGGGTATTCGTCAAGGCAACCTATATGCACTTCAGAGTACTACAGTTACAGATGATGTAGCGGTTGAGACAAGTAGAAGTGGTGGAGACTTGGGGAAGTTCATTATCAGAAGAAATGTTACTTTTGAGGAGAACTCCAAGGTAGCTTGGTCAAAAGCTACGGTGCCCAGTGGTGTTGAAGTTGTAGGGAGTTCTAAGTCTCAGGTTGTTGAGATAGAATCCAGGGATCGACCAGGTCCAAGTCATGTTCGAGAGGTGTATCATGGAGACACTCGAGAGGAGAGTGATGATGTGCTTGAACATGAGGAGGTTAAGCTAAAGAATGTACAGGCTCTACAACAACAACAACTCGAGGAAATTTTGGCGTCCTCTAGGCCAAGGCGAGCATTCAAGCTAGTTCAGAAGTTGGGGTCAAACCAGCCTCTGAGGCACTATGGGCAATCAAATATGGCTGTGTATACACTCTCATTGGGAGTTGATGAGCCTTTCACCTTCAAGGTAGCTATGCGGAACAACATGGAGAGAGTTGATGTGCCCAAGTGGGCTTGGGCCCTTCGGGGCGGTGTTGGAGTTAGATGGAGATGATATGTACATGGGTAGTGCGAGAACTACGATGGCTTGATCCGGGTGAAGGGTACGTAGGCAACCACGGTAAAGTGGTGCAGCCGGGTAAGACCTATGGTGGCTTGATCCTGGTGTAGGGGTTACGTAGGCAACCATGGTAGAATGGTGCAGCCGGAATGAACTACGGGATGACTTGATCCCGGTGAAGGGTACGTAGGAAACCATTGTTTAATGGTGCAGCCGGTTTGGGTGTTGGAGATGGATTTTATGGAGAGGTTTGAACTACGGTGTGGCTTGATCCTGGTTCAGGGTACGTAGGCAACCATGGTTGAATGGTGCAACCGGTTTGGTGTTTGCTTCTTCTTCTGGCGATCGTCCAAAATTTGAGGTCTATCAAATGATGGACGAGGTGGAGAATTGTGGGAGAAGAGGGGGGCGCCGCAGCGCCCCATCCACGGTGCCGCGGCGCCCGGCACCTATTTAAGACCCCTCCTTCCCCCTATTCATGATGCCCGATTTTGAGAGGAAATAGTGAGAAAAAGAGAGTTTTGGAGAGATTTTTTACAAGATTAGAGGTTGTTCTATCTTGGGTCATAAATCTTAAACTCATTTTCTTTCTTGGGATTAACTTGAGGATTGTTCAAGTAATCCAATTCATTCTTCATATATAATTGAAAATCTCCATTTCACCCAAATATTGAGTTTCTTTGGAATTTTATCAAAACTTTTGGTTGGTTCAACATTGATTCAAGGTAGTGTTTGGGCTTCATTTCCTAACAATTTTCATTACTATGAAACAATATTTCACAAACTTGTAAATACTACAGAGGGAAAAGGGGCCTTAAATTCTTGCAACGTGCCTTTGCAAAGAAAGAAGTCAAGAAGAAGAATAGAGAGAATATAAAAGATGCTAGGTTTCTTACAGATTAAGAGGCAAAGAAAGGGCTTTGAGCATGTTTTGCCTCGTTGAAATGCTAAACTTGTATCTATTGTCATTTTATTTAATTCTATCTAAGTTATATTTCACCATCTCTTCAAGTGTGAATCGGAAAGTAGTCGAAGGCAGACATTGAAGATTCTCAAGTGCTAGATCAGCTTTCAATTTTGCCAACTCCCGTGCCTTATCAATGCCCCCACAACTCTTGATAATATCAATGGCCTCGTCAAGAGAACCCGACTCACAAAACTCAGATTTAATTATATCCCTCAACTTAGGCTCCCCCTCTAGAGCAAATATTACTGGTGCAGTCAAATTTCCTTTCACCAGGTCACTTCCAGAAGGTTTCCCAAGTTGCTCAGGGGATTGAGTAAAATCCAATATGTCATCAACAACTTGGAAGGATAGACCAAAATTCTTACCAAACTGATACATCTGCTCGCTAATTCCATTGCTGACCACACTGAAAATGGCAGAACCTTTGGTGCTTGCAGCAATCAAAGAAGCTGTTTTGTAGTGACTTTTCATCAAATACTCATCCAATTGAACATCGCAATCGAACAAACTAGATGCTTGCCTCATTTCACCACTTGCAAAGTCTTTGATGACCTGCAATATAATTACATAGTTAGACATGATTTGACATCGGTTAATTAGCTTGCTTCACCATAGATGTTATTTGGAACAAGATGATCTTTTCTTGCAATGCCAGAAGATCCCTATTTGATTAGAAAAGGAAAGTGGAGTCCAGCTCACCTGACCGATAAGCTTTATGACTTCAAAATTTTCAAGGTTGGCTAGGTACTGCAATGATTGAGCAAAAATAAAATCTCCAGCAAGCACAGCTACTCGCGTACCATATAATTGATGAAGAGTTTCCTTTCCCCTTCGCATGTTGCTTTCATCTAGCACATCATCGTGTATCAAACTTGCACTGTGGATCATTTCGATTACCTCAGCTAACTGTCTATGTTCTTTCGTAAGTTCCCTAAACCATTAAAGCATTCTAAGAATTTAAGTGACTTAAATTCAGTAGAGAATACCACACATTCACGAATGAAAGATCGGATAGTACTTACTTCAAGCCAACGATCTCAGTGGTTGCTCTTGAAACTAAGAAAACTAAAGCTGGTCTCATCCTCTTGCCACCAGCTCCAAAGATACGCTCAGCACTAGACATCAAAATTGGATTTTCTCCGCCAACAATCTAACATTAGTTCTTATGAGATCATTAAGTTTAAAAGATGGACATACAACTTGAAATGCTCTACACTGGAAGTATTGTTATAGCAGATGACCGAATTGGTAAAAACTAGAGTAAATTACAAAGACAATCTAGGAGGTATAAAATTGACTATAGAGACATCTCTTGGCCTTTTTTAAAATTTTAAAATTTCCATTAAGGTTTGTTTTCCACAACATATTCTCCATGTCCATATTTTCCACTTTATCCTTATTTTGTTTGAAATATTAAATACATGTAGACTATTTTTTTTCTTTCTCTCTCATTTCTTAAATGATATTTATTTACAGATTAATCTCTTTGGCTCATTTGCAATCTATCAATAAGTGAAACATGGGTTTCTCTTTATAATGTTAATAACACTTATACAGTTTTCCCCTTATCATAATACGATGAATACAAAACTTTATCATTGAATAAGGTTTTAGGTTTTGATATTTTTTTATCCTTTTTTTCAGTCAATGATAAGTGTAAAAGTTACTCTTCTTTCTGTAAAAAAATTTTACTGGGTGTTGGTTAAATTGAGTAGATTTCTAGTGATTTTACTTATTTTCATGTGATAGAAACACCCAAATGCTTAGGAAACACAATGTATTGGATCAAAAAATTGAAAATTAGAAGGTCAAATGTCGGAACAAGTGGACAATTTACAGTGCCTAGATGAGATGAAGAGGTAATAGGTAAATAATAGATGGAAATTCAACCAAGTTACAAATCCAGTTGTAAATATTTCAATTTGAAGTTTTCTACCAGTAGTTGTGTTGGGTTTTGATACCCAATAAATCCCAGATGTTAACTTGGGAATATATTTCATAGGCCTCAGCTGATGAGCGAAATAATTATCAACAACCAAATTCAAAAGCTCTACTTGATCCATTTATGCTACCTCTTAGATGGCTTTAAATCTTGTCTCATTTAACTTTGTTATTGGTCCAATTAAAAGCCTAATCTAACCCTACTTATATGGTCTTAACCCTAGCCGTTTATAGTGTGATTTGTGTGTTTGAAAGTGAAAAACGTGGCTGCTCCCTTTGTGAAAAACGGGTGCTATTGGAGGAGAGAAAATCGGTGGCTTCCTTTGTGTATTTTGGCCTCCTCTTTGTGTCTTCTTCCATTGTTTTTCCCTTACCTTTGTGGCTACAAATTATCACCGTTATCTTGTCATTTGTGTGTGAGATTGAGAAGCAATCGAGGAGAATATATTGGTTGTAGATTGGAGCCGATTGGATTGGTTGTTTGATAGAAAAATGTAACGTTAAACTGAATCCGAAAAATACAGTTTTGACGATCTTTGGAGCAAGCTTTCGCGACAAGTTGTACACATTTTACTCTAGGCAGCAGGCTGTCTGAGCATTGTGCGCATCTTAAAATCAAAGATCAAAATGCTTGCAAGCGCGATTCCATGTACAGAAGTTTTGCGCACATGAAACAGGGAATTTTGCATGCCGAATCTGGTTCAACTTTCATGACTCCAAAGGACATTTTTGGCAATTTTGTGGCGAAAATAATTTCATAGGAATCCCAAAGAATATATACAATACATATACTTGAACATATGAGGAGGGAGACCTTGACATACTGGATTCATAGTTAGATTGAGAGGTTTCAACGGAGCACCTTTGAGGCAACGGAGAAGCTTGGAGTTCAGTAATAGAGTCAACAATAAATCTTGTTCTTCTCATTTATTCATATTCCTATTTGTAAAAGGAAAATGAGCTAATTTTCGCAGTCATAACATCGATGTAACCTAGTTAAGACAATTTGTCATCTTTTATCACGTTTATAAATGACATTCATAATGACTTTCATTCTTAGTTTCGTTGTTGATTTTGATGAATGCCTGGTGATGAATATTGTCCGAGTATTTGTGAATCCTATAGCGGCTGAGAGGTGATTTTTTGAGCTTAGACCTAATAATAGAAGCAAAGAAATCTTTTTGAAGTCATGCATGCTAATATTTAAATGGGCAAAAGTTCATAATCTGATTTTCAAACATAAAAATCAAGAAACTCACCGACTGAAGATTTTTATTCATCATTTGAATGTCTTCTGCAACCACTTCAAATAAATTAGTTGGTGGATGATCTACCGCAACCCCTACAACTGAACCAAAACTATTATAAACATTTTTGGAAAATTTATTTGACCATCTTTTAACGAGAAAATATGTTTAGCTAATTATCAAGCTACATCATCTAAAAATTTGTAATATTGAAATAAGGTGAAAATTCATTTATTTAATTTATCTTCAACACGTCCTTGTGCATTGAAGTAGCAACTCGAGGGTCTCCGGCCAAATTATAAGATGAATGACATTCCCTTGGGGGGGACTTCAACCCCATGTAGCTAATTCGTTTTTTACGAACATGTATTGGATAGGAGGCAAACTTGGATCTTAATGCTCATTTTTTTCTCGTATTACATTTAACTTATTCATCTAAAAATTTAAGCAGTTAGAATAAAAAAGTGTTACATTTATTAAAACATATCTTTTAAATTAATCAAAGAGAGAATACCATTGAGCAAAGCTTGTTTAGTGTTTGTTGAAAACACATGACATGGGCCAATTTTCGCCTCGCTGCACCACAAATTTTGACACTTATAGCCTCCATTGACATTCCTAAGCATATCCTTTGTATGATTTCTTACTGAGATGCAATCAAGAGAGACATTGAAAGAGCGCCCATAAACCACAAATCCCAACCTTGTTCTTCCAAACTCGAGATTCTGGCATGTCATTGACATCATTCTTGGCTAAACATCTATCCACTCGAAAATATTTTTTTCTGCCAACAAACTTAACTTTCTAGAAATTAAGTCTAAACTTTCAAGAAAGGTAATTTGTAAGGCCAGTCAACGAGCGTAGAATAAAAACTCGTCTGCACCGAAAAAATAAAGTATTTTTCATCACACTCCAATCTTTTGTGAGTTCTCTTCTTCCAATTTTTGAAGATAAAATGACTGGAAAAAGGAAGAACAGTGATGTTTTAGGACATTTTCTGTGTGTAGCAGGAATGGTTGAGACTTTGGGATTGCAATGGATGTTATGTAGCTATAAAATGTGAGTGATTTAAAAAGAAGTATGTTACATTTAGAATTCAAGCCATGGTCCGGGATGAGAGGCTGCGAGTCACTATGATGGGACTGCAATAATACTGATGCTACTTAATATTATAATAAAGTTACATTTTTTTAAAATCTTGACTGATAATATATTGAGATGTGCTATAGATACATGGAAAATACACAAGAAATTTTTTCACAGGCACAAGTGTCAAAACATGATTCAAAGATAGGAAAAAAGAATAAAACACGGATGGACAGGATTGGTCCATTTCAAAATCCTGTATAATTTCTGTGAGTTTTCCCTGTACACAGGGAATAATTCTAAATATATTATATCAAATATGAACTAAAAATTATGTTTTATACCAATAATAGTCAAGACGATAGCCGTGCAAGTTAAGCTATGCGTGTATTCGATTCGGCTATAAATGAGATCTCTTGCAAATTTTGCTACTTCATCAACAATACAATATAACTAAATAATTTCCACCTTCATCAATTCCAATAATACTGTAGACACAATCCAAAGACCAAATCTGCAATCACTATATTTTTTAGAGATGTGATCTGTCATTTAAATTATAGATCACTTAAGATAGTTGACTTCAATAATTAGATCTTAGGACTTTAATTTAGAAGAATTATTACACGCAATCAGTTTTTGAACTTAGAGGTCATTAATGTAGATATATTCAACTGGACATAATCACATACGATGATATAGTATTATTTTGAAATTTGATTGCTCAACTCAATAAATTGTAAAATGTAAAAACTACTTAATTGGGTTACAGTAGGGACTATGGGAATTCTATTGGAGGGGTCAAAAGCATTAAATAATAATAATAACACCATCAAAATTAAGAGTTCGTTCATGGGACTATGCTAATTAAGAGTCGAGTTGGCTCGGCCCATCTATCCACGAGCTCAGCTCGTCAAATTGATGAGCCAAGCTCAAGCTCGTTCAAGTACGAGCCGAGCTTTTATGAACCAAGCGGCTGAGCCGACGAGTCGCTCGACCCGTTTGACATACCTACATACGTTTTTGTAGCCATGTGATGTGGAGAGGGATCGAATTTCAATCTCTTTTACATTTTGCCTATTTTCATGTGGACCGTAACACAAATTAATAATATGGTGGTTAGGTTACCCAAATTGAACTTATCTCAACCAATCTTATATTTATTTTCAATGTTAGCCACCCCATTAGTCAAACTCAAAGTAACAATCTTACGTGAATATTAAGTGCCAGTTTGACACACATTATTTTATTTTAGAGTTTGTTACATGATCATTTTCAACTATACATTCACACAATAAAATATTCTACACATATACCAACAACTTTTTCACACTTTTTAACAACACAGTCTCCTAAAAATCATTATTTAAAACTATTTTTTCTACAAAAATTGATGTCAAACAGGTTCTAAAAATTGACAATCATATTTCGTGTATTACCTCTCTAAATAAATATGCGATATAATCATGTCATGACTGTAATATCTGAATATAAATATTTAAAAATTGACAGTAATTAGTGCAACAAAGCATACTCAAATCTCCCCTTGTACCCAATTTCAAGATTTTGCAGTCACGCCATATGATTGGTTGACATATTTACCAAAAGGGGAGCTAAAGAAGGATTGGGATGTTAATTTTAGTAATATGGGCTAACGGATCTGATTATGACAAATTGAAGTTGGATGATGTGATTGAGAGTTTATTGTAAGTTCACTAAACATTACTTTGATGCCAATTGCCATGATTAATTACAACTTCTTACAATCTTCAATGATCTTACGTATGGAATTTAAAACGAGTTATGGATTAGTTTTAAAACATTGTTGATCATTTACATCCTTTCAATCTCCACTTTGATGCTAAATATAACTGCAACTCATTCTCGAGCATTTTTTAGTTTAACACCAAGTAACCTAAAACAGAAGATTAAGCAGTATCAATGTTTTAGAAAGAACTTCACTCATTAAACTTGTTACTTGGAAGTCTTTCGTACCAATATCAGCACGATCATTCTTAGTATTAATTTTTCTGACTTAACTATCTGTTTTTCAACAATGCCCTGTATAAAATGAAATTTGATGTCAATATGTTTACATTTGTCATGAATATGCACTGAATTTTTTCTAAGATGCATGGCACTTTGACTGGATGAATGTAATTGACATCTCCATTAAGATAACCTAATTTTGTAGTATCTGAAGCTGCTATATATTTTGCTTCAATTAATTAGAAGGCAACCAGCTTTCGCAGTTGGAATTTCCAACTAATGGCAGTGCAACGAAGTGTATACAAATTAAAAGGTAGGCTTCCTATTACCTCTATCACCCTCAAAGTCATAGTCTCTAAGTCTAACACCATCTTTACATTTCTTAAAGTTAAGTTCTAAGAGTGAGGTACCTTTTACATAATTTAAAAGCCACTTCATTCCTTCGCAATATAATTCACTAGGGTTGAGCATACATCTACTAATTAAACTAACAGCAAAAGCTATATCACGTCTAGAACGAACCAGGGCATTCATGACAGAACCAACAGAATTAGCATAAGGAATTAATTCAATTCTGTACTTTTCTTCATCGTTTAAAGGATATTATTCAGTGGTGATTTTCCAATGGATCTGATACAGTCTTGTAGAAATCTAACGCTTAACAAAAATAAGAGGTTTGGCTCAAAAGCAACTTATTTTTAGCTCTATTAATTTCTCTCTTATATCAATCCCATAATCTTTTGAGCAGGCCCTGTGTCATTCATTCAAATGCAGCTTTGAGCAACTCCCCCGGTTGCCACATTGTTTTTCAAGGCTTTCGATTCCACACCTTTTCTATTGATATTAGGATGTTGCCTACTAATTATCGAGATACTGTGTTATCTCATCCTTTTGTTGTTAATGTTCCTAAGCCTTTGTTTGATACCTATTATTTGAAAACTTTTTTTTTTTCACATACTTATTTTCAAATTTCAACTACACATTCACACAATTTAATATTCTGCACGTAAACCCAAAATTTATTCCTACTTTTTAACCACACATTCTCCTAAAAATCATTATTGAAAACGTTATTTTTCCCAAATAATGGGTGTCAAACGAGGGCTAATTTTCATGCTAAGATAAAAAGACATTATTTTCAATCATGAGATTTTTGAAGTTACTTTTGATGTGCAATATAAGATAGGGTACTTTAATAATTATTATACCTTATTCAGTGTCTCATTAAACGGTTTTCTAAACATGTTGAGAAAGAGTTTTTGAAATATTCATATAAAGATAATATTTCTAAGTGGACATCTCACTTGAATGAAAGTTATCTTTTCAAAATAGAAGAATTGTTTTCTTATTGGGGCTCACTCGAACCTTCGATATTGCAATCATTAATTGTACACGTCAGTCTAGAGCGCTTGTTCCTTGTGTTTATCATTATGCACCAGCAATTGAAGAGTTAAATTTAAATTATAAATATATATTAGATCAGATTTGATTTAAAAATTTCGATAAGATTCTAGTTTATTAGAAGTTCGTTTGATTTTTAGTTTCTTTCAGTTTCTTGTTCTATAAATAAAGGATTAATCCATTATAATTTAGAATTAGATTATATGAATAAAAACTGGTTTTTCTTTGCCAGCAATTCTTCTCTTCTTGGACCCCTTTCTTTATCTTCCTAATTATCTTGTTCAGTAACAAATTATATGGTCTTGCGTGAGTCTCTCTCTTTGAAGATAATCTATGTGTTCTTCATTGTTTCTCTCTTAGATTCTTGGTGATTCTAATAGCTTAGAAAGAGTTAGAGATTGTGAGATAAATAATTATAATCTCTGTGATGATTGAGAGTTGAGGTGTAAACTCATTGAAGCAATGGCTCTTGTTTGAGCCTTGAACAAGTTGTAACCGGATTTCTTGTTGAGTTCTATTGCGTAAAAGCATAACCTCATTCGAGTAGAGCTCCAAATAAAATATATCTGGTCTTTTGTGTTTCTTCTTTAGTGCTTTACAAGTGCAATTAAACCTAAGAGTGGTATCAGAACCTCATAGGGCTTCTTGACCAATACCTGATTTCTCCTAATCAGAGGTCTCTTACGGTGCATATGCCTCAAAAATTCGCTCTGTTATCATATTTATTTATGGGGAATTTTCGTAAATGTCACTATTTTTTTAAAAAAAAAAAAAAAAAAAAAAATTCATTGGCACTATATTTGTTCAAAAATGTCACTTTTTGGTGTAAAAGGTCCAAATTACCCTTAGACTCGTCTTTATATTAGCATTTAATGCTCATTAATGTTTGTTTTCAATGCCATTAATACTGTGATGTGATGATTTAATTTTTATATTATAAACATTGGATATATATATTATATTATCAAATATGATTTTTGTTAATTAAAAGAAAAAATACAAAAGAAGTTGAAATGTTATCATAAACAAATATTTTTCAACCATTAACAAACCCTAACTTTTTATTCATCTTCTTCTTTCCTTAATCAAGAATACGTTATTATTGAACTCTCCATCCATTTTGAGAGATTAGTTATTACAAATTGTTTATATTTTTATCTAATAACTTACTCTTTGTTAAATGTTAAATAAAACATGATCATATTTATTTGAATTTTTTTAAACTACTACTAATGATGATGTGTTTGATTTTTGAAATACTTTTTGAAGAGAAAATATACGAATATCCTTTAGGCAAATGTGAAATTTTCATATTTAATAACGTATTAAGTTATTTATTTTTGGGAATATGTTGTGCTGTTATAATTGAGTATTAATTATGACCATTAATGTTTCCAACAATTTCTTCTAAGATACCAAATACATGTTTTCAAACTTTTCGGCATTTCTAACAATTCAACTGTCGAACTCAACATTTCAAAATCATTGGGTTAAACATCTGAACTGTCGAACTCGACATTTTGAAACTGTCGAGATAGATAATTTAACTATTGACACCCTTAATTTCACATTTTGCTATTGCATGGATTTAAATATTCGAAAGTACTACTTTCATGCTATTACATATCGACATATTGATTGTGTAGAATTTTTATCGTTGCAATCCCAACATTTCAAGTATAAACAATCATTTGAGATCATTATACTTTTGTTTTCATTATCATTTTCAGACATTAGTACTTCTAGTGTTCGCAAGCAAAGTACGAATTCTTATGTCCAAGTATTGCATAACATCCCGACAATTCAACTGTCGATCCCAGGAGATGGTTGGTGTCATTCTTGACAGGTGGTTGCAAAGTAAAAAAAATTTACTTCTCCGAAAATACCTTTTCAGGCATAAAATATCGTTATCATTCCATTATAGTTTTCAGACACGAGAAGACGTGTTTAAGTTCACAAGTAAAATACGGATCCATAGACAAAATATTGCCTAACATCCCGACAGTTCATCTGTCATTTCCGACAGATAATTTTTGTTATTCTTGACAGTTCGTCCGGATGACGCAACAGCCTTCCATCTCAACCACACCACAACCGCGATCCCCACCAAAAACACCACCACCACTACAGCACCGGCGCTCATGCCGCCCAAAATGGCACCACAATCACCACTACAACCTTAGCGTCACAATAGCACCATTACCACTAACAAAACACACCCCAAAATTACTCTACAACCACTACAAAATCAAATTCATGGTTGAAAACCACTCCAAAACCATGACCCAAAATAAACGGGATTGGGGGGAGAGAGATAGAAGAGTGAGACGGGATTGGGGAAATAATCACCTGCACCATCAACTATCGTCACTGTGAGTTCGCGGTGGTTTTCGACAATGGGCGGCGGCTGGAGGTGTTGAGAGAGTGAGGAGAGAATATGAAGTGAAAATGAAAATTTTAGGGTTTGGAATTTGAAGTTAATAAGATGGGTGCCATGACATTTCACAATTTTTGTGCAATTTTTTTATCTAGTCAAATCACATTTAATAAAAAACATGTAAGGTATTTAAATTTATAAATATGAGCAAAAATGTACAAAAATGACAATATTACAAACACTTAAAAAAAGTGACATTTTTGTAAATGCAAATGTAAAAAATGACATCTAGTGTAATTTCCTCTTTATTTATTCACATCAGGCGGGAAATTTTATTTTGAAAGTTGCATAAGTTTGTTAAATGTGGATATATGTTAGTTTGAGTTCTAGTCTTGTGTAATCTATTTAAAACATATACAACTATTTTTTTTTCTTTTGCATGTACAAAACGGAGCCGAGAAGCTCAAAAAGAGTGGTATTTAAAACATGAATTATACTAGTGGTACATAATAAAATGTACATCAAGGTGTACATCCCCTCACATGGGGGACCCACTCTAATAAAATATTCGAGTGGACCCCCACCCATGTGAGGGGGATGTACACCGTGATGTATACCCCGATATACCACTAGCATGATTCTTAAAACATATACTAACTATTTTTTTTCTTTCAATCGGCAGGATTTTCTGTCTTTTGGAGATTTTTGTGTATTTTGAAGCCAAATTTCCATATGAGAGACAAATTGGTATTTCGACGTTATTTCAGCCTATATTCTTTCAATCTCAAGAGGTTCAATCCCAAATGAGTTTCAATTCGAGGTTTTTTTTTAATTTTATGAGAAAGTTTCTTTCAATCTCTAGGTTTTTGGAGTGGACTCGGGGATTTTTTTTTTCATTGTGTCATTTTGATCATTTTCGTGAGTTGGCATTCTTCATCGTCATGTTGAAAGTCATGATTAAATCTCATTTTCGAAGCTTATAGAGTTTTGTTCTTTCATGACAATTGTCCTGATATTCATTGATTCCGCGCAAAGGCACAATGTACTGACATTGAGTTTGTCAGAGTTTCCACTGAAATTTATGTCCATGTCTACATGGAAACATGATGGTTCCCCTTTTGTAGCTGTCATGGCATCTAGATGAACCATAATTGTTTCTGTTCGTGACACTAGCGATTATTGAATTGTGATTCGAGCCTTGGTGGACCAAAGGTGTGTTTCGCTTTAATGGACTTGAGGAACATGGTTTTAGATAGAAGGGTCATTATCTACCATTGGATCATCAAGATGCACCCCTGCCGTTGGACGTAAATATAAAAGCGGTGCCTTTGGTGTGATTAGGGTTTCATTCAAAGCCCTAGCACACAAAGGTAATAACAATCAACCACAAGATATTTTATAAACCTCTTAAACTGTTTTGCTCATGAGAATTAAAGAAGAAAAAGTGTGGAAGAAACCTTATTTTTGTTGTTAGAATTCTAGATGAATTTCTTGATGCACCCAGGATCTTCCTCCGGGAAAATATCAAGAAGAACTGAGAAATAAAAATAGAGAATGATAACACAAGAATTTACTTGAAATATCAAACCGAAGAAAATCAATAGGTCAATTACAATCTCATAATAGTTCTCTCACACTTCAAACCCCCAAATACACCCAAGAACTTGCATACTAAGAAAATCCCCATTGTATGTACCGGCCGGGTGACACTACAAAGAATCATCAAGTCCACCCCCAAAATAGTCCACGACTATCTCATAATTTGGGATGAATAAAACACTTATAGGAAACCTTTATTTATAGGGACACCCAAGGATGGGGGCCTTGTATTTTATTTTATCTTTTTTGGAAGGCAATCTGGTGCAATTATTCAAACAAATCGACAAACCGGTGGGGACTCCCAACCCAGTACATATTATGAGTACATGAAAGAGCAAACTTGGCATGAGTATGGGCGATGCAATTTGCTCCCCATCCCACAATGGAAAAGGATAACAGAGGGAGATGATCACTTCTTAATTCTGCAATCTTACAAAAAAATGCTCCTTCTATTGCATGAAGTAATGGACCTCGGATAATATTATAACAATATGGTTCAATCACTACTATGTTGAGATCATGGTGTTGAGCATACTTAAGACCCTCAATAAATAAATAAATAAAAATCGGATATATGCAGAGAGACTGACCGTAAAACTGATTCGAGAGCACTGCCACCACCTGTATGGTTCCTATTTATTTCCTTCTTCTTGTTGTGCAGTGAAGCTAACCAGCCTACCTACAACCTTTCTTCTATTATTCTATTTTTTGTTTTTGTTCATTTCAATACAAAGAGATAGGCACAAGTACCTTTTGAAATCTCCAGCATAGCCATCTTGTGAATTTAATTTGAAACAATATCAAGGTACTTTCCTTTTAGTAGATCATGAGTGGGTCTGTCGTCCTCCTCATTATAGCCCTCCTAGAATCAATAGCATTTTTTCAAATTATTTTTTCGAGTTCCTCAAAAATGGATTCAAAGAAGGGGCCGTTTTCGGGGAGAACCAGAAGGAATTTCGGCTTCCATTCCCCAAACTGTTAAAAAACAAAAATGAGCTTTTTCTATTGACATTCATTTCAAGACACCCTGTATCCTGCTTGTTCCATTTTCTTCCCTCCCTCGGTGTTCTGTGAATTCTAGTGCCAAGCACACAAATAGCTTGAAACTCTTTTAAATAGCTGCGTGAATCTTCAATAATTCCATAATGAGGTTGTTGTAGTGTGACCCAAATTCTAATAGGTATTAAAGTTGTATTTGAAGTAGTTTTGGAGAGATTAAAATTATGGACTCGGAAAATTATTGTCCCATTTTCGCTAGCTCTTCGCCAGATTCACACTCTAGCGAAACCGTCAAATTTGTAAACGCAATTGCTATTGATTATAGTGAATTTCTCCTCCTCTACCCGTGATTTTTTTTCATCGTGAGTTTCCACGTAAATCTTTGTGTACTTATTTTTGTTCTTGTTTATTTCATTATTGTCATAATCTTCCGGTCAAATTCACAACAAGTGGTATCAAAGCTTAAGGTTGATTATTCTGCATGGAAACCATGAATATGTTATTCCACTATTGGGTCGAAACACGAGGTTTACTTTATGACAAGTGAAGATGCGAGCAGTTCTCGTGCAGATGGATTTGGAGGAAGCCTTGCTTGGCTTTGATATGATGCCTTCAACCTGGACGCGTGATGAAAAGCAGCGTAAGGATCGAAAAGCCCAATCCCAAATTCATCTACATCTACCAAATCAAATTCTTCAGAACGTTCAAAATGAGAAAAGTGTTGCTGCATTGTGGTTGAAGTTGAAGCAACTTTGCATTAGAAAGAGCTTAACTAGCACGTTAGACTTGAACAACGCTTGTATTCTCACCGAATGTCCGAAAGTGCGTCATTGGATGATCACTTAACCATGGTCAAAGAAATCGTAGCCGATTTGGAGTGGTGGCATTGACGATAATGGTTATGGTGGCATTGACGATATCTGTTGTGCTCCCTATGTGGACGTAAGCAATTGGCAGTGGTGGCATTGACGATAATGGTGGTGGCGGCAATGTTCGTGACCCTAAAAAATATGCTGGAAGATCACCTTACGTGTAGACGGAATTTATTTTCGTAAATGGATGAAGAAATTAGGGGTGGTTGAATTTACAGTTCATTGCAGTTTGCCTCTGCTTTTGGTAGAGATAAGTTTGTGATTAGTTTTTCAACAGTTTTGTAATGAGATAATTTAATTTTCGAAATATGCTGAGTTTCGCTTGATGAGGATTCAAAAGTTCGATTAGCCGCATGCTAATCATGTTTGAGCCTGAATCAGCCGTTAGGTTGTTAATATTAAAACTTAAAATTCGTCTTAAAATATCAACTTTATTAATAAAAGTAATTCAAATCCCTACACTTATATATTTACCTTAATATGACCCACAACATGATAACTTTCTTTGAAAATATCAATTTTGAAATTTGTTTACTTGTTCGACTCTTTATAAGATCGAATTGCTTGTTTGAAATTGATGAATTCTGATATAATATTACGACTTAGAGTTCCATGGAGTAACCCTATCCCTTGTATGCTATATATTTATTTTAATATTAATTCGATTCGAGATATTTACCATGATAGTTAATTCACTAGTACCAATGTGGAGTATCAAAAGAAATATAATGATAAACACAAATTCAAAAGTGCATCATCCTAAGGCTTGTTACCATATTTGATATTGCAGCTACTCAATTCATACAACCCTCTTGCAAGCAGTTCAAGTTTTGCTGAAAGCACGTAAAACGTCGAATTGCACATAGTAGCCTAAACTATACTGGATCTCTCATTAGATTTCTACGTTACACAGCAACCGAAAAGAATCCCTATCTGCAGTAAAATTTAACAAACTGAAAAGCCTTCAAGAATTTCATAAACAGGAGCGATGAAGCACCAATCACCCTTCGACTCCAAAATTACATTACCACTTTGTTCATGGTCTCTTCCCGCCCTGAACAAGAAGTCTTGAATGACTTAGAGCTACGTGAAACCCTGCAGTGTAAAACACGTAAAAATTCATTCATAGCGCACGCAATAGCAGCCATTTACTCATCAATTTGGAGAAAAAAAAAATGAGCAAAGGAAAAGAAAAAATATATCTTGCCTTCCCAATCGAGATAGCTCAGGTTCTTCAAGCAACATATCTTGTAGTGGTTTTGCTGGCATTTCTTTGGCACCAGAACTACAGTAAGACGAAATGAGGTTAGAGCTGTCTGCAGGGTAAGGCAGGAGATAAGCAGAACCACACAAGTATGAAGAAAAACTTCAGTTAAAATCAGTGACACCTGCTTTACCTTCTTTTTTGCATAGTGTAGTTATAATGGAAATCCGCCGTTCTATGAATTAGGTACATGAGAATGTTAGTGCCTAACGCAATATGAACATTTCATTTTTGTGTCGAAATGTTTGGCTTACGAAGTTTTTATTATCCAAATCACCCCTCATTTAAGCAATTAAAGGATTCTAAAAAGGTCAAATTTTCCCAATACATTCTCTTCCCCCTTCTTCCCAAATCTTTTTCTGCCATAATAAAGCACACCCCAGCTGCCGTCACCCCTCGTCTCTGAAGAGAGAAAGAAAAAGAACTTAAAATGATGTACCAAAACTTCAAATTCCATCTTCGTAACCAAAAACTCCAACCTACTTATAATCCAACACCACCAACACTAATCCCTGAACAACTAGAACCACTCACCACCCCACCAAAAACTCTCCTACTTCCAAAAGGTGATGGGGTTAATTAGGGGTAACATATAACTATATAAACAACAGCCACCATCAGATTGAGGGTATATGAAACCTTGGAGAAGAGATCGCCGTTGAGTTTATAATGGTTTTCGCAGGGATGATGGTGCATTTTTGTTACTCGCATTAGTGTTGTTTTTAAGTTAAATGGTTATTAGTGGAGCTCTGCCAGTTATAGCACCGTGGATTCAATTGAATCATTAGTATGCTGATTCATGAGTTGAAAGTTTATTATAACTATCGTTTTGGCGGGAGGCGTATTCAGCTAGCTGAGGCTTTAAAATTATATTGGAGAATGGTGGTGTTATCAAGTTTTTCCCCACTCTTTTAATTAATATCATATTTCTTTCAGAGGGTCGACAATGGTGGTTGCAATGATCTTAGGAATTGAGAAGGTGCCAATTTTGTTCTCTGCTTGTGGATCCGTAGGTTATGTCAATGAAATTGTTACTACTTTTTTCACTTTCTTTGGCTTACTTAGTGAGATTTTATTCTGTATGCGGTCGGCGGCTGGTTTTCTACAGCCTTTTGAGTGTCCAGAAAAACTTTTTACCTAAAACACTGAAACTGCAGGATAGCATTAACAAATACCTGTTGTGATGGACATATTCATGCTTGATAGAAAGAGAAAAGAAAAGTATACCCGCCAATGAAATCGAGGGACAGCAGCCTGTGATGGATAGTATAGTCACTACCAACATACGTCACGACCAGACTACCAGCATCTGGATGAGGCCAGCTTCTTGAAGTAGGGAATCGCAATACAAATGTTCCAGGATCTTGAAGACCTCCGGGACCTTGAAGTGCAGACTCTGCTTCTTCCTTCGTAATAAATCCTTCCATCCATTTGGGTAACAGCGAACTCCACATGACATTTACTGGAGTTCGTGACAAAGTGAAAGCTACTGGGTATAACCAACACCACATTTTCTCAAAGTTTTCTTGGGAAACCAAATCTTGGCATCCAGCAATTCTCCTCAGACACTCTAAGTCCTGTAAATTCAGGACATTTTAAAACAGCTATAAAATACATATGTTACACATGGATGCTAGTGCTAATTACAAGGTAGAATGTTTTGCTAAATTGATTGAAGATAATAATTTTTGAACAATGACAAAGCAATTTAAGTTGTCAATTTTATAATTAGCCTTTGTTTGAGCCCCATTTTTGTTGAAAAAATAGATTTTGTAATAGTGATTTTTCTAGAGAATTGTAGTTAAAAAGTATGAAAAAAAATTGGGTTTATGTGTAAAATTATTTTTACTAGGAGAATGTGTGGTTAAAAATATATATATTTTTAAATGAGTTTTGAAATTAATGGGGCTCAATGTTCAAACTTCACATCTTATATCATAACCAATCAATAATATCACTTAAAAACAAAAAAATACTCTTAATAGTATCAGTTATTATAGTATAATTTTGCACACATCTAATAACTTTAAATATCACATTCAATTTATGTATACTACTCAAGAGCCTTGCCATTTTGATGTTTTGATTACTTTCCATATCGTTCTCTTTTATCCTTATCATATGAAATTATGAACCGTTGATTTCCATCTCCATGCTTTCATATTAGATAGATTTCTAAGTGTATATAATTCGAATACCTCCTTTGCTAGAACTCTAATGTATCTAGTCACTCACCTCATTAAACATCGAATTACTATGTCTATTTATCAATCATCTCGATTTTGGCTTCAACACCCCCATGTGCAGCCAAATTCTTAAGGCCTAACACATGATAATTTTTATAAATTAGTAGCGATGAGACTCGAACCTAAACTTTTGTTTGGGTACAATTTATAAATTTAGTCAAGGTCAAATATTAGTTTCAACCACACACTCATAACTACTACTCATTTATTATCCACACATTTCGTAAGATCCACGAATATTCCTCTTCATATGTTGATTTATAAATTTTTTTTACGGAGGCTAAGTCAATTTTCTAGCTCTAATGCCATATTAGCATTCCACTTAAAAGGTTAAGTTGTTAGAGAGATCACATTATTCATTTAAATCTCATTTTCAACGTATCCCCTCATGTGCAATTTGGATATAATTTTATTATCAAAGGTCTCATACGAGCACATAGGTGGCGCCGAGACTCAAACTTAGGTTTTATGTCTGATGCCATGTAACAATTTCACCTGAGAAGGAACACGAGTATTTATTTAAATGTTGTCTTAAACATTGCCCCCTCATGTGAAAATTGGCCTGGCATGTGACAATTTTTCAGAAATGAGTAACCATCTCAATGTTGTCTTCAACACAACTGAGATCTCATTTTCTTTCCTTCAAGGTCACAATATTAAGTACTTCAATTAGCACATCTCTTCATCTTGGTGAATGTAATATATTTACTTATAAAAATCAGCAAAAAACTTTCAAGAACTTGTACAATATTTATCGACATGTGCTTGAATACACAGAAATTTATTCGTGAATAGAAATAATAAAGGTGTTGGAAATTTTGATTTGATTCGAGTGAAAGAGTTAATTTGATTAGAAGATCTGATTTGATAGGGAGATTTTATCTTATTTGTAATTTAGTTTCTATGCATAGAATGTATAGCTCTAGAATATATTGTCTGATCATAGACACTTTCTCTGCTCTATTAAAAGTTGTAATTTATTCAACCAAAGGCAAGAGAATGGAATATTTTCTCCCCCGGTCCTACAAAAGGTTACCCAAATCTGGGGACATAAAGTAAAATTAATAGGCTTTTGCTATTAAAACAGTTTAAAAAGTTTTATACGTGTATTTCTCCCTGAGAATTAATTTTTTAATACAAAATATTTTACTAGCCGTATACTCATGATAACTTCGTTATATTTAAAATTCAAAAGATTTTTTTTTCTTTCTCCTGATGACTCATGCACATGATACACATTCGCACTAAAAAGTGCATATTGACACAGTATGTGGATCAAGGCTTGCTAGATCCTCTGTTGAGGAATCAAAAATGTTATTGATTCATTTTTTGCTCAGACAACTCAGCATTCATCTAAAAAAAAACCACTTCTAATTCCTTCCATAATCACCAGACAGTTAAGTGTTAACTATATAACCTCATAAGTAGACCACTTCCTGCAAAATACTTATTAATAATAAAGCAAGCATCAACACATCCTAGAACATTACTCTGTGCATGTGCACTTTTTTTTGTGTGTATGTGGGTGTGGGTGTGGGTGTGTGTGTGTGCGCGCCCGTGCACGTGTGAGAGAGAGAGAGAGACCTGATATATCAGAGGTCGAGAACTGCCTGTTATCTTCATGAAGCATTCATTAATCCCAAAAAGCAGATTCTCCCAAAGCACATGATGGTTGCTCTGTGATACTGAAGTCCAAGCTTGCATTTCCTCCTCTACCAATCTCTTTGCAATTATTATTTGACGCCTTATGAATATGAAACCAAAATAAATTGAAACATCTGACAAAGAATATGTAATATATATAGGTGGCGCAATAATTAATTAGTGAATTTACAATCAGCATACATGAATAAATTGCACTTTCACCAACCCACAACTCGCTCTCTCATTTGCAAAAGCAGTAACATTTAGGCTCTTAAAAAACTAAATTTGTTTCTAAATGGCCTACTGTTAACTTTGTCCACTGAGTGAACAAAATAGCACATAATATCAACCTTCATCAAGTGACTAAAAGATTGAAACATAAAAAAAGTACATAATGCATCTTCAATGGATTAGTATTAAAATGTAAGTATTACATTCTAATATTATTATGTAATTTTGGTATCTTAGTATTCTTATAATAATTTTAAGATTTTCCTATTGCGCAAGGATTAAGGTTACGGCTTTCCTTCTTGCAATATGTTTAGGATTTTCCTTGTAACTTTTAGGTTTCTCTCTTGCACTAGGACTTCTGCTTCATTATGTAAATGAGCCACCTAGGGATTGACCATAACACTATTGATTAGTGAATAGACTACGTTTGCTCAATTCTTCTCAAATTATATGTATTCTTTGTGAATCAACAAGTTTTGTTGTTCAGTCATACAGTGTTCTTAGAAATCAAAAGAAAAATTATAAGGTTTTTCGTGCCTATTTGTGTGTTGATCATTTTCATTTACACTTCCCTACGTCATCATTCATCATCCCTACAGCTTGCCCAGGATGAAAAACGAGTCGCTCTCTCTGGTAGGGGACGATCTATGTTCACAGCATTATTTCATAATAACTCAATATCAAGAAACAGGAGTTCATAAATATAAAAGTTAAAGGGAATCGAATTTTAATGTGTTGAATATGGGTCAAATCTTCCAATTCTTAATAACTAAAAGATTTCTGCATTATCCTACTATTAACTTCAAAAGATTACACTCAAGTGACAACAAGAAAGAGCTAAGAAAGATATAAATGTTTGCATACCTGTGATGGGAACATCCAGAAAAGAGAGAAACCTGGTCGGAAAATTTTGCAAGGTTTTCTTCACCAGCTGAAATAGCAATTTCCTTGAGCAGGTCAGACCTCTCAGTTGGACCTCCAAGGCAGTATTTAAAGACAATCAAATCTGAAATTGGACTAGTGCTCGGCATGCTCTTTGGATCTGAATTTGTTTCTTCACTACTATCAGAAGCAGCTGAGCAGTTGTCTGCTCTGTCATATTTTTCTGGTCTCCAGTCCATAGTTCTCCCATATGCATTATTGTCCTAATTCCAACAATGGAAGCATAGAGAAACGTGTGAAGGGAAGCTATATGGCATAGACTGTCACTTAAATAAAGGAAATTACGAAGTTCATAACTCATTACTATACTCCAACTGAACACTCAAGATAGGTATAATCTTCAGTGCATTGCACAACATTGTAAATGAAGCTCGCTAGAAAATGGGTGCATTTACTAATGCTTGGTTCATTACAACCAGGCCATCGTATTTTACAGGTTCAGATAAAAAGAGCTTTCATGTGCATCGGTGCAAGCATAAAAAATATGGTACTACCACCCCGACCAAAAAAGGAAAATGTCTAACCCCAGATGGCAAGGAGCAACTAGTAATCAGTGGTTAACTTGCCCTAATGAATAAGGAAAAAATCAGTACTCAGTTATTTTACTATATAGGGCTCCTCACCTTGCCATATATATTTTAATTATTTCACTGCAAGAGACGGGTATGCCTGTTTTATGTAACCCAAGTAGAACAGGGACACAATTACAAACTACTTTACTTTTTCCCTGAAGTTCCCTAAATTGAACTTGTACGTGTCACTGAGAAGATAAATGGCATGATAGGTACCTCATTAGTTATCCAAACATGAGAATTGCACTCCTTGCCAGCTTGCTTCAGTGGGAGATTATTTTCAAAAGTTGCAAATGGTTTATCCTGTCCTAATTTGATCCGCTTAGATGACGGACTAGGTTTTGCTTCACGTACAATACTAGGGAGAAGTTCCACAGGTCCATCATCAAGATCATGGGATTGGGATCCATTGAGTAAATAAATTCCAGAAGAAGCTTTTCTCCATGGTGTAGAGGTCGTCCGTGCATTGCGACTACGTGAAACGCAACGAATTGGAAAGGAAAGAGTCTCGAAAAAAGGATATCTACCCATCTTTGGAATGTCAAACCTGATGCGGAACAGCCTGTTATCACACTTAGACGAAAGCTGCAATGGAAAGACAAAAGGAATTTGTGGATTATCCAAAGAGAAACAGATGCATGATCCAGTAATCAAATGCAAATACTTCATTAGAAAAACTATTCTCACAAGAAAAAAAAAAAAAAAGAGGGAAAAAGAGATTGTACAAGTCATCTCTTGAAGCCTGACACAACAATAAATCTATGATATGAGATGCTTTAAGTCGTGTAATTGTTCAGTTACACAAGCTGCAGTCACGCTAAAGAAATGCTCCGGAACCTCAATTTTAAAACTGAATCACATTGGGGAAGGGAAGAATAAACAGCAAAGAGAGAACTTATCAATTAGTTTAAATCAAATCTTCCTCAGCAACGTAGAGAAAAATGATAATATTAAAAGCCGTCAACCTAATTCTAATGCAATCTACCGTATATTATATAATCAAAATATGAGTGAAAGATGTACATCAATCATTCAAAACATACCTGAGATATCTTGAGCTTAAAGGAAGCACGTCCACTGGTTAATTTGCATGGTCTATCTTGAGAAGAAAATTCAATTCCATCACAGCTCGTGAGAAGGGGAGCTTCTGAATCAGATGTGCTCTCAACAGGAGCCTCATTGTCGGCATACAAAAGGGAAGCAACAACCTTAAGGAAAAGAATAATATGGACTTAAGTAGAAACCCACAATACGTATAAATCAACCTCAATTAGTAACAGTACAAAAGAAAGAGATGAAAACCTCCAATTCTTTGTTCACTTGACAGCCAAAAGCATCCAATAAAATAACATCCAGAGAAAAGATCCTGCGACAAGATGCCTGTTTTTCCATGAAACAGACAAAAGATTGGTTTAGAAGAATGACAAATGTCCGAGGAAACCCAAAAACTGTACCTAAATGCGAGTCAAAGGTGATGCTTAGTTTAGATTATATGCAAATTGAAATTTAAATGCAGACAATATCTATTGTTAAGCGAAAAAAATGCTAGAAATGCATAACATCTGTTAGTCTACTAGCATGTTCTACTGCAAAATCAGGGCCAAATCATTCTTAAAAGGCATTGACCAAAAGTAGTGAGAGTGTGACAGGGAAAAAATTTCCCAGTGTGACACAATAGCAAAACCACATTTAGCATGATGCTCGATAAGATATCTCCAAAAAATGGACACATGTAATATCTCTTTAAAGATGAATGAATAAGTCATGTTCAAACAAGGGGCACTATTTTCTTCCAGCATTCTAATATTTCATAAAGAAAAAAGCTTCATTGAAATTTGATTTAAGAAATAAGCAATTACTGAAATATAACTGCAGAGGTGATCAACTTAAAATCTGAAACATGTAATTATCATACTTCTAAGACAGAGAAACAGTATATGGTTCTACAAAGTGAGCAGATATCAAAATAACTTCTAACTTCCAGGCTGAGTTGTTACAAAAAGATCAATCAGTAATAAATAAATATAAATAAGTCAGAGACATTACTAGAGCAAATTTGACAATTTTGGTAGAAAAATATTATTAATTGCTATACAAAATTAATTTCGATTAGATCCTCCAATAATTTGACGTGCATTTGCATTTCATAAAGGAAAAACTAAAACTAAAAGAAGGCACAAATTCTCAAAAATAAATCCTTTCAACCTTGCCACCAACAATGCTCCAAGCACCATCACTGTCTTCTTCTATTTCAGATGCACTAGAATGGTCAATAGCTAGTTGCACCGGTGGATCCTGCCATCAGGGAGTAAGGTCACCACAAACAAGAATTCCAAACATGCAAAAAAGAATTTCGAAAATTTTTAAAAAGTATGAACCTTCATATAGTGATGTTCAACAGGTGATGACGGAGACGAGACATCCATTCCATAAACGTAAGCCTGGAATCCATCCTCATTTCCACCAATCCTTGCCAAACACATTCTTTCCAGAGCATTTGGAAGTGTATCCTTGTTAAGGGAGCAAGTTACTTGCTTCTCTCCCACAATTTCTCCATCCACATGAAGCCGCAGAATATCTGACAAGACCTGAAAAATAAAACAGTATGCAATAAGGTATACCACAACAAGGCATAATAGAAGAGAAACACACTCAAGAAGAGGCTGATTTCAGAAACAAACAGGATTAGCAGTGAACTAAGAACCCATAACAAATTCTTAATTCAGATGATATAGAAGCTGTCCAAAGTATAATACATTTTATTTTCGTTTTGTACCAACTTAATTGGTTTTTGTACGCATTAAATTCATAAGCCAGTATGCACAACAGATTCCATATTATGAGACTACTCCAGATTCTGTGGTACAATTTTTTCTCAATCTGTTCAGGATAGTGTGCAGTTAACAGAGTAGAATGTCTTAAAAAGCCATTTTCCTTTTGGGCAGCATTATTTTCCCGCAACTAAAACACCATTGAACTGCAACTCATCATAACCTCTTTAACCTCCCATTTCCAAAAATGGTTCAATATTTTATGTCTTGTATTTTTCTTCTGTCTAGTGAAACATGCTTTACTGCCAACCTTTCCAGATCACTGAAGCCCTATTTTCTTTCAATGCTGGAATCGCAATCCAATCTATAGCTTCTTGACATGGAGAAAAGGCTAATCACCTCACCTTAATTTTGAAATACGTAGCCATTAACCAACTATAAATGTTTAGATAACAGAAAGCATTTCTTGTACCACCACCTAAAAATAATGAGGATGCAATTTATTTGATATCTTTATTTATTAAGATGCAAATACTCAAATTTGTAGAGAGAGGAGATAAGCATAAATATATAAGGTATATGGGTACATGTGTTGTTTGTCAGTAAAAAGAAAGAAACAGTGCGGCAGAGGGAAAAAAATGTAGAATGAACTGAGCTACTTATATATCAAACAGGAGAACCCACAACTTAAACCATTTCTAATATTTATTCAAGGAAATGAAGATGGAGGCAGTAAAATTTGCCCAGAAGTAAATTTTTTGTTCGCAATTAAAGGCTGCATCAGCATTAGAGTCTTATAGCAAACCAAATCACACTACAACAACGCCCTTAAAATTGCTCACTGGCCCAAGAGTCCATAATCACATTACAAAACCTACCCAAGCAACATAATGGACCTGGTCCAATTTCCCACCATCACTTTGTGTGATGGAAGGTAATTAAAATATCTCTTCTCCATCTTTCTCTCCTCAAACTTCATCAATGTGTACCAAAAGTAGACTATTACCTCAAAATAAGCGCATGTTATATTCTTTAGTTTGCTACTCAGTAGACAATCTTAGCAATATAAATCAACTAGAAAATAAGAAAAAAATAAATTGCGAGTATCATCTTCAAAGACATGTCCAAGTAATTAAGACTAATAAATGATCACATACACTAGGGAATAAGATGTGGAAAATCTAGTCAGTTGAGAAAATGCGATGTGTATTAGAAAACAAAATACCTCACATCCAACATGAACCCATTTCTTCTCTGGGAACTCCATCTCAGCAGAGGCACATGGAACTTCCGTCCATGGAACCATATTATCAGGAGCTAGAGCCTCTTGGTGCAGAAAATACAACGGGAAAATCGTCATTTTCCTCTTTTCATTCAACCAAAGGAATGGGGCAATGAATGCAATTTCTGGGTGCTTCTGAGTAATACCCAAAAGATAAACTTAGACATTTTTCTTCCACGAACAATGTATGAAGAAGCATATCACAGAGTGCAACTAAGTTTAGTGCATTTTGGTTTATGAAAAGAATATAACAAGAAACCACGGGTAAAATCCAAATCATTTTTTGCAGTCTTATAGGTATAGGCAGATATCGGAAATGTTTGCTTACTGCTTAGAAAGCATAGGCACTGTTGATACCTTGTTACCATAAAAAAGGTAATGCAGCTAAACCATTCAGCATAATCAAGAAAAACACAATGACAACTATGTACTTTGTCCAAGCTCGAGACATGTATATCACAGAAGTTCAGTTGTCAATGACCATTCATCAGGAGGATTCTATACTACAGCGATGGAGGTCGATGCAGTCCAAACTGGTTAATAAAATACAACATCAGACCCATATCACCTTGCAAATACAAAATAATACTTAAGCAGTGGTAAATTATTATCTTTCTACTAACAGCTCCAAAGGCACCAAGCTTAAGAAGATGTCATTAAATATAACTGGAATATTCAGACAGACATAAGAGCCCGTTCAGTCACAGAATTCAGCACTACCTACTAGTCTGCCACCATAATTTGGAGAAAAAAAAAACGCATGAGAACAACAAAAAAGACTCAAAATTTAGCCCATAAAGCTCAAATCTTTTAAAGTCTCATTCAATAATTATAATTCGTGCAAGGAAAAAAACAACAATACTCCAACAGAAAAATTCCAATAAAGCAAAAATACACATATGTACAACAAACCATCATCAGCGCTAAGTCACCACTTCAATGACCCTAGGTCAATGCTCGCTAAACAAAAACATTTTTACGTATTAAAATAAATAAATGAAAAGTCAGTTAAGGAAAGTTACGAAACCTGATGAAGAATTACAGAGGGAAAAGAAGCACAGTTTTGAATGTAAAGCCAGAAACAGAGAGTGAAACACCCATTTGCTTCTTCTTCACCATCTTTCCTTAATTCCACTTTAAGATCCTGCAACAACACATAATTATTCTCTTCAACCCCACCAAACCCCGCCATGTTCCCAAACTAACTTAATTGATCAAGAAAAACTCGAACACTCTTTTCACTCTCTCACATTAAAGTAGAATTCATCCCAGTTGGTAATTTTTTGTTCTTTTTCTGGGTTGTCTTCAAGAATCGAAAGAGGGATAAAGACTATATTTTTTATTTTTTTCCTCCTTTTCTTGGTTTTCAGTTTCTTGTATTTGGGCTGTTAATTAACAGTTGGTGGAGTCTTCGGCGGTTCGCGTAATGGTCTTTTTCAGCGGAAAATGAAAATTTTGGGCTGTGATTCAGTGTTTTGCTTGTAACATTGGGATTTTTATCTAGCCAGTGAAATGGTAACGCGTGTCCTTTATATATTTATTTTCTAATAATCTATTTTGGTTATGCTAAAATTAAATCATAGTATATTTCTCGTCATAAAATGAAAATTTAAAATTTAATTGATTCATTTGAGAAACAAGATCATTCTCAATTCTAGACTTTGGACCTTAGGTTTTTTAGATGGAAGACGACGACTATGAACGATCACTAAACGACTAAATATTATACGCATTGTATGATGATGAAAGTACGACAATATCACATGATATATAGAAGTTAATTCATTTTCTCTCTAGCTCCCCGTCCCTCAAACTGGTTTTGCATTATATTTTCATTAGTTGGAGGGTTGGTCAGATATTCGCTTCTTAAAAAAGTAGTGAGACATAGAACAATATTTTGAATAGCGCATTATTGAAGTTAAAGAACTTAAGAAAGTAATTTGATCATAAAATAAAGGTCAGCAAATTAAGTAAGAGAGGTTTTAATAGAAACTATTACACAAACAAATGTATTGGGAATTGTTGACCTCAAAAATTGCACCTATGAGTTGTCAACAGATTTCAGGACCTCTCACGTCCGGTTCAACATTTCTTCCTGCACACTAGGACAAATCGTCAGTTGCACGTAGCCTTCTCCAAAGAGGGGGGAGCCGGGCACGCGCACTCCGACGATCAAGTTAGTTGGAGTGGAAGTATATATGAGTGTGGAAAGGCTAAAAACGTGAGCCTCCGAAAATATATAAGGGGGTCGGCCTTGAGGAGATAAATAGAATAGTAAAATATAGAGAGAATTGCTAAGAAGTATTAAGAATCCAAATTAACATTACCTTCAAATGACACAATGTGTGAGCTTATTTAGTAAGAGAGAGCAAGTAAGAACCGTTGGATGAATGGACACGTGGCCTTATCCCAATGGCTGGACTTCTTGTCACAGACTTCAATGCATTTAATGCTCTGATCTCCTATGTTTGAACTCTAACATGCGGGATTGGCGCAACCGTAATTGCAGCGTGTTGTCACATCACCCATCTGTCAGAAGATCTTTTCACGAGATCTTCTATAGGAGAGTCATATTGTCCACTGTTCATGCGACATGAGTTCGGTACCGCACATAAGTTCGGTCGCAAGGGGTTCATCAATAGCGGTTCGATAACGTGGGTTCGGATATAAGGCGGAGTATGGGTTCGTATGGGTTCGGCCACGTGGTGCATGCTGGGTCTTTTGGGATTGCCCGTAACAACTAGTTCCCGAAGTCCATGTATGATTATTTATATAGTGTGTGGACTTGAAGGTCTGACCGTGATGTCCGTAGAAGGCGAGCCTGTTGTAGAAGAGGCGAGGCCATGAAGGCGAGCCTGTTGTAGAAGAGCCGGTCGCGCGCACTCCGACGATCAAGTCAGTTGGAGTGGAAGTATACATGAGTGTGGGAAGGCTAAAAACGTGAGCCTCCGAAAATATATAAGGGGGTCGGCCTTGGGGAGATAAATAGAACAGTAAAATATAGAGAGAATTGGTAAGAAGTATTAAGAATCCAAATTAGCATTACCTTCAAATGACACAATGTGTGAGCTTATATAGTAAGAGAGAGCAAGTAAAAATCATTGGATGAATGGACACGTGGCCTTATCCCAATGGCTGGACTTCTTGTCACGGACTTTAATGCATTTAATGCTCTGATCTCCTATGTTTGAACTATGACATGTGGGATTGGCGCAGCCCTAATTGCAACGTGTTGTCACATCACCCATCTGTCAGAAGATCTTTTCCACGAGATCTTCTATAGGAGAGTCATACTGTTCACTGTTCATGCGACATGAGTTCGGTACCGCACATGAGTTCAGTCGCAAGGGGTTCATCAATAGCAGTTTGATAACGTGGGTTCGTCCTTACCGGTTCGATGCAGCGGGTTCGGATATAAGGTAGAGTATGGGTTCGGCCACGTGATGCATGCTGAGTCTTTTGGGATTGCCCGTAACAGGAATCATTTACTAAAAAATTATCTCTGAATTGTATGAGTTTTGGATTGGTGGCGATTTGAAAAATTAGAACAGTTAGAGACAATAAGAGTAGTGATGATGGAGTGTGAGGAACAATAGAAGAAAATACGAAAAGGAAGCGAAAAATAAAGGGCTAAGTATAACATTATTGAATGATGACCATAGGTCATGACCACCTAGCACACATTTATTCCTATTTATAATAAAATAAGAATAACAACTCTCCACTATTTTGTGACTAATGTCTATCCAAAGAATAAATAACAAATATCAAATAAAAAATATTTATCCTTTAATTTAAATATAACAATTTTATCACTCCAAAATTTTCTGGTCTCCTTATCACTTGTTTGATCCTCATCATGTTTGTTGCCAATTGTGTGACATTTCTAACATCCTCCCGCAAATTGTGATAGGGTTGAAGACACAGTTTGTTTTGAAAAAATTGAGAGTTATCATGAACATTGATTTGGTGAAGAAGCCAATAATGATTTTTATCTTCATTCTTGTGAAGATATGTCATGTGTATATAAGCATTTCAAATGCTTCTCATACCGTATGGGTTGTGTTTAAGCCTTTAACGAGTTTGAGAATTTCTTCAAACTGTTGAGATAATTCAACCATGAATGAGGGGATCAGACTTTCAAAAGGCAATGAATTTGTTAATTTTGGTGTGAAATTTGTTGCTTTTGTTATTTTGTTTGAATTTTGTGGGATGTATTTGATGGATGAGAATTAATGAAAGATATGTGTAAAGAAGTTGTCAATATTTATGGATAGTAAAGTGATAGTGGAAGAATGACTTGTAGTGTGCCAAGTCCTCACAATAACTCTAATACCAGGAAAAAAATACGAAAAGGAAGCGAAAAATAAAGGGCTAATTATAACATTATTGAATGATGACTATAGGTCATGAGCACCTAGCACACATTTATTCATATTTATAATAAAAATAAGAATAACAACTCTCCACTATTTTGTGACTAATGTCTATCCAAAGAATAAATAACAAATATCAAATAACAAATATTTATCCTTTAATTTAAATATAACAATCTTATCACTCCAAGATTTTCTGGTCTCCTTATCACTTGTTTGATCCTCATCATGTTTGTTGCCAATTGTGTGACATTTCTAACAACGATGTGGTTGTTTTTGAAAATAAATTATCGTGTTCCTAATTCACAAAATATTTAACGATTTTCATTTTGAAAAGGGACCAACATGTACAGAAAATAAAAGCTTAGTATTCTAAAGGCCAAAATCAATTGTTTGAAGACTCAAGTGCCCCATGTATTAAAGTTTGAGTATGGCTGAAAATTTCCCAAAAATTCAAGCTAAACTTGTAAATTCTATTAGCAGTAGCTATACTTAAATCTAGTTCAATCACATAACAATTTTTTCAATTTTGCTCAATTGAGTAATTGTACTTTAATTTATATTTTATCGTTGTGATTCCATTTTAATTTGATTTCAATCGAGTAACTACGTTCTAATATGGTTTTAATTAACTATATTCAATTCAGTTGACGAAAATTGATGACTTAATAATCAATAAAACGATTATCGCACATCTTTAACGATGTTCTAAAATGTGCGCATATGTTTCGCATATACTCGGGACCTTTTCGAAACGATCTGCTCATGGGGGCATGAGCATGATAATGGCAAAGCTCAACCATTTTATAATAATAATAAGAAAAAAAAACAAATTTAAGCCCAACAAATATCAAATTAGTCCAAATTATCTAAACCCATGAATTATATACGGTAAAATGTAGGAGCTTAGAAAAATAAAAATTCAAAACTATTTTTTTCCTGGGTTGTAAACTATCCACTCAGAGCTTGAGCCTCATTTTTCTTGGATCTTCCTTTAGTTTTATTTAGCAAGTGGTGCTAGGAATGCATAATCTTGAATTGTTGATGATGACGATGAGGAGGAGGTTGACAATGATATATTATCATCTACAAGAGGTTGAAATAAGAGAGCTAGATGAAGATTATTTTGCATTGGACGACACGGAAAAAGATGATTTAGATAAAAAGAGGAGATTGAACTGAAATCTAATAAAGGATTAGACAAGATTTTTTGATTTTTTTTTAAGCCAATGTTCATACCTAATCTAATTGTAATAATTTTTTGTTGAAAATCTGAAGAATTCTTATAAAGTTTCAAAGCATTATTTTATTTTATTTTTTATATAGAATATTTATAATAATATTAAATTTTGGAAAACGCATAGACACGTATAAGCTTGTAATACTTGATACTCAATCAAAACACATTGCTACACATTACGTATTTTAGAATCTTGGTCACTAGTTGTTGACGTGCAATAAATTTAATTTAAGATAACGGTATTTGTCGATCCAAGCAATATAATTGAGCATAATTGTCGTATTGAAATCAAATTAAACTACATTTATCAGACTAGAAAACCAAGTTACAATTTATATTAATTAAAAGTAGATAAAAGTATTCGCGCATAAGGATGGCAACGGGGTGGGACTAGTTCCCCCACCCCCTCTCCGCTGGGCATTTTCCTGCCCTGTTACCTGTTGAAGGACAGGTACATTGCCCCGTTTACTTTTTTTTTTTAAAAAAATTTATAATTCATTTTATTGCTCTCATTTATTAAAATGAGATAATAATATAGTTATTAAATTTTTTAATTAATTTATTTATTTTTAAAAGTTAAATTATTCGAATATATTTGGTAAACTAAGATTTTTATTGTTTATCATATTTTTTGGATAATCTTGGTTGTCATCTTCTATTAGAATTAATGAAATCTTGTGAATTTTTTTCATTTAAAGTATTGAATTTTAAAAAATAAATAAACGGGGATTACCACCTCGTTCGAGGCAGGGTCCCGCGGATATTGGGTATGACGAATTTTTTTTATTATTCCTATACGCACTCTGAATTAGGGCAGAACAACGAAACTGCAAAATTGAACTGAAACCATCTTTTTAGAAACTGTGGGTTTAATTTCAATCTTTGCAAATCGTTTCAAACCATCAAACCGTTTATAACAAATTTAAAAATAAAAATACAAAAATAAATTAGTCTAAATTTTATTTAACCCGATTAAAACTTGACACTTCAATTAAAAAGATACATCCACATTAGACATAATTCAATTAAACTCAATTCGACAATTATACATCTCAATTAATTAATTAAATCATATTCAAATACTCATCAGTCATCACAACTGTGAACGTAAAATCTTCAAATTGGGTAAAATGCTAACAACTATTGTTAAACCATATTCATCGAACTTCCATTACAATTGAGCAGACAATTAAATCTAGATTTTTAATTCAAACTTGCACGTTTCATTTTCTTCTACTAATAATTTTCTCAAAATTTGCCTAAATTCGAGTTAGGTTATCCAAATTCATTTATTTTTTGGTAATTTTTTCTATATTTTTATTGGTAGTTATGTTTTTTTGTTCTAATAATTGTTAGGCTCCCTTTAAGTAATTCGTCAATATTTGGATGGAATACAAGCATTGGATGATTCACAAAAAGTCACAATAGCTATATATTATTATTTTTGAATTTTTTATTCATTTTCTTTTATTAGTTATTTTATATCATTTAATTATAATCAATGAATTCATGTACTATATTTTTATATTTATGAAAAAAATGAACCGTGTATTACAAATGCTGATGGACACAATTAGTATTGACTAAAAGTTTAAAATATTTATATCATGTTGTTGTATTATAATAATTATAATTATATAACTTTGATTTGTAATTTTTTTAATAATACAATTTATGTTTTAACGTGAAATTTTAGAAAAATATTTATAATTTAACTTATTTAATATATATATATATATATATATATATATATATATTGTTAAATCATGATTTTAAATTGAACCAAACCGAAAAAAAAGGTTTGAATTTGTTTGGTTTAGAAATCGAAATAATTTGATTTTTTCCAACTCATTTTAAGCTTATGTTTGACCCCATTAAAATAAAATTTATTTTTCCTCCTTCTTCCTATCAATCACACATTCTTCAATAATCACATAATTTTTTTTTTCTTTTTTAATCACATATTATTTTAAAAATTAATATTTTTTTATTAAAATGTTGAATAATGGAGCCCAATTAAATGGTAAATGATTTGATTTGAAAATAGGTACCGTTATTTTCATCCACATTTTTTATATTTGCATCCACTTTTAAAAACAAAATTTTATTACATTTGAAATTCTATGTAAATTTACTGAAATAGACATAAATAAAATTAAATAAAAATACATAACTCTATATTCATCCACTTATTTTTATTTTCATTAAATTACTTTTTTACCTTATTTTAGAATTTATATTTAACTAGAACTCTAATAGATCAGAGAAAATTAAATGAATTGTTTGAAACATTCTAATATTCAAAACTTCAATAGACAAAGCGAATAATATATGTTTATATAATGTTCAATTAGTTAAATTTTATTTTTATTTCGTTCATATGATTTAAAAGAATTGTTTTTTTATGGAATATATAGATTTATAATGCTAGAAATATATTTAAAGTATGATGAATATATAATATTTATTTGGATATATAGTAATTAAATGAATAAATTTAATAATGACGAGATTGAAATATGGCGTGGATGTAAATAGTATTTTTTTAAAAAAAATTAAAATTTAATAAGAATGAACTTAAAGTGAATTGAATATATAAGAAGTGTGGATGAAAAAATTTGTGATGCACACCACTCAAATAGTAAAGAACTTCATAGAAGATGACAAACATTAAAAATTAATTAATTTCCCAGGATTCCATCCCTATCAAACAAAAACCGCAAAAGCCATCGTCATGCCTAATCAATCTCATCAAGAAAAAACCATTAAAGAAGAAAAAAGAGGTTGAAAAGGCGAAGAAGAATTGTACTGTTTCAAGAAAAGACATGGGAGGAATTTCAACTCTTTCAGCCCCAAAACACTGGCATAATATTCCAACGTTAGCATCCCAAAATAAGTCAAGAATCTTAAACCAATATAATGACAAAATTACTTCAATTCAGTTCAATCCCACTTTCAAATCATCAGGAAAAGAGAACCCATTTTCTTGTTTTGCTTTGGATGCTTCGAGGGAGTCTATACCGCCACTGGTGGTGGTGGGATCTGCCAATGCTGATTTATATGTGGAGATTGACAGGTTGCCTAAGGAGGGTGAGACTATATCTGCTAAAACTGGGCAAATCTTGGCAGGTGGTAAAGGAGCCAATCAGGCAGTTTGTGGGGGAAAACTGGCATATCCCACATACTTTTTGGGGCAAGTGGGGGATGATGCAAATGGGAAGTTAATCACTGAGGCACTTGAGGGTGGTGGAGTGTGTTTGGATCATTTGAGTAGATTGGATGATGTTCCTACTGGGCATGCTGTGGTTATGCTGCAGGCTGATGGGCAGAATTCTATTATTATTGTTGGGGGTGCTAATATGGCTTGTTGGCCCGAGACTCTGCCCGAGGAGGATCTGGAGGTTGTTAAGAATGCTGGGATTGTTTTGCTTCAGAGGGAGATTCCTGATTCTGTTAACATCCAGGTTGCAAAGGTGAGGCGCATGTCATTTGGTTCTTAATTTTAAGTGTTCTATTATAATGCTTGAAGCTTGAATTGGTGGATGAGATATAAAAGAGGGATCTTTATATGGATTGATGACTATTCTGTTATGTAATTATTACAGACGTCCCTATAAACCAATGTTTGTATAGTGTTTTTTTTTTTTCATTTTAGAGATGGATATATGATTAGTTGCAAGAGAAATGAATTCAAAATGTTTAAAGTTTATAGCTTTATGCTCTAGTCTTCCCCTTTCGAGATCAAAGTCATGTGTGTGTTGCTGAATAATTGTGTTTACTTAAAAGATTTAAATGTCAGGGCTCAAGTTAATATTTGGGCAACCAACATTTTTGCCCAAATTTTGATGTATTTTCAAGCAGACAGAAAGTATACTGTGCGGATGGAAAGCCTGTGAATTGGGCACTTGTGACATAGACCAAGATGAATCTATTAGAAGGGGTTTACATTCATAGATGCACAACCTTTTAGCACCCAGTAAAACTGCTATCAGGCAGAGCAGCAACTATGTTGTAGAAGAATACCTTAGAGAATGGAGTTTGAGCATTTTGCTAAATGAAATATCAAGGAAAACCAATGCCATTTTCACGTCTTATCTGATCTAAAACTGGACATTGAGTTTATCCATTGGAAGCCCTTTGTGGATGGTGGTAACTGCTAAAAGTATTGATGATGGCAAATATTTGTATTCCCGTCAGGCTCATACATGTTACCTTATTTTGTAGAGTACAGAGATATTTTTTCTGAAAATTTATCGTGGGAATGGTTATGCTCTTATATGTTCTCCTAAAGCAATAAATCTCTCCTATCTTTAGAAATAAGGATAAAAGATTCTTCTCTAGATAATAGAGATTCTCTCATAGAAAAAGAAAATAAGATGGGTTGATTATGCTTCCAGACTAAAATTCTGCAATAAAGAACGGCCGATGAGTTTCAGGCTGGGTTTCAACCAGAAAGCCATAAAGTGGATTGTTGTGCAGAATTATAATTGGTTGGCTTCTTAAAATTATGAGACGAACTCATTCTTTTTAAAAAGGCAATCCTGAGTAGCACTGCTGTACTTTTTGTTAATATTTTATGGTTTGGTGCAATTCTTTGGCTCAAGTCCTCATGCTTCTCACACATTTTTCACAGGCAGGCTTTAGAATTATCAAATTACCCCATTATGTCTCTGGTTTAGGTTTTGCATAAAATTAATAAAAAAACAAAGGAACTAAAAATACTTCAGTATTCAATTCCTTTTTTAACATGTGTACCATTGTTTTTTCACCTGCATAATTCTCTTTATCTGCATTAGACATGTTTTTGAATGAGTGTCTCCTAAGATATGGTAACATTGGGAAATTCCAAACTCATGATTGCTTTTGTTTTCAAATTGCAATGACCTGGAGTTATTATGATCCAGAGAAACTTCTTCATCGGTTATATATCCTTCGGCAGTATGCTTCTGTAACCATCTTTCTCTCTTTAGGTTGCTAGGAGTGCACTTGTCCCAGTCATCTTGGATGCTGGTGGAGTTGATGCACCAATCCCTATAGAGCTATTTAGTTTTGTCGATATTTTCAGCCCAAATGAGAGTGAGCTTGCTCGTCTGACGAACATGCCAACAGAAACTTTTGAACAGATAAGCCAAGCTGTGGGAAAATGCCATAAAATGGTGAGTAACAGTTGTACAAAAGGTATCAAAGACAGGTAATTATGGTTTGGTGATATCAGTTGGAGTATCTCTTTTAGTATTTTTTTTTCCATATTCATGGGTATGCCTTTTTCTTTCAGGGTGTTAAGCAAGTGCTTGTGAAACTTGGAGCTAAGGGTGCTATTTTTTTCACCGAAGGAGATGAACCAATCATACAACCTGTCATATCGGCTCCAAAAGTAATTGATACCACTGGAGCTGGTGACACTTTCACTGCTTCTTTTGCTGTGGCTCTGGTGGAGGGAAAATCCAAAAAGGAATGCTTGAGATTTGCTGGTATGCATAGTATTTTTTCCTCCCATTTTACAATTATTTCGGCTGTCTCACAAAGTTATTCATGATTTTCAGCTGCTGCTGCTTCACTTTGTGTTCAAGTAAAGGGAGCCATTCCTAGCATGCCTGACCGAAATTCTGTTTTGGATCTTCTTCAGTCCCTTTGAGGATGTTCGTGTTTGTAGCGTAGTTCATCTTGCATATAAATAAGAGGTATTCTTCTGAGACTGCAGCATGATCATTTTTTCCCTTTTTGTGTCTAAAAGTAGTTCTTCCTAAACCTCAACTGTTTGAAAAATTGGATTAAAGCTCATCCATTAGTGTTCTGTTTCCTTGTTACTAAGAAAATATGTCTTCCTAGGGGTTGAGTGACAGGGAGATTAAAAGGGAGAAGAAAAAAATTTCAGGATAGAAAAGATGTCAAGAACAAGCAAAGTACAATTAATATCTAACTAGGAGACAAGGTTGGAGTTCGAAATCAGTGGGGTTGTAATCTCTTGCCACCAACTTAACATACCTGCCCTTCAAGAGGATAAAAATTGGCATTATACTATGTATTGCAAATAGTCAATGGAATGAAACTAATCCACAATTTGTAATGAAATCACTTTATTAAAAAAAAAGGGAAAGGAAAAGGAAAAGGAATCTGTACTCCTGGCCATTTCCTTCTGTGCTATTCTCACCATTCTCTGTTTCCCACCCAATTGTTTTCGTTCATTCGCCGTCCCCACCCCTTTGCTGTCCATCTGGGATGGAAATTTGGTCATAGGGGTGGGAGAGAGGTGATAGGTGGGAGGGGGGGAAGATCATTTCTTCTTTAACTAAAAAATGAGAGTATAATGATCTTTTCAACCAAAATCCCTTTCCAAGTGCATTGTAGCGACATTTTCAAAACTAAAATGAATGGAATTCGACAGTGGGGATCTAGTCCTACAGCTGGGCGCCTAAATGACGAGGATATGGTTGGGGGCCTAAATGCTCAAATGTATATGTTGGGAGACATATGCTACTTTTTGAAAAATGAGAATAGACATCAATCCTTCGTTTGGTATGAAATAGAAAATTTAACGATGTAAGGAAAATAGAAGAATAAATTATATATTGAACCTGCAGAAAGTGAGCAGTTAACACTTAATAGAAAAAAAAAATTCATAACATAGATGTTCCCAAGGCCGGTAATATACAATTTTGACATTATGAGAATGTTGATCAATGTAATGCTAAACTAAAATTGTTAAGCCTTAGTTTGCCAAATTTATAAACCGTTTATAAATGGTCAAATTTCATTTTCAATCACATAGTTCAATGGACTTACAATTACTTCTCACTTATCCATCACTTGTTTCTATCTATTTATACATTAAACCATTTATAAATCCTTCCCAAACCAGATGCTAAATTGAAATTTAAAGTACTTGAGAATTTTGCAATCGTGGATCATTTCTAATATATATATATACACACACACACATATTCATACATATTCAAAAGTTGGGTAATTATAGTTACTTGTGTTGTATGATGTCAATGACTCGAGGAAAATTTTTGTAGGCCGTCACAAAAGCTGCTCTTAATTCAGGACCCAGACTTGGATTTTGTAGGTTGAGTGATTCAAGGCACTTCGAGCTAGTTTTCTGTTATCTCTATAGTTATTTCTGATTTGGCATAAACTCTCTCGGTATATTGACGATCTTACAAGGATGAAATTTCAGTGATTGCCTTTTGCTATCTATGCTCCGCTCCAACCATGATAGGGACTTAGCTAGTATAAAAACAGTAGCTAGACCTTTGCACTGAGTGAGTCATGGGTATGGCGCACCAGCGATTCCGAACCACAATGCTGGCAGATGGGAAAAAATCGCTTTTCTTTTCATCAATGAAACCTGCCAGAGTTTCGTACAGCAAGTTGAATTATACTTTTCATTTTATATTAAAACTTGGATGATTTCATTCTAATTTAATGGTTTTAAAGTTTTAGAATTAAAACTCTAACATTGTTGTATTTTTTATGTTATTGAGGAGGAGGAAACCGGTTTTATACATACCGGTTTCATAAGAAAAAATCACAAAAACTCTGCTGTCATTTTAGAACAGAACAAAGGAGAAGAAGATGATTTTCATATAACAAATTTCACTTCATTTTCTTCTAAGATTTCCGGTATTACAAAGGCTGTATATATAGCCAAAATTACATACAAAACAAAAGGCTATTAAGCTTTAATTATGTCACCTATAATACTAGACAATACTTAACATTAGTACTTAACATAAAGTAAGTAAAAAGCTGTCTAACTTCTATCATAACATAAACTAGACTAAACCAAAAAACATGTAACCAAATGAAACTAAAAATACAATAATTATGTGACAACTAAAATGGCACAATTCCAGCAGAGAGAGACACTTCAGTTTGTTCTCATGTTGATTCTTATTCCTGCAACCTCTTTTGGGACAATGATATTGAAGTCATTGACAGTCCATTCAGCAACTTGGTTATCAGACCTGTAAATCGATGGATGACCAATATCTCTCTGATAGTGGAGTTCCTGGATCCTGATACATCAAAGATAATCAAATACTGTCAGGAAAATGCCCCCGTAACTCAATACCAGAGTATGTACCAAGTATTAGCAGCACAAGAAAACTGGCTTCTTACCGGAGTGGGGACAATGAGTGGCTCCATGTCACAACCATATAGCCATTTTCATATTCAATGTCAGTACCATGGTGTTTGGTAGTGTAGAACCTAATTATAAGGTACCCATTAATTCTCCTCATTGCAGATCAATGACTTGTATATTGGGTGCTCCATTCACGTATTAGGTCTTCCTATCATTCTCTGTGAGTTAATTTTTCAGGGGTTTGGTTTTGAGTGCATGAGACCTTGTAATCTTCTCCTCCGTTATAGTGAATACCTACAGAGGGAATGTGACGTATCTCTGTTCAGGATGAACCAACCACTATAATGCGCTTTACTGAAAGTGTAGATTGAATTGAAGAAAAAAGTGAAAAATTTAAGGTTTATGACATGATTTCATTAGAAAGCAGATTTATAAGTTTATAACTGGTCGAAATAAAGTGTGTACGAAAGTTTCCGAACACCAAGTTCCCAGGTTTTGGGATCATCAATCCAGCCTTCACCCTTCTTTGTAGGATATCCGTACTCTTCCCAAACTGGATGAGGTAAAATTTGCAGTATCTCGAGGTTGAGGATTACTGCAGGGATCACAAAAGTTGTAAGGCTCCTCAGGGTGTTGAGCCCAGGAGTACAATGTACATGGTAAGCCTCGTCAGGAAAATTTTCCTCGTCTGAGCGATGAATACATGTTCCTCTGAGAAGGGTGTGGTACAGAGGGCAGGATTGTAGAATAGTGGGGTTGCACCCCGAGTCTATGCTAGGATTAACAATCATCTCACTGTATCGTGTAATGTCTGTTGTCACATCAAATAATCATCAATGTGCACGGCTGCCCATTATTCTTTCAGCAGCTGCCTATGCCCATTAGGTAGAACTGGCTTTCTGGAACCCCTCCGTGCTTTATATCTAATGTGAATTTCACTGTGAAATCGGCAACTTGGGAATCAATGGGAAAAGTTATTGAGAAAAATGATCAGTAATGCAGAGAACAACGATACAATGAACGAGAATATTGTGTTGGAGGGAGAAAAGTTAGTGCAATTGGCCAATTCATTTGCAAATTTTAAATAAGCCCCGTCTATAATCCCATGTTCGTATTGATGAACCACATAATCACGGTATCAAAGAAGTCAAAGGTCATGATCAAGTATTGTTATGGTAAACTATTTTTGAAAATTGCGAACTTGTCAACCTTTGGTAAAAATGGAATGTAATCTGCACATGAGAGAACATGCTCAAAACAACTTAAGCTTTTCTATGGGTGATTCAACACTTACGTTTTCACCATTCCCCCTGGTTTGATAGTGATATCCAGTAGAGAACCTTGTTGTGGCATCTGTCCTCAGGTAAAGCATCAGCCATGGGTAATTTGAAGATGTCATGAGAATATGATGAAATTTCCAGCTCTCTTTTCCAACTTCTTTCTCCCAAATCACGTCATAATATGAAGAAATGAAGAAATGTTCTGTGTGATGAGTGCTTTTGTAACAGTAGCAGCAGCAATATCCAAATCCCATATTGCGTAGAAGCTCCTCATCAGATTCAGATGTGAAGGGATAGGCTTTTCTTCCATTGTTAGGGCAAATAGCAGCTAACGTATCAATGTTTCCACTCTTGATCATTATCATCCAAAACTGCCGTGGCTTTGGCTTGTCTTGAACATGACACTTTGTGCTCAAATATCTGCATCCACGCCGTGTATTGAATCTATTGATTGACATCAAGAGGTCCTCTTCTTCCTCTGGATGTTGCATTCGTTATGCCAAGCTTGTTGTCTCTCGCATTCACCCTTTGAACTAGCCCGGCATTTTTTCGAAGAAAATATGAACAAGAAGAAACTTAGAAGGATAAAAGAACTTAATTTATTCAACAGCAAAGCAATTTTATAGGTTCAAATATTGTCGGTTGATGTGCATTAATGCATGTTTGGTATGGCGTATTAAAGAACGAGGTTAAGTAACAGAAGCGTGATGTGCAAAAATCACAGTAATAGGTTTTAAACAAAGTATAAAAGAGATAATGAACAAGTTTTACATTAAATGTTCGGATTTTGACAACACGTGGCTGTCAATCATGTTTGTACAACTAGCTTTATTGTGGAATTAAGGTGTTCGGAACTTGACCTATGTCCATTGATGGAGACGAGTTCAATTTCTGCTATGTATACTAGGTGAGTCTAAAAGATTTTTAAGCCACATCACAAGTTATTCTAATACTATATCTCACAATTTCGGGTACTCTCAAGTACAAAAAGGGCTCGCACATTTGGGATGGCTGGATGGCTAAATAATAACCGGGACAATACAATAAATCCTCTTTTGATATGGGATTATAAAAAGCCATCAAAACAACGTTATCCAACAAAATTTGTTCGTTGTACTGTCGAGTCAAGTGCACCACACACATTATAAAAGTAAATTCAGCCAAGAGCTAGGGGAGCTTCCTATTGGTGTGGGAAACTCATAACTACAATATTCTATTGCATCGCCGTTGTGAATTCAATCCCTGATTATATGCAGAAAAGATTAAAAAAATAAAAAATGGAAAAAAATAAAAATAAAAAATCACTAGGTGATGTAAAATTGTAAAGGTCAAAACAATCTGATTATCTTGGACTTCCCATATTTGGAGCTTCTTCACCAACCTCATTGCATTGATTTCATGCCTCAGTAGCCACTCTAAGACCAGCTCTTCTCATCCCAGGATCACCTACTGCAGATGTTTGTGCAGAAACACAGCATACATTCAATTAATCCAAATATTGACACTAAAACTAGCCCACCAAAGTTTTTGCAGCAACACCTTTATGACTTCATTTATTTAAGAGTATAAAAGATTCTCCGTGTGTGTGTGTGTGTGAGATATATATATATATATATATATATATTACTTGTAGACATTGTTATACTTGAGGGTTAACATTTTGTCCACGAGTATTCTTAATTATAAGTCGACCCCACCTATATTCAATATCAATTTAGAGTATATATGGAGTGTGTATATAAATGAGTGTGTATGTATGTAACAGTGTTGGAAACTATTGGGTCGAAAGCTTTAGGATTAAAGTTCTAAACAAAGTTGGTTTTTAATGTCAAAGGGGAGGAGAAAGAACCGGTTTTAACATACCGGGATTTGAACAAAAACTTTGCTTTTGGAGAAAAGACATAGGAGAAGAAAAATCTGATTTTCATACAACAATTTTTTCATTCATTTTTTTCTACATATTATGGTAATATATGGCTATATAGCCATTTTTACAAGACTTTCTAACACCCACACTACCAACTAATCTATCAACCATCACTCTACTTTTACACATAAGTACTACACCATACTTTGTCTAACTTTTACATATCAAACTAAGTTAGACTTCAACCAAAAACTTGTAACTAAATAAAACTAAAAATACATTTGTTATGTGACAACTAAAATATCACAATTCCAACACTCCTCCATGACATTTTGGTTGGAACCATCAAAACATTCTTTCAAACCATTTTTTTGTTGGTAACTACAAGTTTGAAGTTTCTTTGCTTTCCATTTGATCTAAGTTCTCATGGTTGCAACTCTCTTTCGTAGTTGATCAACTCTTTTAGCCTTGAATCAACCACATACAAAAAATCTTCAACCTTGCATCTTTTCTTTCCTCCAGAGTTTACCAGATTTGAGCTTTACCATATTTCCTCTGAGCTTACCGGATTTCAGCTTCTTAGAAGAGCTTACCAGATTTAGTTTCAACTTACCGGATTTCACTGACTTACCGTATATCATCTTACCGCATTTGTGAGCTTACCGTATTCAGCATTTTATGCATACCGAATTTGGAAGAAAAATGAGCTTACCATATTTAAGCTTTGCATACCGTATTTTGTGAGCTTACCGTATTTCCTCCTGAGCTTACTGGCTTTCAACTTCGCTTACCGGATTTCCTCTTTTTCAGCTGAGCTTACCAATTTTCAACTTTACTTACCGAATTCACTCTTTTTCAGCTGAACTTACCGATTTTCAATCTGATTTCCAACACATATCAGATTCATTCTTGTTTTTTCATCACATACGGACTCACTCTTTTTTTCAGCATGCTAGATTTCATTTTTCTTCAACGTACCAGATTTACTCTTTTCTTCAAAACTTATTGGATTTGCCTTTGCTTGCTTCTTCCGCTCTTCTTACTGGTTTTTTCACTTCTTTCAGCTCATTTTCTACCATTTTCAAAGATCAATAGGGCTCTAATACCACTGTTGGAAATTATTGGGTCGAAAGCTTTAGAATTAAAGCTTTAAACAAAGTTGATTTTTGATGTCAAAGAGTAGGAGAAAAAATCGGTTTTAACATACCGGGATTTGAACAAAAACTCTGCTTTTGGAGAAAACACAAAGGAGAAGAAAAATCTAATTTTCATACAACAATTTTTTCATTCATTTTCTTCTACATATTATGGTAATATATGGCTCTATATATAGCCATTTTTACAAGACTTTCTAACACCCATACTACCAACTAATCTATCAACCATCACTCTACTTTTACACATAAGTACTACACCATACTTTGTCTAACTTTTACGTATCAAACTAAGTTAGATTTCAACCAAAAACTTGTAACTAAATGAAACTAAAAATACATTTGTTATGTGACAACTAAAATGTCACAATTCCAACAAACAATTGTGTACTTGTGTAGAGACAGTCTGTTTATAATTTAGGGTTTACATTTTGTCCACAAGTATTCCTAATAATCTGTATATTGCACAAGTATTGCCAACTTTGACAAGTGGTTGGTAAGAAATTTGTAGCAACTTTCTTACACTTTCTACCACCTTAAATGGCAAGTATATTGCGTCTTGATGCAATAATACAAAGGGAATCTAGAACTCGTTTTCCAAAAAAAGAGAGAACTCTTTCATAAGATGAATTTAGAGTTATAAAGTAGAATAGCCGTACAGCAAAATACAAAATTTGGTGTGATTTGATAAGGTCTTTGTGACTCTGTCAAGTCCAAGTAGGTCATCTTGTGTGGACTATGAGCATGGAGATTGATTTCCATCACGATCTGCTTAGAGGAGGGTACATATGAGTTTACTTAGTATTATACCTGTGACGACTTCGTCACTTTCTTTTTTTTTAAGAGAAAAAAATTTGAAGGTGAATTTAGATGTATAAAACAAGGCAAATCAGGTTGGGTTGGATAAATCATATCACAAAATCCAATGTTTAATGGGACTCATGAAGTTCTATCTCGAGTTCAAATAGGCCACATCGTGTGAAATGTGAGCATGAAATTCATCACGATTTACCTCGAAGACATGTTCATGAGGTACTACATGTGACTACCTACTTTCACGTTTCACGTCTCTTGATGATCTCTGTCACTTTCTTTTTCCTTTTCTTTGACAACTTCATATCACTTTTTTTTTGGATTACGCCCCATTACTGACGCCCCCACCTGCTCTGCCCTGGGCCTTGGTGAGGTAAATCACAGGTTATGCCTTCAAATGTACAAGGTGGAAGGCTGTTTGTACACTTGCACTTACCCAAGAGTTAAATCCATATTTCAAGATTCGAACTCTTGACACGGCAGCCTCAAACAAAGCTGAATTTCTCCACTTTCCCCTTTTACAACTTGGAGATGTGTCCTGGGGGCACTTCATGTCACTTTCTTGGTTGAACAGAAAGAGGTAATAAATTTCTTGATGTATGAGAAAAACAGTTCCAAGTTCCATCGATTTCGTCAATTGATGTTCTCATTAATCTTTATGAACTTCATTATACAGATTCCAAGCCTCAATAGCTACTCTAAAGATCATCTCTTCTCACCCCAGGATCACCAATAGCTGAAATTTGTTCATTCCAGGCTGTAGCAAATTCATTAAGAAAATATGAATTGAAATCCTCAATTTAGAGCTCAACCATAGCAACTTATACAAACCATCATATCTTGATTTGAGCTCTGCCATGGCAAATCATAAATATTGTGGTATCGAGATGTGCGCAAACAACTTGTATTATCTTTCAGCATCAACAATAAAATGATTTGAAATACAAAGGGTGTGTTTGATTGAAAAAATTTCCATGAAAAATGGTCTTTTTAAACTCGAATTTCAACTTTTTGAGCGTTTGATTGCCATCTTTTTCATGAAAAATATTTTCCAATCTTTAAAAATATGCCTAATTTCTCTCTTCTTTTTTTTTTTTTTTGTTGAGGAAAACATTTTCTTCGGGAGATAGATTTTTATTTTCCTCAAAAACCAGAAAAACATTTTCTATTTCATGTGAATGAAACATGCCCTAAATGAATTTTATCATATTTTAATTGCTAAATAAAAAAAAATGAGAAATGCTGCTTGTACAGGGCCATTTTGCGAGACCCTATACATGCCCTCTCACAAACATAGGGAGGACGGACCCACCTCATATGAGGGGGCAACTCTGCCAGGCCTTTTACAGGCCTGGTAGAGTGGCATATTCCTAAAAAAATATATCATCCAATCCTTTCAGAAATTTATTATAAGAAGTCGGGATTTTGTTAAGAACCTGAAAGATCTAGAGTGGATGTAATTTTCAGTCCATCCATGTACTTATTAATACTTTAAAAAATTGACTTCTTGATAAAATCATTAATAATATCCTTAAAAAATCATGAATTCTTTGAAAATAAAATAAAGGATAATTGGCGCAAAACGTTCCTATCTTTGAAGGTTTTTGTGGAAAACATCACAACATTTCGTTTTTTGGCGCATAACATCCCTATCTTTACTTTTTCTTGCTCAAAACGTCATTCCGTCCACTTCCCGATAGAATGCACCGTTAAGTCAAATAAAATGAGATTTTTATTTTCAAAACGTAAGGGTAAAATTGTCCAAAACCCAATTAACGTCATAGTGACAATAATCTTCACTAACGCCTTTTCACATACGCATAACCCAATTGGTTGTCTATTTCGTTGATATATCTATGCTTCTTTTTTTAATGTTGTTTTCTCATGTTTGGAATCTGTTCTTGGTTAATTTGAGTCAACAATTTTGTGCAGAATCGCCTTAGAAATCTAGCGATGACCGGTGGTTATGCTCAGCAAGGTTATGCTGAGAATACCCTCCTTGGGCACTTGGTGGCTGCTCATAAGCTGGCTGACTACTCGGGGGAGCCCATAACCAGCCTGGCCAAACGTAGGTGCTTGAGTGGCATCACCGGTGGTTCCATATACAGGGAGTGGCCATCGGATGTTGGGTTTGAGACATTACCATAGGTAGAATTGTAACCTTGTTGCTGCTGATCATAGCCCTGAACGAGATTTGGCTAGGGCTGACCGTAACTAGGTTGAGGAGCTGTTGCATTATATCCACCATAGCCATCTTGGGAATAGCCTTGCCCCTGACTGTAAGCAGGTGGTTGCTGACTATAATAATCATAGCTGCCTCCCTGAGCAGTTTGCTGATTTGGTGCAGCAGTTGTTTGGTCCCAGCCAGTGGCATATCCACCTGAGGTGGGTTGAGGAGGATAACCAGGATAATGTGGTTGATTCGAGTTATATTGGGGTGATGGACCTGGGTATACACCAGGTTGAACATAGCCAAAACCGGATTGTTGCTACATTTGTGCACTGGGCTGTGCCCAACTTGTAGGAGGTCGATTTTGATAACCTTGCTGTGCATAACCACCGGTCATCGTTGGATTTCTAAGGCGATTCTGCACCAAATTGTTGACTCAAATTAACCAAGAACAGATTCCAAACATGGGAAAGCAGCATTCAAAAAAGAAGCATAGATATATCAACGAAATAGACAACTAGGTAATTGGGTTATGCGTATGTGACGAGGCGGGAGTGAAGCATTATTGCCACTGTGACGTTAATTGGGTTTTGAACAATTTTACCCTTACGTTTTGAAAATAAAAATCTCATTTTATTTAACTTAACGGTGCATTCTAATGGAAAGTGGACGGAAGAACGTTTTGAGCAAGAAAAGGTAAATGTAGGGATGTTATGCGTCAAAAAATGAAAGGTATGAATGTTTTTCACAAAAACCTTCAAAGGTAGGGACGTTTTGCGTCAATTACCCTAAAATAAATACACATTCAAATTACATCAAGAACATTGCTAGCTCATCTTTTTCCTTCCCCATCCCAATTCGTAATTACTAGTTGTGATTCAATAGCAAGAACCCTCCATTTTAGTTGGGGATGCTGCGTCTCCATATTCCGGCCAAAGCACTACCAAAGATCGAGTGACACACACTAGAAACTGCACACGGCACTGCAGTAAGTGGATTCCCAAAGTGTTGAGTGGCAAGGACGACCCCAAGCACCGAATTCTGAAACCCAGAAATCGAAAGATATCTATGACAGACCATGATAAAAGAGGGAAACCGAAAATATATCAATATTTACAAGATAAGAGGAATACCTGCATACCAACCTCGATAGAAATTGTTCTTGATGAGGACACGTCAAGCCTAAGCATCCTTGAAAGTACATAACCGAAGAAAAACCCAGATGCGTGAAGAAGAGCAACAGCTAGAACTACTTGTCGACCAGACATGAGGATTGCTGAAGAACTCTGAGCAATTGCATTTCCACAAAGAATGGCGACAGTTGACACAGCAATAGGCGGCATCAAGGGAGAAACAATTTTAACGAAGCCCTGGAAATATTGATTCAGAAATGCTCCGGCCAAAACAGGAAGTAGCACAACCTGAGTGATATGAAGGATGCAGTTTACGACTTCGAGAAGTAAATTAGAATCGTGCTACAATGACATAATCATTGATATAATTGACATAATATCACATGACACTTCATCATTGGACTGTCTTTAACACAGTCAACTTATTCATTCGATCACATCCTGTCAACTAACATTATGTCACTTCATCTGTCAACCACTTTCTCTCAAAGTGGTATAACCCAGTAAATTATGTGGAAACTCATAATCAGTAGAGAAAAGCAGTAAGAATAAGAAAGGTCACCTGCAAAGTTGACATGAATAGTCCGGCTGCATCTACAGCCACATATTGTCCTGCAAGTTTTGCTGTGAGAAAAGGGGTCATCACCTGTAAGAGCAAATGACAATATATAACGCTAAGCTTTCGGACTATAAGAACTCCCAATGTGGCATTTCAAATAGTCAGATGCTCAATTTTAGACGAAGCAATATAGTCACTTTAATTATCCTCATTCTTTGATCTTACGATACAAAACGGAGATTCAGAACACAAGAAGACAGCAGTGAAAAAGGAAGAGACAAGTCAAAAGGCTCTCAAAAATTCACACAAGAATAACTAAGAACTAAGACGCCAATTTGAATTACAAACCACTGCAGAGAATGTGCTTGCGGCAGTCATCAACACAGAAAGAGCCACATTTCCTCTGTAGTAAAATGAAGTAATCAGGATTTAACATCAAGATATTCAACAGATTAAAAGTAGCTTCTCTAGAAGTGTCATACCGTGCAATATACGTAACAATATTACTTGCAGTCCCTGTGAAGGAATACAAGTGAAAGTGAGTAAACATAGTCATAGAGAAGAAAGCAACAAAAAAAGCTATGTGCCTAAAAAAAATCCATATACACCTCCTGGACAGCAACCAACCAATATTAAGCCAGCTGCATAATAGGATGGCAAATTCAAAAGCTTGCTCACAAAAAATGCAGATAACGGCATAACCTGTCACCACAAATCGACATTATAGCATGTTGGATATCATCTCCATTTGCCACACCTCTTAACTACTCTCAACATATAAAACAACAATAGTAACTTGAGAAATTTCAAACTTTCTTGTTCTATCAAAAAGCAGTTTAAGATAACTCAGGCTTCAAACTGCCCACTTTATACTCTTCAGATTTATATCCTTTTATTTCACATGATATAGAACCCCAAGTCTGAGAGCCATAGATGTTACAAGAGCATACAAATGAAGCGAAGTAAGAAGCTTATTAGTTACTATAGCCTCTCTCGTTGACGCCCCAAGTCAACCAATAGTACAAGTCATTCAGTTCAAATGATAAGGTATGACCTTCATCTCCAAAATCCTCGCCCTCGCTTCTATATGACTCACTTCAATCCCATCCCAAAACCAAAAGTGGCCTTAGTTCAAGTTTTACTTCATTGGTTCCGGAGCTAGCCACTCCATCCCTTTGAAAATTAAATTTTCTCAAAACATAGAGAAAATGCCAAAATTTTCAGAAAATTAATGAAGCCTAAAGCGTGATGAGCAATGTTAACAAACTAAACAACAAAGAATGTTCCAACGATCACGACAGGAATTTATTAGGGATTTATTATATATAAGAAACACTAAAACTAAGCATCTACACAATCAAGAATGAAGTAGATGATCAAAAAGGAAAGAGGAGATTACAGAATACTGCAGCATGAAGCCGGAGAATAACTCCTTAGGCATAGCCATCGCGCCGCGAAGATCGTCGAAGGTAAGTGTCATCCCCATACCAAGCATAGTGAGAGTGATGCCCATGACAGTCCATTGAGGCTTGACCCAATTGAATGATCTAGGCTTCACCAATCCCAACAAGCAACCCAGAGCTACCCACAAAGGAAAAGCAGTAGATATAGCCTCCCCAACTGCTTCAATCGAGCTCTTCTTTGCAGTCTCAGCGTTCGACGAATTGCCACAAAGAACTGGCTTCAACCTCAACCCAGAAACATGATCACTCTTTCGTGAAATCACCGAAATGGGTTTGTTGAAACGAGATTGGACTACCAGATTTTTTAATTCTAATGTAGGAATTGAGAAGGGCGTTCTTGTGATGGAGAGTTTATAGGAGTAACTATTTGGTGGATAAAAATGAGTATTTCTTGTATAGTAATGGCAGTATTTAACTCCATTAGCGGATGATTGTGATGAAAGACACAGCATTTTTCTTCACTTGTGCACTAATGCCGCTAAGCTTATTCAAGAACCGAAAACAAATGCGCAACCAGCTGCAGACACCCTTGACAGTGATCCTTCTTTATTGTATTTGTATTTTCCGTCTGTGGCCTACCTAACACGTGCACACTTAGGATACTTGTCAACGGATGCTGAATTGGCATGTATTTTTACTATTTTATTTTTTTTGGATTACGCAATTTGAAGAGTAATGCTGGGGAAACAGGGCACCAAGCTACTTGTCAAGGGATGCTGAATTGGCATGTATTTTTACTCTTAATTTGAAGAGTAATGCTGAAGAAACAGGGTCGATCCTGTTTTTTTGGCTTAAACCTAATTTGAATTATTTCTATCTCGACATCTGTTAAACAATATGTAAAAAAAATTGTACAAATAACATTATTCACACATTCATAATACTTGTCTAAACTCTATTAGACAGCACGATGTAAAAAATATGGTCCAACTTCAAATCATTTCCAAATTTTTAGTTTTATTTTCTATATTTTATTTTATTTTATTTAAAAACCCTCTTAGTTTATATATATATATATATATATTTTTTTTTTTTTTTTTTTTTGAGAAAAAAACCGCCCAATTCCCCCAATCCAACCCCAGGAAATCTCCGATAGCGTCGACTTCACCCCATTGTCATACCATTTTAGTTAAAAATTTAAATTGCAATGTAGACCTTATCAAACTAGTTAAAAACTAAGAAGCAAGCTTTCAAGACAACAAGCAAGCTGAAGAATGGCTTCCTAGTGTACCAATGTTCGTAAGATATTTGGTATTGAACTTATTTTGATAGATTAGCCCATTTTTATTGAACAAAGCGACAATCATACACTGTGTTCACATTTCTAAAGAAGATTCTCACCAATTACCATGTCAAACTCCAATAAAGTTAGGACCGAACAAAACCCTCAAATTGAATTGAACATAAGTCGAGTTAAGCTAAATCGAGCAATTTTTCTTAAATTAAACACTCCAACGAGTATCTGAATCGAAAACTTACTAATTTGATTCGATTCTAGATCAAAACCCGAATAAGAACCAATTTTTTTAAAAAATAATAATAATAATAATAATTAATTGATTAATGTATCTTAAATAAGCCAATTTATATATATATATATATATATATATATAAATTTGATTTAACTCAAATCCAAAGATATAATTATCTTATTTCTAATTTTAAGTCCAAGTCCAACTTAATCAAATTGATCTACGTTTTACCCAAATGTGTTATTCTACCGTAGTGACATTTCTATCGTTCTAAAATATTATCCAAGTGAAACTCAAATGCGTCTTTCTACATTATTGTGAGCTTGCTATCTTACTCTTTCTGTGATTTTAACAATCAAATTTATAAAGAACTCAACAAAGAGATACGCAAAAAAATACATAAAATTGAACTATGTTATCTTGTAAGAACTAATATTGAATATGTCATTAATTATATTAATGTAATTGTAAATATTAAAAAAATAATTATAGTACTGAACCCAAGACCAAACCCAACCAAATAGAACACACATCGAACTGTTCCATAATTAAATTTAGATCTAACGATTTCACTTACTAAATACCTAAAAATTCGAGTTCGATTCGATTATCTTTAGAACCAAACTGAACCAGATCATATCCAGCTCTAAATAAAATTCTTTGCTTTGCATCAAACTAAATCATTTCATTCTTAGAAATTGCGTAAACAATTTTGAAAACTTGAAATTTATTTGGGAGATAATTTAGCTTCTTGTGAATCAATTAAATAAAACAAAATGAAGTTTGCCCAACCAAATTCCATAATCTGCTACATTAAACATGACGAAATTGGCTCGATTACGTCAGTAAGATATGTATATACTACACTGTACAAACAACCCCAACAAATTTGACAAGAAAATCCATTCAATAGTTAAGCCCTCCTAGTTCAGTGTAAGCTAAACACAAAAGTAAATGAAAGGCTCGTAACAGCTGTAGCCACACTCTTCCTCCTGCGGACGAAATAATTATTAGGATGAACATTTTCCGTAGTCTAACCTAGGCATTCGCAGTAATGAGCCTCTCCACAGAAATTTTCATCTAGCGCACAGTTGAACGCTGAAAAATGTAATTCCATTGCTACCTTACTGCAGACGTGCAAGTAGACTCCTTCAAAGCTAGGAAATCCGACTCCAAAGCTAGAAGCTCCTTCCCACGACCTAAGAATTAAAGAAATATCCTTCGAATGTCAAAATATTTAAGGAAGACAATAGTAATAATAAATGTCAGATCATTCAACAAAGCGGCGATGATTTCATAGCAAGTGGAAACTAATAGATAAGGAATTCGGAATAAGGCAAAGACAAAAGTTGAATAATGTGACTAACAAGTCATAATATTGCAAAATAACTATCTTTTAGCAGAAAAATCCAAATTATTAACAAAATCGTGCATGCAACGAATATTTACATACCTGAAACTTGAGTATCATTTAAACTCCTATAATTTACATTTTTCAAAAACATTCACATGTAAAGAAAGCCGTTTTGGAAATGCCAATACAAAGACGAGGGCTCAATGAGTAGCTGTTGTTACTTATAAATGCTACGATCAATTGAAAAACTTCACCTGATAGCTTCTCGTCTGTTTGGTTTTAAAATTGAAGTGCAAAGTCCCAGAGGAAGTAAGAAGAAGGAAGGAGAAGAATCACCAACAAGCATGCATGGAAATATAGAAAACATACATGTCAAAACTTAGGAGCATATAAAGAGATGGTTCAAGTCTAACTCCCCCTCTCTAAAACGCACATCTACCTGCACCTTAACTCTAAATCAAACCTCTTAAATAAGAAAACCAATATTATGTAAAGTCTGACTCTGAGACACTAGATTTCATTAGAACATTTGAAGCAACAATCCTAATTCAGGAGATGCTACTCAAATACCAAGAACTGTGACCTTAATAACTAAATTGAAGGTCGCATGGAAAGCACAGTAAACAATAAGAACTACACCATCTGTGGGACTGCAAAGTTGGGAAATTTTATATTTTGAAGGTGTGATGGATCGTGACTGAGCTACAGAAATAATGCTAAAACTTCAAATAATCCCCACGACCATCCAAATCTTAAGTTGATGTTTCAAATTGAAATAGATTTCCATTTGAAAGTAAGATAATGAAGTCTCAGTTTCCATTCTCACAAGTCAAATTTCATTGGGTCTAAGGTTGATTTCAGTTTTATCAGTGTGAAACTCTCTATTTGTTGTACGTCTTAGTCATTTCAAGGAAAAAAAGTATACATAATTTTAAGAAATTTTCGTGGCTTCACAATAGTAAGAAATTCCTCCAATTGATGTTCAGTAGCATGATCTGGGTCAAGACACACAATACATCACTAAAACGCCATTAAGCACAACAGAACACTTCAATATTAACTAAATGATGGGCTACAAACTTCAGCATGCACTGGAGCAGCAAAGCAAGCTGAAACTGACACAATCGATTTATCAAGCCTGAAAAAGCCAGGCAATATTCACACGATGAAAAAAATATATACCGTTGATAAGATAATCTATGGTTAATTGAGAAAGTTTCCAGATGACATCTCACGTAACTTGAGGGGAAGTCCTAGCAATTAGAACAAAATTTTGGTAGAAAAAAGTCAACCTGAAAATACCTCGTAGCTGGTATTTATAAAAGATAATAAATGAATAATAGGCATACTTATGTACACTCGCATGACAAACAAATGAGTCGATAACAAATATTCATATCAAGACTTCTTTGAAAGAAAGCGATATCAATGCTGCTACTCCAAAATGATTTTCTAAATGTTCATTATGAGACAATCACACCCAATTAAGTTCTCATGAAATACCATAGAGGAGACGGCAAAAACACAACCTAGCATGAACTTTTATCTGGGTCCCGGATATCCTTGCGTATCATAAGCACCCCAAGTACCGGGTCCAGGTCCATACTGAGGATAACCTTGTGCACCAGAAGGTGCCTACAATAAGAGGATGAGAAGTTGATTAATAATTAGATGAGTAAAATCAATACAAACAAAATAACAAAATTGCACAAGTTCTGTACTGGTGTGCGGTGCACATCTTCTAACTACAAATGAGTAAACCTCAGTTACTAACTTACAGGATGCATTGGATTTGGGGGGTTCATGCCATAAGCTACAGGATAAGGATTCCCTGAATACCCTGCTTCAGGATTGCTATAATTTGCATTATAAGTTGCAGCTGTAGATATATAATTCAGCCTATTAGAAAACTCATATATCAAAGCCTACCTCATTTCATACATCAATTTGATAGAATCATTAAATTTGATGTAGCGAGACACTAATCAATCATAATGAATGTCTGAAGATAAATTAACCAATAACACTCATAGATTTTGTAAAATATATCATTCAAGTAATATACTCGAGCTTCAACCATACAAACGTCTTTGATCTCAAACCACAAAAGTAAACTCAGTGGAGAAGCAACAAAACCCAGATATTTAGTTCAAAGTTCAAACAGATCTCAAGAAAACTCGTAAGAAAATACAAACAGGAATATATCAAAATAGCAATCTCATGATGCTCAAAGCCAAAAATGTCTATGTTTTGACTTTTTCACTCAAAAGGGCCTACTTTACAGGTCAAAAAGACTAATTTAATAACCTTATAAAAAATGGTTGCCAGTCAAAGTAGCACCTCAACTCTCCAAACTCGAAGAGTCAGGTGATTGGCCTTCTACTTGATCGGCTCCCCAATCTCGTCGAATTTGGAGAGCATGTGAAAATTCAAAGCATACTTCTCATTTTCTTTTTTAAAATTCCTCCTCTATCCCAAACCTCTCTGATACCTAGAGTTAGTTTTACGCTTTATACTAAGATGTGCTGTAAAACACCGTTTTCAGCTTTCTGTCTATGTGCAAATAGATATTTCCTATCAGGCACTCCAATCTGATTTGTGATCCAATCACGAGACACTACCTCAGTAATCATTAATAGAAGGGAATTGTTTAGTCTTGCCAGACCTCTACCATTAGATTAGAATATTTCCTTGAATCTTAGATGTAATTATCTACAATCTTCTAGAAAATCCTCAAACCAGATGCTTAGACTCAAACAAGTATCAACAGTCTTCGGCAGGGAATATTCTGCAAGTTCTATCTGCATAACAAAAACGAAGAAGAGACTTCAAGTTTTTGTTAAACAAGTGACAAACAGATTTGAACTGGAAAAAAGGGATCCAACTAGGCACATGGTACTTTACAGTAGAAGGAGCTCAAAGATGGAATTCAATAGTCTACTAGTCAAACTCCAAAAGCAAAGTCGGAAGAATATCTATTGCCACATCCAATGATGATAGCTCAGTCAGAAGGTAACCTTTCAGTTGTGGATACAGATGTATCCTTAGTGAAATGGCAGTCATTAGTTACTTTGAAAGTATTACATAAACTCTTCCAAGAAAGACTATGAAACAACGAACTTCATTGACCATAGTAACTCTTAATAATTAAAGCTACAAAAATTCTCCTTAATTGTTACAGCTCTCTTAAATAAGTATAACATTTTCTTTTTTTCTTTTCAAAGCAACTCCCTTCCAATATTTTTGTATTGGAGCTTCCCTCATTCCTTTTATCGAACATAATGATGCAAAAAGCGCTTTGATGAGTTCTAACATGCAATGTCAAGCTTTCAATTAATACAATAATTACTCTATTACTAGATTTATCTGGAGAAAATCCCCATTTCGCAGATCAAGGAATATAATTTAAGCAAATAACTGCAGCCTCTACCTTCTTCTACTACTTATTCTCAGTAGCAATTTTTCTTCTTCTGTTTATTTATTTTCTGTGTTGGTTGTCTCTTTTTTTTTTTTTCAATTTCACATTGTCTTGTGTAAGCAGAGGAACAGAGAGTTGGCGCTGAAGAAGAAAAAGAGAAGTATAATTTAGGGTTTTGAAAAGAAATAAACATTTTAAAAAGTTCAAATTAGTATGGCCGTTTTTCACTCTCTCTCTCAAAACCATCCTTCTATGGATATATTCTCAAGATACAATGTCATGATGTAATAAAACGACTTAAAAGAAAATCTAGTATAGGCCAATGAAATAACTTGAAACTGTAGTTTTGCTTCTGAGGGCATAGAGAAAGTCGGACAAAAGAAATTAACATTAATCTATAGATTTGTCTAGTCTACTCTTGGTTTTTGACTCAAGCTAACTTAGCAATGGAGTCCAATTCAAATATCATTACCAGTCTCAGAATTGCAAGTCAACTGACTTTACAAACCAATGCATTTCTTATTCAATCCTACCAAAACTGCAGCTGGATTGACCAAATAATGTGCAAGATATATACACTACCATTAGAGGCTTTGCTGCAGTTAATAGCCGCAAAAGTAAGGACTATCTACATCCAAGATTTTAACACCAGGTACAAATACACATGAATGTTCCTACCCAGTAAAAGAGCTTACCGCCCTCAAATCTCCTACCATTTCCTCCCACATAAAAAAACTAATTTCATTACAAAATAATGTCTATCTATGTCCAAGATTCTAAATTCAGGTAATACACATGAATGGAAATTTTCAATTCCCAATGAAAGAAAAACTTAATGGCATATCCAGTAAATGAGCTTACTCCCTCCAATCTCCTACTGTTTCCACTCGCATTGGAAATAATTTCATTATAAAGAATAAACAATGAAAAGGATATACAGGATTCCCAATGGCACTAGCAACATTAATTTGCAACATAGAAATGTAGAAAACCCTTCATAAAACAAATACCTGGATTCCCAATAGCACTAGCAGCATAACTAGCAACATTAATTTGCAACATAGAAATGTAGAAAACCCTTCATAAAACAAATACCTGGATTCCCAATAGCACTAGCAGCATAAGCCCTTTTTTGGGCATTAGCCAACTCTGCCCGTAGTTTTTCCACCTCTCGAGCCATTGTGATTAACTTACTCTCCATCATCTTACCTTGCTCCAAGCTCTCTGCAACACCCTTCTTTTCACGCTCAACAGCAGCCCTAAAAGCCAACAATAACAATAAAATATAGAAGGCGTGATAGCAGAAATAAAACAATTTACACACACAGTTACCTAGCTCGATCCAGCTCATGTTTTAAACCTTCAATTTCTGCCTTAATCGCAGGAACCTGCTGCAAGTCTGAAGTAACTCTAGCCAAGTCTTGAGTCATCATTTGGACCTGAGTTGAAAGATCTTGCCTTGAAGCAGTTAACTCCTTAATATCCATGTGCACCTGCATAAGCTCAGCCCTCATAGCATTAGAAGCATGAAGTTCATTTTCCATTTTAACAGACTTCTCATAAAGTTCCCTCATCTCTAAATCCGTTCCAGCATGGAAAGAATGGGCAAACTTATCAGCCCGCTGAAACTCATACTGTGCAACCTCTAATTCCTGCCTAAGTGCCACGTGAGTTGCAGCCAACATCTGGTTGTCAACAAGCATACCCTGGATCTCATCGTGTTGAGCCGCCAATCGCTCCTTGATAAGGGCAGAAGGAGGAGGGTGAGGTCTGGGTCCACCCAAACTATAATGGGATTCCCTCATTTCTTCCAGCAATGCAGGATGAGGTCCTCCGCCAAGGCCTCTGACAAGAGGCGATTCATGAACTGTAGGTGGGGGCAGCCCACCATGAGGAACTCCTTTCATAGGAACTGGAATCCCCCAATTTCGTCCTGACATTAATCTTCTACTTGGTTTTATCTTCCCAGGAAAAAAAATCTGTCACAAATAATCTGTGCCGATCAATACTTGACAATTGGACTCAGAACTTTCAAAGAATTTAAAATTGAAAGGATTCAGTGCACAAGAGAGAACCACATAAACAATCGCATAAAAAATTCGAGAGATGTCATGGAGAAAATCGCTGTTGCCACAGAAAGATTACCATCAAGAAATAACAATTTTGGTAAAAAAAAAATTTAAATTAAATTATAAGGAGTTGAGTTGAAATTAATTATTCACAACAAACAATAGATCGAGGTCGAAATCAACATATAAATCCCGTTTTTATGTAAATAAATCAAATACTAACTTCCAAGTTGAGTTATTCTTGTAGAGGATGATGAACACGTCTCCCTTCTTCCCTCTCCTTCAAATTCCAAGGAATAAAAAAACCCTCAGCCGCTTGCCCGTCTTGTTATTCGTAAGGTTTCCACTTTACACCGAGAAGAAAATTGGATTTTAATTGGGCTATACGAGAGAATGTCATTTATTGGGCTTATATCAAGTTTTAACGGGACATTAGACCCATTCATTTATTCATCCTACATAAATCCTATCATATTATACATAAATTCTACATAAATAAAAGAGTGAATTTCAAGTTACTATTCATAAGTCGAATGATCACATAAGCTAAGCTGTCTTTGAGTCAGCCGAGCCGTATTCTTCTCTTTTCTTCCCTTTTTTTCTTTATTTACTGTTATCTCTTTGACTTATTTGCACCTGTCATTATTAAATTATATTATATTATTGTTTACCGACATTCCCCTTCTTTTCTTTGTGTGTGAGAACTGAAAAAGGAGATGAGTGTCAAGAAATTATTCAATTTTCTTCACAATCATTTCTCTAATTTGTCTTCACACACACAAACCCACTCCCTCATTTCTCTTCTCACGCATGAACTCGACCTCCATTGTCGAGCTACCCAATGTTGTAAGTGTTTTCTAGACAAATTTTCAATATTACTTGCAAGTTTCCCTCTCGTCTATTTCGTTTTCTTCTTTCACATGCTACTGTTCAACTTTCCTTTATCCTTTCCCCTACTCTTCCTTTCATGAAATCGACTATCTACAACTAGTAATGTTCTGTGTTGGACGTCTGCCTTTTTCTTCGGTATGTTCTCAGTTGATGAGACAACTATTTGAATCAATTCTAAGAATAAATTTTTTATTTTTTGAATTTAGATACTAATTATCTATTAATTAGTTTCCTCACTCAGTGAGCATTGTTTATTGTAAATTTGTTAACATTTTAGCTTTTTGATAAAAAGTAATTTGGATAAATTTTTGTGATTCTTTTCAGGTCAAAACAAGGTTAATGATGAATAAAATTGTTCCCTGTGCTGATTTGCGCTTTTTTTTCTTTTTTCTTTTTTTTTGCTTTTGGTGTGATTTTCTTATGTTTTTGTGCGATTCTGTATGAATGTTATTTAGATTTCTTTTTTATGTAAAAGGGTTTAAAATTTGAAGTCTTGTAAAGATTTTTATGATCTTCCACATATTACAGACGCCAAATCCAGAATTAGGTATAATCCATTTTCTAAATAATAACAATAATTTATTGTTCACTACTAAGATAACTCATGCTTCTTATGTGGTTTGAATGGAAAAACTTCTTTTTGTTTTTTCATTTAGCATGATACTCGCTGTATTGATTTCTTTGTTCCAATGAGTTTTTCACAAAACTTTTATCTTACATTTTCTTTTTCTGTTACTTTCCGTGTCGAATTGTTTACTTGATCATAAAAGAGGGGGAAAACTTAAGCATGTATACATAACTATTAGTTGGATAACCCAACTGAGATAATTTATTTTGATTTATATTTGAGCATTTCTAGATGTCAATATGATCTCTTAACTCATGTATTAATTTCGAAAATTCCCTAAATGGCTATGTATTGGTTTTAGTCTCTCTAAATTGGGCATTGAACTTTGCACTCACTTTTATGTAATTGCTTTTAATAGATGCAATTTTAACTTTGCTGTAATTCAATTTTAGTTCAGGTTATTACCACATGGGGTGTTTTGCATGAAATTTATTTTCTTTCGTCGTAATAACGCGGCATGCAGAAGATGTTTGTAAGGTAAACACAGAAAAGAAAAAAAAAATGCTTCTTTATTCCTCTATATTTCCACTTTTTTTTGTTTTTAACTTCAAAAAAAAATGTCAATAGTCGAGATGAAACCAATCTTGGTTAAAAATGGTTGACATTTGTTACACTTGTGGGGGAGGCTATCAATTATTTAGCATTTTGAGTGAGTATGTGTTGTGCTTCTGTGTACTATATCTATATCTGTTTTACTTGGTAATAAATGATGAGCTCTTCCATTTTCATTTTATTTTTTTACTTTTGAAGATGGAAAGATATATCTGAGTCATATATTTGTTAATTTTTTTTCTTGTGCAGGTCATGAGGTGATAATGAAGTGCATTTTTTGGTTCTTCAATATGATGGAGAAACACTTTAGAGCTACTGCTAAAAAACATCCATTAATGTTTCAAGATTTTTTTATCTTATAGCTAATCTTGTACTTCAAGATTTATACTATTTATCAGTCAATGAAGTTTGCATAACTTGTCACCAAAATATTCTTACTGCATTTAGATTTATCGCCTATACTGTTGGAATAAAAATATAGGTTTGTTCTGAAGAAGATTCTATTAGCCCGAAAAATTGAACATTGCAGGAGATCTGCTCATCAAGAGATACATTCATAATTTTAATGATATTGAGTAATTCACAAACTAAATTTGCTGAGAAAATGGTCTGAATGCAATTGGTTAGTTTGTGCATTAAGTAATCATAGATCGTTTTCATTTCTTTAAGGCCTCGGGGGATTTACTCCCAATTTTATGTTTTCTGCACTCAAATACCTTCTTTAAGTTTGATGTAACTAATGCTTAACACAAATAATTTTTTTATGTCTACGCTATTATATAGCCAACTATTATTAAATAAAGCAAGTATTTTATATTAAGTGTAAAAAAATGTATTTATTGAATCAAGCATCTAAAAAAAACCCTAACCCAACCTTTCATCCCTCGCCACTTCTTTCTATTGATTACAAGCTCACATTCCTTCCTACTTTTCCTCTTTCCCTCGTCCCCCACTCTCTCATCATCATTACCGAACCCACGAACTACTGCACTCGTCTTCACCATCAATATCTCGCCACCAAACTTGCAAAAATATCAAGCCCTTGCCATCACAAAACAACCATCCCCATCAAATCAATCTACACTACGATGCTGGATTTGCACAATTGTCATCACCATGACCTTCATCCACATCCGCCATTGAAATTGACACATCACACCCGATCTTGGCACCACTACCATTACAAAAGCCTCAACTACAGTATGGCAAGTGCATTTACATTACTACATTGCCTTAGCTTCAGTAAGGCAAAAGCATCTCTCGCTTTATAAAAAATGAGCGCCTATGCTACAGGCTTCTACGACAAGGTCTCAATACTCAGTTTTTCAAATCTTACACTCTTCAAAGTCAAATATCTCATATAAATTGACAAGATGTTAAACTTGAGCAACTATTGTTATAGCAAACTACGTGGCTCCTAGCTAAGCAATTTGCCACACAATTATTTTCGAGGCCACTTATATAAGTATGTCACTTCCACTACCTTCACTTCTGAGGCAATGAGGGAACATTTCATTGCCTCGTCAACAATTAATTTTTTGAGACATTGAGAGCATAGTCTAAGTCCTCGTTAACAAATGCCTCGATGACATAGCTCTTTCCAGAAGCATCACCTCCTAAGTTTGAGGCGATAAGAAGAGACACAATCCTTAGCCACGTCAGTTGAGCCTTTGATGTCTGAGGCAATTGTAGTCAATTCTAGAGGTGCCTCATGTAAGTTGTATCTTAACACAAAGTTACATGAAAAACGATTGATGTGACATTTTTGCAATAGTAGTACGAGTTAAATTCTCTCTTTTTCATCAAAACAGCACGAGGGCTCGTAGACTTATGATGCTTGGGATGTGACAACATGAAGACAAGGCCACGTGTCAAACATGTAGAGAGCCTCAATTCACTTCTCTTGCCTATAAACATTCACACTTAGTGACTTGGTAAAGGTGATTAGCATTTTTGTATTCTCACTTTAATCAATACATTTACTAACACTTGTTTTTCTTCTTTATTTGTATCACTTTTACACTCAATAATTTTTTGTTGTCCTTTTGATTTATATGAACGTCGGAATGCATACTATCACGGTCTCTCCAACCTTTTTTAATGTTTGAAAATGCTATGAATTTCCACCTCTAACTCATGCTTTTAACTTACTCGTAATTTTCTTATATCCATGGATGAATTAAAGGAGACCTAAAAGTTCCTTATAAATTTTGCATTATCAGGTTTTCATGACTTGACTATAAAAAAAATTATTCAAATTTATTTTAAATAAAAAAAATCACGTGTAAACACAATTTCATGACCTTATTTGTAGCAATATAAATAGGTTATACATTTGACATGCACTCGAGATAGGTCTCTTGTAGTGCATACATACATACACACATATATATATATATATGTAGCACAATATAAAGGTTATACATTTGGAGGGTGTTTAGTAGAGATTAAAATCAGATTTTTAGTAAATTGTGATAGAAGTTTTTAAAATGTGTGGTTAAAAAGTTGTGGAATTCAAGAAAGATGTAGTTGATATTGATTGTTTGACTTTGACTCAAATTTAAATCAGATTTTAATACGAAACAAACAGGCCCTTGATATGCACTCGAGATAGGTCTCTTGTAATATATATATATATATATATATATATATATATATATATATATATATATATATGGTGTCACGTTAAGCCCTTGTTTGGTCTTCATTTTTTAAAATTTATTTTTACTCAAACTCATTTTTAATCATACATTTTATAATACACACAGCTTTATAAACTTTTCAATTACATAATTTATCGACTTTTATTAAAATTTACTAAAAAACTGATTGTAATCCAAACAAAACAAGCTAATTATGTTAAGCAATTCTAGAATCCTTATCCTTTTGCAAGGAAGAAAATATTCTAATTTTGATGAAGAAATATGCTATTTATACATAATGTGGTTTCCATAATGATGTTCATCCCCCTCATATACGTGTAGCATTATCCTTTGACGTAACAATCAATAAAAACATTATGTGGTTGTCTGTAAGACGCCATAGCATTGGTGTCTCAATTTCATGATGAATGCTCCACATAATTTTCTTACATCCCTTACTATACCAAGTAGTTGAAAGGAAAAAAACGAAAACAACATGTGTGAAGTAAATATTTAGTAGATAGAGCCAAATGGCCAGGGCCCATGGAACGCTATATGGCGCTCCATATTGGTGGGGGTAGGAACAGATCAAGAAATTTTTTTAGCATAGGTTAATATGGAATTTTTTTTTTTTAGCACGGACTAATATGAAAAAAAAAATTACACATAAAAAGAAAAAAATTAATTTTTTTAATTAATATTTGGGTTGGAGGGTCGGCTTGTAACCAGCCCTAAATCTGCCCTTGGGGAGTGGGGGGAGGTGGGTTGCACGTGAGCCTGGCCATAAAGCAAAACCCATGTTTAGTACTAACTAATGTTTTGGCACGTTTAGCCTCAAATATGTACCTACCCGCCTATTGAATTGAAGAGAATCAAGAGCACAACTACTCAACTTCATTTGGACCTCAAATACCACCTACCTTAATTATAATAAAATAAAAATTAAAAGTGGCACCTACCCACAGACAAATCTCAAATCTTGAAAAAGTACATTGGGGGTGTGTGTTTGTTTGCCCTGCAACACTGCTTATTTTTCCATTAAAAAAGAGTGCAATTCATTCACAAAACGTAGATTGACTTATTACAAGAATAGATATATAACAAAAGCTGGGTATGGCATGCTGTCTACACTATAGACGCCTTTATATGAAAAAAATAATAATAATAAAATGAGAACGTAGTGGTGGAATGAGACTAGAGATGGATTCAGGATTGGATAGAAATTTCAAGTCGGGCTAATATGAGAAAAAAAAATTTGCACATAATTTTTTTTTTTTGCCTTAAAATAAACTAAATGGGCTGGAGAGGGAATGTGCTACAGCCAAGCCCAGTCTCCCTGTATCTGTCTCTGATTGAGACTCGTCTCATATTACACTCTAATATACAATGACAAATACTTTTTTTTGCGATTAGTGCACAAGTTTTTAAATCTCAATTCTTTAGGTATTTCTTAATTTCTCATGGATAGACATATATTGTTGTTAATCATACAAAATAAGGAAATTATATCATTGTCCATCATAATTTAATTTCAATAGTCCTAAATTTTTGCACAGTTCCACTTATATCCTCAATTTGTTATGATCGCATTCTAATCATTAATGTTCCCTTAATTAATATATTTTGTCTCTAAAAATGATTTCTGATAAAAAAAAATTTGTACCTATACTTTGAAATGAGGGGTAAATAATTGACGAACTTCTATATATATATATATATATTTTTTATTTCACATCAGGGGCAAATAAGTTTTTACGTATTTCTAATGAGTTTTTTTAGACCAGAACCATCATATGAAACGATGAAGTGACAACATCATATGTGACCTATTAAATAGACGTTAAACTTATAATTTAGAATAACATGGCGATCAACTCATCAAATTCTTAACTAATGTTTTATGAGGAAATTGCACTAGATGTCATTTTTTGGGTTTGCATTTACAAAAATGTCATTTTTTTGTAGTGTTTGCAAGATTGTCATTTTTATTCGTTTTTGTACATTTTTGCCCCTATTAAATCATTTAAATGCCTTACATATCCTTCAATAAATGCGATTTGACTGGATGAAATATTGTACAATAATAGTACAAATCTCAGGAAGATTTGGGTGCTAAATTTTGAAATTGAGAAAAAAAAAAACAAAAAACAAAACAAGAAAAAGTAACATATTCTTCTACCCATTCCAGTAAAACCCAAAATCACTAATCACTCCCACAAAACCTGTGAAGAACGGGGTATGGTCAAAAGTAGTAGAAAATGCCTTTGGAGCTTACACTCCTTGCAGAATTGACACAATAGTAATCTGCATTTCAAATCTGGTTCTTCTGGGCTTGGTCTATAGAGGATAAAGAAAGATTTCTTGGTCCAAAGATTCCATTTAAGGTCAAATTATGACAATTATTTTCTGGGATTGTTGGTTGCTTATTGCACTAGTGAACTTTTGTTCAATTTGGTCGTGGGAATTTCAACATTTGACGTCGACAGAGAGTCTGGACTTGTTCCTTACAGGTAGGGGTTTTTTTTTTTTTCTCACAATCTAGTGTTTATTTTTTTTCTCACAATCTAGTGTTTAATCTCTATTCAGAAATTACTACTTTCTCTCTCTTTTTCCTACATACTAGATTATCTCGTGCTTCGTTTTTGTCTTCACTTTTTTTTTTTTTTTTTTATTTATTGAAATTTGGTTTAACGTGTACAAGAATTTTAGACTCCCCCTGAGAAAATGCTTACAGATTCTATTATTGAACTTGTGTTGTTTTGTTTACCTAGTTATGTTGACTAATCTGGGTTTCCTTCAAATTTAGATTTATCGATATTCCCATATGAATAAAGGAGAGATGAAGTAGAAAAAAATTCACCCCAATAACCGAAGAGTACTATTTCTGGTCCAAATACCTGCAAGGCAGTGGCAGCAAGAGGCGGTGTCCACTAAGGTCATTGGTCCCCATGAGTTTTATTATTTAATTTTGATACTTCTATAAAGAAAAAAAAAACTCAGTAGTTAAATTCTGCCGCATACTAGTTCCAATTTTGGGTTTGACACGTTCTTATGGTTCTGTGATATTTGTTAATATCATTTGGATTTTGTTTGTGTGTGTGATTTAAATTTTTTGAGGGTCTTTTACTTCACTAGACAAACATCATCGCGGTGAACTGTTGTTCCTGAAAGTTGGCCGCAGTAATTCTCGACAGATAAGTGAATCCCGATATATGAAATGTCGTTCACGACAGTTCACTACAACAATTCTCAACAGATGGGTGCATCCTATTGATTTTTTGATTTTTTGTTGTACATTGTGGTTATATATTGTTTCTTGTAGTACACGATTTTTTGTATTATATGATGTTCGTATGATGTCATTTTATGATCTTCATATTATTTCTTTATATGGTCTTTTCATGTATTATTCCGGATCACATGCAATTCAAATGTATTATTGTCAAAGTTGCTAATGTAAAGCTAATGTGATCCATAAGCTCCGGATTCCGAATCACATGCAATTCAAATGTATTATTGTCAAAGTGGACGACGAAGAATATGACATTGCGTAAATCAATTCAGTTTCATTTTAATAAAATATGTACATTGGGCTTGCAGAAAACGTGAACTCTGTTGCATTTCTTCACTTTGCTTTGTACTTTCCTTATCTTAAGGCTAATTTATGCCATCTATATGGGTTTGAGTAGATTGTGAATCATGAGCTTCTTTTAATGAGGCTTACAAAGGATCGACATGAAAAATGAATCATATAGATACTGATTCGTGTTTCGCACGGAACATCAAATATTTTAACTCTGTATAATATTTTCGTTGGTGAAATTTCTGTCACATTCATATGGTAACATGTTAGCAATGTTATCCATGTTGTTATTGTTGTGCTAGAGATTCTTAGCTTCCCTCATGCGACACGATGAATCTCAAATAAGTACTCATACTTGAAATGTTGAGATTGCAACGGTAAGAATTTTGCACAATCAATATGTAAGTATTTAATACTACGAAAGTTGCAATTTTGAAATTTTAAATGGGATAATACAATATCGAAAACCGAAATCAAGAATTTCAACAGTTTTTAAGTGTCGAATTCTACAATTAAATTGTCTATCCCGACAGTTTCTAAATGTCGAGTTCGACATTTGAAATGTCTATCCCGACAATTTTTATCTATCGAGTTCAACAGTTGAAATGTCTAACTCGACGGTCTAATTTGACAGTTCATATCATTAATGTTTTGACAGTAGATTCATTAAAGACATAATCCTTCAAAACATGTATTTGGTTTGATTAGAAGAAATTATTCAAAACATTAATGGTGATAATCATTTCCATTCACAACATGACAACATCTTTCCAAAAGTAAATAAATGTTTCACTAAATATGGAATCCTTCACAAAGGGTAAATGATATTTACCCTTCAAAAACCAAACAAATCAATGAATAATACTTTCAAAAATTTCAAATACATATGACCATGTTGTGTTTAACATTTAAAAAGTAGTAAGCTATAAGATGAAAATATAAACAATTTTCAATTGCTTACCACTCAAAATGGATGATAAATCCAATAGTAATGTCTTTTTGATTAATGAATGAAGAAGATGAATAGGAAGTTAGGGTTTGTTAATGGAAGAAGATAGTTGTTTATGTTAACTTTTCAAATTATTTTATCTTTTTTTTTTAAAACAAAATTCAACCCAATATAATATTCATTTATCCAATCTTTATAATATACAAATTAAATCATCACATCAAAACATTAATGATATTGAAAGCAAGCATTAATGAGCATTAAATGTTCCTAGAAATGTGAGTCTAAGGGTAATTTGAACATTTCACACCAAAAAAATGACATTTTTGAACAAATCAAGTGTCAATGAAAGTTTTTTGTACATTTTCAAATTTAATGATATTTTTGAAAATTCCCCATGTTTTATTGGGGTTGAAATTGAATTCAGCGTACTAATGTAATAAAGTAAAAAAGTTCCACTAAGACTATGATTTCTCTTCTCCCTCACAGGCTCACATTTTCAAAGATTTGATGAAAAAAAATTTCCCACCAAAATAGTGGGAAAAACAATTTCAGACATTTTTTTTTTCCTTTAATTCACAATTTGCATAAAAAACAAAGTCAAACGAATGATATTCGATATGATAATTTTTTTTTTTTTGATAATTGTAACAAATTCTAGATCCAATTGTAAAAAAAAAAAAAAAAACATAATAATCATTTTAATTGACAATTTGCATGAAAAACAAAGTCAAACGAATGATATTCGATATGTTAATTTTTTTTTTTAACAATCGGAACAAATTATAATCCCAATGGTGAAAAGATTTATCACTTTAATGGACAATTTCCTTAAAAAAAAAAATAAAGTCAAACGAATACAAAACGATTCAAAATTTAAAAAAAAATCGAGTGAAAAATTATACCAATCAAACACAATTAATCTACAATTCCCCAAATAAAAAAGTTATAGAAAATTCAATTTCTTGTAATTCATTTTTTTTTCACCCAAATTTTACTTACAATCAAACAGTCCTAAATGTAGCAAAGTATTCTCACACGGCCTATTCGGTAAAGAAAAAAGTTACTCAAAGTGTTACTAAACCGAGCAATCTCTCCTGGCCCATTCCCGTAACATCAATACTAATCACGCGAATTATTGCGTATCCAATTAATGAGAATGATAGATAATTTATATAATAGGAAAATAGCATCAACCTTACAATCAACTTTTTAAAAAGAGTAATATTATTTATAATGAAAACTATCTATAATTATTTTACGTGACATACACATGTCATTTTTGATGTATCGAGGAATAAAAAAATCACTACATCAATCATCAAATAACAAAATGATACATATATATCATGTAGAATAACTACAAATAATATTTAGGCATCGTTTGTTTTCCATTAATCATTTATAAAAATAAAAAATATTATCGTTATTAATCACATTCAGTCATAATTTTTTACTTTTCATCTCTTGTATGGGCTCATAACGATTATATTTTTCATTTTCATTCTACTAATAACGAGAATCAAACAAGGCCTTAGGATGAATAACATTAATTTTTTTTTTATGAAAGTAATCATTATTATAGATGCACAATCAATGCCACGTCATGTTTGAACATGACCTCATCTAGTTGCACGATTACTAATGATGTTACCTTTAAAAAAAAATGTATCACTTCAAAATTTTGAGCAAAATAAGATTTCATAAAGTTGAACTCATACTGGTCATGTGACAATTTAATAGATTTTCAGATGATTTTTTTTTACGTTGTCTAAAAATTCGATCAAATCACGTAGCTTATTATTCGAGTTAACTTGAGATAGATGACTATTAGTGTAAATGATACATGATGAGATGATAAAATGTATGCACTCAGCCCTATAACGTGCATTGATACCTTTCGAGACACGACATGTATGACAGTACGACGAATTATTATTGCACTACAAACTTCAACAATACGTTCAATCTCCTCACCAATGCAGACTATTCACTACTCGAATAACCTTGATTAAATATTCTATCCTTGTTATGTTAATTTTATGTTAAACATGTTCTTTTAATGACCATTTAATTTTTAATTTGTTCACGATGATCTACACCTACGCCCTACCCACTCACCACCCTACCCCCCATATTAGCAGCTCATACTGCCCGTGTGTTCAAGAACCACCAACCCGTCAAAGGATAAAGCAGTCATTGAACACAGCGCGTTAACCTGTAACTAAAATGAAATAATAAATAAATGAAAAAACAAAAAATAAAAAAATTGCAAGAATTTGAGTCTGATTAGGTATGTGTATATATATACGGTGGGAAGATGTTGTCTCTCCTCACTTCTCGCCACTGAGTCATTCTTCTTCCTTCATTAGTTGGTCCGAAGCATTTTCCTTTCTGTTTCTCTCTCTAGAGAAAACATTTCTGGTGTGCTTGTTGTATTTTGATCTGAAATCTGAATTATCGAAAAAATGTAAGTGATGAAATGATCCCTTCTTGTTTTTATTTAATTTGAGCGTAATGTTTACTTTTATGATCTGGGTTTTCTGATAATTATGTTGGATCTATTACCATTTCGTGTGTTAATTAATGCCATAAAATGGCCGTTGCTTCATCTCTATCTAATTTCAGCATAAGATTTAGTTTTGTTTATGTTAATTATGTTGGATCTGTTGTTAATGTTTATTTAGTTACTTGTAAATGGCCATTGTATCAAATAGTCCAGATCTGTATTTGCATATAACCGTGTGTCTATATGTTCTGAAAGTGTTGAGTTGATCTGCATTGAAACTTTGGATGCTGGAGCTGTTTAATGAATTCTAATCAATTTTTTTATTGGGATTAATTATATACAGGAGCGAGCAAACTTATCATTTTTAACCATTTTCCAATTTGGTGCAATTGTTGATGGTGAATCTTTCTTGTATTTGTAATTATCACTAATGGATTAATTTTGTCCTTTTGGCTTTTACTTTCCTAAGAAATAGAAGTTGTTAAGTTTGAATATATGAATACTGAAACAATCTAAGACTTATTGCATAAATATCTTCAACAATTTGGTGTTTAGTAATATTTTGAATTTCATATTTAAGGATCATTGACTATCCGTTTATGGACAAATTAAAGGAGGAAAATATTTGACTTTCATGCTATCCTTCTTTCTCTTTCGTTTGCGCCGTTAACAAGTAAAGATAATCCATGGGTTTATGTAATAAGATTCATTTCGTATTAGTTTATTCATAAAACCCTGTTTAGAATTTTGTATTAATTCCTTGGTCCATCTGTTATTCCATTTGACCTTTTTTTTTTTCATTTTCTTCTTTGTTCCCACTTGTAGATATTGCGCAATAATGGCGACATACACCCCCAAGAATATCCTCATTACTGGTGCTGCTGGATTTATTGCATCTCATGTTGCAAATAGGCTTATCACAAACTATCCTGACTACAAGATTGTTGTGCTAGACAAGCTTGATTACTGTTCTAATCTTAAGAACCTTCTTCCCTCTGAATCTTCAGCTAATTTCAAGTTTGTTAAGGGGGACATCGGTAGTGCCGATCTTGTCAACTACCTTCTCATTACTGAGAACATTGACACTATAATGCATTTTGCAGCTCAGACCCATGTTGATAATTCTTTTGGCAACAGTTTTGAGTTCACTAAGAACAACATTTATGGTACCCATGTCCTATTAGAGGCCTGCAAAGTTACTGGACAAATCAAAAGATTTATCCACGTAAGCACGGACGAGGTCTATGGAGAGACTGATGAGGATGCTGTTGTAGGAAATCACGAGGCGTCTCAACTCCTGCCCACAAACCCATATTCAGCCACAAAAGCTGGGGCAGAAATGCTTGTTATGGCTTATGGTAGATCTTATGGATTGCCGGTGATAACCACCCGAGGAAACAATGTTTATGGTCCAAATCAGTTTCCTGAAAAGTTAATTCCCAAGTTCACTCTTTTAGCAATGAGAGGGCGGCCTCTTCCTATTCATGGGGATGGTTCTAATGTGCGAAGTTATCTCTATTGTGAGGATGTAGCTGAGGCATTCGAATGCGTTCTTCACAAGGGAGAAGTTGGTCATGTTTACAACATTGGAACGAAGAAGGAGAGGAGAGTGATTGATGTTGCCAAAGATATATGCAATTTGTTTAACATGGATCCAGACAAAAGCATTCAGTTTGTGGATAACAGGCCATTCAATGATCAGAGGTACTTCCTGGAAGATCAGAAGCTTAAGAATTTGGGTTGGTTTGAGAGGACTACATGGGATGAAGGTTTGAGAAAGACCGTGGAGTGGTATACCAGTAATCCTGATTGGTGGGGTGATGTATCTGGAGCACTGGTTCCTCATCCTAGAATGCTCATGATGCCCGGTGGAATTGAAAGACTCAATGGAGCTGACAAGGAAGAGTCTAAAAAGTCTGAATTCTCAGGCAAGCCTAACCAGAGCCACATGGTGGTTCCTGCCTCCAAAAACAATACGACTCAAAAATCACCATTCAAGTTCTTGATCTATGGTAGGACTGGGTGGATTGGTGGTTTGCTCGGTAAATTATGTGAGAAACAGGGTATTCCATATGAGTATGGAAAGGGACGCCTGCAGGATCGCTCACAATTGGTGGCTGACATCCTCAGTGTTAAGCCAACTCATGTTTTTAATGCTGCTGGTGTGACTGGTAGACCCAATGTTGATTGGTGCGAGAGTCACAAGACAGAAACAATTCGCACCAATGTTGCGGGTGCACTGACCTTAGCTGATGTATGCAGAGATCATGGACTCCTGATGATGAACTTCGCCACCGGGTGTATATTTGAATATAATTCTTCACACCCTGAAGGTTCTGGCATCGGATTTAAGGAGGAAGACACACCCAATTTCATCGGTTCCTTCTATTCAAAAACAAAGGCCATGGTATTTCCCACTCATTTAAATGGTTTTATGTGCTTTTGTGCATCTATTGATGTTTGATAGTGCCTTCAAAGCTTTACACACTAGTGTGATTTATTAATATGTTCTATTTGGCTGGTTAAATCAGGTGGAAGAGCTCTTGAAAGAATATGACAACGTCTGCACACTCAGAGTTCGAATGCCTATATCTTCCGACCTTAATAACCCACGGAATTTCATTACTAAGATTTCCAAGTACAACAAGGTGGTTAATATTCCCAACAGCATGACCATCTTGGATGAGCTTCTTCCGATTTCAATCGAGATGGCAAAGCGGAACCTCAGGGGCATTTGGAACTTCACAAACCCTGGCGTTGTGAGCCACAACGAAATTTTGGAGATGTACAAGAAGTACATTGATCCAGAGTTCAAATGGGTTAACTTCACACTCAAAGAACAAGCTAAGGTGATTATTGCTCCTCGAAGTAACAATGAAATGGACGCCTCCAAGTTGAAGAAAGAGTTCCCCGATTTACTTTCAATAAAGGAGTCGTTGATCAAGTATGTTTTTGAACCCAACAGGAAAACCCCTGCTTCTGCTTAAGTAATTTAGATTGTCCATTTGAATGCTAATATTGGATTTTGTACAAGGTTTTGATGTAGTGAAGGTACCTTTGTATTCAATTTAGTCATAATCTTTGCTCGGTTGCAGCTTATTTTTAGAATAATTTTTCATTTTCAGAAACTGGGATAGTGGCTATGATGGTTCTATATGTCATATTCTTCTTTGAATCACTCAGATTGTTATGAAAAAAGCACCGTGATGAGGTGCAACATTTAAAATTTATAAAGTGATATTTTTGGTGTTTGATACTGTATATGTTAATGAAGTTTTTGGGCGAGCTTTTTAATTTCGACTCTTATTTCGCGACAATTTGAAGCTCACGAAGTAAATTGGCGAATATTGACGTCAACGTTTTCAATCACTGTATATCTCACAATTATTAAAGGCTAATTTTAATAAGTAAAATTTGAAGTGTTGACACGAATTCTTCCTCGTTCACCTTAAGAATCATCATCATCTCATCTCAGAATGTTGCTTTCGCTATTCATTTAGGAAGCATTTGTTTGTTTCCTATTTTACCCTTAAACTTGTTTTTCCCTACAAAGGAGACAATGAGCCGGTCATTATAGCGGCAGAGTGTTCACATTGAGCCTGCTCCTAACTGATTCTACAGTATTCATCCAACAGTAATATCATTCTTTCTGGAATAATGCTTTATTTTCGAAAAAAGAGAACCCTACCAGTAGCCGACTCTCTTCTTTGTCGTCAGATTTGGTTTTGCCAATTCTCGTCGGACCTGATGTAAAAGCAACCGTCGAGCTTCAAACTTGCTAAAGCCATCATAAGCACTGAAGCCAACGGAGAGTTTTCAAGATTTGTTCGAAGAACTTCAGACTCGAACCGTCTAATATTTGGCCCCAAGGTGTGTAAAGCTTTAACTTTCAAAGACATGTTTCCACAAGCTGCTTGTGGAGGCACATCGAGATGCTTTTGGAGGTACGATTGAGGATTTGGGGTTAAATAAATTGAAAGAACAGAGGCTGCAATTTCGTTTTCCCAAAAATATTGAAAATTTGATGCTCTCTAAATTAAAATACTTCTTCTTCTTTTTTTTTTTTTTTTTTTTTTTTTTCCCTTTCGTTTTCCTTCGTTTTCATTTTATTTCGATTTTTTTTTCACAAGCTACTGAGATAAAACAAAATCGAGTAATTTGAATGCAAATTTTGCTTGACTATTCAAAATTCGGAATTGAGGGAGAATGAATGTGAATGAAGCCCCCTCCGTTAGAAGAAGCCTCAAGATCTAACGTCTACAAATGCAGCTTCACCACTTTCCGCAATTGGGTACTCTTTTTGTTAATTTCTTTGACTACGTCTTCTGTACGAGTAGAGTAGCAGGGTTGTTATTGTATGTATACAAGGATTTTGGTAATTTGTCGTATATCAGAATTGGGATAATTTACATCTGGTTTCTTTTTCGTTTTGTCTTCTTTTTAATTAATTTCTAATTTGGTGATTTCTTTGGCACTGAAAAGTTATTCTACAGTTTGGTGGAGAAATTCATGGGTTCTAAGAGGGTGTATTCAATTGAGACTTTTAATGATTTTTTAGGATTTAAAAAGTTTAGGTGTATTCAATGTAGACTTTTAGAGACTCTCTAAAAGTCATGGTTTATTCAATTGAGACTTTTATAGACTTTTAAAAAGTCTCTAAAAGTTTCGGTGTATTCAATTAAAACTTTTTAGAAGTCTCTATAAATTTTGGGGTATTCAAATTTTAATGATTTCTGGAGACTTTTATAAAAGTCTCTGGAGTATTAACTTTTAAGCAGAAAGTAGTCATATAAAATCTCAAAATTTGTCTCTCATTAAACATGAGATTTTGGAAGACTTTTAAAAAAAAAAAAAAAAATTTTAAATATTTCTTTCATTTTTCCTTCTACAAACATTAGATGTATGATTAAAATTAATTATTTCTATTGATTCTCTCTCTCTCTCTCTCTCTCTTATCGTTTATCTCAATTTTCTATAAAAAACTTAAATTGGATTCTTGTAACTTTTTTCATTCGTTTTTTTGTGAAAAATATCTATTTTTTTATTAAATTATAAATTTTTATATGACAAATTTATAATTAAATGTAAATATATTTCTTTTTATTTCTTTTTTAAAGTATATTATATTAATAATATTGAATATTAAATTTATTTTTTTTATTATTTATTTGTTTAAGATCTTAAATTTTTATTCTTTTTAAAATATTTTTTAATTATATGAGGAGGGAAAATGGAAGAAAAATTGTGGGAACTACAATCTCATGTGTTAATTTCACATTATTGTACTGGATCCACGTGAATTCTACTTCAAATGAAAGTCTTTAAAAAGTCTTTTGAATTCTACAAAAGTTTTATAATGAAAGTCTACAGAAGTCTACGAAAGACTTCCACTAATTTTATGCAAATCCATGAAAAATCTACAAAATCCACGAAAGTCATCACTTAAAAAAAGGTCCACCAAAATCTTCAAAAGTCTCAATTGAATACACCTCCCTAAGTTTCTGTATGGTAATGCTTCACGCAATCTCTGTAAAGGTTTAGTTTTTTTTACAGTAGTTTAGGATATGGTAGGTATTGTGTGATGAATGTGAAGAAAGATGATCTATTAGCATCAGATATTGTAGTTGATTCCGCAACAGTGGGAAGCATTAGTGAATCCAGTCAAATGAAATTTCATAGAAAGGATAAACCATGTTATTTTAGCAATGCTTCTGTGAAATAAATCTAGGCATCCTTAGAAAAGTAGTTCTTTAACAAAAAATCATTAACATAACAAGATTTTTTTTTTTTATTTATTACATCATTCAATATGTACATGATATTGCTTTCTTAAATACATTCGGTGATCCTTGGTTCACAAGACTTGAAGAGTGTGGCTGGATGCTTAATTAACGTTTCCTCTGTTAACAATCCATTATTCAAGATGGTATCATTCTTGGAGCAGACACATGAGACACCTAAGGACCCATTGTTGCGAATAAGAATTGAGATAAAATTATTTATTTTTGTGAATTTGACATACGATTTATTTTTCCCTTTTGGTGGTCTAGCATTTCATCTCTTGGGGGTAATAGTGTGGAAAATGAATTTTTTTTATTTATTTTTTATTCCATATAGGACAACTGGGTTGGAGCAAGATATTGAAAACTTGCAAAGGAAGTTGGCTACAGCACAAGAGAAAATGGAAATCTTGAAAAAGAGCTATCAGAGGCTTATAATATTACATTAAAGATAGAACTACTAATATCTCTTTAACATCACTTGCATGATCTCTTAGCTTCTTACACGACATTTGGATCTTGTATTTCTGTATTTTTAAACACTTAATTTTTTAATTGTAATATTTATTTTACTTTGGTTGACATTTGATATTGGCTTCAATTCAATGTGAAATTCAGTTTTTTTTTTTGCTGGTTCAATTGATATAATTATTGTTTTACTGATATAGGACTGAAGAGCTGACTTTTGAACTTTCCGAGCAGAAAAGCTGGCTACCACTCTTTGGATTGATCTAGAAAACCAGGAAAGACTTAAAGAGACTTTCAAAGAGGTAGTTCTATATATGACGCGCATTTTTAATCTCTAATATATGCACTGTTTATTTTAATACTTAAAGGACACAATTCTTTTGGTGATGGCAGGTTATCAATAAATTTTATGCTATCAGGCAACATTGCATCAAGAATTTTGTAGATACTAGCTGGGAAGATAAATGTGAGTCTCTTGCATGATTCACCTGAAATGTGAAATTCCCAAAGCGATGACAAACTTTCCACGTCTAACTATATTGTAAGTTCTGGTATACAGTAATTTTAGTGCATCTTGTTTCAAGTTAGTAAGACCAATAATCTATCAAGTTAATAAGACCAATAATATATTGATTTTGAAATAATTTGATCTGCTCAACGAAAAAGAAAGAAACATTAGTTGTGAAACTGTGATAGTGCCTGCAATTTTGTGCTTGACCTATGACCAATTAGTATAATTCGTAAATGGATCAAGTAAATGATGATGCGATTCATTTCTATATTTTTTCAAAGTATTTCTTGACTTCTCATAATTAGATAATAATTTAAAATTGTCAAGCACTACAGTTATCCCCATCTGGAGTGCAAGTACATTGCTTAGTACATGTATGTGAAGTTTTACATGGGCGCCTAGAAGTACATTTGGAATTTCATTACAAGTCCGCTTGAAACATAAATACATTTAGGGTATCATTTATTTATTTACCTTCAGCCCTATGATTAACTTTTCCTAGGACAGAGTGATATGAAAGCAAAAGTCAAGACTCTGAGAAACTCTATGGATAATCTCCAAAACAAGCTGTGACTGGTGAGTTTCTGATTTTGTGTACCACATTTTTGTTGAGCATGCATTTTTAGCAACATGTTGTCAATTACAATCTGGTGATTAGGTATCTAGAAAACCAGTTTGCTAGGTTATTTTATCCTTACAGGTCATCCAGTGGGCTGAGAAAATGGCAATATGTATTCCTTGAGAGCAGAAGTTAAACTTTATCTTTCTTGTAAATTTATATTAATACAATAACAAACATCAATATCTTTATGAATATCTATCGTCTCTTTGATTTCAAATTTTAAATTGATTACTGGTCTTGGACGTTTTATTGCATGTTAAAACAACAAAAAGTCCATTCCAATTTAGCAATAGAAAAAATTGAATTGAAAATATTATGTACAAGAATCCAACACGTTCAAAACACTAACATTACCTTCAAAATAATCCACCCATGCATAGCATGGGCTGCACACTAGTGATACAAAAAACTTAGAGATAGGACACAATGGTTTTTTTTTTTTCTCATGCAGGCAGAGAGTGGTTTCATGATGAAAACAACATAGGATTAAACTTTGCCAGGGGGCCTATGTGGCCATGGTAATGCAGCAAGGTTCAACAATATTTATATAAGAATATTGTTGTGACAATAAAGCCACTTGTACATCAATGTTTGTGCATTATGGTTGACATCATTCTTGATGTCAACATTTGATTGGTGAAAAAACTGTTTTATTTTTTAAATTGTCCAATTGTGTGTTGCCACATGAGAGTGTAAAACTTGATGTACACTATGGTATGATTGTTGCTGTGAACTGTAAAATAAACGTTCATATTTGTGATTTTGTTAATGTGAGGAATTTTTTATATTGAATTTTTAATTTGAGCATTAAATTCATGAATTTATTATTATTATTTATTTATTTATTTATTTATTTGCTTACTTTAGCAAAATCTGAAATGCACCTAACATTAAAAATTCTATATTTGTATAAAAGTTAACAAATATAAAGAGTCGATCAAATCTTAGATTCACAGTGAAAAAAAATCTTGATGATATAAATTGTTATGTAAATTTCGACTGTTAAATGACCGATTTAGGTTTCTAAGATATGAAAACAACCCATAGGCCCTAATGCTATCTATGGTAGTTGGGATTCATATTTTGAAAGGATACATAATTGACGTATTCATAGGGCTCGTTTGGCAATACTTAGGGTGGCAATGGGCCGGGCTGAGCCGGCTCGGCTCGTGAGCCCCGCTCGTGGCTCTTTTATTTTTTATTTTTATACACGTTTTCTAAATATTTTTTAAAATATACATTTTCGTCTAACTTTTTATTTATTTTTATTATTTGACGAGTTGCTCGTCTACATGAGGAGTAGAGCCCGGCTCGGCTCGTGGCTCGGGCTCCTTTTTTACGAGCCCACGAGCTACTCGGCTCGATTGGCACCTCTAGCAATACTTTCAAAAAGTCAAAATATATTTTTAAAAGTAAAAGGTTACTCCTTTTAGACCTATTTTGTATAATTTTTGAAAATTGCTTCCTCTGTTAATATAGGTTTTACAGTAAACTAATTCAAAATGATTTTCTTCCACAAAAAGTACAAGTAGAAGTAGAAACCTTGTTAATCGAATCCTATTAATTTGTTCAGGACACACGCATATAATTCAATAGTTTCATTTCTATATTCTAAATGTAAGACTTCAACCTTGAAATCAGGTCTCAATTCTCGCGCGAAGTCAGAATTTTCAAATATACATATTTTAGATCACATTATCAATGTAGTATGTTACAATCACTTAACATATTACGAGTATTTGAGGTCACTATCACACAACATATTATCACAATTTTCATATAAAATAATCGAAGAATATTGTGATCCGGATAATTGTTTGATTCTGTGTTTTATCAATAGATGTAAAATCACACAAACTTTGAACAAGAACGATGCAATTATTCTGGAGAAATGCATTGAGAATTTGTGGCCAATTTTTCACGTAGTCTGGATAAATCACACCACGGAGATTCAAATTCTATTTTATTTAAAGATTTTGTGAGAACGTTAGGAAGGTAGAATATCATCAGTTATCAATTCTAGTGAAATTATTCTATCTTAAATTCATGTATTTATAATTTTAGGAAATATAATATTGATTTATGACCTAATTTCTGAAAATAAGAAATTACAACTTTGGTATTATAATTTTTTTCCTTATATATTCATAGTAGTAATGCACCCAAAAAATAAATAAAATAAATATTACATAAAGCTTGTTTTAGCCTATCTGTATTTGAATAGTTTGGAAATATAAGTTTGTTTTAAGCGTTTCTTCTCTTTGTGATAGAAAACCTTGACTGGATTTATGTTGAAATTTTTTTACTTTTTGTTGAACCATATCGTCTAAATACTTGAGCTTTTGTTGTCAAAAAAGAAACAATGTCATATACTCTGTACTAATTTATACTATTACACACCTCTACACACAAACAACACGTCCTCGATTTTCCCGTGGATGAACCTATAAGCCCCCCCTATGGATGAACCTATAAGCCCGGTCTGGTCCGTGGAAGCGGCCGTGCTTCTTGGCCTGGATTGGCCTTGGGCACATCACGCAGGGGCAAGCTTTTACCGGCCGGCAAGCAGCTCGGACCATTGTTGCCCCTAGTGACATAATCCAGTTTAGCCAACTCCTGGTGCAAAAATCTACACACTGGAACAATTATACTGATACACACACCAACAACATAAACACCCACATGTACATAGAAAGAGAGAGGTGATGCAAGACAATGTTTCTCTGTATTTGTTTCATTTAAGATTGTCTTCCTATAAATGCATATGCGAAACTGAAGTCTAGATGTTTCAAAGTGCTACAGAGATGGAGTAGTTAACATAGAAGGAGCTGGACAACTCGACTGTGTGGATACTGGAAGTTCAAAACATCACCTGATGTCTTGAGAAGATGCTTCTGCCATTTCTTTCAGAAATGCAACGACTTCATCTGATGTCTTGAGAAGATATCGGGCACTTGTGCGAGTCCGAGCAACGGCACAAGAAAAATAGTTCTCCTTTTTCAGATCGAGCACATTCCACGAGATATTTTCTGGTGATGATCGGCGGCCGCTGCTGCTGCTTGCTTTCTTGTCCAGGTTTGGTGCGGATTGCTGACTCTTACCCTGAGACTTGGAGTGACTTCTACCAGAGGGGAGTTTTGGAGATGCCCTCTTCTCAGTATTAAGCTTCGTTGCATCAGGTGCTCTTGTTCTTGGAATGCCCACAGTATCCGGGTGAAGTTCTGGCTCGAAAAATGTGTACACATCCTCGTCCTGAATTAAGGGAAAAAAAGTATCAAAAGTTGAAGAATTAATGTATAGTCATAAATGCTTCCTATCAGCACCAATCAACTAGAATAGTAGCATTCAAATGTGTTGTAAAATAATGAATTTGCAAACAATCCACGCTGAAACGTGACACATTAATACGAGCATTTAGAGCACCTTTTGTACAAAGGAAACGAGTTTCCAGTCATTATATGATTCTCCCTATCTCCTCTACCACAAAGCAAATTGATTGGCTACCTTCTCAAGAGATAATTAATGATTAGTTACACCTAGAACTAGGAATCTCCCAGTGCGATCAACAAATATCATCCTTCACAATAGTAACGACGACTGTTACTAACAAGGACCACCAAAGCAAACATGTATCAGATGTACGACTTCATGCAGCAAAATCTATACATGCACATACATCTAGAAATTGTTAATTTGAGAGATTGAACTCTTCAAGTGGCATCAAAGGCTGAGTGTTGAATATCTATATTTGTCTATTAGCACGTATACCTCTAGTTTATAAATTTCAATAGATTTTGTATATACACAACGTAATGTCTGAGCTACAAGATATATTTTTGTAACCCACTGCTTTACTATGTAAATTTCCAGCTGCTGCTTGTTGTACTTCACGCTGTGTGAAGATGGATTTCAAGGTAATTGACAAATTCTTAGGAAATAAAACAAACATTTCCTAGAGGGCTTAGCCAGTAGGAAAATCAGAGTCCTAATGCTGTAAAGTTATGCGGAAAATCTTTGGTGAATTGAACAAGTTAATACAAAATGCTGAACCCACTGTGAGAAATGTAATATAAACCTTGTAGTCACCAAGATGAGAAAATATACCTTTCCTAAGAAATGCCCTATGCACAAAACATAATCTATTGGAGTACAGATGGCTTTACTGTGAACTATCTCTCCAAGTATACGATCAATAGCTGCTCCCTGTACACAGCAAAGGGAGAAAACTATCGGAAATATAAAATTATTTTGTAACTGAAGAGTCTCTGCTAACAAGGCTTCACTGATAATCCAAGATTTCAATTATTAGAGATGTAGTTACCTTTGTAACACCAACAGCTCGCACCTCAACTGAGCGGCTTCCTTGGACTACATCTACAGACGAGTTAGAAATTGGACCAGTCCAAAGATGCTGCAGCATGTCTCTAGCTTGCAATCTTCCAAATTCAACATCTGAGAATATAGTGAGAGAAAAACAAATGAACAAAAAGACAAACAAATTAGCAAAAACACAATATTCTTATACTTGGTTACCTGCATACTTGTAGTTCCACACAAGTGAAGTTTCACGATGCTCACAGTGTGACCTTGGGGTTCTTTCAGTGAAATACTCAAATACATGCTGAATTATGGGAAATGCAACAAGTTATTTAGAGGTTCAACGTGGACATAGTGAAGATACAACCAAAGTATCACATACCTTTACACTGTCAACCCAGTCCATATTTGAATGCTCTGGCATTGTTGTCATCCATTCTCCCTTTGTGGTACGCAAAAACATCCCATTCTCAGCTGCTAACCACATGTTGTACTCACCAAAGTTCTGCAAAAGCAACCACTAGATGAAGGAACATAAAGAAATTACTTAAGGCAAGAGAAGAGTAGCTGACGTACATCATCTAAGACATTCCTGTCACTTCCACTGAGTATTACAATTGTTGTATCTGGATCACTGCAAAGCTTTGTCAGAGGTTCTCTCAACTCAGGATGCAATTTCAGTTCCATTTCTTTAATTTGATCGCCACCTCTTCTTCCAGGAGTTTCAATCGGTTTAGTTAGTGTAGCATTGAAACCCTGATGTTAACAAACAAGATAAATGTATATTGATCTCTTTTATGATAATAGCCTGGCATAAAACTACAATCTAAATAATAATTGCGTATTCTATCAGACTAGGCATGCATGTCATCTCAATTTCTGTATATCTGATCCTTTTTTTTCTGGAGATCTGCTTTACAGTTTTTAAAACACAATAGCTTCTAGAAGAGATTTAAAGATTTCTGATTTGGAAATCATCTCAGTTCTCAAGCGAGTGAAGCTAATGCTAAATTATACTACCAGTCAGCATATTTGGTTGGCCTAGAATCCAGCTTCTGATTTATTTTACATAAAATTATAAAGTCTTGAATTTTTATTAGTTTCTTGACACATTTAATGTGGAGGTTAACTGAAATTAGTCCAATAAGATCCAAAGAAAATAAGTCCCAGGAGTAAATCCAAAAACAATCAGTTAGTAATTAGAAAATGCTTTCTGTCACACGATTAAAAAATCACCAATCTTCCTTTCTTTCAATGGCAAGATGATCTGCTTCTTACACCCAAAATATGCAATCATCTTGAAATATTTTCTGGTTCTCAACACCTACAGAATAAGATGCAAGTTTTCTGCAGTTTCCTATTTTTAACATTTTCAGGTTTGTGTCCCTCTTGTCTGCCACTTTTTTGTATTAGCAGATCCTATTCCAGATCAGTGCTTACTTCCGCCTAGAATTGATGGACTTTTGGTTATATAATTACCATTTACTAAATGCACAACTCCATCAAAAACCATATCATTTTGAAAACTCACTGTAAATGCTCTCCAAACCATCTCAGTGGTTTAAATGGTAAAGCTTAATTAGTCAGAAGCTCCCCATGCCCCACCCAGAAAGAGGGAGAGAAGAAAATAACTCAGTCAAGGCCTTTGACCTGTCGGAGTAACTGTAACTAAATATTTAAAATAAAATTATGAAGTTAAAAGAAAAAAATATGCAGCAGAATAGAATAAAATGAAAAACAGATAGAAACTTGAAATTACAAATGCACCCTACATTGGCAACATACCACTTTAAGAAAAATAAGAGTAACTTGCTAATAGTAGCTAAAGGGTATATCTGAAGGCCCCGAGTATTCTATTCAGTTATTCTGATGTTTACAGAGTAACTACACAGGCAAGAAGGAATTGCAATGAGAAAAATTTAGTTACTATCTCAAATAAGAATAAGGAAAATTCCATCCTGAATTACTGTTGACCTCAACAAAATTTCTCAAACTCAGAACTGAACGAGCGGAACAGAGCATACCAGTATAAGTAATCGATTTTTAGATTGCAAATAGCGCTGGACGGCATCGCTGAAAACAAGTTGGGGCGGAACTTGTCTTATTCTCTGCTGAGCTTCTATAACAGTATCATTTAGTTCGCTGCAAAAAATCAATTCAGTGACTACTTCAAACCAAAATCGAAAGTTACAACTCATTCACCCAGTAATCAAATACTGTAGAGTTAAAAAAGGGGAAAATATCTCCATTCAAAATAGTATATTTTCAAATAGCCGTTTTGTGGCACACTAGTTGTTGATCCCGATAAACATGTAGTGACAAACAAGTGAATGGATCCCAGATGATACATCGAAATGCGAAATGATCTCTTTACAAAATAATTCTAGTCATTGTTAAATAACATGAATAATTTACTGAATGTATCATGATTGTTGGTGTTGCATTGTTTTATCTAACTATCTATCATATGTTACAAGACTAATTATCTAGTGTGATGTCATTTCACGCTCCAAAATGGTATTCAGCTGTTTTCTATGGTATTCCACTAATCTTGAACCCTTTAGACAAAAAATATTCCAAAACGGAATTATGTTTATCTCTTCCTATTTTCCATTGTTTATTATGGAAAATGTTTTCGAAATCCATCATATATGCTAATAAGATTTTGTTAATTACTGATAATCCCAGGGCATTTAACTCATATCAGGACAATCACCTTTGTTCTACCATCAAACACTAATTTACCATGCAGAAGTTCTCTGCAAATCAGAAGGCAGCTAATATTTGTAAATTGATCATTCACACAAGCATCGGTTAATAAAATATGAAGAATTGGCACGCAGCATTCCTATCATCTCTTTGTGATTTTTCACAAAAACACGTGCTACAAATTTCTACTCCAGGTTATTATGTATGCTCTCCAATTTAGGTTTGTCAAAATTTTATGCATTTCCCCTCTGTGCTAAGATAGATGCCCAAAGCCTAATAATCTAAGAAGTGATCGACAATGTTTCTGTAACTCTCCAAAAATGTTTCCAAATAGGGTGGTAGCAGTAAGACTACAGATTGTTGACTCAAAGTCACACTTCACACCACATTTTGTCGTATTGTTTACGTCAATTTCACATGCTAATGACAATAAAGGTATATGTTGCATTGATTAGATTAAGATAATCTTGAGGACTACAACAAACAAAGCCTTAATCAATAGATTTGAGTTCATCAACATGTATCTTTTTCACTACTCCATTTGATACATCGCTACATTTATTGGAAGATTCAATGCAATCTAATCGCCAAAAAACCACATTAGGTCATGTTAATTTGGTTCTAACCTTCCATATCTAATATGTTCTGCTAATATAGCATTGCTCTTGCTAGCAGTTTCTCCAAATGTTTTTGTGAGTCTTGCTCTTGAACCTTTCAATAAAATATCTATTTAAGGTTTTCACCTTGAGTTCCGCTGTAAGTGAGGCTTTCGTTAAATTCCTCAAAACCTACTACTTAACTATTTTGTGAGATTTACATTTCATGGCAACTTAAGTGTTCGTCTATTTGTCTTGTCTTTTCTTGGCATCTTATTACTAGCCTTAAATTTTTTTGGCCATTTTAAAAAAATTTCTACCTTTATGAGAAAGGGAATAGAGAAGACACTAGTGCAAGTGGAGGATATCAAGGAAATATCCATTTTCCAGGAGAGATCGATAAGATAACTCGACATAGCGGCATTTTGATACCTCTAGGAACATGAACACCAAATTCCAATTTGGCTAAAAAAGAAAGAAAGAGGAGATAAAGTCAAATAAATAGTCTTCTTCGAAATAAATCTACCTATTATAACTCGAAATGTCGTATAAGGAATTTTGTAGAAACAAAGCAATGAGACGGAATTGATGGTGATGATGAGGATGAAAGGGAAATCAAATATGTTTATTTTCCTTAGCAATGGTGAAAGACCCTTCGCGATGTGACTCAATCGCTAAAGTTCTACCCTGTTGTGACATGATCACCAAGCTCTACCTCGTTGCGATTCCATCACCACAACTCCACTAAACATTGAGCTTGCCATCATCTTCAACACAATCTCAAAGTTCGAAGTATGAACTTTGATACTGCTTGTTGGGAACATATTGCCTCAAACGTACAACGAAAAATGAAAAATGACTATAAAGAAGAGAAAACACTAATTGAACGTGAATTGGCAAACCACTAATGAGCACGAGACAAGGAGAATCCGGTCTTATAAGAATAGTTCCGATGACATCAACTCATGATACATCAAAATTAGGCCTAACCTAGAAGACCCGTTTTTCCTATAAGGACTTCCTTTTAGATCATTTACGGTAGCAATGTATGTGGTGTGTATTGTGATAAAAGAATAGGGGAAATGGATATGCCATTATGGATAAGAAGAAAGTGGATGGAATGACAAAAATCAACATCAATATTAGCATAGATTAGCCAAAGATTTTCCTCGATCTTTCCTTGCACAAAACTATAGCACTAAACGTACACCGCACACACGTATATACTATTTTTCTAGCTTCCCTAGCTTTAATTTTGTCTCTCTACACCCAAATAATCTCACTGGGGTCTTTCTCATATACCACCCTCTTTCTACGAAAATTACACACAATGGATGCACACGAGTTCATTCGCGCGTATGTGCACTTTCTTCTCTCTTCTCTCTCTTAGGTCGTAGTCTTCACCGTCGCATGAATTGATCTCTCTATTCCGTACCTTTATAATTCTACCAAGGTGCAAATTTAAAACCCTTCAAAACCTAACTTGTTTCGTAAGTTCTAGTTCCCAAGCCCGTTATTTTTTATTGGGGTTTAAATCCACAAATCAATCCATGCAACTGCTAACTTTGTTCACTTATACAAGGTGATTTATGTCACCTTTTTATTTATTACTTGGTTATGGAGAACTATTATTTTGGCCCATAAATTTTTAATCTTGGTCTTTACGCCCTTAATCCAACCATTCCTTTTCTTTTACGTTTATCAAAATAAATTTGAGTCAATTTTCAAAAGTTTCTATTTCTAATAACAGATTATTTTGTTATGTGATCACTAATTAGAAAACTTATCAGTTCTACTTTATTGATCTATTTTATGTTTTTGCAAGTTAGACTTTTTAGTATTGTTAACTTATTTTATATGATTTTGTAAAAGATTATATATAGTAGGTCTCTCCACGATAACTAGAAAGAGCTATTTATTCGAGCAGGGTAGGATAGAGCCCTTCCTCTATCTACGTCTGGAAGACAATCTCCACTACTTTAGGAAGATCTTACAACTGTATGAGCAAGCATAATTGTGGAGGCATAATGTGTGCAGCATATATGAACAGGGAGTTGGAGTGCAACTCTTGTATATCAAATCAGCTAGTAGATTTCAAGTACCATAATGTGAGGAGTTGCACGAGGTTAAAGGACTCGCACCATGGCCTCGTACTCACTAGGTGAGAGACCGTGGTTTATAGGCGTTGCCGTACATGTTTACCCTATTCCGGATCCTGGTCCGATTGATTCATATAGTGGCCCAGAAGTTGTAGCTCAAATGGGAGAATACAAAAATAGGGTATTTGATATAAATGCAACGACATGTTGTGGAAAAAGAGAGTTGACAGTACCAATTTAAATAAAAACACAACAACATTTCAACAATTATGATATATTTTTGTATTTATATTCTTAGAATTTACTTTATTGGTTTGTTTTAAGAATTATGACTTGATGCTTTGCCTCATAAAGGTGAAAAACTTCACTACCTAAACATTTTTAAACATTGTGCAAGTGATGGATATTCTAAATATATTATATTGACGACTTGCCAAGTTTAGAGTTACTTGGTTTCAAATTATTGTAATTTTATATTTTGAGTCAAATTAGATTTTATTTTATTTCTCAATTAGGTCAAGTTAAACCCTATATAAAGAAGGTTCACTCCCTAATTCCCCCTCCCCCTCCCCCTCCCTCTCCCTCTCCTCCTTCTATTCTCCTCCTCTCCACTTCTCCCCTCTATTGGCTCTTATTCTACTATTTAGTAAGTTTAGTGTCAGCATGACATGCCTCAACACTTAAATTGACCTCCACTTAACCTCCATTGTACTACCCCCCACTTGTTGATATGTTTACACGTCTTATTATTTATTTTGCTATGATCACACATCCATCTTTTGAACACCTTGTCCTTTAAGATCTCAACGCTTGTTACAACAAAGCATAGATAGTCTTAAGTATAGATAGTCTTAAGTATTTTGGGGAGGACAAAAGCAACAGCAAACTAAACCTTATTCTAATAAATTTGAGGTTGACTACATTAATCATTTATCACAACTTCGTTCAATCAATCACTACATCTACTAGAAGATACATGCAATCAAATCTTTCACTGTATCTCTACATGTTAACTGTGGAATAGCTCTTCCTCTTTAAACGTGCTATATTGGGATAGCATAATTGTTGTGAGCATGAGCTTTTTCCGGTCTAACAACCTAAATAGTCGTCCACTAATTTATCCTTAATTGGTGTCACACCTACTCTTGCTGACGTAAATACTTTTATTCTTGTTTATACATCTAGTATAGTCACACTTTCATCTTTGCTAAGTTTATCTTTTAAAGACTTTTGTCTTTTAATTATTCAATGCCCTGTACCATAAAGCATAAATGGTCTATATGATATCCTAATAAACTTAAGATTGCTGAACAAGCAGGTCTCATGTCATCAGGTTTGGGCATATAAGCACGTGTTTGTAAAACAGGGCCCGTGCATAATTTATTCAGGTTAAAGCAGGTTGGGTAATTTCTTTCTCTCTATCAAAACTTATACTAATTACTCATTATTTTCTTCTTCTTTCCATTCATGATGGATGCACGAAGGGAAATGCCAGGGTTGCCTACATAGCGGTAAAATACTGGGTTAATGACAGAAACATTATGGTTCAAATCTAACAACAACCCTAAAGTTCATAGCAACTATCCAAACTTCTCATTATTGTACCTTCACATAACAAGAACATGACATGGTAATGTCTCTTGATTTGCATGCATAACTGTATTATCATTTTCCTATAGAATCGAATTTCCATATGAGAATCAAGCAAATCCAGAAAAGAACTCGGAGATAAACACGATTTTTTTTCCAAATCCTAAAACCAGGTCCAGACATAACTACCCTTTTCTTTCTGAACCTATAAAGCATGCCTAATCTGAAGCCTCTGTGTACCGAACATTTCAATCTCAGGACCCAAGTCATTTCAAAAGGCAACAAGGATGTACCTAACCTGCAGCCTTACATCAAATAACTTGCTACCAAACTCTTAGCTCTTTGTTGGCGAAAAATAACTGATGCTCTCCTCTTCAGTCCTTCCCAGTCCCAAAAAAAAAAAAAAAAAAAGGTTCAACAGGTTTCTGATTTAAATGAAAAGAAAATGGCTCCCACCATCATGTCCTGTTGATAATGTTGGAATCAAAAGCCAAACTCATTTTATCAAGGAAATGCTATTGATCCGACTTTCCTGAATATAATAAGATATTTCCGCTTTTTTTCTTAAATACACAGATGAGAGTATTCTAATAGGTTTACTTCATAGCTAGTTCATTAGTCTAAAACTGCATAACCAAAGACAATGTAATTACATTTTGCCAATGCCTGCAGAGGATATCGTGGAAACTACAAGAACTCGTAAACATATCATTGAGTTCCTGGTAATGTTCAGCACTTACTCAAAAAAGGAAGCAAGGGTGTTCACGGTATAGCTGATTTTGTAAGTAAGAAAAAAGGTTCTCCTAAACTTCATTTTGCTTTACATTCCAACACAAGACAGGAAATTACAACCAAATTACTGGCATAAGTTTAAGCTCAGAAAAGGTAAAAATAATTAAAAAGGATAACTGAACCTAAACATGGTAATTTATTTAAGTTTGAGCATTATTATTCGAGTTGAAGTCTTTTTCATTTAGCTGATCAAGCAAAGTGACACTTCTAAAAGTTTTACAGGTTACAAGATGATCACTATGACCTCTTAACTTTCACAAACCTTACAAAGAATTCAGCCCACTGTTGAGAAGTATGATTGGTCACGTGGTCAAAGTTATGACGGTGACGTTTCTCTCTTTCTTCAGCAGGCATATTCAAAGCTTGGTCTATGGCAGCAGCTACTTCTGTGATGTTCCAAGGATTTACGAGAATTGCTCCAGCACCAAGAGACTGTGCTGCTCCTGCAAACTGAATGTACACCAAGATTGTGAAAATACAGTATTATAACATGACAATAGGAACTATCAAAAAGTTACATGATAGATGGAGACTGATTTAAACATCACGAGGTTGTGTATAATTTCTTCTGTATTTTATTCAACTTCTGAAAAATGAGAAGAGTGTTAAATACCATTATACCAGTATCGAGCTTATACAAATTAAAATACCTGACCTCCTACTTATATTCTTTCATAAAAAAAAATAGTAACCTTCTGTAGCACTAAAAATACTAAAATAGTAATGTGTGTGTTGGCAACCCAACTGCAAATTATCATGAAATAATAAAAGCTGAGAGCAAGTAAAATTGAAGAGTGGTAATTACTTCGCTGAGGATGAGAACTCCTCTTTTGGAATCTTGACATGCCACAAACTCATAGCTGACGAGATTCATTCCATCCCTCAAAGATGTGACTAGTGCTATATCTGACGCATCAAGTCAAACATCAAAAATATCACCAGGTTGCTTCAATGCAGGTTTAGGCAGGCAACAGAGTAATTAGCTAACGGTTATATTTAACATTTTTAGCATATGAATTTGAGGGGTGACAATTTTAATTGGTCAAGAGTAAATTGTAACAGAATTGAGTTCTTTCTACTTTTCAAGCTGAACACTATCCTATGCTGCCAAACTATGAGTATTGATGAATCTAGTCTATTTCCTAATCCTCAAGTTTGACGTGAAACCCAAAATCTAAATTTGGAAAAAAGGAAAACTGTTAAACATTTCAAGTTCCTCGCCTTCAAATGGGCTGAATATTTACACAAAGCATTTTGTATCAAAATTGAAGAAATAAAGATCCAATATTACATAATTAAGATACCTGAGGAACCAATCATATAGAATGATCAAAGTCGCATTGAAAAACTTTTTGCTTGTTATAAAAATATGAAAAACTGCAAGAAATATTTTATTCTGTGAAAAAAAATAAAAAAAATCTAGAATCTAGATTCTGGGCTATGATAATCATTACTGCTTACCAGTAACAGAATACAATGCACATAAGGCATGAAAGTCAAGAGAACGATCCTGCAAATAAATATCAATTTGTTTCAAATATCTCAATAATCTACTTGAAAACTGCAATGTCTAGAAGTCAACTGGAAATCAAGCATGAAAGATGACTGGTATGCCATAGATAAAAGTTGTAAAGATAGCTGAGTATATAAATCAGTCTGCACATAATATTGAGTTTGCTTTACCCAATATTGGACTAAAATTGGCATGATATTCAAAACTACAAAAATTTGAGATTAGAGAAATATATTTTGACGGATCAGCAAAAAGTTTGAATTTATAGACTCTAAGAGATCATAGAATAGAGTAATTTAGAACTGGATTATCTAAAGAGTGGAATTTAGAAGAAAACATTACTCGTTTAAGCATATGGTGAATGCAAAATGCAAAAAATATGTTCATGAAAATTGAAAAGTCCAAGTAATAAAACAGTGGACACTCACACTAATTAATCATAAAATGTTGATTCCAATGTGAAGAGCTATAGTAAAGTAGAGAAAATGTTTTGCCAACTTGCAGATAACGTTTAAAACTTTTCAAGAAATAACCACCTAAAATTTAAATATCTACATACATGTGAATTTAAGAAATAAACTAAATTATGGACATTTGACTGGTATATACTCACTAGATGATGAATTGGGACAGCAGTTAAAGTTCCGAATCTACCATTTATCCGTCCAACAATTTCATGAACCTGGCTTGTAAGTTTTTGATCTGTGGAGAACAAACAAGAGAGGCTAAATGAAATGTCATCATCGTAGCTAGAAAAGATATTAAACCCTGTAAATTGACTGGAAATAAAAGGGAGGTGAAAGGAAAGTAAGAGTAAGCCTACAGAAAACCATACATTCAGGAACATCAGTTCTTGTTGGAACGGCAATTTGCAGCAAAACCACCTTATCATGCCAGTCGTGGTTTTCCTCAAGAAACTTTTCAAATGCTAGTAACTTTTGAGGGATTCCTTTGATCATATCGAGGCGATCCACACCTAGCATTACCTGTGAGAATATATAATAATTGAAGTTATTGAACAAATAACTTCCAAGAAGAACCACACAAGCTACAGATGGAAGGAGATGAGAAAAATAGAAAAGAATCAAGTTTACTCAAACTCAGCATAAGTGTTAATGAGTAAAAAGTTGCTTGGATCGGTGACTTGAACTTCTCTTTTTGAAATGTACTGATTTTATCAACTTAAAAACAATTTACCAGATAGCTTCTGTAGCCTGGGGAGGGGAGACAAAAGCATTAGAAAAGACACGCATGGTGTTTTTTTTTTTTTGGGGGGGGCAGAGAAACATAACCTTTCTTCCAGCAAATCTTTCTTTTAATTCTTTGACGTTTTCCTGGACTTGAGGAACTTCAAGTGCTTGAATGAACCTATCTGAATCAATACCAATGGGGAACTGGATTCACCAATATAGAGAAATGATATGAGACAAGGATGACTTATTCATCAATTTGGTGTAGAAATTTTATATGACAAGCATGCAACATGAATATACACACAATGATCTAAAAGAAACATAGTTCATAAAAAACAGAGCAATATATACAGACCGCAGCCACTCGAGTTAGCTTCCCTTGGTCCTCAACTCCTTCAGGGGTACCTTCAAGTCCAAGAATGCGAGTGCAGGCACTAACAAAATGCCTTGCATAATCGTATGTGTGGAAACTGGAAACAAGGAAATATAATGATTTGTTAGTCATTCTACATGAAATTTTTAATGGCACATAAAAAATGGTGAGCAACCATCATAATTCAGCAAAATAAATCATGTACCAAATGGTCCAGCATATCATAATCATGAAAATGGAGTAGCAACTGTCAAGACGCAATATCAATTTGGGGCAAATGAAGAGGAATACAATAGTTAAAGGCATGACTCTTTGTAGATTGCTGGGGAACTTGCTCTTCTTATAGATCATGGAACAAAATGCTTTATGTTGGCAACTCAATATAAGTATTATGCATAGAACCTTAATTATAATTTGATCCTGAGAAATTAGAAAAATAATAATAATAAATCTTATGAGATCACTTAAACCTGCTGAATGATTTTAATTTTTACTTATCAAGAAGTGTATTTTTACATCATTATATAAATTACTTGTCACACAAAATCAATGAACTTAGCTGACACACACAACCCATCTATAAAAGTAATGACATATAAATTGAAATTATTATGTAATCATAACAATGCTAAAGAAACTGCCAAAAATATAAATTATTTTGTTTTGGAAAATAAAGATTTTGAGAAGGTGAACAGAGAATATTTTTTGAAATTTCTTTAATTATTTATCAAAATTTATTATGCCCATGTTTGCCTCCCCCCACCCCCCCCCCCCCCCCCCCCCCCCCCCCCCCCCCCCCCCCCCCCCCCTTTTATTTTTTTTTTCCTAAAATTCATTTTTCCTCAAACTCATTTTCAACCACATATTTTATAGGATCCACAAATTTTATCAAGTTTTCAACCACACGTTTATTCACTTTTATCAAAATCTACAAAACATCTGATTTTCATCTAAACCAAACGGGGGGGGGGGGGGGGGGGGGGGAGGGTATATATAAGCAAAATTGATGCTAGTAACTGCAATACATGCCATCCCAATTCTGAATGCAATTCACCCAGTAATCTTCAGATAGGAATTTGTAGTTACAACCATCATAGACAATGCAAAAAGATAAATGTTATAGATATTGATTTGATACTAGAGATTTACCCAACCAAATCGGCTGCTAGAACTGCACGTAGAAGCTCAGTTCGAGATGGTAGTGTCCTGTGGATTTCAGATGATGGAAAGGGTGTATGTAGAAACCACCCAACTTTCATTTTGCTGTTGTATTCCTTCAGACATTTGGGAAGAAACATAAGATGGTAGTCATGACACCAAACAACATCACCCTCTTCATAGTGTTCATTAACTACATCAGCAAACATTTGGTTTGCCTTCTTATACGCAGCAAATTGTGACTGAAAACTCCTGGTAGTCGCAAGTCGATCTTCTTGGGGAAGACCAAGGTAGTGGAAGAGGGGCCACAATATGTTATTGCAATAGCCATTGTAATATTGATGAACAACTTCTTCATCTAGGAAAACAGGGATGCACCTCTGCAGTGAATGACAAAACAAATAATACAGCAACTCTACAGCAAAATCTAACATCTATACTTCCAAAATCAGGAACGCCAAAAAATGCTCAGTGTATTGAAGAATTAAATGACACGAAAAAATAAAAAATAAAATAAAATAAATTATTCACCTTTTCAGCTAGCTCTTTAGTTAGGGTCTTCTGCCCGATTTCATCTGGCACATTTACGCCTGCCCACCCAATCCATCGTGCCTCAAACTCCTTCACGCCTATATTAAGTGACACAGGTGTCAGATCAAAAGTGGCAAAAAAAATAAATAAAAGAACATGTAAAATCATAGTAAGTTCGTGAGATAAAATGAAACGAACAAGTGATGTGAAAATGAAGAAATCAGACAAAATGCTTACCGAGAAGAGCGCTTACTAGACCCCCTGCACTTATGTCGAGTGACCATGAATCCTCTCCTCTCCGAACTGCGGAAACAGGAAGTCTATTAGCAACCACTAACAATCTCTGTCTTTTTGGCATTCCATCAGACCTTTCCCGCGCCCCATTAATCGCCTGTGTTGCTGCTGCTTCCAAATATTGTTCAAAGTTGGGAGGTAATGACATATCATGCCTAGAGATATCAGACTCTCCGATGCCATCAGCAACATCATTTGAAGAAGCTCTGCCGGTTCTTCTCAGCTCTCTTTCTCTCACGAGCCTCGCCACTCGACTGTTGGGGACTTGTGAGTTGTCGTTATACTTGTTCCCAGGCATAGGGCAGTTCAGAACAAAGACCTCTTAAATGGACTTTAATACAGTTCGAGTGTCCCCGAAAGCAATTGCCCTGCATTTTTATTAGCACAAATTGAGAAGTAACAGCGCCAGAAATCTTGTAATTTGAAAATATGAAGAAACAAGTATACAGTTCTGTAGAAGTACTACTGATTCTTTTTTAAAGGCATCTTGCATACTTACCAATACCAGAAAAAAATAGATGGGTTTAAAGAAAGAGATAACAAAAACAATGGGATCCACTGAATTGTGGGAGGTGGAAAATGGGGTCTACCATCAAGACCCCGACACTCGAAAATTTTAATAACCCACGTTGTATAAATTCATGAAGTATCCCAAGTTCAGTTGAATATATAAAAATAAGGGACGATTAAAGTATGATGTACATGTACTCATCTGTGTGAATAAACAAACATGTACATACATACATGCATAGCCAAATTCTGGTGAAGGAAAGAAGAGAGAATTGAGACTTTTAGTTGAAGATTTAACAATGGATTAAAACGCAAACAGATTGCATGAAGGAAAATCATGGAGTTTAGGACCAGCCGGAAGTAATTTTATAAAACAAAATTCAGAGTAAAAATCAACATTAACTTCAAGCACATCAAAAATTCTATTTTAATCAAGAAATAAACTCGAAACGCCATATCGAATTGCCACTCAATCAAAGCGCAATCTATTCAAGAAACACAAAATCAAAGCAATGCAATGCAAAATACATTAAAAGCTTTACCGTATTTGATCAAAAACTCCAAATGCTCTTGGAAATTATGAAAGACTCAATAGAATGAAAGGAAAACTACGAATCGGCGCATAACAGACAAAAAGAAAAAAAGTAACGGTAGTCGAAAGATTTTCCGGGTGCCAAAGAGATAGCATGGCCAGGGACGAAGAGAATTCGAAGACGAATCCTCGTGGAAGCTTTACAAGAAATGCATATCACAGCCATGCGTATGGAACCAAAGAAATTTTGACCCGAAAGGCGATGCAATTATTGCAAATATTTTGCTACCTAAAAATTCTTTAAACCTATTGACAATTTGACGTAAGCGCGTGTGCACTTGTGTGAGAAAATTAACACGTGGCCTCAAGGGTGGTAACTAATAGATTATTATTTATAGTGACGTGCAGGGGCGAATCCAGAGTTTAAGTTCAGCTAGAGCGGACTGCGAATATTGAACGCTTACTGTTAACGGTTAAAGTTCATGATAGCGATGTTGCTTTAAATAATATTCAAAATATCGTACGGACTAGAAATAGAAGAATTAGGTAGTAACTTTCATTTCGGATGAAAAAAATTATTTTATAATCTACTAAATGTTCTAATTTATTTTTCAATCAAACATGCAATATATATTAACAAAATGTCAATTTTCAGTTTATAAATAAAGTTAATTAAACAAGTATTATTATATTAACAAAGTTGAAATTATTTATATGATTATATCAATTTTATGTGCTTGTGTGATCCCACTTTTTCATAATCGATTTTTTATGAACGAAAAGTGAAACATTCTATTAATTAACCAAACTCTCAAATCAATTCATTATAAAAAAAAAAAAATAAGAAGAGAGACAAATTACCGGTAAAAATTTCTATTTGCATTAAAATCGGTAATATGAGTATATATTATTTTGTTTCATTGGGTATTAGAGATAAATGCTTGCCATGATGGTAAAGCTATCAACATCCTTTAGAGAAGGCCTTGGTTCGAAACTACTTTGCACATGTTTTTGGTAAATTTTGTTGAATTTAATAAATAGTTAAATACATAACATATTGCCTATTTTGATAAATATGGTTTAAATTACAAAAAAACACACACAGAGCCCTTGACAAGTTTCGAACTTGGCACCTCTACTTTGCAAATAAGCCGCCCCAACCAGCTGGGCTACCAAGCTCGTTTGTTCATGAAATGAAATATCAGATATATAATATAAACCTTTGAACTATTCCAAGCAAAAAAATATTTCTTCCCGGAGGATCCAGCACGAGCGGCCGCGGGGTCTCGCCGGGTGCTGGATCCGCCCCTGGTGACGTGTGCATGATTAGCGTTTGCCACAAGAATATAAAAAAAAAAAACAAACAGAATTCTTATAGAAAGATACGTGACAATTTTTCATTAATTTTTTACACAAAAAATGCACTATACAGTGGCCTGCCAAAGCAGCATCTGTACCATTTCTGTGAAGGAAAAAATCATTTTTATTATCATCTTATTGACAAATACTCGTATGTCACATGAGACTCATGTGAGATCATGTGAAAAAATGCTCTCTCCCCTTAATGTGAGTGCTCTGTCAAGAAGGGTGTCAAACCCTCCCTGTACAAGCAGCAAGAGGCAAATGTAGCATTTTTTGGGTGGGTCCGGATTTTGATTTCTGAATGTATTAATTTCGCAGTATATTATTGAAATCTGGGAATTATTAATTCTAGGAAGCATAAATGTTTTCTCTAGTCTGGCAAAATATTTAGAAAAATAATTAAATTTAAATGCAAGAATAGACGGGAAAATTGGTGTTCCTAGAATAATCATTCTAGCTACTGAAAAACAAAAGTCTGGCTCAGAGACTACTGATTTGATTATCGTCAATAAATTAAAAGTAATCAGAAACCTTGTGTGAGAAATTCTATTCACACTTGGTTAAATCTAAGGACAATTTTTTTTTTTTTTTTTTTTTTTTTTTGTATATTATTTTTATGGTTTATTTGACATGACTTTTGAAAAGTCAAAAATAATTTGTTAGACTAAAAAGTTGCTTTTAGATCCGTTTGCTAATTTTATGGAAATATGTTTTCTAATTAAATTTTTTTTTTAGAGAATACTAGTCCAATATGACTTTTTCTAAAAGCACTTTAGAGATAAAAAAATTTATAAATTAGTTTTTAAACAAAAATTATGATAACTTCCTTCAAAAGTTCTTATACGGGAAGTAAAAGTAAAATAATGCCAAACGAACCCTAGACATTAAAATCAATTGGTGCATCCTTTTCAGCTTGACGACAAAGTAAAGAGATCGTCTTAGGCCCTACTGTGAAGTCAACTTAGCCCTCGTTTGACAACTATTATTAAAAAATAAATAATAAATTAAAATCTACATATTCATTTCCAAACGCATGCATGCAATTAACGTTCATCACGTAAATTCAAAATTTTCCTTTATTTTTTAATCACTCATTATTTGGAAAAAAAAAAAAAAATTACTATTTAAAACTTCATTTTACCCAAATAATAATTGTCAAACTTGAGCTAAAATGTACATTTGAATGTCGAGAAAAATGAAAGTCAAAATGCAATCCCCCAACACAAAACGACCTAATAATCTATTTCACTTTCCTTTATTTCTAGTGGGTGCTCATTTGTAGCTTTATAAAGTGCATATAAAGGCAACAAAATAACCTGCAACATTGTTATGAATAAACATAAAAGAAAATCAACATTACAAGATATTTTAAGGACCCAACATGGTTTCCTCTAAAAAAAAAAAAAAATTGGAAGAAATATATATATATATTTATTTATTTATTTATTTATTTATTTATTTAAAGAAATTAAGCTCATGTCTGAGCTCCATTATAATTAGTTTTTTTTTTTTTTTTTAAAAAAAGGAGTTTTTAAAGTATGTATAGTTAAGAAAGAAAGAAAAAAATTTAATTTACGTATAATGTTATTTTATTGAAGAATGTAGAGTTAAAAAGAAAAGAGAAATACATTTTATATTTTAATGGAGTCCAAGTAAGGGCTATTTTCAAACGGTTACTAAAATAGTTGAATTTTGATATATGACCCCCAAATGTACAATCTCCTCATAATAGGAGGCCGTAGTGTACAAATAGCAAAATTCAAAATAATTTTCTCGAGAAACTCTTTCAAAAAAAGCAAAAGTCATGTCAAGCAAACCCCATTTATGACAATTTTGTGCAACAAAACATTTTTTTGTCTAATACCTAGAGCACGTTGGTGATTTAAATTAATCAAAATTTAACGTATTTAAAAAGATACATATACGTGACATAGTTTATACTATCCAACTATCTCCAAAATAATGTAACAAACATAATGTGTTATAATATCAAGCATATACGGTTAAACTTAATTCTATTAGCATTATAAGAAAGAAAGAAAAAAACATTTACATTTTGGTATATACTTTGATTTACACTTCGTGACATTGCTTAATTGGACAATTTAAATTTCAAATTGTTTTTTCATCCAACTGACACTTGACAACAATGCAAGTGCCAACCAAATAGTAAAAATGGCAAGGTCCAACAAAAAGAACAAAAAAAAATGTAAAAATAATTTTTTTGGCCCAGTTGTCACTGAGGATTTCTTAAGCCATCTCCAACCATTGGCACCAAATTCATGCAACTTTTACACTATTTTGTAAAGTATCTTCAGCCACTACACCAAATATATACCAAATGAACAATGATTCTTATATTCCTAAATTTTTATTTCTCACAATTAATTTATTTCAAAAATTATTTAATTACTAAATTGCAACTTAAAATTTATATTTAATGAATTAAAATATTATATTTATTAGTAAATTAAAAAAACATTATACTTAATATTTATGTTGTTCTAGTGCTAATTTCTTCTTAATTTTTAATTGTCAAATTTGTATCTTTTGAATTTTAATGAGTAATTTTATATTCATGCATCCAAGAGTTATTATTTATTTATTGATTACAATTTACTATAATATTAATTAAAAATATTAATTAATTAGAATATAGTCAAATTGTTGAATAATAAAAGAATGTAATGAGAATTAAAATTTATTGTAGTATAAAATAAAGAGCAATTTTTTTTTTGCACCGTAGCCTGTTGCCTAGTACAAGTATGAAAGGGGACTACTTAAGCTACCATTTTTATCATCTTTAGCAGAAACAAGAACTATGCACAAGCAGGCCAAATTGAACAAGTTTAGACTTTGTTTTTAAGTTATATGATTAAAAAGTAAAGAAAAGTTTTAGATTTACGTTCAGAATATTTTATTATATATATGTGTGGTTAAAAATGAACATGAAAAATAAAAAAAATAAAAAAATTGTTTTAATGAGTCAAACAGGACTAAATATCCTCCTAGTATACGAACTTAATATTAAAATCATGATTACAAGTGTTTGATATTTTTGAGAAAATATTTTTATTCCCGAAGATATGATTTGAAGATGTACACAATTTTTGTAGGCTACATGACAATGCAAGGACAAAAAAGACCCGCAGGTAGTCTTGTTCTTTTCTCTGCCAAAAAGAGGCAAGTGGATAAATACATGGTGTGTGCAATAACGACTGAAAACCCATTAAGACTATGCAATATCAACATAGAAATTGCAGCAGAGTAGCAGACAATGACCAGAGTCCCCGTTTTCTCAGAGAATCAGAGAACCAGTCAGTCTGGGTCCAGTGAAGAGTATAATTCTACATCATCTAACTTACTAGAATGTCATTGGCTGGCTTAAAAATATCTTCCGTGTCGGTCGGGTCTTTATTTTAACCTTCCGTCTTTGGGAATTATTTATAATTGGTTTAAATTATGAGTGGTACATAAATGAGTAATAACTGTGGATCTCGCAAAATATTTGGAAAAAAAAAAGTGATTAACTTATTGTAGATAAATTATAAAGGGTGCCAAATTGTACAAACAGCCTATAGCTATTAATAATTTTCACTCAAAAATTTTAGTCAATAGGCAGTTTACGTTGATTCTAGTACATAAAACAACCGTTGATTCTAGTACATAAAACAACCATGGGTCAAAAAGGTGAGGATACTAAAGGAACAAATCCCCGGGAAAGAGACTTTGTTAAATATGATTTCTTATGTAAACTTCCTTAATTTATGTGATTACAACTAGTAGCTCCATCTAAGCCTCAAACTCTAGTCTTTTACCTACTTTTTCTCAAGGCTTTAACTTGAAGGGACTTAAAGGTAGTGATAGTGAGAATGAAATGGATCGCGCAATTATCTCTGTCATGAACAAAGTTATGGATGATGGTAAACGTAAACTCCTCAAAGTTTTTTACCCTTTCGGGATTTAAAAGTCACTAATACCTCTATAACATTATTGATAATAAGCAGTAACGAAAAGAAGTAACGTGACATAAGATTAAAAGTCGAGTTGGTACTTCAAACTCAATATGTGATTTCTTTTACCAACAATTCATATCAAAATGCCTTATTGCTTGGCTTTCTTTTGCCCTCTTCTCGAATCAAGTATCAAATTCATATTTGACACATTAATCAAACTCCCACGACGTTCAAATCTTCATGTCCAGTTTTGAAATAAATTGCCAATATATCACATTTTCACTATCGACAACTCCAATGTGATCGAAGCAAAACCAATCCTACGACTATTCGATACCTTAGACCTACTAAGGATAGCATGGAAAAACCAAATCACGTCAATTAGTAACTAGATACTTCATGTTGGCCCTAAATTTATCTCCTTTTAAAACTTAGCTAAAACGAGCTACCAATGCACAGTAACTTCGATTGATGACTATCGTTATCCGTCAAACCTTTTGATGGAGCTTTATGTGTTAACGATTCGACAATTAATGTTAAAATTACACTCAATCGAGGATACATATCAACAAGATTTATTAAACGATTTTACACAATTCCCAAGCTCTACGAACCCAGGCTGCATTAATATAAGAAAATCTAAATCAAATTTTCTCATACTAAAATCTAAAACTCTTAAAAACGCATTGTCATTTCATTAATTGCTGGAATTAATTTTGAGATCTCTGTTTATTCCTATTTCACATTACGATCCTATATTCATCTTCAAACAACACTGATCCATTTCACTTCCACCGAAAATTTTAAAAAACATAGCAATAACCGAACTGTAAAATTCATGGACAGTTTTGATGCAAAATCTTTGCTCACCTGGATTTGTTTCAATTTTAAACTGAAAATTCTAAAACAAAATATTTCAAAATTCAATAGAATTCAGTAACTGCAGAGAACACTGACCAGTAAATTGCTGAAAATTAGACGTCAATTTCACGCTTCTGTAGTGCCTTTTCGCTAAAGAGAGCAGTTATCGAGAAGAAAGTGAATCGCAAAGGAGAGGCTTACACATACAGATCCAACTTTATATGTATATGTTGTATGAGAGAGAGAGAGAGAGAGAGAGAGAGAGAGAGAGAGAGAGAGAGAGAGAGAGAGAGAGGAGAATCGATGAAGGGAATTTTTGGCAGACAGTGTAAATGGGAATGCTTTAATATGAGGTGCTGATGCAATGGTGAAGGAAAGCTGGCGGGAGCATTGTTGCCCAATCATTTGGAGGGAATTTGTTCCTCTTGCTTTTGAATTCTTTATATAAAATAAAAAATAAAAAATAAAATAAATAAAATAAAAATTCATAATTTAAAGACGATTCGACCTAGTGCCTGTTTGGCCGTGCATTTTAAAAGTCAAAAGCTGATTTTGAAACTGAAGTTTAGTTTTGACATGTGATAGTTTTTTTTGAAGTGTTTTGTCTGTTGAGAAGAGCTTCTAAAGAAATGTTTCAATGTAGCTTCCTTAGGAGACATTTCTATAAGATCATCTCAAATAGATTATTTATTTTTAAAGAGTATATTCTACAATTTAAAGAACATCTATAAATGTAGATTGAGAAATTTTTTAAATACTCCAACACGCTCTTTATATTTAACATTTAATTTTACTATAAAATTAAAATATTAAATTAGAGAGTCTCTTGTAACATAATTTTAAGTGTTAACTTTAAAATAGAGAAAATTTTATGTTTAAAGAGTTTTCTGGAAATGTTCTAAAAAACTGAAGTTGTATCGAACAAGACCTTATCTCTCTTTGTGAGCTTTCTTTATCATCATTCTCTAGTTATGAGCTGTGAATTATTTCAAACGTGTTGTAAAATTAACAGGGTTTATGATCAAATATGACTTCCTCATGAGACAATTCTTAAGTAGAAGCTATCCCAAACAAGTCTTTATTTCTCTTTGCGAGCTCTCTATAGCCATTCTCTAGTTACGAGCTTCGAGGCAATGCTGTGAATTATTTCGAAAAAGCGTTGTAAGTTAATAGGGTTTATGATCGAATATGTGTTTTTTCCAAGGTAAACTGTAAGAAACATTGTAATGAACGACATCGAATAAGTAAACATTGAAGAATAATACGAGTTGATTCATCCATTTAAAAGATTAAAATAATAGCATACAACTCAAGCGTCTCAAAATTGAACATTGATCGATTAGTAGAGACATGTATGTATAGAACTTTAATTATTCCAACGATCAAAGTACGAAAGCGTATGAAAGGAAAATTTTACTTGAATTAGCACTCAATGATTAACCTTTTCAATAAATTTTCTCCCCAAACTTGTGACGCGTGTAATAAGACAGTAATGTCATTCATCATCATTGATATTAAACACCACTTTAGGTGACAATTACAAGGCATTAGATAATAGGTTTATTTAAATGTACTGTCATGTGATTCATTTAATTCAACCTATACAATATAGTCATCTAAACTAGTTTTCTATTCACTACTGGTGCTATATATATATATATATATTTTTTATTTTTTTTTATTTTTTTTTTTTCATTTTTTTTAATGATCGTGGATGTCTGGACCCGCTTACGCGCACCTCAACTAATCCCATCAGTCCTGAAGTTTACAGTCAGATACTCACCTCAGTGGTCCTGAGGGGCACTACTGGTGCTATATAATATTATTCAATAAGAAATAGGCCGCGCTAAAAGAGCACGTTAGTGAATTGGGTCACTTTTGGTATATTTGTTAAGTTGAATAGATTAGTATTAAATAATATTAAGAAAAAAATAATAACACATTCACTGTATTGGTCGGTCTTATCAAATACGTTGTATATTCATATTAAACGTGCTTTTTGAGTAAACGAAAATTTTAGAAACTAGAAAATCCTCTTAGGGTTGGTTTGACATGACTTATAAAAGTTAAAAGCTGTCTATGAGATTAAGAAGAAATTTGTTAACATATTTGAATAATTTTATCAAAATGATCTGTCTGATTAGGAAGGATATTAATAGAAGATGATCTAAGATAACTTTCTTATAAGGCTTTTCTACAAAAAGAGAAAGCATTGCCAAATAGATTCTTATTCTTTGTATTGGTCTTTTGGCATTGCTGTACTAACGATAAATTTAAATAACCAAATTTATCAACCGAATAAAATTCGTATTCTCTAGCCCAATATATACAAGCATGCCTTTATGCCTAAATAATCATATTATGGTAAGATGGGTCTTTAAAGTTTTGTCACGTGTCCATCACTTCTTTTTCAATAATAATTTTCATAATCAACGAGTACAGTAATCATCTTACAAACATTTTTACGTGACATAATTTTAATAATTAAAAAAAATAACTTTTAATAATGCGATGTCACGTATGATGTCTACGGGCATTACTCGTTTTTATCATTCTCAACCCCATGATCATCAACTTCTTTATAAAAGTATCTTTAATTAAGAATTGGAAATTCATTACATGCAAATATTTCAATCAATGATTATCCCTTAATGGACATAATTATCAATTTAATTCTTGAAATATGTTGAATAAATGAATGGCCTATTATGAGTCAACATTTATTATTTTTTTTAGGGGTAAAACAATGATAGTAAAATCTACTTTTTTTGCTGGTTCAAAAAAAAAGTAGGATTTTATTCACTGAAACTGTCTGATAGCATCTTATATAAAATAATTGTGTCCATGTTTCTGCAGTCACGTGAGCTGTGACGTATTTAAATTGTTGGGTACCAAACCTAGCTAGTATCATGGCCTTAGAGAAAGTTTGGATTTTTTTGGCCTTTACAAAGCATGACTTTTCACTCCTACCACCATCCAACTTGATGGATTTTGTGATTATTCTATTCCACTTTGTCGAAATGTCGAAGTGAAGTTTATTCTCGATAAATTTAAATCATAAAGATAATAATTTTATGTAGATTATTGACTTATCACTACCTTCGATCATTTGAATTTTAGAACTAATTACGAAAACAATATAGAAGCAATATCATGTTCATAAAGAAAAGTTACAAAAAGCATGTTTTTTCACTCCTACCACCTCCCAACTTGTTAAATTTCGTGATTATTGTGTTTTACACGGAGTGAAGCTTATTCTCGATAATTTTAAATCATAAATGTAATAAATTTATGCATATTACTGACTTATCACTACTTTCGATCATGTAAACTTTAGAACTAGTTACGAAAACAACGTAAAAGTCGCACATATTTTATTTTACTAGATATCCGTGAATAAGATTCTTGCTTATCGTGATTGCTATCGACCATTGTGATTATAAAGTCTCAAGGCATAGGGTAGAGTAGGTTCATTCATTGTCTCCAAGATTAAATGTATATGGAGTAAGTGTATACTTCCACTAGACATCAAAGCTATAGGTAAGAGGGATTTTCTTGTCTCACCTATACATTGCTTCTCTTCTAAAATTGGCATCCTCCTTTTTTATATTAAGCCTATTGAGCACTACATTTTTGGGGTTTTAGCTACAATCAACTTGTCTCTAACGTACTATTTTATATTTGATCAAGTAACGTTATTTATTATCAGTTTAGGCGGCATTAGAACCCCTCATTCATTATTCAAAGCACACACCACCACTTAACTGATAGATATCATTATTCATTATATCGAACAAGCTAGCGAATTAAATGTGAGAATAATTGAAGTTTTTATATTGTGGGGTCATAATGAATACAATAGAGCTGCACGCATTTTTAATTGGCTAATTTATATATTAGTCCAAACATGGAAGATTGAACATCGAGAAGAAATCCAACAATTTTGGACCAACTAGGATACTTGGTACAATAATCAAGCAGATATATGAGCACGTGTCTGAAAAAGAGACTACATTAAAATGGCCCCATTCGTTTTGGCATCATGATTGTTGTTTTTCATTAAGATTTTTCTTCATGCATGCAAAAATCTTGCCGAAAATTTGTTTCCTATAGATAATGGACATATGTGTGTGTATTGACGTAGACATACACCTACTTACAAATTTTCTTGACTTGTTATGATTCAAAATATCTTATCCTAAATTTACCCTAAAAGCAATGCGTGAGGGTCTTTTACTAGAAGAATTCCCCACCCCACCTTACCCCATCCCATCCCATCCCATCCCATCCCATCCCAAAAACAAAAACTAAGGTCGAAAACCAAGCAAATCCCTCGTAATTTCAACAATCAGAATGATGAGAATAACAAATCTCTTCATTCGTTTACATTATTGAAGCTACTTTTGATCTTCGTAAAACAAGTTCAATGGCACGATTGTTTCCCTTTTTTTTTTTTCACAACAATCTTAATTATGATGTTCTCGAAGTTAATTTTAAAGGATGGATAACACAAAGTTGTTGGATTCTAAAGAAAAAAGCTACTATTTTATCCTTCTTTTTTGGGGTGACCTGTAAAACCAATATTATTATTCCACCTGACCCAACATGTTTGGAAAGCGATTAAATTAAAAAAAAATGATTATAAGTTATGAATCCTACGAATTGTAAATAATAAATAGGTAGTAATTATGAATCTACAAAAAGTATAGATAAAAAATATTCTTGACCCGAAGTGATTAAATATTACTTTCCAAACATGCTAAACTTCTTGTATGAATTTTAATACAAATAAGAAAGCCCAATAATTGTAGAGTTATTTATGAATATACAACAAAACCACAAAATTTTAGAGATATAAACGTAATCGGTAACGAAGAAGATATATTGAGACGGACAAAAATCTAAGAAAACATTGTTGCATACCCATTTTTGTCCCCCCACCCCCCAAAATAAAATAAAATAAAAATAAATATCTAGCATCTATGTGGATTAAAGAATGCAATGACATTTTGACAGCATACAGACAAAAGTTTAGTAGCCCACATTTGGTACATGACACTGCTGGACAAAGTTAAGGAAAAGAAACATGTACCAAAATTTGTTAGTTATCATGTCGAGTCCAAGAATGCCATCCATTTTAATATGTTTTACCCAATGTTTTATGAAAGTAAATACACTTCAAAAACTTATTTGTTGGTCACAGGAGTCGACAGTCGAGCTAAAAAGTACGCTAATGCAGAATTCACCACGGAGAATCTTGAGCCAGTATAATCCTTAGAAGATGCTTAAGCAAATGCTATGTTTGGTTGCAAGGAAAGTCTTATAATTAAGCCTCTGTTTGCAAACTTAATCAAGTTATAAGAGTCAAACTTCATTTTTGACACACATTCCAATGGTCCACAAATACTATTTACTTATTTACCATTCATTTCTATCTATTTATAAACTAAACTATTCATATATTCTTTCCAAATGGAGGCAGAGGCTAAAATTCATGAATAGTCAATCCAATTTAAATCAGACCGTTTCTAATCGAAGTCTCCAGCATCAATTCCATGTTCCCAAATACTACTGAATAAAATTATTTAATATATGAATATATACAAATCCATGTATGTGTGTGTGTGCGCGCGCGCGCATATAAATGGAAACCTGGAAATGTCGAAGTAATAAAAGACGAGCTTTTATCTAATCGTGGTACCCGGAAATCAACAAGCATGGCAAACAATACAGGTGAACGATCCCATCAACAAACCTCTCCTCTTCTACACCGGGAGAAGACGTTGTCATCAGATGATCATTAAGATTTAGATTTACACTAGCAAATACCCTTGTTATACCATTTATACGAGCTTCCAATGAGAGCCACGTGGCGGCATTATATAAAGACATCTAGCACGTCAAGACAAGAACAAAATTTGCTTGTGGCCGAAGTGCCTATTGTAATTGCGAGGTCCCCCTACACCAAGTCGAAGTGCCTTCACCTGATTGCCCAACTGTTCCACATCCGAAGTCCCACTTCATCAAGGCGAGGCGCTCATTACAGACAGATCCGATTGGTATCTTTGAGAATGATTGATGTGATGTCCACATTAATTGATGTCAGTTTAGGAATGTAAGGCGACTGACTCCTTGTCATTGTAATTAATATGTTGAATGAGTGGTTTGAAGTTTTGAGGAATTAGATAGAGCCACGTAAATATGATCCAACAGTAGGCCTCCTTGACTTGATATCTATAAATAGCAAATCTTGTAATTTTATGAAGGATGCAAAAATATACATTGAAAAAAGGATTATGCTCAAGATCTTCTCTCTTGAACAAAAATAGAAAGTTTCTCAACATCCATTACGAGTATATAATTTTACAATTCCTTTTTGTCGGAATTTAAGCTTGTCGCTCGTGTGCAATATAATACTATCTCGTTTGTCGCCGCATTGATTTTACGATTGACATCTCCGGCCATTGCTCGCTAGAATCTGTCCACGTGTTGGCAAGTTTGCTGTTGGCAACATTTTTTTGGGGTCAACAACCCTTATCCCAAGTTTGGCAGGAGCTAAACTCTAGTTCATTAAACTACCAGTCATGTATAAAACAATCAAAACTACATAGCAAACGTGCACTTAAAGATTGAAACATATTTCTTTCTTACCAAAGTGCAGAAGTATGATAGACTCTAGAATTTTGCATCTAATAGATGTACATCAATAATGAAAGTTCGTTAGAAATATTGAATCAAAACTGTTACATGATCTGCTTATCATTCAACCTTTGCATGAAATCAAGGTTCATTGGATTAGTACAGATTCAGGATCTGAAGATCATAAAGATACATTTTATAAACATACCTCAAATAATTGTCAATTTGTTTCAGCAAGTGGTACTGCAGCATTGCTCGTGGGAGGGTTGGTTGCTGTACACAAGGAAACAATGATTGACTTATCACGACAAAGAAATACGAAAAAATATAGAGTTTTGGAACAACATAGAATTGTTAATACCTTCTAGTTCGGTTCTCAACCAATCTTGCCCACATATCAAAGCTTCTTTAGTATCAGGACTGAGTGAACTCATATGATGGTCAAGCATTCTGCCACTGCTGCTGAATGCTACCTCGGATCCAAGTGTAGACACGGGAATCCCGAGAACGTCACGCGCCATCATAGATAACGTAGGATACCTGGGTGTATGAACTTTCCACCAATTTAATATGTTGAAATCATAATTACGTGGAAAGACAGGTTCCTCCAAATACTTGTCCAAATCTGGAGTCATACTATGATTTTGTGAAGTTTCATGTAGGAACTTGTCGAAGCCTTTAAGTTTATCTCTGGTAACATTGCTGGTACCAGGTAAGCTACCCCCAGAACGAGATGAATCTTGATCAAGGGAAGCTAAGCCCACAGCATACTCATTGAAAAGTTCCCTGATACCATCAGAAACTTCTTTGATGCGATCTGAGGATTCACTGCCATAAATCTGTGGATAATAATACTCAATCAACTTCATTTTGAATCGAGGATCCAAGATTGCTGCTATAGCCAAAATCAAACTGCACTTGCTCCAATATTTGTCAAACTTGTTCTTTATCTTCGAGGCTATAGAATTAAGAAAGTCGTCGGGAATCTTACACCATTCAATTAATTTAATATGCATATCGCACATCTCTGGAAAAAATACGTTGGCAGTCAAATATTTATTTCCTACGAAAACATTGGTGAACTCAACAAAAAGTTTCATGTAACCAGCAACAGAACTTGCCCATTCCCACTCTGTATCAGATAAAGCCGTTGTGTAGGTAACATCATTGTCCTGCAGAAGAGAAAAGGCACCCTGGTATTCTAATGCTGCTTCAAGCATCATATATGTTGAATTCCATTGCATCAGAGAGTCAAGTACTAAATTCCTCTTACTATTGATCCCAACTTGTAGAGCAAATTCATTGAATTTTCCTTGGATTTCCTGCAAACTTTTAACATGCCTTATACTTTCTCGAATTTTATGGGTCACGTCGTGAAATGCTTCCATGACCTCTTGTGCTATAGATATCAAAAGATGTGTCACACAACGCATATCAAATAACTCACCATTCTTCAAAAGAGGCCTATTTTGAGATAGCCAGTCCTTAATCTTGAAAACCATAACATCATAAGCAGAACAATCATCAAATGTCATAGAAAACAACTTGCAGTCAATAGCCCAATCAGTCAAACTTTTAATAACGACCTCTGAAAGTATGTCATCATTATAAGATGGATCCAATGTGACGAAGTTAAGCATCTTTTTCTGCAGCCTCCAGTCCATATCAATATAGTTGGCTATCAGGCATATATACTCAGAATTGTCGGGTGAACGCCACATATCAACTGAAAGGTTGATTTTACCATGCAAAAGATGTATTGCCTCGTATACCTTCTGTTTCTCCTTCCCATAGATGGTCATACAGTCAAGTACAGTGGTAGTATTATTATTCACTTCAAACAAAGGCTGAAGATTCTTCACAAATATTTTGAATCCAACATGTTCCACCATGGCCAGGGGATAACCATGCAACATAATCATTCGGGCAAGATCCAACTGACTACGCTCTTGATCAAATTTAGCACTTCCTAAATTGATGGCTTGATTGGTTTCTTCTTTCTTGTGCTCCTGATCAAACTTAAAAGGTATGGAGCTAATGATTTCATCTTTTATTTTCCCTTCGTCATAGCTGACAGTTGTAAGGGCAAGATTACTTTGACCAAGATTACTTTCTTTCCTCTTCTTCTTTGTGGAAAGTATTTGGGAAACATCAAAATTTGATCTCTTCAGACACCGTATCAAATGGTTCCTTAGATGGGTTGTACCGCTATTACTAGATCCACTTAGTTTCTTTTTGCAATGTACACAAACAGCATAGCATGTATCTGCCTTTCTAACTCTTTCGAAGTGATTCCAAACTACAGAAGTCAACCTCTTTGGTTTCTTGGCAGGGATTTCATCCAAGATTTCCATGACTAGGACTTAACATTAGCACATTTTCTGCATCAAGAAACGAAGAAGTTCAGAAGTCAATACAGGGAACTTAAAACAAAGTGAGAGTACATAAGCAAATCTCAATTATTAGCTTGCAAAAACCATTTAAAAAAATAGTCAGGAAATATTTACAACTTGAATTATTGTTATTATCGCACTGACGGAAGGAGTTCATATTTTGCATGAGGTGGTGCACAGCCATTTATGTATGAATTAGATTAACATGATGTTAACAGACCTCAAAACGTTATATGTTTCTTTCAAAGTAACATTTGATCTGATACAGCATTGAGCTGCGACATTTATGGACTATGCTGCTAAATAGAAATTAACTATAATGAATAAATCCAAGTTTAGAGATTTCCAACTCAACCGAAATCCTTCTTGATGTAACCATCATAAATAATGAAATGCGAAATGGATCAAACAATCTTGGATAGGATCCAACAACAAACTCAAAAAGCTGACTTAAAGAACCATGAAGTACCAAGTATTACATTTCGGAGGTTAAGCCCTCGCCCCTGCCACCCTCTCCTTTCTCTCTCCCTATGCTATGCACCCAAGGAATCCCCACACCCCACCCACCCTAAGCCAGATATGGTATATATGTCCTCCTGTGGCCATGCAACATGCAATAAATTCAAATAAAAGTTCAAACAGAGCTATTTGGCCATAATTGGAAAGAAACTGTTGGGAAAATATAAAATGCAACATTCACTACTACTATCATATCACATATATTTTGTTCTATTCCTTACACTAAGAGAGCTACTCTACAGCCATGAATCAAACAATACAACAAAGCTCAATAACATAAGAAGGCCATAAATTTAATGAAAGAACTAAATAGCTGGTTATTCATTCGATCAATTCATCTCTGTAACACGAACATAGTATTTATCAACCAAAAAACATCAACCATTTTTAATTCCCCAGATAATTCGACTAAAACACAAAAAAAAAAAAAAAAAAAATCATAGAATGTAATAAAGACACTCATAAATGAAAATTAACGAAGATAGAATTTTTTGTATTAGGCAAAAAAAAAGTCAGATTAAATCAAGCAAATTGAGACGAATCTAGGGTAAAATGATAGAAATTCGAGCCTGAGAGTAACGAATCCGTTGCAGGTTGACTATGCGGAGAGAGTCCGATCAGAAGATCCGAAAACGAGTCGCGGACTCAAAATTTGGAACATGAATATGGAACCGGATCTAAGTTTGGGTGGTACACACGCTGATGGATCGGGTTTACAATAGTTTGGCATTTTCTCTGTATTAGATATATAACAAACTAGAGTTGGGTTAAAGGTTTGATGGGTTAGGTTTGGATTTGGGGTTTTGAAGGACCTGGTCCTTGAGATAGGCCATAATAAGTTGACTTAAAGGCCGGGTTCCATAAATGAAAAATCTAATAAAATAGGAAAATGTCCTTTATACCCTTTAATCACTAATCCTTTTTTTTTTTTTTTTTTTGTAAGATAGTGTTAAGTTTGTTCAGTAAATTATGTTCAATTTGCTATTTTGATTAATTATTGCGTTAGCTATTGAGGGAGTTTGTCTATTTTGCCATGTTGGATAAAAAAAAATGATAACTACTTTGACTGAAACTGCACTCTTGTCAAGAATTAAAATCAAAATCTCTCAATTACAATTTTCACTTGAACCATTTAAGATTGTGTAGCAATATTACAAGTTAATTTGTAGAAATACTTTATCCACTTGAATACGGTGTATGATGTGGATGCACAAGTCGAGCCGAATCAAAGTTATTTACTCAAAATTGTTATTCACACTCAATAATGTTGTTTTAAAACATTAAAAGTGCAAAACTAGAGTAAAATTACCGTAATAACACCCTTATCATTCCTGTATAAGGATAATTATGTTTACGCTTTTTAAATAAAAGCCCTATTTTGTGTTTAGCTAAGTATACAGAATATTAATAATAACTCTAGATAGTATTAGAGGGAAAAAAATTATTAACAGTATTGTTCAATGTCCATTATCAAACTACTTCAAAAAATTTCGATTTTGGGGTTAAACAGTAAGTTGCATTTAATTTCAATTTGTTTCTCAAGGCAAAGGTTATATTGACAGTCACATCGAGCCAATTTGTTTAATCATACGAGTCATTTACCTACAATTTACATAAACACAAGCTAAGTACTCCCAAATCGGTATGATTGGAATGTTGAACTCGAATGGACACAACTGGATTAACGAAGACAACAAGCTTCTCCTATCTACAAACTCGAAAACCAAGAATTCATGACGACAATCTGAAGATGGTGAAGTGGGGTTAACATAGTAAAACTTGGCACCTTACGAGAACAACTGAGGTCGGGTGCAAGAGAACTGATGTTGCTTTATTGGTGATAGGAGACGGTTCCTTAGAGTCATTGAGGGATTGGCAGCCTCTGATCTGGTTCCTACACCGAAGGCAGGGCGAACACCAGCCATTCTGTTACCAGTATTAATTGGAACTGCCGAATGTCTAGCAGGTGAGCCACTGGAGATGTCGAAGGGCCCTGAGTTGGAACTGTGTTGTCTTGCTGGCCATATTTCCTCCCTTGGGGCTGGAGTTTCAGGAGTGTATGCCGACCAATCTGCGACATATAAGTCAACTAGTATTTTTTTGAAAGAATGCGATGTGAGTAATAATATATATATATTATTCTTACGATCACTATATATATTATTCTTACGATCACTGGCAAGTGTTGTAAACAGAAGAGTGTTACCTTTTCTAGTAGAACCTCTGGTATCCATCATTGCAGCAGGATTTGAGAAGAAATCAAGCCCTGATCTTGAATGAAAATGGTTAGCGGGTTGAATTGCCAACTGCTTCAATGACTCCAATTCGCTTCTTGCTTGATCATACATATCATCAAGTTTTCTCTTTTGTCTAGCAGTGATAACAGCTCGTTTTGAGTTTTCACGTTCCAAATTAATGGAGAATCTGCATGAGCAATGAAATTGGATTAACCTGGATTTCTCAGCAAATTTTTCCTGAAGCTCTTGCTTATCTTTAGACAAGCTCTCTATCTCTTGCTCCAAAATCTGGCACCTCTTTGCCAATTTCTGGTACCCAATATGGATCTGCTCCAATTTCTCTCCGAATTTTTCTTCCATTGTCTCACATTTCTGCTGGCACTGAGCAACTATCCTGTTCATCTTCACTTGCATCTCCAAATCCTTTTGCCCGATGAAAAACATTACACTTCTGTACGAACTCTTCATCACTAGGAGCGCTAAGAAAAATAACAGGACAAATATTTGCTCTAAGATTTTAAAATGTGGAGTTGCCTACACCCATACTTATAAGTAGCGTCCTAAACATTTTCATTTACAGAACTGTATAATTAACTAGATGATAAATCATGGCATGGTGCAAACAGTTCAATTATGGAGGATACATATCTGAGGAGAAATCCCAGCCATTACCGTCTGCAGGAGAGAGTGTCGGACAATTAGCAAGGAGGCTGATACAATCCATTTGAAGTAATAATAATATGAAGACTGAGTTGAGTGGGGCGGATGGAGAGGTCAAGAGATGACTGATAAATTTTTTTCACTTACATTTATCCATTCGTCATTGGGATTGATATCCACAGGTTTCATAAGACTGGCGAGCGAAAGACAATGTCATGTCAAAAACAAGATGGATCATGTAAACGCTGTAAACTAAAGTTATAAAGGACCGTTCCATCAAGAATCAGTTCAAATAAATTCCATTAAATAAAGATATAAGACGGCGACAACATCGGCATTCATCAATAACCACTACATTGCAACAAATTTCAGACTTAACTGCAGGACGGGCAATAGGTTAGTTGCCTAAAAAAAAATAGACCTTAAGCTCCAAAACTCTTGCATCCGACATTTAGAAGCAGGTGAGGCAACAAACATTTAAAGTTCATTATACCTTTTAGATAGCACTTGATCACAGATGGGGCAAGCAGCATCATTGCTGAGAATCTTACTGGCATCTTCAGTGCCTTTCAAAGTAATTAAGGAGATCCTATCCTAATGTATCGAATGTTCACAGTTTGACAAGATTCATAAACTGGAAAATTTTAAATTTAGTTCAGTCATTTGGATACACAAGAGGTGACCGCAGGTGGTGGTGACAGCTTGTCCTTCCAATTCTCGCCAGCATGCATTGCATCTCATTTTAGCCTTCAAAATATTACGAATTTTGTGAATAATGAGGAATATCTGAAGATTATGACATAGAACTTGAGTATTTACTTGGGCAAAGTAAGGATCTGTATCATTTATAAATTATAGACATGATCCACTCAAATTTGCTTCTGAAGGAGCAAACTACAAGTACTGTTTTAACAAAAGCTACAATTGTCTATGAGCCTATGACTATAATGTAAGCAAAAATCTGGAAAAAGATAAAGTGATGAATGAAAAGCAAAATTATCTGAAGATGAGAAAAAACTCGTGACATTAAACTCCAACACACAGCTAAATTAAACTCAATTCAAATCCGCATCTGTTCTATTTCCGACTAATAAATTTAGAGAAGAACGTGAAAGAATAAATATGCTTCACGAGCTTCAGCACAGTTTCCTTACCTGAAAACGGATCAAAATTCTTAAAAAATTCAGGACCTAACTTCTCAGCTCTCTGCAAAATACTGGATCCAAAACCTGAAATTTCAACAAAAAAACAGAATTAATTAAAAATACTCCACGAATATCACGCGATAAATACACGTAAACACGAAATTATAGATAAAATAAACTTAACTATATTCAAATTCCAAGTTCAATCAAGTACGAAAGAATTCCTTGTGTTTATAGCTCTCTCTGAGCGTTAGCTCATATTTATAGGTTCTGTTTTCGGTTCCCAAGATAACGGTAAAATGCGGGGTTTTCCATGTTCTAGTTTCCGATCTTTATCGGAGCGGTTTCAACAATAGACCATGGCCCGACCCGACCCATTTATTAATCATGAAGCTTTAGGTCGCACTTTAGATTTTTTTTTTGAAAATTATATATATATATATATATATATATATATATGTATGTATGCATATGTATATGCATGTATTCATTTTTTTCCCGTTAGGACAAACAATGTAACTGTTGTGTATATTTTAGGTCGAGTATTTGTTATTAAATGTTATTGTATCTTTTATACAGCTAATAATTTAAACAATTTGAGAATCACGTTGACATTGATAGGTGATACCGATGTTGTTTGCTCGTAATAACAAGCACCATAATTTGCATAAAGGATAGATTTATAACCTTTGAAATGGTGGGGTCAATGAATGATTTTTCTCAAGTTTACTATGTATTCTATTAATTATTATTTTCATATAGATATAAGAATTAGTTTATCAAGAGAAAGACAAATAATTTAAGAACATTCGACCGTCAAATTGTAGTGATTATTCTTTAATACATAGAGATTAGGTTAAGGTGCATATATAATTTGTGAATTGATTATATCGTTTTGAGAGTTCTAACGCTTTAATCAATTCAAAAAATTTCATGTGATTCACGCTATTTTGAGAATTATTTCTATTCTTTTGTTTTAAATCAAATTAAAGGTACAACGTTTATTTTACTTCAAATTTGACATTTAATGTTCAATTTGACATTTTCCACCGTAAAAGGACCTCATGCACAAATATTTTAATGTTTCGGGGCTCCAAATTCTAGAAATCTAAGGTTTGGGACCACATCGTCAAAATTTCAAAGGTTAAGGACCCAATGCTACTTACCCTATAAATTTCAGTCCTTTCTATTTTCTCGAACTCCAAAAATATCTTCATTTTGCCAAGTTTCAATTAAAAGAACCAGTAGACATTCTTAAACCCTCTTGGTCCCCCAACCCACCATCCGTTATTCTGGAGTTAATTGTTTTAAAGGTCAATAATCTTAATGGTCTGTTTGATAATCAAAAATGTTCCCGAGAATTAGAAATCGTTTTCCAACTTCCTGTTTTTGCACTGTTTGATGGCCTTTATTTTTCATGGAATCGATTTCCAACCTTTTCCAAGGTACAACCACTTAAAGCATGATTTCGTGAAAATCAATTCCTTTCTATTTGGTAGGAATTGGTTTCCACCTTTTTTTTTTTTAGCAATAGAAATAAATTCTAAGATAAAGTGTAAAAAAATTTATCCATTTAATTGACAAATTCCATGCAAAACAGAGTCAAACGTAAAAATAAAAAATAATTTTTCTATTTTTTTTATTTTTTTTTATTTTTTTTTGGCAATCTAAACATATTTTGTCCCTAATGGTAAAAAAATTTATACATTTAATTGACAATTTGCATGAAAAACAAAACCAAACGTATTATAATAGAAAGGTGAAAAATTATATCAATCAAACACATTTAATTAAATTTTCGGTAAAACAATTTCAGGCAATTCAATTCCCTGGAATCCAATTTCTTTCCACTTATTTTCCACCCTTGCAATCAAACGGATCCTAAAAGATCTATTTGATAAGAAAATATTTTCATGGAGCTAGAAAATCATTTTTTATCTTTTCAAATTTGGCTTGTTTGGTACCAATTATTTTCTTGGCAAAAGTTTTTTCCAACCTACCCCCACGCTCCAATTTTCCTCATTTTCAAAGATTTTTTTTTAAGACAATTGGAAAAAATTCTAGACCCAATGATAAAAAAAAATTATAATTTTTATTAATAATTTTCATGTAAAACAAAGTCAAACGAATAATATTCGGTATTGTAATTTATTATTATTTTTTGGGCAATTGAAACAATTTCTAAACCCAATGGTAAATTTTTTTATCACTTTTATTGAAAATTTTCATGCAAAATAAAGTCAAATGGGCATCAAACTTTCAACATTTTTCAAGTAAAAAATTATACCAATCAGACACAATTAATTACAATTCCAAATAAAACAATTAAATTCTCTATAATTCATTTTCTTTCTACCCAAATTTAACATTTACAATGACATTTAGGGCTTGAAATCCATTATTTTCCATGGAAAATTTCCATTTTCCAATTTTTTTTCATGTTTGATGCCATTTTTTTTCTTGGCAATTGATTTTCTTGGTTTGCCTCACGTGACCAAGTTTTTTTTTTTGTTTTTGAGGAAAATATTTTCCCACCATTTTGATGGTTCTTTTGTTTTCCTCCCTTTTTTTTTTTTTTTTTTTTGTAATATATATATATATATATCACTTTAATTGACAATTTGAATAAAAAAAAGAGTCAAGCGAATGATATTCGATTTTCAACTTTTTTTTTTGACAATCCAAATAAATTCTATCCCCAATTGTAAAAAAAAAATATATCCATTCAATTGACAATTTTCATGAAAAAAAAGTCAAACGAACACTAAAAGATAGAAATTTTCAATATTTTTCAGGTAGAAAATTATATCAATCAAACACAATTATTTGACAATTTCCAGAAAAACAAGTTCCAGACAATTCAATTATTTGTAATTTGTTTTCTTTTCATCAAAATTCCATCTTTGCAATCAAATGGATATTTAATGCTCAAATTGACATTTTTCCACCGTAAAAGGACCTTAGCTTCACGACTTTTATTGGTCACTGAAAATTTAAATGTTTAGTTTTGGTCATTGAATTTGGGTATGTATTTTCGATTGCTCACTGAAATTTAAAATATCGAATTTTAATCACTGAATTTTGAAAAATATTGTACATTACTCACCGTAAACTTGATATTTTTAAAGTTGAACATTTATAATGATGAGTAATGTACAATATTTTTTATTGTTTAGTGGTCAAAATTTAATATTACAAACTTTAATGAGGAGTCGAAGACATCAACCTAAATTTAGTGACTAAAATTCAACATTTTGAACTTTATTAACCACGTGGACCATCGGAACAATTAATTCGCTATTCTGCTATTCATAGATTTTCATTTAACAATCTCACCTACTTTAGGAGATCGAGATTGGAAAAGACGTAGGATGAAGATTCAGTGCAACGCCTGTGAGGTGGCGGAGGCGGTTTTACTGTGTTGCGCCGACGAGGCGGCGCTGTGCAGGTCCTGTGATCAGAAGGTGCACGCCGCCAACAAGCTCGCCAGTAAGCACCAGAGGGTTCTTCTCACTAACTCTTCCAGTCAGATGCCCAAGTGTGACATCTGTCAGGTAATAAATATTTAAGCTTTATGAGTTTTTTGTATTTTGTTTAAGTTAGTTGGATGTTGTGATAAAATTAGCAATATTATATTTTGGGGATATGGTGATCTTTGTGTCTTAACTTGGAATTTACCAATCGCAAGGAGACATTTTTTTTTAAGTCTATTTTTTGTTTCACGTGGCTCCAAAGTCCGAAGTACAATATATATTATAAACTTATGATGGATATGCTCGATTATTTTAATGCTTTTTGCATGGGTGTCTTGATTTTTATTTAGTATACTTTTCTTTTCTTTTCTTTTTTGGGTGCCAGAAGGCAGGGTTTTGCTTATATACTTATCTTTTTGTTCACTAGTAATGAATTATAGCATGTATTCAAGGTGAGGCATATTGGTATATTTTATTTGTTGACGTCATAATTTTGGAGTAGTGGTACTTTTAAATCTAAGGTAGAGTGAAGATAGAATACATGCAATGTCATTTAGTAATTAGTAGCAGGAGAACTAAGGATAATAATGGAGTTACCACAGAAGATTGAATCGCTTTAAAAGTGATTGTTTAAGCCTTTTATGTACCCAAGCCCAATTGTTAGCAAGGAAGGATGAAATGCATACGATTAGAGTGGGGAGGATGAAATGTAGCAGTGCTAGTGGAATTGTATCTGAGAAGAAGATTTCATTTAGTTAAAATGATACGAAGATTTCATTACAGGTCAAGATGTTCATAAGATTAAATGTCACATAAATGAGGATGCTAAAATGGATGTATCTTCCTACTTAGATCCAAGTATCTTGTTCTCAGTTCTCGCTCTGATACTACTGAAAAGGCCATACACACGATATTAAACTGAAGATACAATCGACTTATAATATAACAGAAAATAAAACTTGCAGAAATTAAAGATTGAACACTGAGAATTTTTTGGCCGAAACTCTAGAGGTTTAGTGACCGTTTTAATACTTAATCCCTTATTGAGCATCCATTAAAATGAACATCGCCCGGTTGCACCATAAAGCCTCAAAATGGCAACGAAGGTTACAAAGTTCAACAAATATATAGATACGGTTCCAGTGACTTATCTCTTTCACAAGATCCCACAGATCTGACGAGAATCACACAAGAAACCTCAGATCGCTTTCCAGAAAATTACAGTACAAGAACCCTCTCGTTCTTACTATTTTCACTCAAGAAAATACAAGTATCAAAAGGCCAAAAATATCATACCACGGTAATGAGATGTTCAAGAGAAAACAGATTGAAACCCTAGCCAACGAGAGAAACTCTTTGGAACTCTCTCTATCTCAAAAGCAAAACGAAGAAGTCAAGTCATCCAAATGAACTGGCACCAATGAATATAATCAACACATTCAACATTCCAGATCAAACGGCCAATATTGGGACAGATGTCACCATCCAATTGAAGCACCCCTACTAGAAGAAGCGTGTTTCCACTAATACGTTTTTAACATGAAAATTTAGGGAGCAACAGAACTGGGTTCGAGTCTCAACAGAAGCTAATTTGATCGGGTCATGCTTTGCATCTTGTAAAGAGGGAGGGGTAAACCTAAATCAACTTAGGTTGCGGTGTTGCTAAAGATCTAGTTGTTTTAGATCTCCCAATGGATCTAGCAACAAAGAGAGTGGAATGACGAATATGATTCGTGTAGGGGACTCCTATGTTTATTGGGGATGAGATTTAGTATTTTTGTTGTTGTTTCTGGTCTCTCAAACAAAAAGGAGAATAAAGAGAAGTATTTCTTATGATATTTACAGAGGTTGTAGGATTTTTTCCCCTTATTTCTCGACTATGTACATCACTTGGTTCTCTCCAACAAACTCTTCATAGTTAAAGATAGAGGATTCATTCGAGAAGTATCATCTGTAAAAAGAAAATGATTTGGAGACACCATGGACTTCTACTTATACAAGAAATAATACGTACGGTGATGCTTTGCAAAAGGTTAAAAGCACAACTTTTGATTACAATGATTAATACTGGCTTATGATATAAATTACCGAGTACAAGAAATTGTGCATATTTAAAGTCATTCTGGTTTTCCTTGGTGCATGGCTTTTGTCTGGTATTCTTCAGGTACTTTAAAATATTAACGTGATTGTTTGGGTTGGCCTAGTTAGAATTTATAGCTGATTGATGTCCTTCTGGTTGTATGTTCGTCCTGCAGTAATTTCCTTTTTCATGGCATCTTGTCCTATGGAAACATAGCCTCCTGCTAGGCTCAAGCATATGTCTGCCACAGATGGAGTACAGGATTTAATCTGAAAAGCTTGTATCATGAACCAAGAATCTTCATGCATTGTAATTGATTCGTGTTAAGGATGGCAAGAAGATGCCATTTGTGAGGCTTTTGCATTTCTACTAAAAATCTCTGTTCTAGTCAAACTGCTGTAACTAGCCCCTGATATTCCTTTTTTTTTAATCTCCTGGGAGGGTGTTGATATGGGACCGAAGCGCATCTATGCAGTGCATGTAGTAAACGCTGGTTTGAAATAGGAGAATCTATTGCTTTTATCTCAGCATTTATCAATTAGTGAGGTAGGCTAAGAATTATGAAGTATTTTCTTTAGTCCATGCTGAATATCAGAATTTCCATGTTATGCCATCAGATCACATGCAAATTCAAGCTTCAAATAAGCTACACCTCCATCTATTCATGGTAAGGTGCAATTGACCAAACTGCGTATTATTTTCGTCTTAGGGCTTTTATAGAGGGTGATTTCTGATTGATAATGTGACACCTGTGTTATGTTTATTCACAGAGCTGTTATGTATCTTGTCTCATTTCAATCATACAATACATGTAGATATCTTTAGGCATCAAACTATCTTTTCCAAGCATTTGTTTTTTCATGTCATTATCTTGTGTCAGATCTGCTGAAATTCTACGAAAGTTACACTATAACAAGTTACCTGGACATTGTACCATTTAGCACTTGAAGTGTTTTATTATCTCTAATTTGGTAAACTACAAAAGTTTTCATGGTCAGGAAATTTAGTTTTTCAAGGAAGATTCTTTTAGGGCTTGTTTCATACGTTGGATTTTCCATGGAAGATGGAAATTAAATTCCATTTTTCACATTTTTGACTGTTTGATAGGCAAAAATTTTCAAGCAAATGTTTTGAGGAATTCGTTTTCCCATGGGTTTGGTTAGGGGTGTCAGTGTCAACGAGTCAAGCCGAGTCGGTTCGTGGGTCGGAATTTGAGGTTCGGGCTCATCTCGGGCCAGATCTACGGGCTTTTTTGTGAGCTCGAGCCGAGCTTTTGCTCACTAAGGAAAAAAGGCTCGGCTCGAGCTTTTGGATCAGGCTTTTTCCGAGCCGGGCTAGGCCGGCCGTTTTTCCTCTCTTTTATCAATTTTTTTAAAATTTTTTATATATTTTAAAAGTTCGAGCCGAGCTGGGCTCGACCCGTTTCCCAAAAAGAGGGCTCAGCTCAACCGAGCCTGGTTCGGGCTTTTTGAGGGCCGAGCCCGTGAGCTTTTTTGCCAAACGATTTGGTGGTTTATGGTTTTTTATGCAATTTTTTTTTTGGCAATTAAAACAAATCCTATACCTTTAATTGACAATTTTCATGAAAAACAAAACCAAATGAACACCAAAAGATAGTTTCAACATTCCAGGTGGAAAAGTATACCAATCAAACACAATTAATTGACAATTCTCAGTAAAATAAGTTCTAGACAATTCAATTCTCTGAAATTCGTTTTCTTTCCACCCAAATTTCATTTTTGCAATCAAACGGACCCTTAGTTTATTGTTTCATACTGGATACCAGATGTGGGCTTTCAATTTGAGCTTGACCACCTTAGTCTTGTTCTCTTGTGGTAATATTGTTGGACAGAACCCATAAGTGTCAATTTCCTTATTAGGGATTTGATCTTCTTCCTACATTTTTGCAGGAAACATTTGGTTATTTCTTTTGCCTAGAGGATCGAGCTTTACTTTGCAGGAAGTGTGATATTGCTATACACACAGCAAACCCTTTGGTGTCTGCTCACAAAAGGTTTTTACTTACCGGTGTTAAAGTAGGCCTTGAAGCTGCAGAACCTGGTCCGTCTATGTCCTTGGGGAAGTCCCTCTGTAATGAGAAAACCTCGGAAACAGAGTCTCGTCCACTTCAGAAGTGGACCACCCCTGTGTCATTGACTGTTCAACATGTCAAAGCTTTACCTCTCCAAGCCAATGGTGGTGAGGGTTTTATATCATCAAAGTTACCTTCTGCTGGAGGTTCAGCAACTGGAGTTTCCCAATGGCAGCTAGATGATTTTCTTGATCTTGGTGATTTCGATCAGAACTATCATTTCATGGATAATGGCTCATCCAAGGTATGATGTGAGTCGTAAATTCCATCAATATATGTTGGTCGTTTTTTAATTTTCACTGGCTTTGATTTTCCCTCTCCAAATATTCCGTAAACACGAAGTTCATGTCCTGGGCAGGGACAGCAAAACCCCAACTTTTTTTTTTTTTTTGGTTAATGTACAATTCAGGATTGTATTTATCCCGCCTAACCAAGATTTGGAAATTTTTAAAGATAAATCAAGTCATCAACGAAAGGGATTTGATCCTCAATAGAAACAACTCATAGAATAGATTAGCAATCAAATGCTTTAGTCCATGCAGCCATCCCCCGTTCGAAAAACTAATTGACACATTGTAATGTAAGGGGTCTTTCTCCATTCTATCATTTGAGCAACAAATCAGGAATTTCTTTATCTAAAGAAGGGGTCGAACTCACCTACAGGAAAAAAGAAAGAAAGAAATAAAAATTTCAGTGCAATGATTTCGAGAGAGGATTGAATCCTCTCTATCCATCCAGCTCCCCTACCAAAAGGGGAAAAAAATGTATGCAACCCTTCCCTGTGGCTTTGTGCCCATGCACCTGCACACGTATTGTCGAATTTCATATGAAGCTGCATTTACTTTTGTAAATTCCATGAACTTGATTTCTGGCTCGAGGCAAAGTTGAAAACCGGAAAGAATCATTTAGCTTATCGATATGGTTTGATTTTTAAGTATCATTTCTGCAAGGTAGTGGTGAAGCTGGTGTGGTTAAGGATTTTGATCGATGATAATTTTAAATGGTTTTTTCTAGTATAGGCTTGCTTGGGCACTAAATCTTGGAGCTGTGATAGGAAGAACTCGATATATTATCCGCTGAATACACAGTAGATTTATTTTCTGACAAGACCAGTCACAACCTTTCAAATTTGAGATTGGTCAGTTTCAGTTGGGGCTGTCGTGGGGAACAGACGGAGGCGTATATTCCTTTGTGGGGTTGGTAAATTGCCTTTGAGTTCTGAAGCAAAAGTGGAGAATGAACCGCCAAAACTGTGACGAACTATTGATGTACTGCTGATTTATTGGCTTATTTCCTTCTGTGGAACAATAGTCTATATCAATTTTAGAAGCATTAAATACTTAGTTGCAATTGTTTTGTGAATTTAATGTTCACCAACCTTAATTTATGTCTTCTGTTTCGATAATCCTATCAGGCTGATAGCGGGAAGCAAGGATCAGATCGCTCCTCAAGTTTTCAAGCCGCAGTTGGAGAATTGGATGGTGATGAGCATTTCGGGCCGGCGCCAGATGCATTTTTTACGGTGCCACAGATCCTTTCTCCACCTACATCATCGGGACTTTACTGGACTAAAAACTACCAGAAGCCATCTGATTCTGCTGTATTTGTGCCTGACATAAGTTCTCCCTTGCGAAACTTCCAACACCATCCTCAGTTGCATGGTACTACCTCAAAACGGAGAAAGCAATTCTGAGTTGTGCTCCAAGCGTTTTACCTGCGAAATGGTTTGGATCCAGGCCGTGCTATTATCCTAAAGGTCCCTTGTTTATTGAGCTTGATTAATTTGAGCAGCTAGCTGTGGGAGAACATTTACTTCTCTCTTGTATGTAGGTTTGTTTCATCGTGCGAGTTTTCAATAGTCGTCTTTCTCGTATATAGGTTTGTTTCAATTTGCGTCAAACTCGTCTGGAGAGTGTACTGAAGATTATCATCATGCAATGAAAATGTCACCCTTTGTTGCTTCTACGGGACATACTACTCTAAAACAGAAACAAAAGAAAACATAAAATACAAAGTATGAAGATGGAAATTGATAATTTGCTCTGCGAATAATGTAAATGCCATGCTAAATTTGTACCATTAGGCTACAAGTTATGAAATTTACAGATGAATATCTGATGTTACACTAGGAGAGTTAAAGAATCATCAAATCATGCAATGTTTTTCGTATGACAACGGAGAATCTGAGATTGAGTGGCACATTTGTATCCTTTGCTCTTCCTTTTTCCTTTTTCGATACATATAATTGACAGGCATGATTTCATGGACTTGCAGCCAGGAAATTGTGCTAGCAGACTAATTTTGCAAACTACGCATGCCAGCTTTGTAGAACTATTTGCTGAATGAGGACTGCTAAAATGCTTCCCATAGATATGTTGATGACATTAACAACATCGTTGTTGAGCTGCAAATTAAGAAAGAGAATGGGAAGGTGAAACAAGGATAATAAAAGCACGAGTTAAAATGGTAATTAGACATGCTCAATTCACTTGCAAGCAAGCTTATACATAAGGAGAAAGGAAGAGATGTTTGCTCGACTATGAAAAGTGCCAGTATGGCATCCATCTTTAGAAACAAAATAATAGGAATGCATGAAAATGGGTAGTTTAAAGTAATCACTAACCCATTGGAATCCTTCTTTCTCTTGGAGGGCAGCACCTATAATACTCTCACCAAGGTTAGCAATCTGGGAAGCAACAATGCATATGATGGCTTCGAGTACGTTTACCTGTTGCAGCGTAGTTTATTGATTAGCCATATCCAAAGTCGTAGTTGAAATGTATTCCAAACATATGTAATCTTTCACAACAAAAGGAAATTGTCTCATTTCATAATGATTCTGCATCAAGAAAGAAACTCCCGTGCTCTTTTTGTGCATCCCTTGTATCTAAATAGCACACTTCTAAATGGTTCAATCATATATATATATATATATATATATATATATTTTGAATTTATCTACTTGTACTGTTGTACATAGAGATTGGTACATAGAGGTGTCCACACCCTCACATGGTACGGGGTCCATCCGAATAAAATAATAGAGTAGACCCCACCCATGTGAGGGTGTGGATACCTCTATGTACCAATCTCTATGTACATTTAGCACAACCCATATTTTTTTTTATAACCGTGAATATTCGGACAGCTTACACGCACCTCGATTAATGTAACAGACCCTGAAGTTTACAGTCACATACTCACCTCAGTGGTTCTGAGAGAACTCGAACTGGTGACCATTGGGAGCAAACCCAAGACCTGACCAATTGAGTTACCCTTTAGAGTTCTAAATGGTTCAATCATATTCATCTATCCCCAGTCGTCTTTGTATACTTAACAATTCGATTGCTTTATTTTTATTAGGTTTGTGTTATAAATTTTATCACAAAAGCAAATTAAGAATTACGGTACTAAGAATACATGGAGGAATTGACCAATCCTTCATAATTTGATAAGAGAAGGGGAGCAAATCCTACCTCACCCATTAGACAACCAATAGAAGCAAGAAGCATAGAAGCTAGAAGTCCAGCGAGAGTTCCCTCAACGCTAACTGCCCCTTCCGTTCCCCTTGGAACTATCTTGAATGTTGTGACTAAATAACTGCAAAGACAATAATAATATTCGAGTTAACTAAATCAAAACACTAGCTCTGGCTAGGACAATAACCATTCAAGACAGAGCTCTAGTAATCAAAAGATGTAGTTCTTTCATTTTGTGGGGGTCAAGTAAAAGGGAAACAAAGACTATCACTATAAGAATCAAGAATGGAGTTAATTTCTGCATAAGAATGGCTGATGGGACTATTGAAGTATGAGTAATACTGACGTCGTTTTGCCGTAGGCCTTCCCTATCTCACTTGAGACTGTATCACTTAGTTTCGTACAGAAGCTGGCAACAAATCCGAGTTCCCAAATGTGAGCAAATGCCTCACCACCAATCCCATAGATGGACAGGAAAGCACAAAAACAGCCAGCGGCACTCGAACCAATCACACTTCCTGGCCCTCTTCTTCCTTTCCTCTTCTCTGCAACCCCTTGTGCCTCCTTTTGAACCATTTTCACCTTGGTCGCTGCTGCCCTGGCAATTTTCCCAATTAGCTCTCAATCTTATTTTCAACCACACAATATTCCATGAAAAAATATTACGCGTAAATAAAAAAAAAATTCCTTTTTTTCGACGACTCATTTTTCAAAAAAACACTATTCCGCCCATTTTCATTTCCAAAAAATGGGGCCAAACGGGGACTTAATCGAATCATATTTCTAACTAAAAAATACTCAAAATTTCTGAAATCCAGAACTTTAGCCATTTTTCATCATCTTCGTTTTCTTTAAACATCCACCAAAATCAAACACATGGAAACCAACAACAAAAAGAAACAAATTCAAAATAAGATTTCTTTGCTTTCCAAAGATCAGTTCACTCAGCATTATGATCTTACAGTACTGTACAACACTAATCATACAAGTTCAATCGATCAAAAACTATTTATACACTTCCAACTCCAATACCCATTATCAAAATTAATAAAAATACAAAGTAGATCGAGAAAAATTAAGCTTACAATGACAAAGTAGGTAGCCACAAGAAGGAACGCAGAAGGGCCAAAAGCCCGCCAAGTGAGAGTACCAAGCAAGAAAGCAGCCCCAATGCCGGGAAGAGATAATCCAGATACCAGAAGAGGAGAGCCCAGAAGAAAGATCACAAGATTGCTGAGGATGGCAGATTGCCACGTGGGCGGCGATAATTGGACCAGATAGATGGCCTGTTGAATCAGGCTTGGATCAAGATCAGTTCCTGCTGCTTGGGTATGAGTTCTAATTGACATTTTGTTCTTGAATTTGAGGGAGGGTTTGGATTTAGGGTTTGAAATTGAGGGGAAAATGAGGGATTTTGAAATGGGGTTTTGGAATCTGGGAATAAAATGTGAGAGCTTTGGAGAGAGAAAGATTGGAGTTGACTGAAAAGTTGCCATTTTTAAAATTCAGTAGGACTTTGCTTTGGCGAGGAAGAAACCTCTTCTTCAGAAGGCAAATTGGTTGGTACAATAATAAATTACGGAAATGCTACACGAACATAACCGTTGACATAACGATTGATACCCCTCTCACACATGAGAGGAAAATATTATTTTATTCAAGTAGGACCTATACACCCATGTAAAGGAGATGTTTACCATTATGTTAAGCATTATGTTCGTTTAACATTATTCAATAAATTAACCATGTTTTTTCTAGGGGAAAAAAAAAAGTTTCATCATGAATAAGTATAAAGTTTGATGGCTGTGTGTAGACAAAGAAATCGATGGAATAATATTTGGGAAAAATTCATACTCAAGTTGTCAAGTTTACGTCAATTCAAAAATCAGGTACAAAGTTTAAAAATTCAAAAATCAGGTATATATATATATATATATAATTAATTAATTATATTTATTAATTAAATATAATAAAATCACATTATTCGATTAATGGTCACAGATACCCAATTAAGGTCACAATTTATTTATTGGTCACATATTATCAAATTGATTAGTCACATATTATTTCGGAGTCACAATTCAAAAATTTTACAGGTCACAGTTTATTTCGAAGTCACAAATTATCGATTACAATTTATTTCAAGGTCACAGATTTTCAAATTAGGTAGTCACAAATCTTTTTTCAGTCATATATTATCAAATTTTTAGATCACATTTGAGTCTTTGGTCACATATAAACAAATAATTGGTCACAGACACTCTTCATCTCATCCCGTCACTTGCGGCGACCGTCGCCACCTCCACCGCCACAAGCACCACGGCCACCACCACCAATACCACCGAACTCACAACTCACACCACCACCATCGAACTCACAACTCACACCACCACCATCGCCGCATCCAGCTATACCACCATCTTACAGCCATCGATCTGAAAAAGAGACCTTAACTCCAGTACCACCAACAGATCGATCATCTCTACCACCTGCACCAACGATCCAGATCCCAGATGCACCAACACCTCACCACCACAGCCACATCCCAGATCCACCAACACCTCACCAGATCTACCAACACCTCACCAGATCCACAACATCCCAAATCCACCAACACCACATCCTAGATCCACCACCACCAACATCAACAACACTAACAGAACCACCATCGCCCAATCCCCAGCACCACCATCACCATAATCCCCAAATCGCCCCCCATCCAATCATTGTCGCTACCTCCTCCACCGTCACAACCACCACCACCACCACCAACACCACAGTCACCAACATCACCTCATCACTATCACCACCACCACCACCCACACAGAGAATCCAAAGCAGCAGCGCCGACTTTGCAAGCACCACTGTGCAACGACGCTTACAGCCATCGCTACTGCTCAAAGCAGCTGTCGGAGGCAGTGAGCAGCATCATCACGGCATCCCCACCCAAAAAAATCCCTAAAACAGCAGCTGCCGACACACCAGAAGCATCACCACTGCTACAGCACCGACGCTCATGCCTCGTGCAACGCTGCTAAACCCGACGTCGCTACTGTTGAGAGAGGAGAGAGAAGAGGCGTTATAACGTAGAGAGAGAGAGAGAAACGAGAAGCTGTGGAAATGGATTTTGAATTAAGGTTCGAAAATGATGGAGGTATTTATTAATACTTGATTTGTGAATAGTAAAGTTTGGTCCCTGATTTTTGAATTTCAATCTTTAAACACCTGAAATTTTGTAATTTCCTCATAATATTTTGATAAGTTAGTGATTATTTAAATAAATTTTAAAGTTCCACTATAATCACAAAATATTAAAGAAAGCTCAATTGTGAATTTAAGAAAATTTTAAAATTTAATAGCAACTAGAAAATATACGTAAAAGTTTAATCTTGGACGAAACTCGAAACCATTGAACAAAGAATAAATTAAATAAAATATTTTGTAGAAGTTAAGAAAAGTTTGTAAAAATATAAGTTGATTTTATGCCTTAAATAGGAAGAATATTTTTATAAAAATAACATTTGCTAATTTAAATATTTTATGAGAAAAAATACAAAAATAAAAAAATCACTACAAAATTCAAAATTTCAAGAACTGTAAGGTGTTTACATAAAAATATTTTTGAAAGTTTCAAATTGAAAATTTCCTCATACAAGGTTCAGCAAAGCCAGCAAAATATATCATTGACTAGGAATGTCCCTTCTCAAAAGTCAAAGGTATCGATGGTTTAGTTGAAAGGGATGGTGAAATTTTTATCTGTAATTCAGTTCGAGTGAGGTAGAGCAAATTGTGCTCGCCAAAAAATGCTTGTGTCTAAATTTTTACACGGTTATGTGACCGAGGCTTATTTGGGGTTGGGGCGGTACTTCAAGATCACTTTTGTATAGTAGTATCATGTTTCTAGACATTATTTCTCCGGATGCAAAATCTTTAGCCCTCAAATAGGGACTCAATTTTGCAATGAGAGGGTGCTATAGATTGTTATGGTTGAATCTCCTGACTTATTCACAATTTAAAATTCTTAGACATTTTCACTATGAACGCTTTATTAATTTATGATAGTGTAGCTCTATTTACAGAGATGTGTGGATCGTAATATTCTATAACTGGACATAGAAATAGAATAACACGTGTGCTTGCTTATTTCACTACTAATTCTTGAACCAATTGCAATTGGCACTGTTGGGTTTTGATACCCAATAAATTTTCCGGACGATGATGTAAACTCGATTTTATATTCAGTCGACTTTAGCCAAATAACTGAACGTTGGATTGACACCACTGCTGAAATGCCCTGACCCTAGAATTTATTTGGGTCGTTCGAAGTAGCCTAATTAATTAGAGCTGCTCATGACCCGTTTTCCACCTACTTGGACGGCTCACTAATTGGAGGCCAATTTATCTTGTATCCCACCTTTGATACTAATTTGACCCAATTAGTGTGACCTAACCTAACTTACCTTATTTAATTGGATTGGGCTATATGAATAATTGGTCTCTCTTTCTCTCCGACACCCCACGCCGTTATTCTCTCTTTTCTCTCTGTGAGTTCTCCCTTCGTGCTCCTTGCTATTGTGCATCTGCTGTGTGCAACCATATTATCTTCCTCTCTTTGTGAGTGTCCTTGTGTGGGTGAGGATTGTGGGTACCTAGTGTAGCAACCGTAGGTGGAGAATAGTGGGTGGAAATGGTCGGTTGATGATTCTTGGTGGTGTCAATCAGTTGGAGTAAACCGAGCCCGGGTTTACCTGCGTGGTGGTCGATATTTTGCTCTACATCTGGTATCAGAGCGGGTTGGTGTTCCCCCGGCCAGAAATCGACAGAAAGGAAGGTAGAAGTTAGCGGGTCGCGAGTTCTTCAAAGGGCCGAACCTGCAATCCCAAATTCCTGCCAACCAAGTGACGACCCGGTGAGACCAACACCGGAATTGTACTCTGTAGGTGCTGGGCTTCCTCTATAGGGGGGAGATTTGCAAAAAATTCGACCAAAATCGCGAAGGTAACGCGATTTTCTTCAAGTGACCGAATCGAAAAACTTGCAATTCCGGCCAAAGTACAACTCCGGTGGAAGAACAGAGACCGGCATTGGACTCAACAGGTCGAGGCGCCTCCAGTGGTGAAGCGCGTTCTCCGGCGACGGCGCGGGGCGCGTGCGGCGTCCCTCCAGCGAGCTCTTTTCAGGCAGTACCCTTAATTTTACCTGCTGAACGTACTGATAACTTCTGTTTAGTGTTTCAGGTTACACAGAAAAAGTTGGACGATTTTGCCCCTGGACAGTTGCCTGCATTGCAGTCTGCATCAGTTGCTGATTGCGTTGATACATTTGTTGAACCTCTAGGGCGAATAGTGGTGGCCCTAAGGCAGCAAATTCACATCTCTCGTAAATTACGGACTCAGAAACGTCCGCTCTGGTAAATTGGCTGAATCCTTTATATTATCGCACTAGCATATCATCGTGTGGGGTGATCATTAGGTTTGGGGGTTACCATTGCTTGTGCTAGAATTTAGGATTACTTGCCCTTGCTTGACGATTTTGTATCTCAACTTTTGATAGAATTGGTCTATTGTGCTGTGTGATATAATTGTCGCTATTTGGAATCTTCTGTGATTGTATATACCTGTTTTGTTGCATTGTCAATTCCGCTGCGTTGTTATTTCCGTTAGAATACCTAGACCTTACCTGTTCGAACATTCTCTTGATCTGAGACCTCACGAGTCTTACGAAACCCTGAGAATCTAGAACGGAGTATATTGTCTGTGACCCTAGGACTACTTTGTGTGGTTTGTCTTTGTGATTGTGATTCTGTGATTTTTTGATTAGTTCATAAAATGATAAGTCACAACTTTGATTCGGGAATTTTTAATGGAAAAAGGTGATTTTTCAATCTAGCAACAAAAAATGAGGGGTATTTTGATCCAACAAAAAGTTTCAAAAGCCATTGATGACAATTTTTCAGCTGATTTTTCAAAAGAACAAAAAGAAGAAGTCGATGAGCTTGCTTATACTTCAATAATCTTACACTTGCCTGATATTGTTTTAAGAAAGGTGGGTAAACTAAAAACCACCAAAGAACTTTGCGAAAAATTGGAAGAATTATATTTGCTTAAGTCTAACCCGAATAAGCTTTACTTACTTGAACGTTTTTTCAGTTTTAAAATGGATCCCTCAAAGGATCTTGAAGACAATTTAGACATTTTTAACAAACTTGTTCAAGATATTGTTAATTGTGGTGAGAAAGTGTATGAAACTTACAAAGCTATAATCCTACTGAATTCTATGCCTGAATCATATAGAGAGGTAAAAAATACTATTAAGTATGGTAGGGACACTTTGACGCCTGAAATTGTCGCCGACTCACTTAGAAGTAAGGAGATGAAACTTAGAGCTGAAAAAGAGGATAAGAAGAGTGGTGAGTTGCTTATGATGAGGAATATGATGAAATTTAAGCAAATGAATTTGGGTAGAGCACAAGACAATAGTGATTCGAGTAGTGACTCGAGTGATGAGGATTGTAAGAAGAAGGGTAAAGGATGAGACAAGTCTAATGGTAGAAGGTGCTTTAGTTGTGGTAGAATTGGATACTTTATTAGGGACTGTCCTGAGAATAACGATAAGCAGAGGGGTAGGATGAGAGATGAGGCGAATGTGGCTATGGGGTCGAGTGATGACTCTAGTGAGGTTTATTGAGAGTAAACCTAGTTACTGCATTGCATCTGTGTGCAATCCTTTCTGCATGTGTGTGAGTGCTTGATTCTGTTGCATGTTGTATGTTACACTTTCAATGTGTTTGATGTGTGTAATTGCATGAATCAATGTGACTCGTATACTTGGTGTATGTGTTAGCATGCATAGTGGGTTGGTGATGCATTAGCAGTAAGTGTGTGTGTGTTGGATGTCTATTGGTGATGTGGAGTATAGATGCCTAGGGGTACATTGTGGTTTGTACCGGGGGATGTGGAGACATTTGGATCACGAGTGGAGATGTGATCAAATGTCTAGAATCCTTTATAAGAAAGAGACCCTGATCAGGTGGAGTGTGAGAGAGGACACTTCTATCACTTCTGTTAGGTGGAGCCCCATTATCCACGTAGTTTGGGAGAAGTGATGAGGTGATAAAGGATTATCCCAAGAACTTAGGATCTATTGTGACTTACCAGTTAGACATGTGTTGAGTGATTAGTTTAGTGAGCATAGTGGAGCGATGAGTGGAGATATGTGTTCTCGAGGTGGGAGTAACACGGAATGGGATATGATAAGTGTGGTGAGATCTTTTTCATGTGGTCATTTATGCATTTGTTGCATATGTGTTGACCTATTGATTAACTGGGTGTTAATCTGTTGTTCTGTGTGAACGTATTTGAAAAAGATCTATGTGTTATCCTATAGTATATCGACATCGCATGTTTTATTTGCTCTTGACTGTCACTGTGATTATCTGCTTCTACTTGGGTGTTCTTGGCCTTAGCCCTGGTGAGTATATGGAGCAGGTATGGTATGTGTTTCAGGTTGAAAACATGAGGTAAGGTATGTGATCCCAATTTTACCGTTTGCTTTGATTAGGCAAGTATGAACTGTGTCTTTTGATTGCTTGCAGGTTTATTGGGCATCAAGGTGGAGATTTGTTGGGTTTTAATACCCAATAAATCCCCCGGGCGATGATGTAAACTCAATTTTATATTCAGTCGGCTTTAGCCAAATGACTGAACGTTGGATTGACACCACTGTTGAAATGCCCTGACCCTAGAATTTATTTGGGTCGTTCGAAGTAGTCTAATTAATTAGAGCTGCTCATAGCCCGTTCTCCACCTACTTGGACGGCTCACTAATTGGAGGCTCATTTATCTTGTATCCCACCTTTGGTACTAATTGGGCCTTGACCCAATTAGTGTGACCTAACCTAACTTACCTTATTTACTTGGACTTGGGCTATATGAATAATTGGTCTCTCTTTCTCTCCCACACCCCACGCCGTTATTCTCTCTTTTCTCTCTGTGAGTTCTCCCTTCGTGCTCCTTGCTACTGTGCCTATGCTGTGTGCAACCATATTATCTTCCTCTCTTTGTGAGTGTCCCTGTGTGGGTGAGGATTGTGGGTACTTAGTGTAGCAACCGTAGGTGGAGAATATTGGGTGGAAATGGTCGGTTGGTGATTCTTGGTGGTGTCAATCGGTTGGAATAAACTGAGCCCGGGTTTACCTGCGTGGTGGTCGATATTTTGCTCTACAGGCACGATTGTATTTCTTTCTTCATCAAGCTAGTAGTTCACGACAATTTGTTATGAAGAAAATTGGTCTTTTTGTTTCATAAAAATAATATCTTATTTTCAAGTGTGATATTCAGTTATTATAAGTAATATTTTTCAAAAATCATTGAATATCGTATATTTCTACTTGAAATTAAAAACAAATCACATATTTTGATACTAGACTTGTAGTTTTAAGCATTGCTCTAAAAGGCGCGTCTAGGCTGCGCCTTGACGTGATGCGTGTTAGAAACGTCAAGCGCTCTCTATTTAGCAGTCAACGGAAATCGTTGACTACTAATGCGCTCCTAGGTGTGCAGGGTCGGACCTGTGTTTCGCGAGACCTGAGGCAAATTTCAAAATTTGGGCCCCTAAATCGAGGCAAGCAAGCAATTTTTTTCACTTATCATTTGTTTAACTTCATTCATAGTACTAGCAAACCTAGATTCTCTATAATCTTTGAGAAACAAAATAAGTGACTGTAAAACCTTGATAGTTTCATCAATATCGATATTTTCGGCTTGAAAAAATTTACTCACAATATTGATTGCATGCAACAACTTATACCAAATTACGATGTCAAGCAAGATTTCATAGCACAAAAAAATTAATTCCTAGATAGCTTGTTTTTTCCTCTATCCACATATTCAGTCCTACGACTACAATATCCCTTTGCGAAATTTTCTATGAAATTTTAAATACGGTAACCTGATTTTCATCAATCAATTTTCAAACCTTGAATATCTATATGTAAAAGCCTCAAGAACAAGAACCTTCTTCCCTCTAAAAGAATAATTTTTTCAAAATCCATAAATAGTTATGCAAAAACCTAATATCAACTATAAATCGTAAAACTCTATTGGCAAGATCAATTATTACAGAGAAATCTTATATCTTGATTCTTGAATACTAGATATAGTAAAACAATATTGACCTTGCGAATCAAAAATGAGAGAAAACAAATCATAAATTAAAGCAATAGTGACCTTAGGTGTCTGCATCTGATTTCGACTACTGACGGTGACAGAGAAGAAACTACAAAAATAAGCTGAAATTTCTTGACTTTTGCTTTGAAGAGAGAGTGTGAATGAGTCTAGAGATTTTTTCCTTTTGCTGCGTACTCTAGATTTGATTTCTGGGATTGGGCTAAAAGTTTTGATTTCTATAGTGGGTTTTACACCCAAAAAAAAAAAAAAAAAAAAAAAAAAAGGGAAATAAATTTTTTTTGGGCCCCTTAAAAATCAGGGCCTAAGGCGGAGGCCTCTTAGGCCTCTCCTCAAGTCCGGCCCTGTAGGTGTGAGTATACGTGTCTAGACGTGCATTATTATTTTGTTTTTAAAATTTTTTTAAAATTTTTTAAAGTTGATATCTTCACTTTGTCTATCATAAATTCAAAACAACCGCTTGAAGCCTTGAACAAAAGAAAACTTTCAAAACTTTCTATCTATTTACCATTTAATATTTACATTTGAAACTTATCATCTTATTGCAAATGTATAAAATTCCTATAAATTTATTTTAAATATTTGATAGATATTATTTTTTATTATTAAATGACTTTTTAAAGTTCCTAGCTCGTCTAACTCATAGCTTGGCCTCCACGCATCATCAAGTATTTCGTCATTTAGAACACTGGTTTTAAGCATAGAGAAAATCAGTAACTTATTTGTGGTAAAAGTCACTTATAAGCCGATAAGTAAAAAGTTTCAAGCATAGCCTTAACTCGCTTCATATGCGCCTTATCCTCTGTCTGCTGCTCTTTTATCCCCACTTTGCTCGTTGCCTGCTTCAGTTTCACAATTGGAGGGGAAAATATTGAGGAGCAAACGAGAAGCTTATCAATGGCTATGGCGGTACAATGCGCCTCTTCAACTTCACTATTGCTAACTGAATCCTCACAGAAATCCTTTTCCTCTTCTTTGAAGAAAACCCCATTTCTCGGATTCTCACTTGCTGCTACATCCAAGCCGTCCATTTCCTTCCTTAAAGCCAATCGAACAACCAAAATTTCCTGCCAAGATAAAACCGTTTCGGTCCCAGTCGACCAGCGTTGGATGTTTGAAGATACCGGATTCAATGGCCCGGTATGGGAAAAAAAAATCCTCAATTCGTTTGTATTTTGCTTTCATTTTTCTTTTTAATAATGTTCTGTTTTTAGTTTTCTTTTCCCGGGTTGTTTGGTGGTGGGGGTACTGCACTTACATTTTCTTTTAGCTGATTGCTGAAGATAAGTTCATGCATTGACATTGTTGAGTATCCATACTTCTTAAAGTTTCAATGTTAGTTTCTGCTTGCAGTTGCAGGGGGTGGGGAGATTGTGAACTTGTTTTTAATATATAGATAGTAGAGATGATTGTTATTGGAAGTTACAAACTTGCAGGTAGCTTATCATTTTTCTGAAATAGAGTAGATGGTTAAAAAGGACTAGTCAATTTGGAAGTTCTTATGACGTGCTGGGCTATTAAAGGGGGTTGAAAACTTGGCATCATGTTTGCATCAAATGATATCAAATATTTTCCGTTACACCCAAAACAGCTAAAGAGATCTTGTAAAATATGGAAAACGAAACCTTGTTCTGGTATTCGAAGTGTTGGAGTAATACAAAGGGTGGAATTTAGCAAGTTTCACTTCTTGTCTAACATCCTTTTCGTAACTGTCAGTTCACCTAGTGGGTTGGAATTAGCGAGTCTAGTCATTAGTTTGTTTTGTTTTGTTTTCATGAAATTATAAAAGTTTTGGTGCATCTTTACATCTTTCAATCAATTTTCATACATTATGCTGTTTAAAACCTGTGTAAAATTCTATGCAAACTTAATCCAATTTAATTGTTGACCTTCATTTCAGTCACCTCGACAAGGTATTTGGCCTACCAACTGCCGGCTCGAGTGGGGGAACAGTATCCAGTTACTGCTACCCCATCCCAACACGACAAGAAACCAAAATTTACAATGAAGCAAAGAGGAATGCAACATCAGGACACCGACTTTAACTCCATAGAATGGAACAACAAAATGAACTATCTATACTTAATATTCCATTATAATTGGCTTGGCTGTATGAAGCCATCTGGAGTCGAAAACCAGAACTCAAAGGATATTAGTATATTTTGAATGAAAAAGAGTCTCCCTATCTTTCTTCTGTGTATCTCAGTTCTGTTATGAGCTAAATATATCGTTATTGCAGATTAAAACTAAAACTATAAAGTTATAGAAACTGACAGAACAAAAGCCTTCAGTGGTGAACGAAAATTATGTGGTAAGTATGACGCCGTATATGTTTGAATAATTAATCCTGAGCACATTATATGATGTATTTGGCAATAGATTACAAGGAATTTGACTTCCTTTACATTTGTGTTCAACATGCTGGGGTGAAGTGTTTGCTCTGTTTCGCGTGAAGGCAAGCACCGCGTCTAGTGCATTTTCCACTTTAAGATGTAAACGCTTGGTACACAACATTTATCAGCTGAATCTGGGCTGAAATATGCATTATTTTTCCTTATAATTCACTAAGTCTGTATCATATTGTTCTACGCTTAATAGTCTATCACCAAATATGCTTTTGAGTTTTGACTGGTGTCTCCTGTATTAACTGGATTTTATTCATTTTTGTCTCTGGTTTTAAGATTCTACCTGTAGTTATTTTTTGCTCATGCCACTGTTTCTTTTCCTTGAACTTCTGTGAAGCTCGTGAACATATGCACATATATTTCTCTTTAAGAATCCAATAGAGTTAAGACATTGAAACCCATCTATAGTTGTTTTCTTATTTCAGGATGTTTGGAATAAAACATGGTATCCCAAAGCTGCAGATCATGTTAACACAGACAAACCATGGTATGTGGTAGATGCATCTGACAAGATTCTTGGGAGATTGGCATCAACAATTGCTATTTATATTAGAGGGAAAAATCTGGCTACCTTCACTCCTAGTGTGGACATGGGGGCCTTTGTCATAGTGGTATGTCGTCATGTAATACACATCATTTTTGTTTTCTAATCTAACACCTAATGAGTGGAATTTTAATAAATGGGTGGGTAGTGAGTCTTGACCTAGAACCTTGTATGCTTTGATATCGTTTTAACTTTTAAACCTCCTCGTCTAAAGCTTAAACAATTAGAAGGGGAAATAATTTATTTCTTCATATTTTATCTTCAATGCTTAATCATTCAATCACTGCATCAAAGGTCAACGCCGAGAAAGTTGCTGTGTCTGGGAAAAAGAGGACTCAGAAACTATATAGGAGGCACTCGGGGAGACCGGGTGGGATGAAAGTTGAAACATTTGATCAGCTTCAAAAAAGAATACCTGAAAGAATCATTGAGCATGCTGTCCGTGGGATGCTTCCGAAAGGGAGGGTGAGTTTTTTTTTTTTAAACTCTCTGTGACGTCTTTCTCTCGCTCTGAGCCTAGCTAACTAGGATTTGTTTGGTAGTTTATTATGAACAGTACTATAAAAATATCAGTGTTTCTTATGTAGCCTTCCTGCTGTAATGCTGTTTATATTAATTTATGTTCGTCATCAGTGCTACAGTATCTTTTATGCATATCTATATCAACCTGGGCTGGAATAAATGCATTGGGTTTCTAGTTTATAAGAATTGCAAATTTAGTTTGCAATGTCTGAATTCAATCACTGAAACTAGATTTGTGTCTCTTTCATAATTAGTGAAGTTAAAATCTAAATGTTATCATTTGTCCAAAATGCAATCAACCCCCACGTGGCTACAAAAGCAGCTATTAACCTCCTCATACTTTTAAAAATGTGCTTATAGCCCTCTTATATTTGGACCAAACAACTAAAGGCGAGTGTAAAATTTCTGGAGTTTGTTGAAGACTTATTGTTCTTCAATGTTATTTTTGATATGCAGATTCATAAAAGAAATCGCATGGTTGTCTTGTGCGTCGGTTTGATTCTTTTTCATTTTTATGCATTCATTTTCAGTAGATCATATGTCAAAATAAATGTTAATTGGAGTGACAAAAGTGCTATATATCAGTATTTTTTCTTAATTTCTAGTCGACCCACCTTCCCACTGCCACCAAGTTCCTCTTGTCACCACTGCTACATTCTTTCCTTACAACCAACACTAGAAGAGAATAATGTTGAGAGTTAAAAACCTTAATTATATTCAACCGAGAGCAATCAATTCATAAAAATAAACTCTCAAGAACACGCAAGAGTTATAGAGATTTTCCTCAATGTGAGACTACGTCTCTGAAGCAGAAGAAATAAAATATATAGGAGGAAATTTGTCGTTGATCATTGTCATGTTGGAAGTGGTTGTTTCTCAAGGTTGTGATAGTGGATGGGTTGCCTGAATTGCTTGTTGAAGGCAAAAGTCATTTAGGCATCAGAGAGTTAAATGTCAGAATAGAGTTATATCTTTCATCTTGCATCTTGTCATCCCGAAGTGCTTTACCCGTGCAATATAAACACACTTTAGCTAAAACTTAATAGGAAGGTCATGAGCTGGCTTCAGAAAAACACTGCAATCATTAACATTACACTATCGCAAGGGGAAACAATTGGCTTTTTGAAAAAAATAAACTTAATGTACCAAGTGGGCACCTCTTCTGATCAAATGGACTAAGTGTATGTCTGGCAAAGCTCAAATTATAATTTAAGCTGGTCGAACATACTTTTTATGTACACATTTTTTAAGACCCACAACTAACCCACTTACTATCTATAGATTTTGTAGGATCCACATCTTATAAGCACTACCAAACATACTCTAAACCTCATTAGTTTTACTAGCATAATCAATTTTTCAAACTCCTCCCTACTTATTGATATATGCTAAGACATATATCTTACATACTAGGATACTTAATGTTGCGAAATGGCCTCGTAAATTAACCTCCTGTATCTTTCTTCTTGCCTGTACTAATTTTACTAAATGTTTGTTCTGGTGCTTGTGCAGCTTGGCAGAGCTTTATTCAACCACCTTAAGGTGTACACCGGTCCAACCCATCCTCACGAGGCACAGAAACCTGTTGAGTTGCCGATAAGGGACAAGAGGATAACGAAGCAAAACTAGCTATCATTTCATCGTTTCCACCAGTAGCATTTTTAATTTATTTTCCCCCTTCCCGTTCCTTTTTTTGGTTACCCTTGATTGTTATCGTGTTTCACAGTGAGCTCCTTTGTGAAATTCATTTGTGCAGCTAAAGAAGGTTATATGTTGTAGAATTCAGTTGTTTAAGATATATTTCTGTGAACATACTTTAAAGCTTAGAATCAATGAGGAAGAGCATCTGGGCTGAGCATGTATTAATTCAGGAAGAGTATATATATCTTGTTTTGATGTTCAACAATTAAACTTGGTGTGAAAATGATGCAGGCAATAAAAGGCTTAAAGTAAATATAAAGGATTAATTCTTATATTTTTTGTGACCCTTTAGGATGCATATATTTATTTAAATTTGGCATATTCTTTTGCAAGTCAATTCCATTTTTTATTACTGGAAATTTTCTCAATAGGACAGTGAGAAAATGTTTTTTGTTCACTATTTTTGGGTTTGTCAATGATGTCTATTTTCAATTTTTTTTTTTTTGGCATGAACTTCGAACTATCCAGACATTTTAATCAAGTTAAATAAAGTTGTTGAGTAATTTGTTTGAAGACATTCGTTTATTTTTGTGTGAATTTCGAAACACATAGGGAGGTTGATGATGATTTCTACTTCATTTAATGCATCCTCTCTTGACACATTTCTAGACAATCTTGAGAAGAGTTTCTAGTCCTAGATATTTTCATTATTCTCGTAAGTTTGGCCTCGATTTTTTAAAAGATATTTTAATAAAAAGATATTACTGGATGATTATAGAGAAAAAGAAATTAATTAGTTAATTTATTTTTCTTTTTATTAAGGGTAGCCTAAGTTTCATAAAAGGATGACTGCAAGTTCAAACTCATATATTATGCTAGTTTTTTCATCTGAAATGCAAAAACCCTTTAACTTCAATTATTAAGCCAATGAATTTTTTGAAAAATACTCACTTCGTTCCATTTATATAGGTTGCTTTTGTTTTTCACATTTAATGCTATTGAAAAAATATTTTTGTCAAAAACTTTCCTACTCTACCGTTATTTATATCTGTAAAATTTCAAGATTAAGTGAAAAAAAAAATTGATTATAACTAGATAAATTAAATAAATGTATATTAGTAAATGAACAAAATATAACATTCTCAATAAAAATAATAATTATATAATTGAAATAAGAAAATAAGGGAATTCAACTTATATAAATGAAACGGAGGAAGTACACTCTATGTATAGAGTATAATTACACTTTTCATATGATGTTGTATAAATTTACATTTTTACTACCTGTATGTTGTATAATGCTAGAAAAAATGTTGTTTGCTGAAATATTCATAAATATGCTTCTCTAAATAACGAATCACACCCTAAATGTTTTGCTAACTATAATTTTAATATGGATAAATAACACAAAACATTCATACATTTTAATGTCATTGTGCAAAACATTCGTACCTTTCATTTTTTGACATATTCACCTCTATTTTCACATTTCATTGCGTAAAATATCATTTTCATCAATTTTCCAATAAAATGTTGATTTTAACCCTCCTATTCAAATAAAACAAAAAATTACAATTATAATAAATTAATTAATTAAAAACAAAAATCAAACACAACACTAGCCACCACCCCTTTTTTTCCCCAAACCCCTTACCCCAAAATCACCAGCAACTGCCGCGCCATGCATCGCCACCGCCATCCCCACGTCGGTGTCATTGCTTCTTCCTCCACTACTATCATAGGACTTCCTCCCAAACCCATATTATGGAATTTCATGCTTTTTCTAGACGGTCTTGAAATTGGTTTTTCAACAAGTAGTCTAACCAAGTGTTTTCACCATTAATATTTTGCTTCTTCATCTTTTGTTTTCTCCACTTGTGTAATTTCTTTGTAAAAAAATGAGGTACTAGTAAAAACCCTCCCAAAACACCCCACTCGTGCCATTCCGATAAGCCCTTCTCCTCATCTTCTTCAGTTGGTGATGGTGTTAGTGGGTTATTGTTGTAACGGTGGTAGTGGTGGTATTAGTGGGGTTCTTACTATGGGACTATGGTGGTGGTGTTAGTGGGTTCTTGATGTGGTTGTGGTGATGGTGTTTCAATTTCTTCTGTTGTGGATGGCGGCTGATGGGTGGGATCTGGTGGAGATGGTTGTAGGACTATTTCTGTTGGGTATTGGTGACACTTAGTTGTCAACCAAATATTTATATTTGTAGTTTCAATTTTAGTTGTCTAGTTTGGTAGAAATCCAACTAGCTTGTGATGAAAAATGTTAAAATATTAGGCTTTAATTCAAGGGGAGTGACATGTAGATTATGTAGTAGGATGGCTACCATATCTTTCTATATACAAGCTCCATTTGTGGAGCTCGAGATGTACAAGACACAACCAAGAAAATCAATAGAAAAATACACATTTATCACAATGTAATCTTTTGCTCTCTCTCGACTCCCCTGCTGGTTCAAAACAAGCAGAGTGATTATATGTATATGTTTATATGTATATTGTGTTTATGCTCATGTTCTATTTATGTTTTACTACTGTCATCTTCCCACTTATGAAACCACACATCTATTGAGTTATTGAACTCATTTTGCTGTGCATAAAGCAGCTCCAACTCCCCTCGATTCCATTGTTTTTCACCAAGAAGATGGTCATCATGTAGAAGGATCCATCCAACATTTCTTCAGACCATTGAGCTAAAACTTCTGTACTTATCACATAATTTTTTGATTCTTTTATTTTTAACATGGTATCAGAGTTTTACATGATCTTAAGAGCCAGAAAAATGCTTTCCAAATGCTGCAAACTCTGAACAAAAACTGATTTCAAAATCACCTCATTTTGTCTAGGTATTTTTTATCATTTTTTCGAGCACTCTTGAAGAGAGTTGCCAAATTTGTTGTCTCAACTCAGACCTCGGAAGATCCGGTATTTAAAGCTCAAAAATGTTGAAATACGATGAGTTATTGTTTGAAGCTCAAATCCGATATAAAAATGGCAAAATCCGGTATGGAAAAGCTCAAAATTCGGTAAGTGCCAAAACAAAGCTATATCTGGTATGCAAATCAAAAAATTCAGTATGTGAATAAATTGAAATTCGGTAAGTGCCTAGATTAGCTGAAATTCGGTATTTAAAAGCTGAAATACGGTATGCTCTAAACCCGGTATTGATGAAATCCGGTAAGCTACCAAAAATATCAAAATCCAGTATTGTCCCTGAATCCGGTATGTAACAAATGCTAAAATCCGGTAAGCTAAATCTGTAAATCCGATATGCATGAAAAATTGAAGAAAAAACCGGTATTCAAAGGCACATTTTAGCAAGATTTCAGCAGCAGTAAATAGCAAGAAAAATGAAGAAATTGAAGAACAAATTGATGAAGAATGGATCGAAATTTTGAAAATTTTGACACAATAAAAAATTGTTTTCCAATTTAAGTGTCAAAGGGGAGTTTGTTGGGTATTGGTGACACTTAGTTGTCAACCAAATCATTGTATTTGTGGTTTTAATTTTAGTTGTCTAGTTTGGTAAAAATCCAACTAGCTTGTGATGAAAAATGTTAAAATATTAGGCATTGTACTAAGTCTTAATTCAAAGGGAGTGACATGTAGATTTGGTAGTAGGATGATTGTCATATCTTTCTATATATATATGCTCCATTTGTGGAGTTCGAGATGTACAAGGCACAACCAAGAAAATCAATAGAAAAATACACATTTATCACAATGTAATCTCTTGCTCTCTCTCTACTCATCTGCTGGTTCAAAACAAGCAGAGTGATTATATGTATATTGTTCGTTAAAATATTATGCCGCAAGCACACGGGTCACGTACAAGTAGTAAAGTTGACTTTTTGAGTCCAAGTCGATCCCACGAAGAGTGTTATCTCAATTACAAGTATGTGGATTCAAATTAACGAAATTGACATACACATTAAAAACTTGAAAAGCGATCAAGAAATGATTAGATTAAAAACTTAAAATAATAATTTAAAAAGCGAAGGGTTTTCTTGATTTAAAAGAGATTGGAATTTATGATTTCGCTTAACCGTCGTTTCATTAAACCAATAACGCGCAGATGCAAATTACCAAAATAAATAGTTAGACCCGATTCTCCAATTTTAGTTAATAACCTCCATCGAGTGATATTAACCCTAATTGATTAAATTATATCACATATGTCTATGTTGATACAAAATTAGCCAATTACATTCAATTGTTGTGAAAATATTAAAAGGGTCACTTGTGGTAGGTATATATATCTATAGACCTAAACGCGCATAGATATACTATACAACCCAGGGTATTAATTATTTCGATCTAGTTAGTGTAACAATTTCTTAATAATTACCCCCAACCACTTAACACATCATTTAGTGATCAAGTAAATGAAGGAAAAACAAACATAATAATTAATACACCATGATTTTGATAACAAATGTAATATTAACAACATAACATGATATTAATGAAAATTAGATTAAACTACTACATAAATTCCAACACAAAATACTTAGCTCATTATATATAAATAATAACAAATGAGATTATGTATACAATACATTACAAAGATTGGAAAATAATGGAGGAAATACAAAAGTATAGATACAACCCTTTTGTAGCGTAGATTTGAATTCCTCTAATGGTTCTCCACCTTCTTGATGTAATCTCCTTATTATATCCAATTGTGCTTCCCAAAATGAGCCAAGAACACTAAAAAACTAAAACTAAAAGAGAGAAAATAAATAAAATCTAAACTAGAGAGGAGAGAATGAGAGGGAGATATATTATTTACTACTATATAGAGGTTATAAAATATAATAGATATAATGAGATATTTTTAGACACGCACCAAATATCCCAAAATATCTACCAATAATCAACAAGAAAATATTGCAAGTTGAGCCAAAAACAAAAGTGGACAAAATTTAAACCGCCAACAAAATTGAACTCCATGCGGCCGCATGATTATATTCCATGCGATCGCATGGAAGAGCCAAAATATTAAATTGACGTCTCGGTTTAATTCATGCGGTCGCATGGTTATGAGCCACGCGGTCAATTCAAAAATCAATTTGCAGCTCAGTCCTTCCAAATTTACACGGCAGGTCCTTCATCTTTATTCTCGTACAATTTGGTCCTCAGATTTTGACTTTTATTTCATTTAAGTCCTTGATAAATTGCACCTCAAGTCCTTAACCTTTCTGATTTGTGCACCTTAGTCCCCGGCTTCACAAATTTGTACGTTTTAAGTCCCTTTTTTTTTTTTACTCCTTTTAGCTTCGTTTTCCTTCTTACTTGGGTTTTAGCCTACAAAAGTAAAAATTACAAAATTATGAATAAAAATTTACTCAATTTTATCAATAATAAAGTCTCAAAAAATGTCAAATAAGTATTTTTTACACACTTATCACACCCCAAAACTTGAGCTCTTGCTCTCTCGAGCAAGATTACTTCTAATATAATCATGCAACTGCAATAATGATCAACATACTAGATACCTTGCCAAAAATATAAGTGAGTTCAAAATTGTATATCAATTTACAGCCATGCATATCCAAAGAATGCTATCACAAACAAATTAAACTTATCCAATGTTCGATCAGTGTGTGTGTGCATAACCATTTTTAATTATCATCTAAACTAGGAAAATACTATCTAGACGGAAGAAAATCTTTAAATTGATTCCACTTGTTTGGTCAAATATGTCCTTTCCCGCTCGTGAGATTCACACACTAAAATAGATATTTCATTTCTATCCCCCAGGATGCAAATCTAAAGGTTGTTCTCAATCACTCATTTCTTTTTCCACTCAAATATACTAAACTAGTAAGCATTCTCAGATGAAGATGAAGTAACTAAATATGTAGAACTTCACAAATAGTATGATCACTCCACTCTCAAGTGTTTAAGATTGGGTACTGTTTCGCTCAAAATCATTCCAGTGAAAATGTTCTACCATGAGCTTGCATATTTTCTCAATCGCCACCACTTAGATCACATGTACAACACAAATCATAAAGTCTTTTTAGGGTTGAACTGTGGCTACAGGCTAAGGTGTAGAAACATTTAGATAAGTGACTAAGAAGCCTCAAATGTAAATCAGTGGAGTAAAAATATTCAACTCAACTTAACACATATAGGATCTGTACACAACCTCATCCCTCCAAACAATGACTTCTTACTTTTCACATATTCAACACACTCAACTTCTTTGGGTTAAAACCCTAAATAGTCACTGAACTTTTCCTAATGGTCTCCCAAAGGTCACCGAACTTCTAATGGTCTCCAAAAGGTCACTGAACTTTGCTATTTGGTCTCCCATCCATCACTGACCGTCAACTTTAACTAACAGAATCAAGTCAGTGATGGATGGGAGGCCAAATAGCAAAGTTCAGTGACCTTTTGGAGACCATTAGAAGTTCGGTGACCTTTTAGAGACCATAGGCAAAGTTCAGTGACCATTAGTAGTTCGGTGATCTTTTGGAGACCATAGGCAAAGTTTAGTGACCATTTAGGGTTTTAAGTTGTGTAAAAGCAAATTTTTTTTAATACTTGTGTGAAAGTAAATTTTTTTTTTTTTTTTTGTCAACTAATTTCTATTAGTACTTGTGTGAAAGCAAATTTTTCCCGAAAATGTGTAATTAAAAATGTGTTGTCGGAGAAGTTTCAAATAAGGATTTAGTCTTGTCTCTTCTTCTTTTTCTTCGTCTTTTTAATCATTTTTAAAAAGAAAAATTAAAATACTAACAAATTATTTGGATTCGATTTCACAATGCTTATTGAATAAAGTATATTCTTGAATTGCTTAAACACCATGGATGATTTTGAATTTGGTTGAACAACAACAAAGTTGAGGTCGATATCCGGTTCAAGTCTTGCAAGTACCTAAACAATCGTACTTGCCATCTCTAAACAGGGTAAATTTACTTTTATTATATATTTATCTTAACTATTTGCAAAGAAAAATAATCATATTAACAAATTTACTTATAAGTAATTTTTGTGTGTGGTATGAATCAAATCTCCAGTGGATCAAGAATATATCATTAATGTGACTATTTTAATAATTTGTCATTCAGAATTGCATCCATGCTGATGACTTGTATTGAATTGCGATTAATGTAAAAATAAAACAAATGAAATTGTTGCGTGTCATAAGTTATTCAGTCAACCCGACCGTGTGTTTTTACATTAATAATAGAAATTAGTTGACCAAAAAAAATTTGCTTTCACACAAGTACTAAATTTTTTTTTTTTTTTTGCTTTCACACAACTTAAAACCCTAAATGATCACTGAACTTTGCCTATGGTCTCCAAAAGGTCACCGAACTACTAATGGTCACTGAACTTTGCCTATGGTCTCTAAAAGGTCACCGAACTTCTAATGGTCTCCGAAAGGTCACTGAACTTTGCTATTTGGTTTCCCATCCATCACCGACTTGATTCTGTTAGTTAAAGTTGACGGTCAGTGATGGATGGGAGACCAAATAGCAAAGTTCAGTGACCTTTTGGAGACCATTAGAAGTTCGGTGACCTTTGGAAGACCATTAGGCAAAGTTCAGTGACCATTTAGGGTTTTAACCCCAACTTCTTTCTTTGAATATTATGAGGAATCATACATATAAATATACAAATTAGTCTCTTCCACACATTTTTACAACCCAATCATCATCTTTTTTTTTTCCAACATAAAATTACTTCACCAAACATAGCTTCACCTGAGATATTGATACCCTATTCATAGTATTAAACAACACTCCACTAGCTTTGAGGGTTGAGTAAAGATATTGTTTTTCTGGATATGAAAGCTTGTAATGTAGGTAAACCAAAGAAAAGACAAATAGGCTCAACAAGGTTATCAAATGAAAGATTCATTTCATGGGAAGCTATTTGGCTGAAGTGGGAACAGAAATTGCCTTAATCATATTCATGCATACATGTATCAATGTGATCTTGAAGAGAATCAACGCAAGTTCTAGAAAAGCAAATTCATGGAAGAGTGTCGCACATGAAAGAAGTAATGAGACTGTAATAAATGTATCAGTCTATAGGCTCAAAGTCTCATCAGCTTTTTGTGTTCACACTCTTCAGTTACTACCATCTTCAATGAAAATAACTAACTAGCTGATTCAACATTTCTCGCAATATGGTAAGTGAAAGAAAATAAATATAGGTTGATATAATTTTTCAAGCAACTCACAAACTAAGTTCTTAACAATTCTAATTTTTTCCAACAAACCAAAAATTTCCACATCTAGATGACAATCACTCATGACTAGTGCTCAAAGTAGCTTGGGATCTCACATGGACAAGCAATTTTCGAAAAATTTTAGGCACCAATAGCATCTCTGGTCATGCATAGCTTAGGAATCAATAACAATTTCAAATATCAAGCATTCCTAAGTCGGCAAGGCTCACCTAACATGTCGATAAAAAATCACCAATATAAGCACAATATCAACAGCCGGCAAAGCTCATAACATCTAATCAATAACATCAAAAGCCGGCAAAACTCACCCCCAAACTTAATTCACACATTGTCCTCAATGTGTAAAAGACAAGATAAAGGAAAGAGGAATAACGAAACTTCTCTGGATATATATTTGTGAATATGCGCCAATACTTGATTTGGACTTGAGATGTCTTCAATGAACTTTGGCAAATGACCTCTTTGTACACCAATTATCCCCAAACTTGTGAGGAACCATAGATATGTGGGACTTCAAAAATTTCCTACAAAAATAATGATAGCAAAATAAATAAAAGCAAGAAAATGCATAAAAGTAAATAAAAGCGTAAAGTAAGAAAATTGGGTTGCCTCCAAACAAGCGTTTTTTATAGTCTTTAGTTCGACTTTGACAGTTGAATCACGGACACCTAAAGAAGGCTTTAGATGCCTTGTCCGTCTTTCTTCTTTTGGCTTTGATCCACTCTTCATTGGATCTCCAAACCTCTACCTTGCCCTTTTCAATGTAGTAGGACTTTCGCATTCCATCCGATTCAAACTCAACAATGTAGATTTCCATCTCCTCATCGGACTTAATCGCAAAATCAACTTCTATGCAATCAATGAAGTCGAACGAATATATGTTGATTTCATCATCATTGATTCCTACATCCTTGATCGGCTCCTTTGTGATTAAATTATCATTTACCTTAAGCTCTTCTACAACCAATGGTATTTCTTCGGATTGAATGATCATTTCGCAATCTAAATCTGTGGGCAATGAGAAGTTGGTCTCATTGACTCTCTCAAGTGGATTATACCCCCACTGTAGAAATCTATCCCAATATTTGTAATCTCTCACAAGCATGTCATCTTCTTGCAACTTGGCAAGTTCATTGTAATACTTTGTAAGTACCTTCTCACTCAAACATGGAGGACCATCTCCTGAGAATTTGATGTCTTCATCCCAATCATTAGGTACATAGTCTCCAGCTAGCATGTAACTTTCATCGGAATTGTCCAGTGCTTGTTTTCGGCATTTCAAATAGTATCTAAACCTAAAAAGTTTCAACATTGAGGCATCGGTGCACGAATACAAACATTGCCCTATACAATGCATCGCTTGACAAATTTCACATCTTAGACCTCCAAACATAAACCTAGAGTCAATATAGAGACTAGATAGTGCAAACATTTTGTTACTCTACCAAGTTAGAATCAAACAAATATCTGAAAAGTATGGGGAGAAAATACAAATACAAGATAGATTAGCAATACGAGAGTTAGCCAAATTACACAAAAATAAAATAAAAAAAATTAAAGACAAATCGTTAAAGTGAAACAACAAAACTAGTAATTAGATTAAAACAGTCCCCGAGAATGGGGCCAAAAATTTGTTCGCTAAAATATTATGCTGCAAGCGCACGGGGTCGCGTACAAGTAGTAAAGTGGACTTTTTGAGTCCAAGTCGATCCCACGAAGAGTGTTAATCTTCATTACAAGTATGCATATTCAAATTAACGAAATTGACACACACATTAAAAACTTGAAAAGCGATCAAGAAATGATTAGATTAAAAACTTAAAATAACAATTTAAAAAGTGAAGGATTTTCTTGATTTAAAAGATGTTGGAATTTATGATTTCGCTTAATCGTCGTTTCATTAATATCAAACCAATAACACGTAGATGCAAATTACCAAAATAAATAGTTAGACCCGATTCTCCAATTTTAGTCAATAACATCTGTCGAGTGATATTAACCATAATTGATTAAATTATACCACATATGTCTATGTTGATACAAAATTAACCAATTGCATTCAATTGTTGTGAAAATACTCAAAGGGTCACCTGTGGTAGGTATATATGTCTATATACCTAAACGCGCATATATATACTATACAATCCAGGGTATTAATTATTTCGGTCTAGTTAGTGCAACAATTTCTCAATAATTACCCCAACTACTTAACACATCATTTAATGATCAAGTAAATGAAGGAAAATCAAACATAATAATTAATATACCATGATTTTGATAACAAATGCAATATTAACAATATAACATGATATTAATGAAAATTAGGTTAAACTAATGCATAAATTTCAACACAAAATACTTAGCTCATTATATATAAATAATAACAAAGAAGACTATGTATACAATACATTACAAAGTTTGGAAAATAATTGAGGAAATACAAAAGTATAGATACAACCCTTTTGTAGTGTAGATTTGAATTCCTCTAATGGTTCACCACCTTCTTGATGTAATCTTCTTGTTATATCCAATTGTGCTTCCCAAAATGAGCCAAGAACATTAAAGAACTAAAACTAAAAGAGAAAAAAGAGAGAGAAGAAATAAAATCTAAACTAGAGATAAGAGAATGAGAGGGAGAGATATTATTTACTACTATATAGAGGTTATAAAATATAATAGATATAATGAGATATTTTTAGACACACACCAAATATCCCAAAATATCTATCAATAAACAAGGAAATATTGCAAGTTGAGCCAAAAACAAAAGTGGACGAAATTTAAACCGTCAACAAAATTTAACTCTATACGGCCGCATGGTTATATCTCATGCGGTCGCATGGAAGAGCCAACATATTAAATTGACGTCTTGGTTTAATTCATGTGGTCGCATGGCTCAGCTCAAAAATCAACTTGCAGCTCAATCCTTCCAGATTTGCATGTCAGGTCCTTCATCTTTAATCTTGTACAATTTAGTCATCAGAATTTGACTTTTATTTCATTTAAGCCCTTGATAAATTGCATCTCAAGTCCTCCAACTTTCTGGCTTGTGCACCTTAGTCCCCAACTTCACAAATTTGTACGTTTTAAGTATTTTTTACTCCTTTTAGTTTCGTTCTCCTTCTTGTCGGGGTTTTAGCCTACAAAAGTAAAAAATTACACAATTATGAATAGAAATTTACTCAATTTTATCAATAATAAAGTCTCAAAAAGTGTCAAATAAGTGTGTAAAAACACACTTATCATATATATTTATATGTATATTTGTTTATGCTCATGTTCTATTTATGTTTTACTACTGTCATCTTCCCACTTATGAAACCACACATTTGTTGAGTTATTGAACTCATTTTGCTAGGCTTAAAGTAGCTCCAACTCCCCTCGATTCCATTGTTCTTCACCAAGAAGATGATCATCCTATAGAAGGATCCATCCAGCATTTCTTCAGACCATTGAGCTAAAACTTCTGCATTTATCACAAAATCTTTCGATTTTATTATTTTTAACAGTTTCAATGTGGTAGTAGGATCTAGTAGAGGTGCATACAAGAGAAATTAAAGGCAGAACCTAAATGAATGGTGTTTCAAAATGGTGTTTCATCAATTATTACAGATGGATGTTGGCGATCGAGGCGACACTGGTCGAGCGGCTAGGTGGCTATGGCCAAGAAGTTGGGTGGGTTCTAGGTGGGGTAGGTATGAGTGGTTGCGATTTTTTATTTTAATTATTTTATGGGTTATGTTATATATACATCTGAGGTTTACCACCCCGGATGACATCCCCTCACAACAGGGGGTTCACAATTATTTTATTATGCATGTGCCCCCTATTGTGAGGGAATGTCATGCGGCGTGGTAAACCTCAAATGTACAAATAGCAAAATCGTTATTTTATTATAGAAAATATAAATTTACCATTTTATCCTTTTAAAATTATTCCAAATTATGGTCAATGTCAAATCTTTGATCAACTAACGGTCAAACTTGCAGTTTCTATTAAATTGGACTCCGAATGCGAGTTTTTTTTAAAGGTTTGTACTGTGGGTGATGCAAATTAAAAGCTGTGATAAAATCTACAGAAAATTGAAAGAGATACATTGACTGCAATTTTCCCAATTTATAATTTATCTATTTTAATTTTTGAGTTACAAAATTATTCAACTCCGATACTTAGCCCCTGCTTGGTACCCGTTAAAATGAGAATTTGAAGCCAGTATGACAACTCTTGTACCCTGGTCTGTTGAGACACATTCCGCAATTTACCTCATCCACAATACTTTGGGGGTGGGACGGTTGGGAACCCTCAATTTTGGAGTTCAACTTTTTTAAAGTGAGAATTTGGACCATTGATTTAGCATTAAATAATTTTTTATTAAAAATCGACCGATAAGTAATCAGACAAATGCAATAGCATTTATCGCCTCAAGTCCCAATTTTGCCCTCATTATTTTTTTTTTTTATATAGGATTAGTTTTCGGCCATGCAATGCATTACTTGACTTTTCTAGAAGGATTTGACGAGCAATTACTCAAGGAATTAGCTGCAATAAATTAAAACAAAAGGAGAAAAAAAGAGTCCATGACACAGAGAGATGGTCTCTGTGTCACGGAGACAATGTGTCTCTCCGTGCGCGCACATAGAGTTGTTGTTTTTTTTTTTTTAAATTATTAAATACGTAGTTGATTGTTTTTCAAAATCTCCACGAGTGGCGTCCTCTACATTTTTTCCGCTGCTAGGTTATGTACTTGGAGTTTTGGTTGCTCATTAGTCTTTTTAGTCAGCTTAGAAGCAAACATTTGTATTTTGATTTTGTGCAAGTTGATCGACCTTTCAAAGTAATTACACATCCAACACAAGTGTACCAATCACCAAAACTTCCCCATTTTTATTTAACATAAAAATCATTCATGTTTATGAGTTTGACTGGTTAATTGATAGATTAATATCTGTTAGGAATATGAGTGTTTAATCTACCACAATACACACCATTACATCAAACATCAATGGAAAAACCACCAAGAACATAAACCGAAAATCTGGAAACTTGAAGCTCCAACAATGGCCAAAATCTGAGCTTCATTTCTCTTTGTTAATGGTCGATTTGTAGGCTCAGTAACACCCTTCCACGCAATGCAAATCACCTTCCAAGAGAGAGTACAAGAATCGGCAAAGAACCTCTTCAAACCACCTCCACCGCCGCCTCTACTCACCTTATCACCATCGAGACTTAGCCACTATTTCAGGCCTAATTTACCAAGGTATCCTCAATAAGAAGAAGTAGAGAAGAGAGCAAGCATTGAGAGTAATGGTCACTCACAAGAGCAAAAACGAGAAAGAGACTTTTGGAGGTAAGAGAGTTGGTAGAAAATGAGTATGGCTCCTTTTTGAATTGATAGTCAAAGCTTCCACAACAAGCCAACAATATATCTACCAAAAATAAATCCTAGCCCTCCATCCCATCCAATGGTCCCAATTAAATAAGAGTTAAGAGAATCATGTCTCACATTTTTCACCTTGGTTCTCATAACACACTCTCTTGGTTGCGAATTTGCACATGGAAGAACTGTTCATCATCATCGCCCACTACCTGCAAAAAAAATTAACCCGTATCAATATGTAACAAAGATAAGCATAATTTAAATTTACCTACAGGTAAAATTTTAGTTCCCACATCAGAGGGATTCCTATCAGTGTGAATCTTAACAAGTTTAATTTCATTTTGAGACAATTTCTCACGAATAAAATGATATTTGATCTCAATATGTTTAGATCTTTCATGATAAACAGGATTTTTACAAAGCAATAAAACACTTTGACTATCAGTAAACATAATAGGTATATCATGCATGAAGTTCAATTCTTTTAAGATTCCTTTTAACCAAATACATTCCTTAACCGCCTCGATTATAACAACATACTCTGCCTCAGTACTTGACAAAATAACTAAAGGCTGCAACTGTGACTTCCATGTTATACAATTGTCATCTAGGGTAAAAAAGTATGCTGTAGTTGATTTCCTACTGTCTTTATCACCAGCAAAGTCAGCATCAACATAATCTTTCAAAGTTAACTTCTCAGATCTTTTCTCATACACTAAACCCAGATTTAAAGTCCCAACCAAATACCTTAATAGCCATTTCAAACCAGCCCAATGCGGCTTACCAGGATTGGACATAAATCTACTTAGGAGACTGATGGAAAAAGCAAGAGCAGGTCTAGTAGTAATCATAGAAAACATGACAGAACCTATAGCATTAGCATACGGCACATTTTCCATCTCTTTTAATTCAAACTCAGATTTAGGCGAATGAGCAGATGATAAATTCATATGACTGGCAAGAGTCACATGCACAATTTTACTGTCTTTCATACCAAATTTTGTCACAACTTCGTTCAAGTAAGCTTCCTGTGAAATAGTTAACCTATTCTTAGCCACGTCCCTTGTTATCACCATTCCTAAAATCTTTCTAGCATTCCCTAAATCTTTCATGTCAAATTTAGATTTCAAAAGATCTTTCAATTTATTAATTTGAGACTTGTTAGGTCCAGTTAATAGCATATCATCCACATAAAGCAGCAAATAAACCTCACAACCGCTCTTTATGTCATTAAAATACAAACAAGCATCAAATTCACTTCTTTTAAACCCTATCTTCAACACATAAGCATAAAATCTCTTGTACCATTGTCTTGGGCTCTGTTTCAGCCCGTACAAAGATTTCTCTAACTTGCACACAAAATCAAATTTTCACTTAGCCACAAAACCTTGTGGTTGGCTCATGAAAATATCCTCTTCCAACTCCCCATGTAGAAAAGCAGTTTTTACATCGAGTTGTTCAAGTTCCCAATTGAATTGAACCACAAGAGCCAACATTAATCTGATTGTCTTGTACTTAATCACGGGTGAAAATATTTCATTATAATCCACACTCTCCCTTTGAGTATAATTCTTGGCCACTAATCTCGCCTTAAACCTCACCGGATCAGTAGGACTCAAACTCTCCTTTAACTTGTAAATCCACTTACAAGGAACTAATTTATGATCTTTAGATTTTTTAATGAGTTTCCAGGTTCTGTTATCACTCAAAGATTTCATTTCCTCCTGCATAGCTTTTAACCAACTTTCAGAATATTTTCCATTCACAGCTTCTTCAAAACTATCAGGTTCTATTTGTTCAAGGGCTTCACCTGAAACTAAGGCAAAATCAGTCATGTTTAGGGATTCATATCTAGGATTTGGCCTGATCTGCCTCCTCCCCTTATCCGTAGTAAGCTGATAATCTTGATTAGGTGGCTGATCATTAAAATGTTCAACTTCAACTGGTTCAATGTTTTCTTGAAGTTCAGTCACCCCTTTAGGTTCAAGTTCTGTTTCAGTTTCATTCTCAGCCTCATCTTCATTTTCAGGTTCTTGATGTATAGGGTCATTAACTTTATTCCCAGGTGTAGGTGAATCAAGCTTAGTCAGCTTCACCTCAGTCTGAATACTCTTCTCAATTTCAGATTTGTTAGTTTCATCAGTTTTCTGTTTTAGACATGGCATCTCAGATTCATTAAAGACTACATTCCTGCTGTTAATAATCTTAATGCCTTGAACCCCTAAAACCCACAACCTATAGCCCTTCACACCCTCGGGATACCCTAACATCACACACTTGACCGTCCTTGGCTCAAGTGTTCATTTAGATTGGTGTGCATATGCAGCACATCCAAACACCCTCAAGTGTTCTAGATTTGGAGGCTCTCCCGTCCACAACTCCTGTGGGGTCTTAAACCCTATACTGCTAGACGGAGACCTATTAATCAGATAAGCTGCAGTACTTGCAGTTTCAGTCCAAAAGCCTTTCACAAGGCCAGAGCTAATCAACATACACCTAACTTTGTTCATTATGGTCTTGTTCATTCTCTCAGCGACCCCATTTTGTTTAGGTGTATATTTAACAGTTCTGTGTCTTGTTATTCCTTTCTGCTTACAGAAGTTGTCAAATTCGAAATTGCAGAATTCAAGCCCATTATCAGTTCTCAAAGTTTTAAGCTTCTTATCTAGCTTATTTTCCACAGACTTCAACCAAATTCTGAATTTTTCAAAGGTTTCCGACTTAACCTTCAAAGGGTAAATCCAAACATTTCTTGAATAATCATCCACTAAGGACAAGAAGTACTTGCTTCCACCAAATGTGGAGTGCTTCTCTGGGCCCCATAGATCAGCATGGACATAGTCCAATGGTCTGCTGGTCCTATGAGAGCTAGCTTCAAAGCTCACCTTATGGAACTTACCCAAAACACATGTTTCACATAAATCCATTGCTTCAATATCATTCTTTCCAAGCAATTTCTGATTACTTAAAGATTTTAGCCCTTTGAACCCAATATGACCCATTCTGTTATGCCAAATTTCAGTTTTGTCTTTACTCACAGTAAGAAGGCTAGAATCAAATGGTATTTCAGTTCTACCCTCCAGATAGTACAACCCATTCCTTTTAGGTCCTTTCATAACTATGAGAGAACCCCTCATAATTTTCAAAATTTTGTTACCAGACTTGAAGGTATATCCCTCATCTTTAAGAGAACCTAAGGAAATGAGATTCCTCTTTAAATTAGGAATATATCTAACATTTCTGAGCTGCATGACGGCCCCATCGTACATCCTGATGGCTATGTCACCAACTCCAACCACATTTTGAGAATTATTGTCCCCCATGTAGACCTTCCTAGGTTCAGTCTCTTTATAGTTATAGAACCAAGACCTCTCAGGGCACATATGAAAAGTGCACCCTGTGTCTAGGATCCAATTTTTGTCAAATTCTTCCTTAGACACATTAAGGACATGCAAACTGTCAAATTCAGAAACAATGGCAGTATTATCTTGATCAGTATTGTTCGGGTCTCTTTGTTTTCTTTTCCATTCAAAGCAGTCTTTCTTGAAATGTCCCAACTTTCCACAGTGATAACATTTCTTACCGCTTTTATCTTTGGATTTGGATCTCATTTTGGATTTTCCTCTCCCCTTTTTGTTATGGAAGTTATATTCTTTCTTTTCAGATCTTCCCCTAATAATTAAATTTTCTTCATGAGAATAAGTTCTATTGTTTCTTTTTAATTCAAGTTCTCTTTATTTTAAAGCATCTGTGACAATAGTTTGAGTGAGAGTGTCCCTACCATATCTTATGTCATTTTTCATTTCTCTGTAAGATTCGGGCAAAGAGTTTAGCAATATGATAGCTAAATCCTCATCAGCAAATTTTTTATCATTATGAGCTAGACTCTTAACAATTATGCTAAAGTCACTCAAATTTTCCTCAACATCCTTCCCGAGATCCATCTTAAAACTAAACAGTTTTTCCAACAGATATATCTTGTTAGGTAAAGTTTTAGTCAAGAACAAGACATCTAGTTCAGTCCACAAAGTTCTAGCAGTTTTGGCATTATCAACTTGTCTAACAATGTTATCAGATAAATGCAAAATTATAGAACTGTAAGCAATTTCATTCATGTCTTCAATTTCATGTGGTTTAGCCTTTAACTCATCCGAAAATGTAGCAGGATCATCGAAAGCTTTAGCAACTCTTTGTTGTATCAAAATAGCCCTCATTTTCTGTTTTCAAATCGAGTAATCCCCCTTTCCATCGAATTGCGATAATTCGACCCTCGAACCCATTACAGATTCTGTAAAAGAGTGGCCTGTACTCGTGGACATAACAAAAAATATTTTTAAAAAATATTTTCCAGATGATCAAATAAAATACAAATGCAGAGCTAAAAAAACCATTGTTCAGGAATGAAGCACAACGATGAAACATGTATAATGCAATTAAATATGCTTTCAGATCACGAATTAATCACAAGAATTCAATCAACAGAATTCACAAATAAGCAACCAAGCAATCATGCATAAACCGGTAAAAAATACCAAACTTATCCTAACGGAGAGTTTAGAATAATCTTACCAAACTACTGTTGAAAAACAGTAAATATACCAAAGTTTCACAACCGAATCGTCGAAGACGTCAAGCCAGGGGCAAAATCGTCAACTTTTTCTGTATAACCTGAAACACAAAACAAAACACATCAATACATTTAGGACATCAAAATAAGGATTCTGCCTGAAGGGACCGTCGCCGAAAAATTGCCAGCGCGCCCCACGCGCCGTCGCCGAAAAATGGGTCTGTCGTCGGATTTTCACGCGCCACCTAGGAATGTTCTCCTCGATCTGCAGAGCACCCCGGTGGTCTCAAATTTTCTAAATTCCTTCTGGTTTGGCAGAAAAACGCGTTTGAAGTTCTGATTTTTCAACAGAATTTTGGACAACTTCTTCATCTTGTTTTCTGCTGGTTTTCTGCTCGATTTCTGGGTTGTTCCAGATCTGTTTTTGGTCGGAAAACACCCCAACCTTGCTCTGATACCAGTTTGTTAGGAATATGGGTGTTTAATCTACCACAATACACACCATTACATCAAACATCAATGGAAAACCACCAAGAACATAAACCGAAAATCTGGAAACTTGAAACTCCAACAATGGCCGAAATCTGAGCTTCATTTCTCTTTGTTAATGGTCGATTTGTAGGCTCAGGAATACCCTTCCACGCAATGCAAATCACCTTCCAAGAGAGAGTACAAGAGTCGGCAAAGAACCTCTTCAAACCACCTCCACCGTCGCCTCTACTCACCTTATCACCATCAAGACTTAGCCACTATTTCAGGCCTAAGTTACCAAGGTATCCTCAACAAGAAGAAGTAGAAAAGAGAGCAAGCATTGAGAGTAATGGTCACTCACAGGAGCAAAAACGAGAGAGAGACTTTTGGAGGTAAGAGAGTTGGTAGAAAATGAGTATGGCTCCTTTTTGAATTGATAGTCAAAGCTTCCACAACAAGCCAACGATATATCTACCAAGAATAAATTTTAGCCCTCCATCCCATCCAATGGTCCCAATTAAATAAGAGTTAAGAGAACCATGTCTCACAATATCTTATCTCTGTTCGCATGTCGTGTTTTTAATTAGGAGGATTTAAATCTCTTGGCTATTGCATAATTGAGAGATCATTGTATTGACATCATTTTTTCTGGTGCGTTTTGCTAGATACTGATGGATTTGTGATTCCAAGCTTGGGCATCGGAGATCCAGACCAGAAGCAAACTGATTCTCCAAAAGTAGAAGATTCTAAACCATCCACAGTTCTGGTAAAGTTAAGTTTTTAAATTAGCACACAAAAAAAAGAAGCAAAAATGTGGGGTTTTAACTGACTAATAAAGCATATTGACCTGTTTATGTGTATCACGATTTGGCAGGCTGATAAAGAAGAGAAGATATATCTTGGACCTCATGGAGCCCCGCCATCACAATCGAAGCTGCAAGAGCTAAATTCTTTTAGCCTCAAGCAGAGGTTAAGACAGAAACTTAAGGAAGCGGATAGGCAATACAGTGGAACTGGGCAGGAAATTAAGGTCGATAACTTGAGAGAGCTTGTGGGTGGTGGAAGAAAAAAGAGAAAAAAATAAAAAAAAAAAGTCTGTGACGAAGGAAGAGACAAATGTCTCTCCGTGTGACACGAAGAGATGTTTTTTTTAATACATGTTTTGTCTTATTTTCAGTAATATGTTATTTTCAGTGGATGAGCAAGGCACCTGCAGTCATGCACAAATCGCTTTTAAAACAGAGAATAATATAAACAAAGCTTTGTCCTCAAAACCAACACTATAGAATCTAGAAAATTGAAATAATTCTCAAATAATTTTTAGACACCACAGCAGAAAGACACTAATTGAAGTTTTAAAATTCGGAAAATAGCTTATCTTCTGTCCAAAACAAAGAAAAATATTGAATCCACCCCTAATAGATCATATATGAGCTTGAATAATTAGGCCGACGATGCATTCCTAGTGACAGTTTTGTGTCGATAAATTTGCTTTGTTCTCAGCTTAAAAAACTCGACAACCCACACTTATCCTAACATTTTCAAGATTTTTTTTTTTTGCTGAGGTTTGATTATTTGTATTAATTAATTATTGTAAATGTCAATTTTTTATTATTATTAAATGTTGTTATTTAATTAGTAAGAATTTAACTTTAAAACACACAAACAAAAAGAAATAAAGGAAATAATGAAACGAAACCAATTCCAAGAAGTCAAAAATAAACAGTTATTATATCATTTCATTAACTTATTATTTATATCATTTTAACTTTAACATTAAGACACAAGAAAAAACAAATAATTAAACTAAACCAGTTTGAAAAGTCAAGAAGAAATCCAACCGTTGCCAACAATTTTGTGTGAAAATGAAGTCAACTTTGCCGACTTGTGGTTCAATTAAGTTGGATAAAAAATAAAAAGAGAGATAAAATAGAAATATAAAATAAGTCTTAAATGAATAGTAAATGAGGGATTGCCTCTTTTAATAGAAGAGGGATAAATGAGAACAAATTCAAACCATATTCATGAGAGTTAAAACGGTCAATGTACAATGTTGATATGGATCAAAGATAGAACACGCGAGCTATATCGGTCCGGTTGATGTGACCAAAACGTCAAATCTGTTTGTGTAAATGTTGTGCCTAATTGTCCAAAATTTTCTTTTTATTTTAATGAGTACCAAACACAGCCTTATAAGCCCACAAATATCCGCATTTAAGCTTAACCAAACACTACTATATAGGTGCTGTAACTATCAATTCAATTCAAAAATGGTCCACATAAAAATTCTTATATTAGAGCATGTTTGGCCCCCATTTTTTGCACATTTTCCATACCGATTTTCATAATATGTGGTCCCCACTTCTAAAATTGTTGCATCATTCTGACCCAAGCAGCTACCTTTTTTTGACTTTTCAATGGAGCAATCCACATCATTTTCGAAATTGTCCTTGACATATTATATGTAATGGCATCAATAAACTTGGCTAGATGAGGGTAAATGCGTCCAACCAATTTTCAACGGTCCAATAGCGGCAAATAAGAGTCTGACAAAGCAAATTCAACTTTTGTATTGTTTAATAATTTTTCACTGTAGAATAATGAGATTTTGTAAAAAAAACTCATTAAAATGAGCTCCAAACAGGGGTTTATTACTATTTTTAATGTACACAAGTGGGATGATATGTGGGCCCCACATGTATCGGCCTATTACATCATGTTTTGTTCCTATTAAAACTAAGAGCAAACTCATTAAAGTTTCTATTATGTTAAATATACAATTTTAGTTTTAATACGAGAATTGCACAATCATCCACAAAGCTACTACGTTAAATAGAAATTTAGTTTTCAATATTGCACAATTAATCTAAGGGCTAGATATGTCAAAATTTTCTACACCTTTCCGATCATGCTTTGCTGATGAAGCGGGAAAGGGAGAAATTTGGTCCCACCTTGAATTCAAATTCGAATAGTACTTTAGAAAAATCCTAAAAATTCTTGATGAGGAGGGACAAGGAGGGTCAACCAAGTGCTGCGACTGATTTTACATTTATATTGTATGAAATGTTGGATATCAATCTGTTCTTCATAAAGATCAGGGATGAATTTGCTACTGAAAGATTAAATGGAGGACTAATGTTGCAATATTCCCTGAAAATAACTTGTTTGGGAAATGGAATTATTCTGATAGGCCATAGCCATATAGGATGAATATTTCTATAAGTACAGGGGGGTGGGGTACAGGGGGCTGCCAGGTCCCTCACTGTAGCAGCCCCCCCAAATGAATAAAAAAAAAAAAAAAGTAGGCGGCGGGCCCCACCCTCTGAGTTACCTGGCAGCCCCCTGTACCCCAGCCCCCTGTACCTGTAGAAGTGCTCATATAGGATTACGATTACAATAAACGTGGCGTTAAAGTAAACGCTGTGCGACTGCGTACTACGCTTCCGCTCTCGCTCTCCCCCGGAACGAGCATATCCTCTCTCTCTTTCTCTCCTCTTCCTCTCTCTCTAACATGCACACTGAAAAGATCAGTTGTGTTAAAACTTTGACCATTTCTGTTTTTTCCCCTTATTTTTTGGGTTCGATTGACTGGAATTTCTAATTTACTGTTATTGCAATAATTTTAATCTAGTCAAAATTCCTCATTTCTTGGGCTATCATCGGAATTTTATTTTATTTGTTTTGAATGTGAGCTCAGTTCTGATATTGGTTGAAGAATTATTTTTCTTGTAGCTGAGAAAACCTGGTGTATATACGTATATTGAAGTAATAAGTCCATATTCCTTTCCGATCTTGTGATTTGGAGCTTTTGGGTATTTTGGGTTTGTGTTTTGTAGAAATTTGTATATATAGTTTTAATTGACTTGTGAATAGAGAGAAATTTAAGGGTTTTTGAAAGTGGAAGTTCGCACGGATGATGTCCGTGGAGAGATCATTCGAAGCATGGGAGGAGGTGCAGCGGCACGGCCAAGACTTAGCCGACAGGCTTGCGCAGGGCTTTACGGGTTTAATTCAGTCTCATATTAGTCCACCTCCTTTCCAGTGGCCCAATCCTCCAACGCCTAACCTATTTGAAGTCGAGTTTGCAGCTCAGAATTTCATGAAAAATGACTTTGGATTGGTGGTGGATAATTCTGGGATTAATGGTGTGTCGGCTATTTTTGATATTGGGAACAGAATAGGACAAGCGGGGGCTGATTTTGGGGCGTGTTTGAATGGTGTGGTTCAGCAGTTTTTTAGACGATTGCCTTTGCCGTTCTGGCATGATGAGAACGCGGGGTTGTCATTGCGAACAGAGAGTAATTGCCAGAAGGGGATTGATTTGAGTATTAATCATCTGCAGGAGGATTTGGGATCATTGGCAGAAGGGTTTAGGGATTACGGGTTCCCTGAAAATGACAAGGTCCCGGAGGGGGTGACTGAGGAGGAGATTTTTGGTGTTAACTTGAAGGCATTGAAAAAGTTTGGTCGATCACAGGTAATTTTTTGAGGCCAAACAAAGGGGTGTTGCTGTAGAACAAGCGGTGTCAATGTTATCTTAATCCTCGTTTACGAGACAGTATGAATAAAGAAACTACAGATTTCTGCTGTGATAACTTCTTAGGTAGTTAGGTTAGGTGATTTGTTAGTTTATGATCTATCAACCAAGTGATGCAAAGATAATAAGTATATATGATTGATGTTATATAATGGTTGTGATGGTCGTTACATGATGATTAAAAGCTTGCCAGGACTTATTGAAAATGCTTTAAAAACATGTATGCACGTTATGATTTATTTTTGTTATGAAGTTAACCTTTCTTCCCAGCTTTGATCATTGAGTTTCACCATTGCAGGGTATAATCAATTTCACGTCAACCTATGACAGTAGAACGAGGAATGTGGAAAGTTCTTTGGTTGCTAGGGGAGATTTATGGAGAGTAGAGGCCTCACAAGGAAGTTCAACATCAGGAAATGAGAATTCGTCCTTGTTCCTTATCCAGCTTGGACCAATACTTTTTGTTCGTGATTCAACTCTCCTTTTGCCTGTTCACTTGTCAAAGCAGCACCTGCTTTGGTATGGCTACGATAGGAAGGTATAACAAACTTACAGCTTAATGCAAAAAGTGATCAATTGCTAAGTTTTGATAAAAATAAAAAACTGGAAGGCTTTGTGTGTTGTCTGAAGAAAGCTGTTAAAATTATGATTGTCTGATATTTTATGCTAGTCAAGCCCAAGATGCTCTCTGCATTAAATTTAAATTTTTTGAACATAAATGGTTAAAAATAAACATCTGCATTGTTTTGTATTTAAAACTGCTTTTGCATATCTACACATTTTAACATTGGAAATCTGTTATCCATAAATCTAGACAGTAGAATCTGATGATGCGGGATTCTTCTTTCTAAATTCATGCTTAAAAACACCAGGACTAGTTCCTATGTCCATTGATGCTCCTTAGTGGATTTAAGGAAAAAAACGTGACATCTTTGCATTAGAAGAAGCTGGTTCCAATAAGAAAAAACTAATGGCAGTTCTGACCATTCTTTTACTAGGATGCTCTTAGTCATGATTAGACCAAGCTTATTATTTTAGTCTGTAAGCTGCTAACTGAAAACTAATTCCTGTTATCCTTTAATGAAGTGTTTGAATTTTTACTATTCGGATTAGTACTCGCCACGTTCTTCTCTCATGTCCTATTCTCTCTGAAATGAAATTTATCATGTATTTACTAATGTGAACAGAATAAAATGCACTCCCTTTGTCCAGCTGTGTGGTCAAAGCATAGAAGGTGGCTGTTAATGTCTATGATCTGCCTCAATCCATTGGCCTGTGTAAGTCTGAGTCCATCATTTACATGATCTGCGTGATATTAAAATAGAACTTTGGATGGTATGGGTGATATTTCTATGCATGATAAATTGTGTGTTACCTTTACATATTTCTGAGAGAAGCTTGCAGAAAATCTATACTTACTGTCCCTGAAAATATATTAGCATAACAACAGCAAAATTATACAATACTGTGAACTGCAATTATATAATAAACTGCTCTCATGTATCTCCTCGTCCGTCAACAAAACAAATAAAAGGCATAATAGAGAGATGGAGCGTGAGAGGGGCAATGGTGTTTCCCTGTTATGAGGGAAAATGTTTATATTCTGTCAATGTTCATATGGAAATAAAACAATGAAAGAAAAAGGCGAAATGCAGGAAATGTCTTGCCTTGTGAAAAAGTATTGTCAATGCTGTGTCGTCCACTGTGTATACAAATAAAAAGAGAAGCCACAAATAAAGTGGGCTGGTTGATGAACAGAAAAGTAACTATTAAACGCTGCATATATACAGAATTCATAGTTTTGCCATTGTAATCGTATTTTACTTCTTTCTTTATGATGATGTTAGACACACTGCTGGTGTACCATATTGCTGCCATCTAAATTTGCAGTAAGTTGGACTGGCTTCTGAAACTTTTTTCCTTCTATATATGCAGTCTTTCTTGGACTTGCAGTTTCCAAATGGCCAGGTCACCTATGTATCTGGTGAGGGCCTGTCCACCAGTGCGTTTCTACCCCTTTGTGGGGGTCTGCTTCAAGCACAGGGTCAATATCCAGGAGAGATGAAATTCAGCTTCTCTTGCAAGGTGAGCTGTCGAGATTGGAAAATCTCATGGAAACAATCCTTGCATTTGACCTTATTTTATCTGGCTAGGATATGCATAACTAATGTTCTTTAGTGGGTATCTTCTGTGTTTTATACAGAATAAGTGGGGCGCTCGCATAATACCGACATTGCAGTGGCCCGATAAATCGTTTACTTTGGGCCTGGAGCAGGGTTTAGCTTGGAAGAGATCTGGTCTCTTGGAGAGGCCAACCATCCAGTTCAGGTGATACTATTTTATTTCTTTATTTGAGACTTCTAGTGCTAATATTGCATGCAATTCGTTTATAATATAATAGTTATGTTATATCTCGGAACCGCAGGAGATAGTTTCCCATCGTCCAGCACACCAACTTCACTTCATCCATTCTATATGACCCATTCCTTTGCTCTGTTTTTAAATTGTGGAGCTGGGGTTGGTTAGGCCTAACAATAGAAGCAACATCTCTCTACTCCTCAAGTTAGTGGGTTTTATTTGGTTCCCACACCTTCAATGTGGTATGGGAACGATATGCCTAGTAAAATCGTTTTACTGACCCTGTGTATTCTCACATTATTATCAGTTTGTGCCCTACGTTTGGCGGCTGCAACCCTGGGACAAGGGTGGAATTTACCCATTCTATAAAGGAGGAGTTGAGTCTTATCTGCGGCTGTTCTCTTGTGACACATCCTTCTGCATTTGCATCAGTATCTGTAAGTTATTGTGGTCCCTTAAAAGGTTGTGATTTACGCTATAATATATGGGTAGTAGATCCTATTATGCTTTCATTGCTGGCTGATATGAATGAGACTTTGCAAAATGTTTGGATCCATCACTTTAAACATAATCTTTTTGGTACTCAAAACTTTGATAGGGTTATATAGATTATTTAAAGCAATATCTTGCTGGTTTTTCTTGTTATCTTATGAATCCTGGATGTTTCCCTTTCTCTTTATGTAACACAAGGCTTGCAGACTTTACAGTCTTGTTTGTCTCAACTTCTTCAACATAGTTTCAAATTTTACTTGTTTAATGAGGTAAGAGCATGAAATGTGTTGTGTCCTGCCTTCTTGTTATTTCACTGACATTCCCTGTTTGGCTTATACTTTAATGAAATGTTGAGCATAGATTGATAATATGCTTCTCAGGAGACATTACTTAACTTAGGGAGTTCCCATAAGTTTTTGAAAGGTGAATGTTGATATCTAAATGGTTGACTTAAGCTTTATCCCTGATTCTTTTTTGGTTTTTATCTATCTGCGTAAGTGCCTATCGAGTCCTCAGCTAATTTACAATGCCTTTTGTGCTATTGAAAATATGCTACTGAATTGGTTTATTGCATGTTTGTCATAATAGCTTATAAGCTGGTCAAACTTTATCTTTATTCACATTTTGTAGGACCCACTACTTTTACCTACTTTTAACCATGCCCTTATATCTATCCTTCACACCTTTTTGCTGAAACATTGTTTTCAATTTACGCAGCTGTTGTGGCATTTGTAATTGTTTGTCGTCCATTGTCTGTTTATAAATGATTCTAAATGATTTTTTTTTCTTTTTCTTTTTTTGTATTCCCATATGTAGCTTGGCAGGTCCAAGTGGAATGGAAATGTTGGGAGCACCGGGGTTGTGTTCAAAGTCGAAACTCCTCTTGGCAACTATGGCAGGCCTTCTTTTTCTGCTCAGTTGAATAGTGGTATCGAGTTTTGACCATTGTCTATGCAAACACTTGTACATAAACTTGCAGTTCTTCAATCACAGTTGCAGTAAATGATCGTAGTCTCTGAAGCTGCATCTACACCAGGAATTTAAGTCACGTAATACTGAGTCTTGTAGGCAAATATAGACGGCTTCATGCAGTGCCTTATTTACGGGAGAAGCAGATAATTGTTTAATTTTTCGAAATTGAAAAATGTTCATGTTTGAAATACCGTCTGCGTGATTGCTGTAATGCACATATTCTGTATTCCTAAACAAATTAAGGGTCCGTTTGATTGAAAGAATTGAATTTGGATGGGAAAAAAAAAGAATTTCAGGAAATCGAATTGCCTAGAACTTGTTTTATTGTGAATTGTCGATTAATTGTGTTGGATTGATATAATTTTTCACCTATAAAATATTAAAATTTTCTATCTTTTGGTATTCGTTTGATTTTTTTTCATGAAAATTGTCAATTAAAGGTATAAAATTTGTTACAATTGCTTAAAAAAAATTGCCTAAAAAAAAAAAAATCACAAAACCCATGGGAAAATGAATTTCTAAAAAACAAGGAAAAAAATTGGTCATGTCAAGAAAATTTTGCTCATTAAACAGTCAAAAGTGAAAAATGAATTTTAATTTTAATGTTTCATGAAAAATGTTGCCTATCAAACAGGCCCTAAGTGATTTTTCTGATGATTTATTTTACAAGTTGGAATTCATGCAGAGTGATGGGTAACCATGATGCTAGAGCATATTTCAAACAATAATGCTACAAGTACACTCTTGTTGACATGGAGTTTGACACTCCACTCACATGTGGAGTGGTGGAGTCCCCAATTAAAATAATCATGGACGCCATATATGTGAGAGGAGTGTCAACAATCATGTCAAAATAGAGTGTACTTGAAGTTTAATTCTATTTCAAATCGAACAAGATTAAATTAGACAATGAACAAATAGTTTACGTGACCTCAAAATCACTCAATTCAGAGATTTCAAGTTTTATTACAGTGAAAAGTTCGTCAATGTTAAGATAAATTTACTTGTAAACTTAAATTTTTTCTCTATTTTTTAATCGCACATTTCAAAAAATCACTACTACAAAATCTATTCTTCCAAAATTGGGCTCATGCAAACCCTAAATCACTTAAAAGTTGTCATCCACTTAAAAAGTTTTTAAAAATTTCAATTGAATACACTCCTTGAATCTCTTTATTGGCTTGAGTATGTGATTTTTTAGGACTTACTAGCACACCAGACTTGTCAGCTAAATTTCTAATTGCTGACAATTTGAGTTGAGATTTATTTGTACATGGGTTGTAGGGAAAATTCTGTGGGTAAATGTTAGAGAATCAAAATAAATCGAAGGTCTGTGTATCCACAGTTTCCTTAAATCGAATTCGTCGTCTCACCGGAGTACAAAAGGTTTTGATCGATGTTTGATTCCTAGGATACAATCGGTTGTCGGTTCATGCTGCACTACGTTAACCACATATGAACTAGATGTGATATATTCTATCTCTCAAATAAATCAGAAAAGGAAGAACTTTAAAAAACTAGAAAGAAGAGCTTGCTGCTGGAAGTAAGCTTGTATTTCCCTTGTGTTTTTCCAACCGAGACAGATCTTCTTTTTATACTCATAGAGGAAGAGCCAGCTCATTAATACAATTGAATAAAGGAGTTACAACATTGAAATAAAATTCTGAAACTGAAGAGATTTGATTTTTTGGAATGGGTGAAACTGAAAAAAAAAATTGATAACAGATGTTTGTGTAACTTTTCATTTTCATTCAATATCATTTTCCAACAAATTCTTCTCAAATGGAATGGATGTGAACTACTTGAGGAAATGTGATCGACATAGAGCCCACGTGAGCGTGCACTTTTTCGAGTTCTTAGGAGCATGCTTGGCTAAGCTTGAAAAAAAAGATTGAAAGAAGTGAAATTACTTTTCAGTAACTTTTTGTTTCCAAATATATTTGAATAACTTACTTTAGATGTAAAAAAGTTGGTTTTAGCTATGGTTACATTTTCGTGAATAAGGTAGTGAAGACTACAGCATCATTGTGAACAAATGACGTTTATTTAAGTTCTTATTATCGTTTCATCGTAATTCTAGAGCATTTTGCTTATTTTTATCATTAATATTGTCTAGTACTATTCGATCCTAAACCAAACATGCCATCGACGAACCATGTTTTCTCTATAGGTTGATTTGAGATTAGCTCTAACACCGGTGAACATGGATTTGCTTCTTTCAAAGTTACCCCATCAACTTTTCAAGCAGCAGTATTAACAGAGTATTTGCTGATAGAGGTCAAAGCATTATATTCTTAACATTGATGTAGTTTTCGATGTAAAGTCGAGTTAATGTTGCCATTCATACTTATTAAAATGTCAAGTACATTTAGGTGCTAATCATTCGAGTCAAGATCAACATAATTCCTTCTTGAAAATCCTACCTCTTCTTGGATTTATTCCATGGAAGTTTATCATGTTGAGATTTCTTTTTTCAAGCCAAAACCTTTGGACCTTCCTATGGGAAGAATAATAGGTCTGCAGACGAGTAAAACGACTATCAATTCACCCGTAAATGATGAAATGCTGACCCACACGAAAATTGTTCGCCTCCAATTCCATATAGCTCTCTTTAATCCAAGAAGCTCGGATTTTATATCAAGTGATGCAGCGTAAATTTCAGGTACACCGGAACCAGCTTTAAATTCTGCTCTTTGTTCAAGAATCACCTTAAAAAAGGCTGTTGGTTCGTGTCCTTCGATATAGTCCCTGATGTCGATTTTCAGTGTTTGAACTTCTGATTGCAAACCAGTTATGAGTGGAACAGTTTTCAACATGGTTTCGATCACTCGAATTGGCTGACTTTTAAACCGAAGAATTGTGGGATAACTCGAACTAGCTAGTACTTCACTTGTTGCAGACATGCTCTCGACCCTCACCTAATCACGAGCACGAAAAATACCAAAGAATTATCAGCATTTATCATTTCGATGGGAAGAAAAGGCAGAGAAAGAACAAGAACTAACGTACCTGGAAGATTCCGAGTTTTCTGTTGTACTCAGACTCGGGCAACATTAACGAGACAGAAAGGTGCAACTTGTGATGATTAGGAATGGGGCGTTGTCCTACGTAGTCTGAAGAAGGCATTCTATATTTTGAATCAAGGCCGGAAGGCTCATTAGAGACGAGGGATGATGTAATAGGCACAAAAGCGACGGGGCTAGTTTTAGTGTAGTCGAAATTTAGGATTTTAGTATTATGCATTGGTTCTTCTACCAGATATCTCACTATAAGACTACCTATTACAAAACCTGAGATTAGCAGAACAAATAGCATGAACAAAACATAGAATGTGCACGAAATGGCCCAACAGAATCTTAACGCCATTCTCAGCATTGATTTTTGCGCGTTAAACTGATCAAACAAGAAGGCAATCGTGATCGAGCAGGAGGCACAGCATATTCTCAGCAGCCTTTTCTTCAAATTCTCTCTTATCCATATTAGAGTTTGAAATGGAACCATCAAGATCATTAGCCAAAAGTTGAATATCAAAATGGGAAAAGTGAAAAATCTCAGAAAGAGATTTTGTTGAAAACCAGCCATTTTGAGCATGAGTACTGCCAAGAAAACAATACTTTCTGCAAGAAAATTCATCAGTATTGACATATCAAAAAGCTCGTTGCTCAATCCAATCTTTTGATCATATCGACTCGAAGTTGTGTACTTCCCAGGCACACATTTTCCTTCATTTCTTCCAATCTCAGAAATATTCACATCACTATCATTACAAGCCCCAAAAGTAGAGCAATCAAACGGTTCAGACGATTTTCGAGCCATCAACAGCTTCTCAGCTCCAACAAGTAAAGAATACTCCATCAAGTTGGCAATAAAATTTTCATCTTTGCATTTGAATCCTAGAAAATCACTGAAGTTGTTGAACAACCCTTCAATCTTTTCATCTATGTCATCTATATTTGTGAAGAATTGAGTCATCCATTGATGATATGTCAGAGCTTCAATTGTAGTACTGGTTTAGAAAAGCATATTGTTCGCTGAAAAATGTACCGCAAGCGCACGGATCGTGAACAAGTAATATAGTGGACTTTTTGAGTCCGAATATCGATCCCACGAGGAATGTTACTTTGAAGTTACGTACTCTAATCGATTTTAGTTCTAACAACGACTGACACACACACACAATTAATATTGAAATTAAAGTATAAACTAATAACTATAAAACTAAACTAACAAACTAAAAAGACGTAATTGCATCTTTGATTTGAAAAACGGTTGGAATTTATGATTTCACTTAACCTTTATTTCATTAACATCAATTCAATAACGTACATGCAAATTACCAAAATTAATAGTTAGACCCGATTCTCCAATTTTAAATTAATATCCTCTTTCGAGCGATATTAACCCTAATTAATTAAATTATACCACATATTTCTATGTCGATACAAAATTAACCAATTGCATTAAATTGCTGTGAAAATACTCAACGGGTCATATAAGGTAGATGTCTATTTCTAGATCATCTAAACGCGTATAGTCGGAACCATACAAACCTATGGTATCAATTATTTCGGTCTAGCAAGTGCAACTATTTTTCAATAATTGTCCAAACAACCTAACCACAACATCTAATGATCAAGTAAATGAAGTGATTTTAAACTAATAATCAATACACCATTATTTTGATAACAAATGCATTTCTAACAATATATATCGATATTAATAAAATTAAAGTTAAGATTTAACATAAACTCCAACATACAAACTTACTTAACTCATTTTATAAATATAATAGCAAAGGAAAATCATGATCCAATACATTACAACAATAGAAAAATAATGGAAGAACACAAAGATGTAGATACAACCCTTTTTTAGTAGATTTGCCTTCCTCCAATGATTTCTCTAACTTCCTTTGATGATGATCTCCTTGCTATTGAATTTGATTTCACAAGAATGGCCAAAACAACCAAAGAACAACTACAAAAAGAAGAAAAGAAAGAAGAGAAAAGGAAAACTAGAGAGAACTATCTAAAACCTAACTTAAACTAAACTATTATCTAACTCCTACTACTTGAAAATGAGAGAGAGATGGAATATATCAATGCCATGTGAGACACCCCAAAATATCTCCATTAAACAAGTCCAAAAATATTGTCAAAGTTGACCAAAAACGTGTGGAAAGAAAAATAGACCGCCTTAGTATTTTATCTTTATGCGGCCGCATGGTGTAATTACATGCGGTCGCATGGAAGAAACAAAATATACATTTCACGTCTCTGGGCAAGCCATGCGGTCGCATGGTTATAATCCATGCGATCGCATGGATTTCTCCCTATTTGCAGCTCAGGTCCTTAAACGTTATGTCCTTATGCGATTTCATCCCCCATCTTTGATTTAGTACAATTTGGTCCTCATACTTTGAACTTTCTTTCATTTAAGCCCCTACCAAATTGCAGTCTAAGCCCTCCATCTTTTGGTCAAGTGCAAGTTAGTCCCCAACTTCACATTTTTGTGCAATTGAAGTCCTTTTCACTCGTTTTGCCTCCGTTTCATTCCAATTCAGAGTTGTGGCCTATAAATACAAAAAGTACACAATTATGGATAGAAATATACTCAAATTTATCACAGTTAAATCTCAAAATGTGTCTAATAAGTGTGCTAAAGCGCACTTATCACATATAATTGAAGAAGAATCACAAAGACTCCAGTGAAAATTGGGATTAATGGGAAGTAGCCCAATTTATAGGAGGGAAACCACGAATTATTACTACCTTCACCTTTATTGGGATGCTAAAAATGGTAAGTTCAAATTGGTTAAACTACCTTGGTCTAAGTATTTAAGCGGTTAAAATGAGACATTTATTTATTTAAATTTAATCTTCAATACATCCTCTAACGATTATTATGTTTTCCATCGAAAGTTTGATTAAGAATAGACGTGGTTCGATTAAGTGAGATTCAGAAAACCTATAAGATTATAGAACTGAAGTGAATGGTTCCGTTTGTTTCAATACGATTTCTTAGCCAAAATTTTTAAATTACTAATAAAATGGGAGTACAAATTTTATCACCAAAAGTAAATACTCATATCCAAAATCAAAACAATAAGTTCCATCTTCATATAAAATATTTATCAATTTAACAAATAAAACATAATTAGTTAAGAAAACGGGTTGGGCTGGAATCGAAAACGTACCTTGGTTTTTGGAATTAAAGTCGCTTTACTCAAGTATATTTTAATAAACGGTTGACAATAAGACTTGAATTCAAATTTGGATCAAACTATATCTACAAAAAAAGTAAAATAAATAAATTTTAGACGAGCTGGATAAACAGTTAACTAGTAGAAAAGGGGTGGTGAAAATTTAGGAAAGTTTTGTTAGGATTGCTATGCTGCAGATTACACACATTTCAACAATGTACATTTAGAATAATTATATTTTCTATATCTGTTCAGATAATGTTACAAAACCATTGGCCCACAATACAAAACATGCACCCAATTGGCACACAATCCCAGATTTCCAAGTCGGAAGAATTCCTTAAAATCTTCTTTTTTTTCACTGGTGAATCTGATATAAACGGAGTTTATTATCTTTCATGTTTGTAACTAAAGTTTGTTTGTATCAGTTTGACTGGACCATTCTACAAAGTGTGTTTGATAGGCATTATTTGGGAAAAATGAATTTTGAAATAGTGATATGATGGGAAATGTGTGGTTGAAAAAGAAGGAAAAGTTATTGATGTGATGAAAAATATTATTTTATTGAAAAATGTGTGGTTGAAAATGAGTAGAAGAATGAGAATGAGAATTAAAATGGGAATCAAACAGGACAATATCTTCTTTTTTTTCACTGGTGAATCTGATATAAACGGAGTTTATTATCTTTCATGTTTGTAACTAAAGTTTGTTTTGTATCAGTTTGATTGGACCATTCTACAAAGATTTTCGTACTAAATATGTCTCTTTACGTTCTTGGGAGTCCTTGTCGATATGTTTCGATAATCTTTCCATTATTTAAAAAAAGTGAATACCGATTTCATACATCAGTTCGCAATTCAACGACCCAATTGTAAGAGCAGATCTCTACCAATCGAGTTTCATTCTCAAACCAAGTGAAGCTTGCATAGAGTAGTCAAATTCTTCTTCTGTTCTTTTTTAAGCACTGGTGGGCCATAGTGGACTTGAACAAGAGAATTTTATTTATTTCATGCACCGATCAATTTTGAATTTTGTGATAAAATGTTGGCATAATTTCCAAAATAGAAACGCAAGAAACTGGACCGTCGACACTTCCACTGAAAACGGTAATAAAACAACCAGAAGTTTTTCCTTCAACTAATAATTTAGAAATTCCAAGAAAACATTAGTACGAGAATCAGATCAACAAATTTCTCTAGTATGCATCACCAGTCAATCTAAATTTACATCATAAAGATCAGGAAGAAGCCTACTTGCTGCAGAATGATCCGGAGTTTCATCCTTACTTAAAGAAGAAATCGACGAATCAATCCATGGTCCATCTCTCGAAACACTCTTTTGCTCCTTACTATCCTGCGAGTATGTCGATACATGTGTTTGGCTGTCTTGTGAGAGTTTCTCGAACGCTTTAAATCTAACCTCCTCGCTTGGCGTACGATGCATGATCTTTGGTGCTTGGACTGGGATTTTGCCTTCGAGCATGCTCACCACGGAAGACATGGCCGGTCTAAGTGAAGGAGATGGATTTGTGCACAACAATGCCAAATTTAACATCCGCATCGCCTCTTCTTCAGAATAGTTTGAACCAAGAATAGGGTCCACGAGGTCTAAAAGATTACCTTGCTCTTGTAGGACATAAGCCTTCACATTCAGCAAACGTAAGAGAGAAAAACAGGTTTAGAATCAAGAAAATGGTAAGCGAACGGACTAAACATAAATCTGCATAAAGTACGTAAAAAAAATTTACCCAATCAAGAAGGTAGACGAACTCTTCTTTCGGTCTGTAATTAGTGTTACTTTTGCCACTGACAATTTCTAGAGCAACTACTCCAAAGCTGTAGACGTCTGCTTTGTCTGTCAAATAACCCCTCATCGCATATTCGGGAGCCATATAACCTCTGCAAATATAAAACCCGATATGCACAATTTGGTCAGTGCTGACAGTTCATGGTTTATCATGATAATGCACTACAGATTAACATTTGGCGCGAATTATATTATATATCTTCGTTCACAACAGCAGTCCCCATAAAAATACCTGATCTAAACACCAAATAATAAATTTGATTCATTCACTTTTAGTTTTAGGGTATAGTAAGAAAGTGTTATAAGGGCTAGATTGAAATCGTCCCATTGTAACAATTGCGGGAGCCTAACATCTGTACTTCTATCGACATAAGTTATAACCAAGTAAAAGGTTATGTATAAATACTCCACATACAGCTGCCACCTTTCTAACAGAAATATATTTAAGAATTGAATATGGAGAGGAAAAAGCTCACATTGTTCCAGCAATTCGCGTACTGATGTGGGTGTTTTCTTCTTCATCAAGCTTAGCCAAACCAAAGTCCGATATCTTAGCATTTAAATCCTTGTCAAGAAGCACATTTGTAGCCTTTATGTCTCTATGGACGATTTTTAACCGAGATTCCTCGTGAAGATATGCCAGACCTTTAGCTATTCCTAAGCATATTTTCTTTCTAGTAGACCAGTCAAGGTTTAACAGTTGTTCCTCACGACCTAAATGAAAGAACACGGAAATTGAAAGGTGAGAAAAAAATCAAAGATGCTTTTAACAGGTAGATAAGCTGGCAGAGTATTTACCGAAAAGTGCTCGAGCAAGACAATTATTTTCCAGGTATTCGTATATAAGAAGCAACTGATTTGATTCTATACAGCACCCATAGAGCCTGACAAGGTTGGGGTGTTGTAGAGCAGATATCATGCCTATTTCATTAACAAATTCGCGGTTTCCTTGCTTCGACTTGGAGGAGAGTTGCTTCACGGCAATAATAGTACCATCTGACAATACACCCTAAAAAACAAGATAAATTTCAGGTTATGTACATGGGACATTAATTATTAGATTTTATTCTAGTCAACAACTGAAAGGGGAAAAAAATTAGTAACTACCTTGTAGACAGGGCCAAATCCTCCTTCTCCAATCTTGTTAGCATTGTCAAAGTTATTTGTAGCAGATTTGATTTGTCTCAAAGTAAAGTGACCTGTCTGTAGATCAAGGGCTCGAAGTTCTGTCTCAAGAAGATAACAGAAAATTGTTCAGCGACTAAGGTTTGTACAGTATGAACACTGAAACAACAGTAGTGATGCACAAGCAGAGAGAGGTAGGGAAGAGCAAAAGAATAAAGAAGAACAAGAGGAAGAAGAAGAGAAGAATGTTCAAGAAATTTTGGAAGGAAACTCAATCTATTACCCATCTAAGAGTTATGATTATGTTAATTGTTAATCAAACTACATTATTTGTTTTTGGGTTCACCTTTATCTTCAACATCTTTTCCTCCAAGATAACCTTTCATCCAAAGTGCAGCTACAATAAAAAACCCAACCACACATGAAGAAACCACAATCCCAGCGATAGCTCCAGCAGATAGCCCACCCGTATCAGGATCAAAGTCTGCATGGAAAGAGAGAAGGTCTAATTATGAGGCGGTGGAAAAGGACAGTGGACCACACAAAATCAAAGTACACTTACTTGGTGTCACAGCTATTGCAGATATCAAGGGTCCATATACCCCTCTGTCGGGGATGGCTGTGGTGCCCTTCCCTGTCCAGTACAAATGGATCTCCAGTGTACTTCCATTGACGAGGACATTAAAATCCCTGTAAATACCTTTCCTAACTCCATTAGCTTCCTTCTCAATATCAAAGTCTGTCAAAACAACCTCCCCCTGCATAAAAAGTCAAATGAACACCAACCATCTATAGAAAAGTGAAAGAGAAAAGGGGATACTAGAAAATCCTTAGGAATTAGTTCATGTAACAAGAAAATATCCAAAGATGTAATGATTAACCAAGAAAGTGATAGTCATAGATGTCTGCTGGAAAATTAAGGAATCAACTTACCTGGATTGCAACGTCAAATATCCGCCTTCCAAGGCTGCTAAAGGTGGAGTCATTAGTATACATTATTTCAGCAAAATGGAGACGCACTCTGTAGCTACCTCTGCGCAAGCAAAGTCCAAAATACTTAAGTGAAGAAGGGGAGAGGCGAGCTGTTTGATAAAATTCTGCACCAGGCATTGTCAAAGAAGAATTGTTTGTTGCAACAAATTTGGCATCATCCTTCCCCATGAACAGCCCTGTACTGCTATAAGCCCATCTATCATGGGACTCAAAGTATGACGGACCATCCCCACTTAAGTTCTCTTCATATTCATTTCCTTCGAAGGTAATCTTTCTTCCACCGCAATTTATAAACAATGAATAATCTGCAGGTGTAATAAGAATGGCGGCAACTCAGTCATAGCCAATCTAACTTCAAATTGATATATAATGTCTTATGGTAATAGCAATACCCCTTACAATTGGATTTTCCAGGGCACGGGAGGCCCCTCTTCAAACACCATATATTTCTGTGAAATAAAAAGGTTAGAAACTTCTACAGTTTTAGGAAGCAATGGCAGAATGACAGAAAAAGGACAAAACATTGATAAGATTTTCAAGGAACTCACGAGTCACTGGTGGAAGTTGAATGGCTGGCAACTAAGTTCCTGTTAAAGTACAAGAATATTTGAGCAATAATGATCACAAACAAAACTCAACTAAATAATACAGAGAAACTTACACAGAGGAGAACTGGCAGCCAGTTGCTCGCGACTCTGTAAAGTTGTTGTAAGATACATCCCTGCACACACAGACCCCATTTAAAAAAATTTGTTTACAATTTTTTCAGCTATGAAGGCAGCTACACCTCACGTAAAAATGTAAAAGGCACATGGAAGAAAGCAATCTGAAGTGGTGGTCTGAATTGGTTAACAAGATATCTTAAGAGGAATTTATATATAAAAAGATCCTCTCCATCCAACGCCAATTAGATTTGGCATGAAACCCCATTCTTACTAATCATTAGTGGGCATGGTAAATGCCGATACCAACACTTTTGTCACTAATAAACCGGCACCCAAAATTTTTGTTGGGTTGTGCATTGTATGCATGAGTCCAAGTCAGAAGCGAGAAAGGGTTTAAGAAGAGAGACTGTCAGTACTGATTCACAGAGTTATGATCAGAATTTTGCAGTGAAAAAGGTTACTTTCAAGTTGATTGCCAAAAAGAAGAGAGATTATATTTCCATGTATATCTGATATTGTCTCAATAGTACAATAATAAAACCAGTGATGAAAAGACCGCAAAGCTTAAATAATATTGCGTACCTTTTATCTCTGCTATCCAAAATCCAACCAGGCACCTCCCCAGTTAGTGAGTTATGAGACAGAAACCTACATCATAAAGTATAAAAATTTCAACTCTTCATGAATTGCTAAACTGTTTAGGAAAAAATAAATATCTGTGAAAAGTCAATGAATTAAAGAAAGTTAGACCAACAGTGCAGATTGATTTATAATTCAAGAGTATGAACTTACATAAAGTCTATTCGCAACAACCTCTGAAGATTATTTGGTATTTGACCATTCAACATGTTGAAACTCAGGTCTCTGCGAATAATCATTTTCAATCAAATAAAAAATCAAAGAAGAGCACAAACAATAATATGAATTTTAATGCTTTAGATTATTAGGTTATGATGCACGGACACTTCTTACTAGGATGGTGTATTCGTGTCAAACACATATATGACACGTGTTGAGTCATTTCAGATGCCAACACTTCTTGGACACTTCATGACATGGGTCTAATAAGTCTCATGCAGTGTCCAATTTTTATAAATTCTTTAAATTTCTATTACTCGAGGAATACTTTAGGAATTTTCCTTGGGCAAGTGTGCATGTGTAGTGTCCTATGTTAAAAGTGTAAAAATAATATATGTATTTAAATCAACATGTCCCGACATGTCTGTGTCCTACCTTTTTCGCAAAATCACATAGTGTTCGTGTCGTGTTGTGTTCATGTCGCGTGTTCGTGCAACCTAGTTACTAGGTAGATAACATTAAAAAGTCAAGTTGGATATCAAGACTTCTCGGACACTTCATGACATGAGTCTGATAAGCCTCAAGCCATGTCCAATTTAATTTATTCTTTAAATTTCTAATACTCAACGAATACTTTAGGGACATTCTTTGGGTAAGTGTTACATGGGACATGTGCCGTTTCCTATATTAAAAAGTGCAAAAATAAGGATATAATATATGAATTTATAATTTAAAATTATTTAAATCAACGTGTCAGTGTTAGGTGTCCTACTCTTCTAAAAAATCAAGTGTCGACGTGTTCGTGTTCGTGTCCGTGCAACATAGTTATTAAGTAGATAACATTAAATTGGTTGTGTTTGTGCCCAAAAACTATTGGAAGACAGTATTGACATTCAAATACATCTAATTCAATGTCAAATAGAGAGCTAACAAAAATTAGGAATGTTAAAATCAAGATAAGGGTTTGCAGAACAAAATCATGGAATCGAGTATCAAGGATGTCAAGATGTATTTAGCTAAAATAAGATTGCATTAGCAAGTAGCTAGGTACTATTGACTGTCATTAGTTGTTCTGACTCAGCACAAATGGAAATCAAGTCAAAACACTCCTTAAATGGGATAATTTCCTTTATCACATCATTGATAACATAAAAATCTCAAAAAAAGAAAGACTTACAATACTGTTAGATTCTCCATGTCTCCTATGTATTCTGAGATCGGACCAGTAATTGAGCAATTTCGTAATATCCTGTATCACAACAAGGACTTAACAAATGTATGTGCCAGAAGCAACGTCTAATCAAAAGTTTTTCAGTGTTTTCTTGAAATAATATGATACTCACAACTCCCTCATGCCTGTCAAGTTTTGCAAATTCGGGAAACTCGTGGTTGGTCCACTCAAATCAGATATCCTCCTGACAACAAAAATGCAATTGATTAAAAATACTCTTTTAGATTCTGATCGACATAAGCATCTATAAAAGTCGAGCTTTGATATTCTTCTCTTTGGTTGGAACAAATAGTAAATGATATAAAGCTATCACTAAGAGAACATTTGGGCTTACAACTCTTTCAAGTTTTTCGACTGGGATATAATAGAAGGAATAGGGCCCTCCATTGATGTGCCCTGCAAATCTCTGCAAAGAAAAAGATGAAGGCTTGCTATCAAGATGCGTGACGTCATCACGATTTATGAAAAATCTAGTGAGAAACGAATTACAGAGACCAATAGGATACTCACAGCCTGTTTAGTCTAGTCCAGTTGCCAATTAAATCAGGTACCTTTCCTGATAATCTGCTACCATCAATCCTACTGCAAACAGTTTATTTAAGTTCAGATATGTATAAAAGTTCATAACCCAGTGAGGTACAGTTCCTTCTCTTGCCATGGAAGTTCGATTAAAAACAGACCTAAATTTTGGCACAAAGCAGCTGGCCTCTGGTCGAACTCATGGCTTTATGGTTGTTTTACTTACTAGTGCACTAGCCAATGGCTATGCAAAGATAGCAGATATCTTAGACCTAAATCCAATGTACTCAAATATAGTGTATGACTTACAAATCTGTCAAGTTTTTTAGATTGCCGAATTCCTCCGGTATCGTCCCCGTGAAATTGTTTGCAGAAAGAAGGCTGCAGGTAAATGTTCAACATTAGCAACCTGAATTATCTTGGCAACGACAATAACTAGAAGTTAAGAGATATAACATTACAAGTTAGAGAAAAGTGATACAATAACTAGAAAACGTCTCAGATTTCTACGATGAAGTAACAAATACAACTGTCTCAACCACATTACAAGATGAATAAGAGAAAGACTCGAAAACTTATTATAAAATAACATTGAGATCATGTCAAGTGGTCTTACAGTCTTCTCAAATTGCTCAAACTTCCCAGATTTGGCGGAATATTTCCTTCAAGCAGATTATCTTCCAAAATCCTAACAATAAAGTTCAAATCATAAGCACAACTGAGTACTATTGCATCCACAGATATGATATAATACATTATTTATCACTCACAGCTCTTCCAAAGTGGTGATGTCACCAATTTCATCCGGAATTGTACCGCTAATACGGTTTCCAAGCAGCGATCTGTTATGAACATAACGAATATAATCAACCGCTCTATATAGGTAGGTCGGAACAGGGGTTTGCAGGTCCCATTATCAAGAACTTACAAAATAGTAAGACGAAGCCGACTGAAGCTTGGAGGAATTGATCCATTGATATAATTGCGAGTTAGATCTCTGGGATATAAAGAAGTCACGTTAAGTGTCTTGCTTTTGATGAAAATTAGAGAATGGAGAAAAACAGAATAGCAATGTTAGCCAGATGCAACTGCCTTAATTTCAGAAGCAAAAATTAACTCACGTCAAACTATAGTGCCTATGCAAATTGAAAAATGAAAGTAAAGGACCGGCATGCATATACAATCAACTCAATAGAGTACACAAAATAACAATATTGCTACTTACAACTCTTTCAGAAAAGTAAGATTTGCAAACTCTGCAGGCAAGGTTCCAGTCAAATTGAATCCCTTCATCTGGCTGTACATATAAAATAGAGGAATTGAATTAATCATCTCAATTCACCATAAGACCACCTCACTGAGGGGAAAATGAGAGGGGAAAACTTTTCTCTTTAGACTTGGTCAAACATGCTCTATGCGTATTGGGTTAAAACTAAATATTTGTTATTAACCAAAGATTTTAACTTGCTTTCGTTCTTCAATATTGTCCAATACTATCATGTCCACATTACCAAAATGCCGTAAGTGTATAATCACAAAAACTTTGAAGGAAAAAGAGTAAGATCATACATGTGTGTAACATGGCAAACAGTGTTGTTAACAAATGAACAATCACAAGTCACATTGCTGTAGACATCGTCACCCCAAATGGTCATGTTAAAACCTGTACTCTCACTGCAAGATCTTCGCGTAGCATTCCAGTGTTTGTTCTGTAATCTCGATGATATTGTTTCGAGAACTTGTACTGTAAAGAATGAAAGCAACCATAGAATATATAAGAAATCAAACAAAATCTAATTTTCTTCTAAATAACTGAAAACCTGGCCAAATTATTTTTGAGAATTGATTATACACAGTTCTTTATCTTATCTTAAGAACAATGATTGAATGAAAAGTTGAAAAAAAAAAAAAAAAAAAAAAATCCATTAAACTGGGAAGTCCATCTTTTTCTTATCTTTTTTCATATTATAATAATTAAAAAGTACCAGCAATCAATAACAAGAAATAATTCATAAAATACTCAACAGGCTATAAAATCAAATCCATAGAACATGTAAAAAAAAAAAATAAATAAAGCAAAACAATGCCCAGATTTACTTACCAGATCTAATAAGCAGTCAGAGTCATATAGAAATACATGAATCACAATAAAACCAAAAAACCCCTTTAATTCTTACTTATTTTTCTTTATCAGAAACGCATAGAGAAGTTGCTTAATGGAGAGAGTACCTTCTTCTTCCGGCAGAAGTTGTGCGACAGACGTCAAAACCAGAGATGTATAAACACTGAAAAGAATGATTTTCACAAAATATGTTCTGGTTTTAGCCCTTTTGGTAAGAAAAAACTCCATTACAACTCTTCTTCTGTTCAATCCAGACCAAGAAATTTCATCATACGCCCACAAATAATCTATATAAATTTTATCATACACATTAATGCAGACAAAGAGTAATCAAAAGTGGAACAAGCAAAAAGAGGGGAAAAAAAGTGAGTTTTGTTTGAAAGTTTCCAAAAAGTGAACAGAAGAAATGATCATCAAACTTTGGAAATGGAGAATGCAGAAATGATAAACAAAAAAAGTTGGGAGATAACTGTTAAATATTTAAAAGAGACAAAATCAAGAAAGAGATTTTTCTTTATTTAAAAGTTCTTTAATTTGAATGATTCTTGACTCCACTACACGTCAGACTTCAATTTGTTTACGTGAATTTGATCGTTAATATGAATTGAATTCATAGCCTAGTTGACATTATTTTAACAGCCGGCAATTAAAGCGGGCTAGTTTTTAATTGAAAACTTCTATCCATTTGACTGACTTTCGGGATCCATGTACACTGCTGCATGTTTTAGACTTGAGCAAACACGAGAATTTGAACAAGATCTTCAACATAGTTCACACGTACATGGGCGGATTGTTGGGGCCACACAACCCATTCTATCAAATATTTGTCTAATCGTCACTTCTTTCTCGTAAAAATATAAAGTTTTAAATGTCTAATTTGATGATTTTTAAAATAGGTTGGGAATTTACAACTTCGTTTTGAAGCCAAAAGCACGACGCTAATTTTTCCTATGAAAATAGATTTGCAAGTATAGTTTCTTCGGAAAATGTATATACTAAAAAAAAGAAAGAGAACATCAAAAAAATTGAAGCACTAGTTTCTAATAATCCGATTAACAAGTTAGTCACACGATTATCATAAAAACGTGTCTCGCTTTGAATTTTTGGGCACCAATCTTGGTTGGAAAGCAAAATTTTAGTTTAATTGAATTCGATATGTTAGGGAAGGTATGATCCAATTGAGACTTTGAATGATATTCGTCAATGAAAATTCATGTGCGACTATAATGAAAATAAATAAATAAATAAATAAAAAATTTGAACAAAAATATAAATAATGGATCGAATAAAGTAATTTTCTCAAATAATTATTAGTAACATAAACAAGGTTATTTTTATTAAGGTTGTTATTTATTTTTTAATGATTAGTTAAATTTGTTACAAGTTGGTTAAGGCATTGTACGTCTATAAGTCAAACCTAACCTTGTTGTTTAGCCACGTTCTATATTTTTTTGATCACTTATTGTAATCATATAGTAAGCAACTTACATTTTATTATACATTTTTTACTTCACTATACAACTTAAATTACTTGTTTACTCCATAAGCAGAAAAACATAAATAATGTGACGTGTTCGATAACGTGAAAGTGAACAATAAATTAAGAAAGTGTTTGATGAAAATTAAAATTAGATTTTTTAGTAGATTGTTATGGAAGTTTTTGAAATGTGTGGTTGAAAAGTTGAAGAACTCATAAAAGATGTGATTAATATTAATTATTTAACTTTAATTTAAATTAAAATCAAATTTTAATAAAAAAACAAACACACTCTAACATTAGTACGCGTAGTCTTGTTGGGACTCCTTATCCCTCATCAATGCAATGGTCACGTTTTCTCTTGTCTTGGGTCCAATCTAGTTGGCAGTTTTGACTGCATTGAATCCCCCATGAATTGTCTTCTATTATATTTTTCTACACGAAGAACGTCGGTACACATTAGAACAATTTTGGGTTAAAAATATATATATATATATATATATACTTTCATATCAAATATAGTATGGCAAGCCCATTTGCACAAATGGTACCTAACGTATAGTCTTTGAAAAAATAGAACCTATCGTTTTATTCTCGAAAGCGCCCTCCTTTCAACTTTTGGTGGAGAAATTGACCTTTTAACTAATAAGCGACTACAAGGATTGAATTTGCAGCCAAAGGTTGAAACGAGGACATCGTTGCTAAAAATGAAACGATGTGTCCTGTTTCCGCAATGGTCGCATTTGTTAGAGACCATTTATACAAATATAGCAAACAATCTCAAAAAGAGAATCCAAGCCATTAAAGAGGGATACAAGGCTTTTGCCCTAGTGTTAGAGGATTCATTATGATCGACCAAAAACTTTCATGCTGAGTGATGACTTTCTCTCCTCATTTTTAATTCTTTTTGTGATTGAGTGATTTTTGTGATCAATGTTGAGAGAACTTGTATAGTCTTGGGTGATTATGAATTATTGTAGAGCAGTGGTTATTGACTTGGGAAAGTTTCGATTTGGGCGATAGGGTTGTGATAGCAGTTTGTTCATGAGGCATTGGGTACCGTCGAAGAAAAGTTCTTTAATATTTCGAGTAATGTGTTTGCATCTTGATGTCTTGGTTGTTTACATCAAAATTATATAATTAATGGTCACATATGCGTCATTATAGGTCGCAACTTAATTATTGATCACATATTATCAAATTAATTGATCACATTTTATTTTATCAGTTACAAATCAGAAAAAATATAAGTCACAGTTTATCTGTCGATCACATATTTTTAATTTAGTCGGTCACAATCTATTGAATTTTTATCTCACAATTAAATAGTTGATCATAAATAATCAAATAGTTGGTCACATACCACCACCACCACTACCACCAACACAGCCTAATAACACTATCATCACCAGCACAACCCTACTTGCGACAACCACCACCACCACCACCACACGTTGCCGCTGCCACCTCCACAACTGCAAAACCACAATCACACATCACAACAACCGCAAAAAAAAAAACCACAACAACAATCATCGGCCACACAAACCATCATAATCATCCAAGAAATCAAACTTAGAAATTAGAAAAAAAAAAAAAAAAAAGGAAAGGAAAGGAAACGTTGTCAAATTAGAAGCAACAACGATGAGAGCGACGTTGTCGTCGCCGCCGCCACTGTCGCCACCGTGCACTAGATCGCTATAGAAAGGATAGAGAGAGGAGAATGGCGGAGGAGATAGCATGTCTCCGATGATGTGGTCTATGAGGGAGAGGGTAGAGAGACATGTGAGGAAGAGATTGTGTGAAATATGAGAGAGATGATTTAGGGTTTGAATGGGATGGATAAATTAATTTATAATATAATTAATAATATTAAAATATGAAATTGTCACCTGATTTTTGGTTAAGTAAACTTCGTTTTTTATTTTTTAATTGTGATATTTAAATACTCGCTCTAATGTAATTTTTACTTTCTTGATTAGTACTAGTGCCAAAGGGGCTTAATCCATTCCGATGGATCTTCAACATAGACGTATCCAAGCAATTGGTGAGCGCCGGGCCCGATTCATTGGGGGCAAACATGTCTTCATGTTCTCTTCTTGCTCTATGGATTTCTACTTTCTAAATTTATCTGATGCTATGTGCGGGAAATGATCTAGACATGCCCCAAGTGTCTTTATTTGAAATTTTAGTAACATTTCATAAAATTTTAAACACCATCAACTTGAAAAATTTCGATAGAAATATTTAGCAAATATTAATCAAATCGTATTAGCATATAATCAATATCAAAACCCCCTTTTAATTAGCTCAAGCTAGTACTTAGCGAAATTGAATTAATTATATTTGGCATTCGCCAACCCCCGTTAATTACAAAATGACATTTTTGTTCAATTTAAAATATCATTAAATGTTTAACATACAGTACTAGTCCACTACATAAGTCATATATCATATCACCACTGGAAAGATTTTATAAATAAATAGAAATAAGTATTGAAAAATGGATAGTACTAGTGAATTCATTGAAATGTGTTATTGAAAATGAAGTTTGATCATTCAATAAATAATTCATAAATTTGGCCCAAATGGAGTTGCCATATCGACCAACATGAGTTATTTCCATTTACGGTGCAAAATAAGCCTATGTTTAGGCTCCATTTTTCAAAAAAAAAAAAAAATTTATTTTTTCAAAACTCATTTTCAATTTGACATTTTCCAATAAAGTAATTTTATACGTAAATCGATTTTTTTTAAAACACATTAAAAAAAATGGAAAAAGAAAACATTATTTCATAACTCATTTTCCCTCAGAAATGGGATTCAAACAAAAGGGGAGTAGGGTTAATTATATACGAGTTCACGACCTTGAGTTGAGTTGTGTCAAAATTACTTAGATTGTATAGGTTTTTGGTCAAGTCAGTGAAGTTGGCTGGTTTGAAAAGGAATAAAGCCATTTAGTCAGATTGAAAATTAGGGAGTGAAGAAATAAACTGATGTGTCAAAAAATGATACGATATTATTATTTTAATTTTTCAAACAGTCCAATCATGTGTCAATATGTGTCCCATCTGAATTTGAGTCCGTATGTATAACATGATTCAAATTATTAACATTACGAAAAAGATACTTGGACAGACTCAATGTCAGGCCAAGCCTGGCCCATAGCAAAACCGTTAACATTAATGCAATGCAAAATCGCAATAAATAAGATGATTATATTATTACAACTAGGGGCAAAAGTTTTGGGGTCAAGAATTTAATTTGGCGAAGTTGGATCACCTGGTTACCAAAAATAAAAATAAGATGATTATATTAGAGTTGTGCTGGGGGCACAGCACGGTGCATCGCACCGTGCACAGCCCCCTCACAATGGGGGGTGGGGTCCGCGATTAAAATAATCGCGGACCCCACCCCTATTAGGGGATGCTGTGCACGGTGCGGTGCACCGTGCTGTACAAACAGCATTCCCTATTATATTATTACAACTATCCCATGTGACTATTTGCCTGCAAAATGATGCTGACATCTAGCCAAAAGGACACCAAGATGTTTCATTTTCTTGTCAATCATTTTGTACGGGATATTTAGAAAGGACGCGGAAGTTATACCAGCCGAATTATTAGACTAAGCTGAATTGGAAAATGCCACTCTGTCACAGAGCTGTCCCTCACATGAGGTGGGTTCGATGCGGACCCATCTCATTTTAAAAACTCCCCAAAAACATCCATCTTCTGTGTTTATGAGAGGACCTGTACAGGGCCTGACAAAATGGCCCTGTACAAGCAGCACGGCTCAGCTGAATTTGATCCAAAACCCAAAATTTCCATCCTTCCAGCTAGAATAAAAGTGGAGCCTACATCATTCAAAAAGGTTGGCGCAAGACGATGGTGTCTGACCACACCCCGGGAAAATGCCCGATAAAGTACGTGGTAGTGCTTCAGAATTTAATATGGATTATACTACACGTACAAAATTATTTACAAAATTCCTTACATACAATACACAATAAGAGTGAGGACTACACAACTGACATTTTTGAATTCACGCCGAGTTCGCATTTTTTTGTGAAAATGAGTAACACATTTTATACAAGGAAAATGTCACTCTGCCAGGCCTGTAAAAGGCCTGACAAAGCTGTCCCTCACATGAGCGGACCCACCTCATTAAATTTTTTTTTCAAAAATATCCATCATCCTATATTTGTGAGAGGGCATGTACAAGACCTAACAAAATGGTCATATACACACAGCACAACTCTTTATATAAATGTGTTTGTGCATATATCTTTATCTATTTAATATATATGTATTCAATCAGAACGAGCTTGTTGACGACCACTGCCATCTCGTTTTTGAGTGAAAACCTGGCATAGAACAATAAAACAAAATTTTAAAAAGAGGACAAATCTAAAATAAAATGTCCCATCAGAACATTGAGCAAGTGGTCATTGACCATGGAAAATGAAAGGATTAAACTACATTGTTGGAATTTTTTGTTAAATTGTTGATATTCTTTCAAATGCGCGTGAGTTTCGCATGAATAAAAAAGTCCAAAAAAGAAGTGGGTCCCATTGTGAGTGCCAATCAATGATTCTGTCAAAAAAAAATCCGAAAACATAGCATGGTCCTATATCATTTGCATTAGGGTTGTAAGCAAAAATGTCAAACCGAAAAATCGAACCAAAATCACATTTTAGAAACCGTTGGTTTGATGTCACGTCGACCCGTCGATGAAATAGTTTTGAACCAAACCAAATCGGTCAACAATGATTTGGTTTAAGTTTGAGAAATTTAATTACGGTTAAAACCAAACCGGATCGGCGAAAAATATATATAAATAAAAAATGAATTTTTTTGAAAATTCATCCAAAATTTCAAATATATAAAATTCAATAGTTTTGTCATTTGTGGGTATTTTTTTTTTTCAATTTCTAATTTTCTACTACATATATATTATAATTATTATATTACTCAATAATCTTAATTTATATTTTATATATAAATTATAATAATCTCAATTTTATATTTTAACGCAATTGGAATAGGTAATTTTCTAACCCAACTACCCAACAGCTCCAACCCATAACGGCATAACCCATAACCCATACATTTCTTATTTCAATTGAAAATCAAAGTATCAATTATTAAACCAAAAACCTAACCATTCCATTCCTGTCATTCCGTTCCAGTCTCCACGGTTCCAGGCTTTCACTAGCATCTCTTCCTCATACGTGACGCGACCTCGCCTTCACCGCTTCTGCTTTGCCTTCGTCCACCCAATCTCGGCGCCTCCTCCTCCCGTGACTACTCTCAAGGTCTGAACTCTGTAATCTCAACAATTGACCCCTCGTCCCTCGGTTCGAATCTTCGAACCGTCGGTCGACTATTCATCTTCAAAATCGTTTAGGTTTAGGTTTAAATAACATAAAAGTAGACAGACAAAAAAATATACGGCGAAACCAGCGGTTTAAAATCGGACCAAACCGTTAGGTTTATATTTGAGTTTTTTTTCAAAGCGTTCAAAATGGTTTGGTTTAGGTTTGAGTTTTTCTCAAACCGGTTTAAACGGTTTGATTTGAAAATCTGTCAAAAATCGCTTAAACCAGACCGCTTACACCCTTAATTTGCATGATTCAATTTGACTACTACTACTACTACTACTACTACTAATAATAATAATAATAATAATAATAATAATAATAAAGATTAATACACTTTTTAAGCATGTTAGATTTCTGCAAATTGTATAGAAATAAAATTTAAGTGGAATGCTGTTTCATTAGGATAAATTTCACATAAATTGTCTTCTATAATCCTGAATATTTTTCATATCAAAGTTAGTACCATAGATCCATCAGTTACCACATATTATATATTTATATTTATAAATAATGTTTACCCGCATCTATTTTTGTTTAATGTGTGTAAATGATAACAAATATAAGTGGTTATATTGACAATAGATATTTTTTATTACATAATTATTTTAATTACACTAAAAATCTTCAATATTTACTTATTGTCGCCTTCATGTTCTTAACTTTATTCATCTCATTTATGTTATCAACCTTCTTTTAATTAATACATTTTGTCTCTAATAAAGATTTCTATTTAAATATTTTATTAGCGAGCTTTGAAATTGATGACATTTATTTTTGTCTTATCTTTGTATTTGTTGTTTTAAATTTTACTTATTTAAAAATATGAGGAATAAGTCGTTATATATATGGTCCTAATGGACTTGTCGAACGGAAAATGGGATGGGGATGGTATGGGACGTGAAGGGCGCCAGTCCCCATACCGTCGAGAATTTTACGGCCTCCAATCCCCACTTAAGGTTGAAAAATACAACAATCGAGAACAACCTTCTAATTAATGTGATTTCACTCATGAATGTCAGAAGGTAAGGTATCAAAGATTTTTTTTTTTATTTTTTTTTTTTATTACACTCCATTATTGACGTCTCCACCTGTCCTGCTCTAGGTCTTGATGGAAGGATAAATCGCAGGTTATGCCTCCAAGAGTGCATGATGAAAGACTGCCCTTTAACTCCCACTTATCAAGGATCTCATCCATATTTCAGGATTCGAACCCTTACCCAGCAATCGTAAAAGAGACTAGATTTTTTTCACTCTATCCTTTCATCACTTGGAGTTGTGTCCTGGGGGCAAGTATCAAAGATTTTTTGAATTCACTGAATGCTGAGAATTTGGACACAAAATTGACAATACTTTATTTTCTTTTCATTAAAGATTTATCAAAATACAATAATAGACTAAATTAACATAATCACAACTCAAAAGTAACAATCTAACATTTATAATAAAATAATAAAATTTTAAAACTGTCAAAATAATGATTACTTTCAAAATTTAGCCACTGTTTGACGCGGATTAAAATCAAATTTTTAGTAAACTTTGATAAAAGATAATAAAATTTATGGTTGAAAAATTGTGATTAAAATTAATTATTGATTTTAACTCAAATTAAAATATAGATTTTAAGCCCTACCAGGACTTAGAGCATCACCAAAAAACTTTCTAAATACAAAATGATTTTTATTTTAGAGAGTCAATACTTAAAAATCAGTTTCAAGAGATTCTCTATTTTAACTTTTTAAATAAAAAGTAGGTTTGACTCTTCAAATTTAGAGAGTCAAACTCACTTTCTATTCTTAATGTACAATGATCACATTTAATAAATCACATATTTCAATACTATATTCCTTAAATTATTCAAACTGCATTTAAATTAATTGATTAATTGACATATAAAAAAGTATGTCACATAAAATATTAAAAAAATAAAATCAATAAATATTTTTTGAGAACAACCAAAATGAGTTCGTTGGAATGCATAAAAACCTAGACTCATTAAATTTTAAAATATTCTCTATAATACATAAGATGGTTTTTATAAATAAATAGTATTTTGAAAATGCTCTTGGATTAGTCATACTGGCATATAGGGGCGGATCCACGATATTGTTTCAATGCGGGCGATATCACCCTGCCGTCTGTGGTCGTCGATCGTCACTCTCGTTCGTCCGTCGTCTCTCTCTAGTCCCTCGTTTGGTCTCTGAAATGTGAAATGAACGGGTAGGTTGGGAGTTGGGTAATGTATTGTGACAGAAATGTGAAATGAACGGGTAGGTTGAGAGTTTGAAAAGAATAATGCTATCAATCATTAGTGAACATCAAAATAAATTTTGAAAATGACTTAAATTACAACACAAATAAAACATAAAAAGTTCTAGTAAAGATTATGCCGAGTTTTCTTTCGGGCATTTGAAGATTTTGAAACTAATGTGCTTGATATCCATGAACTTTTCATATCCGTCGATTCATCCTATGACCAGCAATACAAGCAGCCATCTTCACCACCTGTCCATCCGAAAATGGCCTGGTCTTGCATGGTTCTTCACCACCTGTCCATCAAACTAACAATTCTGGCAGACGCACCCAAAGTTCAGTGCAGGCGATCGTCTGCACTGGACCTTGAGTGGGTTCGCCCCTGCTGGCATAAATTGAAATTTTATTTATTATATTGGTGAATTACAAAATGACATTTTTGTTCAATTCAAATCATCACAAAACTTTAACATGCACTATTCAAACAGCGAGATACAACAATATTTTCTCCATTCAGTCCTTGTTGTTGCTGTATGGTTACTTTTCAATTAACATTATTATTTAAATAAACGTTAAAAAATACCTAGGATCGATTGCATAGTTGCTAAATTTTCGATTTCACGATCCCAAAATAACAAAACGACATTCTCCCATTGTTAGATTTTAGTGATCATTTATCGATTACGTTCCTCCATTTCTTTCAATCATTATGGACTTTTCATTTTTTTTTTTTTTTTTTTTTTTTAAGCAAGTGGAGTTGCTGGACACTTTTGCTGAGTTTCATTTCGAAATAAAACCCAAACCAAAACTAGAAACAAAAAAAGGAAAAAATAAAATAAAATTGCAAACATTAGAATCCCTAATCTGAAAAAAAAAATCTTAGTTGAATTAACATTGGAAATGAAGTTTTCTAGTTTTGTAGTCAAGCAAAGTTTGTCTTATTCATGGAAAAATTGGAGTCCATAATGGCGTAATTTTTCGAGTATTGTAGTCAAGCAAAGTTTGTCTTATTCATAGAAAAATTAGAGTCCATTTTTTCTAGTTTTGTAGTCAAGCAAAGTTTCATGGAGAAATTGGAGTCTATAATGACGTAATTTTTTGAATGTTGTAGTCAAACAAAGTTTGTTTTATTCATAGAAAAATTGGAGTTCATTTTTCTAGTTTTGTAGTCAAGCAAAGTTTGTCTTATTCATGGAAAATTCGGAGTCCATATGGCATATTTTTTTTCTAGTTTTGTTGTCAAACAAAGTTTGTCTTATTCATAGAAATATTGGAGTACATAATGGTGTGATGAGCACCACTCCCTTGAAATAACCTGATATTCCAAAATTAACAATCCACTATGTTCTAATGTCCAAGTATGAATCAGATGTTAATTTCGGAAACGGGAGCTAACATATTGATTAAACTTGAAAGTAAATTGAAGTTCAATGATTTGAAGGAAACAAATTAAAGAAGAGTGACCTAATTGAGATTTCAACTAAGTTCAGTGACTGAAATGCAATTAACCTTATAAGTAGAGTTATAAATGACATTTGAATATCCAAGCAAAGTAAATAAGAAGCCCATTAATACTCGGTGAGGTTTTTCTTTAAATTCCCCCATTTACCTCTAAAATTTGCTAAGTCAGACAATACTCACAAATCACTAATAGCAGGTTATTTCATTTTTTTTTTTTTTTTTTTTGTAAATGATTTTGCACTAATGTATCGTACACATTTGCATTTACAGTTGTGAAAAATTTGAGTTAAAATTTTTGTATCAATTACAAGAAATATAAAAGTAAACCCAACAATCAGTGTTTGTGGTTGATAATTTTACTAAGCGATTTGAGAAACATTTACTAACCCAACATGTGTTTTATTTCATTTTTGTCGTTTTAATGTTTTCTCTTTTAATTTTTTCTTTTTATTGTTATAGAACTGGAACAAATCGAAAGTCTTTTGTTAGACAATTGGTTGATCAAGGAGACAAAATTGATGTATTTTTCAAATTGATCCACCATGCACAAGGAGACTTTATTTATACTAAAGAGAATTGACTGAAACCGTACTAAATGACATACAAAGTAGAGAAAACTAACGATTCTAATACTTGACTCATAACTAAAGATAAAACGTTCGGCACTCGATTTCATATGCTTTGTTTCATCGTTCATGAACCAAGACAGCTTCAGTCAACACAATCCTAGAAGCTCCATTCATGCCCACTTCTATGCCTAAGAACCCATCATTCTACTCAAGAAGAATTTAAACTAATTGTTTTTAGTAACCATAAAAACCTTTCTTTTGGCTGTCGAAAAAAGAAAAAGAAAAAGAAAAAGAAAAAGGAAAACCTTCCTTCTATAGATTGAAATTGTTTAGGATTTAATTTTAAAGTTTTACAGACATCAACCTACCTTTATTTTCTTAAGAAAATCTCCACATTCTACTAGAAAATATGGGATGTTGGTAGACAATGAAGCCTTTAAAAATTGCAAACATTAGAATCCCTAACCTTACATTCGACAAATTTCTATAAAACACAACATACACTGTACAATTAACTAACTTAACTGTCAATCAATTTCAATGTCGTGCGGCAATATAGGGGCGAAAAAAGGAAGGAGAGGGATTGAATTTCTCTCTTTTGGCATAGTTCTTTGCTAAGACCTTAAAAAAAATTGGAAAAATAGGAATGAATGAAGCCTCTTTATTTTGACGGTAAATTGCCAACATTGGCACTCTTAAGAACTTTGTAATGTTTCTTGTTTACCCATTGCCTTTATATAACTGACTTTTTGTATGAGTAAAATTTTGATTCAGTGTCTATGTTATAAGATTTTTCTTCTGTTTCTGAAATTCTTAGTAATTTTACACTAGTACGAGCTATCAAAGGGTAATTAGCAGAAATGGTCCCTAACATTTACACTCATTGCTAAAATGGCCCATATCGTTTTAATTTTGACATTTACACCCTTATTTCAAACGTTTGTTGCGGGATTGGTCCTTCCATCCAATTCCGTTAAATCAACCGTTAACAATTTAATGAAATTTACAGAAATGATCCTTAACATTTACACTCATTTGCTAAAATGGTCTCTATCTTATTTGAGTCTAATTAAATTTTATTCTATTACATTTTATTTTTCTCACTTTCTTATTTTCAACCACATAACTTTTCATAAAATAATATTATATGTAAATCGAAATTTTTTCCTTCTTTTTCAATCATTCATTTAAAAATAATAATAATATTCCACATATTTTCATTCACAAAAAATGGGGGTCAAACGGGGAAATTAGTCAACTTCCCATATTTTTCTCCTCTTAAAATTTTCGGTGAATATAGTTCCTATGGTTTGATGTAATTTACAACTTTATACCCCAACTCAAAACGTTGTCAGCAAATATCTATTGTGTAACAGTTTATTTTTCCTTTTACTATGGTATTTTGTATCTATTGTAGTAGATTAATATTGAGAACTTATACTACATAGCTCATCAATGATTATTTGTGCTAAATGGTTAGAGGGTTATGGATGATATTTGCCGACAACGTTTTGAGTTGAGGTCTAAACTCGTAAATTATATAAAACCATAGGAATTATATTCACCAAAAAATTTAAGAGGAGAAAATATGTGGGAAGTTGACTAATTTAGCTCCTGTTTGGCTCCAATTTTTTTGTGAATAAAAATAGGTGGAATAATGTTTTTTTTTTTTAAAATGAACGGTTGAAAAAGAAGGAAATTTTTTCGATTTACGTATAATATTATTTTATGAAAGATTGTGTGGTTGAAAATAGGAGAGAAAAATAAAATGTAATGGAATAAAATTTAATTAGATTCAAACAAGATAGAGACCATTTTAGCAAATGAGTGTAAATGTTAGGGACCATTTCTACAAATTTCATTAAATTGTTAACGGCTGATTTAACGGAATTGGATGAAATGACCAATTCCGCAACAAACGTTTGAAATAAGGGTGTAAATGCCAAAATTAAAATGATAGGGACCATTTTAGCAATGAGTGTAAACGTCAGAGACCATTTCTGTTAATTACCCGCTACCAAAGGTGGTCATTAGGGAGGACTTTTAGGATGTTGATACCTAATTGTGTAATTAATGATTATTTTAGGAGAACTCGATATTGGATGATGAAAAGGAACAAAAATTTAGCAATAAGGACCAAATAAGAACGACCGAATTGTAGAGTTTGAAAGTTGAAGGGTCTCCACTACAGTTAAGAAGGACGTAGGCTGAATAATAAAGGAGATTCAAGGACCAAATTGTACGAAGAAGGAAAAGTTTAGCCTTGCGATCAAGGTGCGATTGCAAGTGGGCTAAAATAGAAACTAGCAATGCTAAACAAATGACCATGTGATCTAAGCTATGAAGCCCATGCGGTCAAATGGACGAATGAGGCAGGTCCTAGATTACTTTCCTACTTCAAGCCAACCTCTCACTGGAATTAAATTAGGGCTTGAAATTTGACCTATTTTTTGGACTATAAATACATATTACCAATCATCATGCAAAGAAAGAAGGAAAGGGTTCCAAAAGACAAAAATTAGAAAGAAAAATAAAGGCTCCATTTGATTCACATTATTTTTAGAATGAGAATGAAAAATATAGCCGTTATGGACCTCACATAAGAGATGAAAAGTAAAAAATGATCGCTGGATGTGATTGATAATGATCATATTTTTCATTTTTATGGAGGAAAAATGGGAATCAAACAGGCCTAAAGAAAATAATTCAAAAAGTTAGAATTTCAAGGTTTCTACAAGAAAAAAAGGGATTCTTGATGCAATATATTCATCTTTTTCGTGTTTTTCCTTATATCTCGATGATGTACTCTGAATCTTGCTTATATTTTTGTTATCCCATGATGTGTAATTGTTTAGTTAGGACAAACGCTTATAACCAATTTTTGAACTTTAATTTTAATAATCATATTTTGATTTTCAATTGATGTTTGTGTATTGTTTTTACATTTTTCTGCATGCATTGAATTACTTGATTACTAATTTATTGATTTGCGAATGATAATGAATCAAGTACCATGTAGTAAAAAATGGAGTTCGGATGGAAGGTAGAAATGTGGTTGTACTAATTTTGTTGTCTTTAATTGATTTTTTTGGTGATTGAATTTTTTTTTTTTTTAATTAAAGCTTATCTTGATTCACATAGGGATATAATGAGTTAGCTTAATTGGGTAGGATTGGTGTGAACTTGAGATACACAAATCATTAATTTAGAAGAATTCGATCAGATCGTTACACATATTTAATTGTTGTCAAAACTTGTGAATCCTAATAATTTAACCACCATATAAAACCCATAGTTGTCCACCTGCGCACTTTTTAGTTGTTTACGTAGATTTATGATTTTTAGGATAGTCGTTGAAATAAATTTTAATCCTTTTTGTTCAAATATGAGTTATAAATAGTAAATCAATGGTTAAATAATAGTCTTATGAGGGGAAAAGAGAGGATGAAAGCAGAAGAACGATAATTCGGACTTTTGGTCCACTATATTATTTGTACACTTGGAAGAAAATATTCGCGGGAAAGTCCAATCAGTTGTCTAGAAATAGTCCTCCAGAATTTGGGGATTTTCAGGGATATTGAGAATGTAAGGCCGTTAGGATAGTACTTCGAATTATTGCACTCCGTAAATGTTTGTGAATCTTTTTTGTTTGCACCCATTTTGTTCATCTTAAAAAATGGATTAAAATCTAAATCAAAGTCAACAATTAATTATAATAAAGTGTTATACTCTAGATCAAATCAATTTTGGACATAAACACTTTTAATATATATAATATAATTGATGCAATTTTAAGGCAAATATATTATTTAATTAATATTTAATTAAATTAAATAATAGAATCCGTAAATTCAAATCTTAGTAATTTGTTAATCATAAAGAGTTGTGATTGTAATATACAAATGATAGATGACTGAATCTTAAATCATCTATGATCGTAAGTAATAACGAGATACGAATATCATTATTACAGATAGATCATCACGTACGACATTTATTACTTGTGAAGTAAATAACTGATCTTACAAGCTAAAATGTGGTGACATTTAAACGAACACATAGATGTTTTGTTATTAAAGAAAACATTGGAGACAGATGAGAAGATTTCATATGGATAACTATATGAGTGTTAGTAGTTAATCATTAACGTTCGGTAGTGGAATTGGTTCTTTGACTTGAGGTTATCATGGTACCTTATATGAGGATAGTCATACTTTGATGATATTGGATGTTGCTCTGTCAAAAACCGCTAATACGACATCGCTCGAGTATGTCAAGAATCAAATGAAGGTTGTGAATGATTAATAGACGATTCTTCACTCTTAGATAGTAAAATATTATGATCTATATTTCATCCAGTTAAATTGATAATGAAATTCTTGATCAAGACGTACTCATAAGTCGAAAATATGTTTTTGACTTACATTGACTTGATAGTGAGATAAAAGATATGATTAATAATTGAGATTGACACATATCCATATCACGTAATTGATTAGATCATATTGATGAAATGTTATATTTTCACGGTAAACGAACAAGTTTGATTTTGTCATACCACGTGACATTTTTCTTCACATATATTGCTCTGACATGTTGTTAGATGTTAATTTTGGATGACGAATGTGAATTGGTAATAAATTAAAATGGGCTATTTTAATTTATCGTTTTTGATTAAATCAAAATAATAATGCATGTCGTTAGATATCGTGATTGAGAACCTAATGTGTAACACACAAAAGGAAAATTAGAAGAATGTGATTTACCAATTCATTAATTGACAAGTGTTGGATAATTCACTTGTCAATTAATTAATTGAGTTGCTTGTTAATTGGCATGGATCAAATTTAATTAATTGGATTAATTAAATATTGGAGCGTATTAAGTTAAGAGACGGATCAAGCCCAATTTGACTTATATTAATAGGCTATTAGAGTTTGAAAAACTGTCGAGAATACAATAATTATCCTTCGAAGTACAAGAAAAGAAAAATCATAGTTATCTCAATTTTGATCCCTGTGTGTATGTTCATTGGAGGCTGGACAATTGGACAGTTGTGAATTATAGATCGTGATTGTTCGTGTTACCAAAATCAGCAAAGGAGTTTGCAGAATCTACAAAAATGTACAATTTCTATTTAAAAATAAAGCAGATATTTGATGAGAATTGATTTTTTTCCCGTTGTACATGATTAAGTAAATTTTCAAAAATATATTTTATGAGATCCACAAATTTTCAACTACACATTTCATCAACTTTTATCAAAATCTGCTAAAAATCTTATTATCATCTAAACCAAACTTTTGTTCCCCTATTTTTAGAATAGTTTCTTTGATTAGTAAGGTGGATTTTCTAATATTTCATTAATACCACAATGATTCAGGCTGGTGCATGTGATCCGATGAATCAAACATTTTAGTAAGAAAGGGTGATTAATGTGGAGTTAACGTGCTCATTATTATGCTATACATCATATCGTCATATTAGTTATATGTCCAACCAAATCTAATCTGGAAGTTGTTACACCACAAGAAACTTGACCACTAAAGCCCCTCATATCATGACCTGACCAGGAGCATGTCAAGACATTTTAGGATAGCTTTTCCCAACTAAGAGAAAGTTAAATGTATAATGTTGTTGACTTGTATTACAAAGCCATATTTTTTAGGCAATTCGTAAACCTTCGCTTACTTGATAATTTATATTTCGAAGTTCGACTAACACATAAATGTAAAATCAAGAATTGGAGAATTATTGTTATATCTATAAATTACATAACATGCACTTGGAGAAACAAAGTCCGACATTACTTGACTGATATTGGTGATGTCAGTTGGTTTGGATCGGATCAAATCAAATCAAACAATATGTTCTTGGACTTTGACCCGATTCAATGGCCCATCTTGGCACATTAACCTCTCTATATAGGTGAGTCCATTTGCACTCAAGGTATGTTCACAAAAATCCTATATATATCCCCTCTGACTTACCTCTCTTGCATTCATATTATCATGTTTCGATAGTTGACTTGACCTTAGAGTGCAAATGATTGTCAGACTATTTTTTGATTCTATGGCTTTTGGCTATTATGGCTTGTTCAGCGCGCAAATGACGCTTAAGTGGTTGGGAAAGAGTTGGGAACACTATTGGCCACATGAGCTAATAGATTTTGTCTACATCGTAAAAATATACTCCTATATGAGCATGTTTGGTAAAAAAAATAAAAAATCTGCTACTTTATAAGTTGGGTTCCACAAATTGTGTGGACCGATTCATAAGTTAATTTATACGATAACAATTGGTCCACACAATTTATGAGTCCTCATTTTACATGTCTACCTTTTATGTTTTGACAAATATGCTCTATAATTGGTGAGGGGCCGCTTAATGAATAGTGGAGACCTCGTCTCGAATGTTAAAGTTACTACTAGAAGTTAAGAGTCAGTTTTAAGATTGCAAAAAAAAAACTTTTGGTTTGTCATTTTTAAAATCATTCCTCAAAATCGAAAAAAAAATGTTTGATTTGAAATTTTAAAAATTGTTTTATGATATTTTATTCTATGAAATTTGATTATTCAGTAAAAATAGAACAATTTTACGTTAATATATAATCAAGTAATTTATAAAAATTAAAATTGATGAATCTTACAATATTTATTTTTCTCGCTACAAAAGTTATTGAGTTCAAAATATTTGAAATAAAAATTAATTATGTGGACTGAGAATATATTTATGTGTATTCATTTAAATATTATTTTAGAACTTTTATGTAAATAATCATTCTTTATTTTTTATTTTTGTAAAAAAAATTATAATTTTATTTAAAAAATAATAATTTTATCTGAATTGTACTTTTTTTAGAATTTTAGAATTTATATTTTCAAAAATTTTAAAATTTTATTTGTCAGATTTTTATATCTTTATACAACATGTGATTTGCTGATCTATCATAGTGTTGTACTATATTTTGCTTTTAAAAACAATATGGTATAACTATTGTGTGGTCTTGATAATCAAGGGAATCCATGAAAGCGTAGCAAAAGCGAGTATTCATCGGACAATTATTGTTGCTTATGCCTTATGGTTCCGAATATAAGTTGTGTTGACCTCAAAAAATATTGTCAACAGATGTCGATATCGGACTCGTGATACGTAGATTTCGGTGAGATTGACCGGAGTTGATGATTGCAAAATATGTATGGACTATCGAGTCGGAGTACCAACGGAGGATTTTTGTGTCAAATGGATAAAGATTTGTAGTTCGTTTTGTGTTTTTCCCTTTATAATATTGTAAAGAAAACAATGATTATATGAATAAAATATTTTCTCTCACAAACACTTTCGTAAGAATTTGGGTTTATATATCTTTCACTCTTTTCAATTCAGCGTCCTTTTTACAATTACAAGAAGTGCTATTTATAGAGGAGAGGTCGAAATGCCTATCGTCGGATCCGGTTCACGTGGCTTCACCTTGTTGTTTTGAACATCAAATCATTCACGACATTACCTATTGTGATGATTGCCCTGCCATTGTCCTGCCACCCCCTTCCTTTTGTCTGACACTAGGTAAGGCGGTTTTAAAGTGACTTGTCATATCAATCACTTCTCAGGGATATCTTTCAGGTTTGTCCACTAACAAACACCTCAGTGAATGAGGCGTTAGGCAACAAAGAAGACTTCGGACTGGAGAAGTGCTATGCAGTTGAAGGGACTTCGTCTTAGCCTTTGGAAGGGACTTCGCCTTAGCCATTCGAAGGGACTTCGTTTTAGCCTTTTGAAGGGACTTCGCCTTAGTCGTTCGAAGGGACTTCGTCTTAGCCGTTCGAAGGGACTTCGTCTTAGTCTTTGGAAGGGACTTCGTCTTAGTCTTTCGAAGGGACTTTGTCTTAGCCTTTCAAAGGGACTTCACCTTAGCCGTTTGAAGGGACTTCGCCCTAGCCGTTTGAAGGGACTCCGCCTTAGCGGTTTGAAGGGATTTCGCCTTAGCTGTTTGAAGGGACTTCGTCTTAGCCTTTCGAAGGGATTTCGCCTTAGCCGTTTAAAGGGACTTTGTCTTAGTGCCACCTTTCCGTTGACGACGTCTCCTTCGGGGAAGGGTTTTACACGGACTACGGGGTTCTCTTACTGTTCATCGTCGAACATCCTCTCGTTAAGATCTCCACGTGTCCTCCAACTAATGGCTTAATAATGGCCCCATTTTTATGGGGTAACAATAGTCCCCCAAGTCTATGGCTTGGTCATTTATGTGAAGGCATGGACTTTGGAAAAAATGCATAAGCGATTTTCTGATAACCCAATTGGCCGATGTGCGGCGCTAAGTTGTCCAACTTAGATGGCCGAGGTTATTCGAACAAGAAAATCTGTGGAGGTCCTATTTATTCTTGACGGATACGAGGGGTCGTTTGTTTTTAAGCTGTAATGGTGCGCCATCTTTTGCACGTGTTCAAAGAGCGGTTGTGACGGTTCAATCTCTCATACACGGAACCGTTGCCTTATTAAATGCGCAATCATGATGATTCTAGGGCGCATTTTCAAGGACAAAGCACGCGTTATGGCGCGTGGGTCACACGCTGTCATCTGGTACGTGAAAGACGAATCAACTAACAAATGGACCATCCAGATTAGATCCATGGATAAACGGTTAGATGGACTAGATTCTCATCCAACGGCTGAGGTCCTTCCCTCTTGCCTATAAATGGTGGCTAACGAACACTCTTGTCTCCTTTATCTTCATGCTAAATTGCTAGAGAACCTTCAGAGTCTGTACTTCTTCTTTTTTTCCTCAGATTTCTATTTCTCAAGATTTTTCGGCAGCCCTCCACCAGCGTTGTGAGTAACACTGTAAGTTTGTAAGAGAGGAAAGAGACTTGATTTCTTTTCTTTGATTTCCTTCCGCACCTAATGCGTCCTGGTTCTAATAGAGAACCACATTATTTACAAATAGCAGCCAGTTACGGAGTTCGTTTGATTAAGACCTCGGACTTTAGGAAAATAGTGATGTCCGAACCGAGTACCGTTCCTGTGAGGGGGATTAGGTCGGTGGACATTTGGGGGGCGTCCAAGATTCAGTCCATTATGTCTCCTCTACGTCTAGTTCAACTTAGGGAGACATATCGCATACCCTATGATATTGAACTTCTTACTCCGTCTTTGGCGGAACGTGCCCGCTACCCCAGGGCGGGATGTGTTGCCATTAGCGAACATTTTCTTAAGGCAGGGCTTCGCCTTCCTTTTCACTCTTTTTTTAGGGTAGTCCTTAGATTGTACGGACTTGCCCCCACCCAGTTTGTTCCCAACGCATGGGCCCAACTAGTGGGTTCCTATTTTCTCTAGAAGGAGACCTCCTTAGGCGAGGATATGCCCCTCCACGTTTTCCAGACACTTTTTCAGCCGAGGTATCTAGGAAAAGGAGATTCCAAGGGGTGGTATTCTTTGTGACCTTGGGGGTCACATTCCCCATTTGTTGTCGAACTCCCTTCCTCCGTCAAGCTCTGGAAGGAGTCATGGTTTTGGGTGAGGGGTAAATGGCAGAAGTGTGAGGGCGACGCCGTACCCTATGTCAAAGCACCGACCTCATACTCCGAAGCTAGTGAGTGTTAATTTCATTGTGCGTTTGCATTGTGAGTTTTGGAATGCTGGCTTTAATTTTTTGAATTGCCCTTTGTGCAGACGTGGTTGAGTTGTTCGAGCTAAGTTCTGTTGAGCTTGAACTGATTAGAGACGTCTACCTCCGACTTGCTTCTTCCAGAGATTACGAAAGGCTCATCCTTCGAAAACAGCCGTTCGAAGACTTCTGCTTGATGTCGAGGAAAGGTACATGTTCATTATTTATATATATATATATATGTATTTTTATATATTTTTATTGTGATCACACCTTGCTAAATTCAACCTCTTTCCCTTCGTAGAGGAATTTTTGCACAGGAGACACCCCACTCCGGACATGGCTACTATTGTGGCTGCCACCTCTACTGCTAGGAGAAAAGGTCTGAAGGGCACTTCTTCTGGTGCCAAGAAAGTGAGGGAGAGGATGGAAAGGGTAAGTAAGGAGGCTGCAGTTCATGAGGCGGAGGATGCTGTTAAGGAAAATGCTCCCCTTTCCACAACTGACAAGGGCAAGACTCCTGTGGTGGAGTCCCCTAAGAAAAGGTTTAGAGTGCCTAGGGAGGATGGGGCTGGAGGTTCGGCTAATGTCCCACCTCCACGTTTTGAAGTCCCGGTGGGGGAGAAGTTACTTGGAGCTTCTTTAGCTGCAGCCCCTGTCCCAAAGAAGAGGCCGTTGGAATCACCAAAAAAATCCCTACTAAAAGGCCGAGGACAGCGAGTGCCTCCTCTGTGAGAGGGTCGGCAAGGGCCAAGATGCTCCCCACTCAGAGGGATGATGAGTTGGCACCAGAGGTCCTTTCTATGCTTCCTGTCGACGTCCAAACCGCGGCTTCCAATTTTTACAAGCATTGGACGGAGAGGTGACAGAATTTCATGGAGTCTGGAGAGCCTAAGGATGTGATTGCCACACTGGTGAGCCAAAAGGCGAGGTCGTTTGGTACTGCCATAGAGGTGCATGCCCTCTTTAATAACTTGCAAGGAAAGAAGGAAGATGCTGCCAACAGGGTGGCTGTGGTTGAGGAGGAGGCTTTTAAAGCCAAGGCTGAGGTGGTGGAGTTCAAGAGATTGAAGGACGAGGAGTCTATGAAGCTTGCCTCTGCTCTAAATGAGATTGAGAACTTGAAGAAGGAAGTTCACATTTGCCAAAGCGAGGTGGCTTCTATGACGAGGCGGGTGGAGACTTCTGATGCTCACCATAGAATATCAGCACAGGCCTTGGAGAGCCTCAACAAGGAACACTCTGCCTTGAGGGTGGATTTTGAAAACCAGAGGTTAGAGAATGTTGCCTTGAACTCGAGGATTGCGAGTCTCACTGAGGAGGTCGAAGAGGCTAGGAAGGAGGCCGAATCTGTTGGGACGGAGGCTGAGAAACGGTTTGAATCCGAAATCGAATGGTTGCATCTGAACTTGCGTATTTTTTGGCCTTGCTTGGTGTATATCCGGTACCTCTGTTCTACCGAAGTTTACACATTCGTTCATACTGCAGAATGGTTGATTACTGATCTTTACCTTTTATTTGAGTTTTGTCTTTATCGCGTTTGTTCTGCTTCGAGTTTATGTCCAAAAACCCTCGTAATTGAAATGTTTAAGCCCTAGGCCTTTCAAATGTTGGAGTCCTACCAATATGGTTTGTGAGTGAAACATCTATTCATTTCACTATTTGGAAGGGGTCCTCTTAGGACTGTCTTCTAGTCGAAGTGCCGACGTTTTAACTAATTTTGTTTTTCTTTCCAAGGCATGGAGTTTGGGCTGCCTTCTCATGCCGAGGCCCCTTCATAAATCTTGTTTGTGAGGGAACGTTCTATTCACTTTGCTATTTGGAAGGGGTCCTCTTAGGACTGTCTTCTAGTCGAAGTGCCGACGTTTTAACTAGCTTCGTTTTTCTTCCCAAGGCATGGAGTTTAGGCTACCTTCTCATGCCGAGGTCCCTTCACAAATCTTGTTTGTGAGAGAACGTTCTATTCACTTCGCTATTTGGAAGTGGTCCTCTTAGGACTGCCTTCTAGCCGAAGTGCCGACGTTTTAACTAGTTTCGCTTTTCTTCCCAAGACATGGAGTTTGGGCTGCCTTCTCATGCCGAGGCCCCTTCACAAATCTTGTTTGTGAGGGAATGTTCTATTCACTTCGCTATTTGGAAGGGGTCCTCTTAGGACTGCCTTCTAGTCGAAGTGCCGACGTTTTAACTAGTTTCATTTTTCTTCCCAAGGCATGGAGTTTGGGCTGCCTTCTCATGCCGAGGATCCCTTCACAAATCTTGTTTGTGAGGGAACATTCTATTCACTTCGCTATTTGGAAGGGGTCCTCTTAGGACTGCCTTCTAGTCGAAGTGCCGGCGTTTTAACTAGTTTCGTTTTTCTTCCTAAGGCATGGAGTTTGGGTTGCCTTCTCATGCCGAGGCCCCTTCACAAATCTTGTTTGTGAGGGAACGTTCTATTCACTTCGCTATTTGGAAGGGGTCCTCTTAGGACTGCCTTCTAGTCGAAGTGCCGACGTTTTAACTAGTTTTGTTTTTCTTCCCAAGGTATGGAGTTTGGGCTGCCTTCTCATGCCGAAACCCCTTCACAAATCTTGTTTGTGAGGGAACGTTCTATTCACTTCGCTATTTGGAAGGGGTCCTCTTAGGACTGCCTTCTAGTCGAAGTGTCGACGTTTTAACTAGTTTCGTTTTTCTTCCCAATGCATGGAGTTTTGACTGCCTTCTCATGCCGAGGCCCCTTAACAAATCTTGTTTGTGAGGGAACATTCTATTCACTTCGCTATTTGGAAGGGGTCCTCTTAGGACTGCCTTCTAGTTGAAGTGTCGGCGTTTTAACTAGTTTCGTTTTTCTTCCTAAGGCATGGAGTTTGGGTTGCCTTCTCATGCCGAGGCCCCTTCACAAATCTTGTTTGTGAGGGAACGTTCTATTCACTTCGCTATTTGGAAGGGGTCCTCTTAGGACTGCCTTCTAGTCGAAGTGCCGACGTTTTAACTAGTTTTGTTTTTCTTCCCAAGGTATGGAGTTTGGGCTGTCTTCTCATGCCGAAACCCCTTCACAAATCTTGTTTGTGAGGGAACGTTCTATTCACTTCGCTATTTGGAAGGGGTTCTCTTAGGACTGCCTTCTAGTCGAAGTGTCGACGTTTTAACTAGTTTCGTTTTTCTTCCCAATGCATGGAGTTTTGACTGCCTTCTCATGCCGAGGCCCCTTAACAAATCTTGTTTGTGAGGGAACGTTCTATTCACTTCGCTATTTGGAAGGGGTCCTCTTAGTGGTTGAGACGGACCGACTTGATTTCTGGCTTGGTCCCTCATTTCTCGCCTATTTCTAGGCGGAGTTCTCACCTCTTTGGGATATGGTTCGGCTGTCCTCCAAATTGAGGTTGCTCAACAGGCCTCTCTCTGGGCTCTCGCAGGCGCCTATTCAACCTGTTTCTAAGCGGGTTAGAGATTCTGTCAAAAACGCTCATGGTTCGTCTGGGTAACTTCCCCGGGACATCGGAGTCGTAATTCAGTGAGTAGTTTTGTGGCGCTTCTCGTGGGAGTTCCCCAGCTTGGTTGGTAGAAGAACCGACCTCAGCCTCTCTCCCAAGAGGATTTTCATGTTGATATGGAGGCTGACCTCCCATGTGATTATCAATTCCGTCATACCGGTTGTCTTGGTAAAAACCTTCTTCTTGCATAGGGTTTTGAGGATTAGGGTACCCTCCTTGAGCCTGCATGTTCATCAGCATTTCATGCATGACCTGATTTTGCTGGGTGATACTTCGCATATTCTCCGCCATTATGGCCATTTCTCTGCTAAGCCTAGCAGCTTCCTTTGACTCGCCTTGGGGGTCATGTCTCTGTCGCTGGTTAAACCTATGGCGGGACGTAGGCATCGTGTAAGAGCGTTCCCCTTGTTCAGGGTTTTCCCCGGCCATTCGAGACGCTACTTCTTCGTTTTCGCTCATTATTTCTTCCTTGCGTGTAGTTTTTCAGTTAGCTTTCTTTTGGGATTTTGTATGTTACTCAATCATTCTCAGTGATTCTTTACTCAAGAATAACCTCCATTTCTTCAAGGGGATAGGATTTTTCCTTTTTCAGGAATATAACAGCATTTGTTCACGGGATTCTCGTGGTTTAACTATTTGTTTCCCACAGACGGCGCCAATCTGTTGGCCCCAAAAAATGTTGTCAACATATGTCGATATCGGACTCGTGATACGTGTATTCCGGTGATATTGACCGGAGTTGATGATTGCAAAATATATATGGATTATCGAGTCGGAGTACCAATTGAGGATTTTTGTGTCAAATGGATAAAGATTTGTAGTTCGTTTTGTGTTTTTCCCTTTATAATAATGTAAAGAAAACAATGATTATATGAATAAAATATTTTCTCTCACAAACACTTTCGTAAGAATTCGGGTTTATATATCTTTCACTCTTTTCAATTCAGCGTCCTTTTTACAATTACAAAAAGTGCTATTTATAGAGGACAGGTCGAAATGCCTATCGTCGGATCCGGTCCACGTGGCTTTATCTTGTTGTTTCGAACATCAAATCATTCACGACATTACCTATTGTGATGATTGCCCTGCCATTGTCCTGCCACCCCCTTCCTTTTGTCTGACATTAGGTAAGGCGGTTTTAAAGTGACTTGTCACATCAATCACTTCCCTGGAATATCTTTCAGGTTTGTCCACTAACAAACACCTCGGTGAATGAGGCGTTAGGCAACAAAGAAGACTTCGGACTGGAGAAGTGCTATACTGTTGAAGGGACTTCATCTTAGCCTTTGGAAGGGACTTCGCCTTAGCCGTTCGAAGGGACTTCGTCTTAGCCTTTGGAAGGGACTTCGTCTTAGCCTTTCAAAGGGACTTTGTCTTAGCCTTTCAAAGGGACTTCGCCTTAGCCTTTCGAAGGGATTTCGCCTTAGCCGATTGAAGGGACTTCGCCCTAGTCGTTTGAAGGGACTTCGCCTTAGCCTTTCGAAGGGACTTCGCCTTAGCCGTTTGAAGAGACTTCGCCTTAGCCGTTTGAAGGGACTTCGAACTTCGTCTTAGTCGTTTGAAGGGACTTCGTTTTAGTGTCACCTTTCCGTTGACGACGTCTCCTTCGGGGAAGAGTTTTACATGGACTACGGGGTTCCCTTACTGTTCATCGTCGAACATCCTCTCGTTAAGATCTCCACGTGTCCTCCAACTAATAGTTTAATAATGACCCCATTTTTATGGGGTAACAAGTAGAACTAAAAAAAAACATGTGATGGCTCTACAATGGTCCAAACCTTGTAGGCCTATAGTGTTACTATTATGTAGTCCAGATACTAGACAATGGTACAAAAGTCTTCATCGGAAAATTGTCGTTATGTATGATCCCGAATATAAGTGAAAAAATAAATGTGATGATTGTACACCTTGATATTTGTTTTTAGCTATTGTGGTCTTCATTTTTTTCGAAAATATATTTTTTCAAAATTTATTTTCAACCAAATATTTTTCCATAAAATAATTTTATACCTAAATTCAAAACTTTTTATTTTATTTTTATTTTTTTAATTACACATTCTAAAAAAATTCACTATTACAAAATACAATTTTCTCTCGAAAGATGGGGCTCAAATAAGGATATCATCTCAAGTTTCTCCACAGTTTTAAAATGTGCGACGAGGTGGAGTGAGAACAATGACTGTGTTTGTATTATATGAATTTAAACGTATTTGATTAAAATTATCAATTATTTGTCAAATATTTCATGGAAAAGTACAACCATCGAAGTAGAGTCTGCAACTGCATCACTACGTCCTTTAAATTTCATACTTCCATTGAGCAAGTGTTTGTGAAAACCCTGATTCAAAACATGCGACTTCACTTGAATTGGAGAAAATTGAACTGTATAGATGAGTCGCGGAGCGTCCCCAACAACGAAGGAGGTTTTTTTTAATTATATTTTAATTGTGGTGTGATTATAATGTGGTGTAGTAATTAAATTTTGTGATGGTATTATGATTACCCATTTATTTATTTAAATTTATTATTATACAGAATAAATATCCAATATACCTGCAGTTTATTTTCTTAAAAAACCGTCCAACTAGCGATACTTATTTTCTAAAAAAATCCGTCCATCTATGTCTCTATGCAGTTTTAAAACGTGTTACGTGATAGAACTATAAATACCCATCAAAAGAACTCTATTAGAATAAAAAAACATTTATTGATTTCCTATCTAAGTTCTAAAAGTAAAATATAGAAATATGGATATTCATATCCATGCATCGGCTGCTCCAATTTCAACAAAAAATATCGGCATTGAAAAATCTCGTCGCTCAATCACGTATCATCCTAGTGTTTGGGGAGATTATTTCCTTGCATATACTTCTAATGTACGTACTCATGTGCTTATTACCTCTTTTTTAGTATTATTCTTTTCGTCAAAATTTATTTGATATGTTACAAGCTTTCATGTATTTTAATTACCTATGCAGGATATATATGTGCATGAAGAGCAAGAACGTCAAAGACAAAAAGAAGAAGTAAAAAATCTACTAGAAGTCATTCCGGATGATTCTCTGCATAAATTAGACCTCATCGATGCAATTCAACGTCTTGGCATCGGTTACCATTTCGAAACTGAAATTGAGAAATCTCTAAAATATATATATGATACTTGTCATCATGTGAACCATGATAAACAAGATAGTGACCTTCGTACCATTGCACTTCGATTTCGATTACTTAGACAACAAGGATACTACGCCTCATGCGGTAAGTAATTTAAGATTTTATACTTGGGGAATCAATAATCATTATCATAGTATATACATTTCATATTTTTGCGGGTTGAAGCAGATGTTTTCAACAAGTTTAAGGATCACCAAGGAAAATTTGATGAATCTCTGATTACCAATTTACAAGGCTTGTTAAGCTTGCATGAGGCTGCACATTTTAGAGTACATGGGGAGGAAATTCTTGAGGAAGCATTGAAGTTTACTACCACTTACCTTGATTCATCGCTTTCCCACATGAGCAATTATATGTCTAGACAAGTTAGTGAAGCGTTGGAAATGCCAATTCATAAAACTTTGACAAGGCTGGGGGCAAGAAACTTCTTATCTATTTACCAAAAAGATGAATCGCATAATGACATACTACTGAATTTCGCAAAATTAGACTTCAACTTACTGCAGAAGATACATCAGAAGGAGCTAAGTGAAATTACGAGGTTAGCTTGTTATGTAAAACAATATCACTACTAAAGTCGAATATATTTTTCTCTGTTTTTCAATTAATTAATATCAAACTTAATTATGGTCGACTTTTAAGTTTATTATTGATTTATATATGATATGGAAGTAAATTGTAGGTGGTGGAAGTCTTTAGAGTTCGGAAGTAAATTGCCGTTTGCTAGAGATAGGGTCGTGGAATGCTACTTTTGGATGTTGGCGGTCTACTTTGAACCCGAGTACTCTATTTCTAGAAAAATACTAACTAAAGTAATCTCAATGTTTTCCGTTATTGATGACATCTACGATGTTTATGGAACCCTAGATGAACTTACACTTTTCACGGACGCAATTGAAAGGTATATTTATCTATTATATTCTCTCATTTCTAGTCATTCAATTTTTTCCTATTGAATAATTTCATGGACAGGTGGAATTTTAATGATGTGGATGAGCTACCATTATACATGAAATATTGCTTTAAAGCTCTCTCTGATGTTTGTGTCGAAATTGCTGAAGAGTTGGGAAAGACAGGCAGAGGGTACGGTATTCATTATGTGATAAAAGAGGTAATTATAGTCAATACACTTGACACACACACACACACATATATATATATTCTTCACAAGTAAAAATATATATTAAATATATTACATGTTTCCATTTGTAGATGAAAAAATTGCTCGGCGCATATTTTGAAGAGGCGAAATGGGCATACAATCAATACATGCCGACACACATGGAAGAGTACCTGAAAGTCGCACTTACATCTAGTGGTTACATAATGTTGTCTACAACTTGTTTAGTAGGTATGGGAGAGTTGGTGACCGAGGAAGCCTTTGACTGGATTTCGAGTGAATCCATAGCTGCAAAGGCATCATCAATCATTGCTCGACTAATGGATGACATGGCAGGACACGAAGTAAGAAGTTTGAATTCTTAATTCCCTTATTCTAAATTATAATAATTTATTTTTAAGTGAAATATGATTGGTTTTTTGGTTTGCAAGTGAAATGTGTGGATGAAAGTTCACACATATATTGTGATAGACTTCACAGGAAAATTAAAACACACAACTCCTATGGTCATTAGAATTTTTTTTTCATGTTGCCCATGATATTGTTTTTCAAGATTTTATTTAATTATATTTGTAATAGTTGAAGTTTGTGATTCCTTTTTATTAATTATTTACTTTATGAACATTTTAAGTGTAATTAATTTAAAAAGTAGAGAAAAGTCACGTGTTTACAAGCAAAATTATTTTATTGAGAGAATGTGTGATTGAAAATGAGTTTGGGAAAAACTAAGTTTTAGAAAATGATAGCCAAACATGCCCTACTTCCAAAATGATAAATGTGGCAAGGGAAAATTGTCATTGCTAGGGAAATGGTTCACTCTTGATGTTCTTCAGTATATGGTCCAATGGATGTAAGCATCTAACATAGACTACTCATATGTTGTGTTCCTTCTATGCAGTTTGAGCAGAAAGTATCGGCTGTTGATTGTTACATGAATGAGAACGGGGCCTCAAAAGAAGAAACATTTACTGAATTACAAAATCTAGTTACAAATGCATGGAAGGAAATAAACCAAGAATGTCTTCCTCCAACTGCGGTACCACAGGCCATTCTCATGCGAATAGTCAATCTTGCCCGTGTCATTAATCTTCTTTATGGAGATGGAGATGGGTATACGAATTCCAAAACCAAGTTAAGAGGATTCATAACTGACGTACTCGTTGAACCAGTGAAAATATAAGTATTATACACATATATATAAAATAGCATTTTGCTGCTTAGATTTATAGTTTTTTTAGAATTCAATAAAACTAAAAGGTGATCGTGTTGTGATATTTGTTTGAAATCGTCGGAATTTCTATAAGTCGTTTAATTATTTATTTCTAACGCTTTCGCCCCTACATCAGTTGGCCTTAATATCAAGGTTCGTTTTCGATAGAGATGAGTTCGCCTTCTTGGAATTTAATGCCAGAAGTTATATTTTATGATGAAACCCTTTTTGTTCCATTCACTTTGAACTTTGAAAGTTAAAAGAATATTCTAATTTTGATGATAATTATTTGATGATGAGATTGAAAAATGTTTGCGTGATGCAAACGAGCCTTACGATGGGTCCATATTTTTTTATATTGAACCCGATATCAAGATCTTTAAGGAATTTCAGGTGCATATTATTCAACCCATCAATCACATGTTATTTTCGCTATTACGTAGCCAATTGCACTATGACACGTGCGTCTCACTAGTATACATACAAAATCCTCATCTTACATTATACATACAAATAAAATAATTTGAATAGCTATAAATATGTTGCTAATTTACGATATAAAAAGAAATTGGGGAATTACAATTGTAGTGCTCTTAGACTAGAACCCTCTCTACCATAACTCTAATGTGAAGCATGTCTTTAACATGAGAAATTGAAGCAGGAGTGAAATTTGTCAATGATTTTGCATCGAATGACACGGAAGATGAGTTAAGTTAAGAAAGGGAATTTAAATTATAGTTCGATAAAGAGTAATTCCAGATTAAACTATATATGGTGTTATCTTAAGTGTCCATTTGCAGGAATTTTTAAATAATTATGTATTCATGATTTTGAGATTTTTTTTAAAAAACTTTTAAAGTATGTATAAAATTCCTATAAATCTATTAAGCATTTGTTTGGTTTTGTTAAAATGTTGATAAAAAAATTGAGTCAAAATCAACAATTAATTTTAACTACACATTAATGAGACTCAAAAGTATTATCGCTTTCAACTACACATTTTATTAACTTTTTTCAAAATCTACTAAAAAGCTAATTTTGAGCAAAATCAAACAGGTACTAAGTAGGAAAATTTCTAGTTAAAATTTTGAAAATTGTCTAGTTTTTTAAAATTTGGATATTGTATGATTGCATGCAATATTAAGTAATTATAATATTTGTGATTTTTAAATGTTTGGTTAAATATTTTATGGTTTTAGAATAATTAGAATCATTTTAAAGATAAAAAAAATATTGTTTATGCCTAAGCTTGTGTGGCCTTGCTAGAATTCTGCTTTTATCGAGAACAATATCGTTTTATTATATGTTCAATCAAATCTATTTTGGAAGTTGTTACACCGTAAGAAACACATGACCACTCAAGCCCCCATATCATGTCCTTTGCAGGAGCCTATAAAAAAGAGTGGATAACCAAGTCAAGAAATTTTAGGATAGCCCTTCCCAACTTGCCTTCGTTTGATGAGGAGGATAAAAATTAGATTTTTAGTAGATCTTGATAAAAAAAAAAAAAAAAAAAAAGTTGAAATGTGTGGTTGAAAAGTTGCGGGACCCGTAAAAGATGTGGTTAATATTGATTGTTTCACTTTGACTTAAATTAATACCAAACAGGGGCCTAATATAAAGTTGAATGTGCAAGTGTAGTTGACTTGTTGTATTATGAATCTATATTTTAGAGGCAATTTGTAAACCTTGCTTATTTGACAATTTATATTTCGAAGTTTGATGTGCTCATAAATATACAATTCAAGCTTGTATAATTATTGTTATATCCATGAATTATGCGACATGTACATGGCGAAAAGGAGTCCCATATTAGCAAGACTAGAATGGAGATGTCAATTAAATTGATCGGATCAATTCAAGTCAAACAACATGTTTTTGGACTTTGTCCCGGTTCAATGGCCCATTTTGACACATTTATCTCTCTATATAACTGAGTCATTTTTTTTTTACTCAAGGAATATTCACAAAACCTATCTAAATCCTCTTTCATTTATATCTCTTGCACTCATTCTGTCAAGTTTCGATAGTTGACTTAATCGTTGAAGTGCAAATGATTATCGAACTTCTTTCGAATTCTATGGCCTTTACCTCTAACATGTGTTTAGTGTACAAATGATGCTTATGTGGATTAAAAAGTTGTCGATACTCTATTGACCACTTGATATAAGAGATTTTGAGGTCAACATACACCATAAAAACAAGCTACTCTATAAGCACGTTCGGTAAAAAGATGCTATTTCATAAGTTGGAATCCTAAAATTGCATGGACCAAATTCATAAGTCAATTTATAAACCACATAAGATGAATTTTGGTCCGCACAATATGTGAGGCCTCATTTTATAAGATAACTTTTTCTACCAAACATTCTATTATTAGTGAGGGGCTTAAGAACAAGGGAGGCCTCGCCTTGGATGTTTGGGTGAATACGATAAGTTAAATTTTATATTTTAAAGTGCATATTATTGCTTTTCATGCTATGTTGTTTGGAAAATGCTAAGTGTGCAACACCTGTTTTACATTTAGTTTGACAGCTCTCCCACACGAGTGGGCACCGCAATTATTTTAATCGAGGATCTCATTCCCTTCATGTGAGATAACTATCAAACTTGATGTATAAAGTGCTCTACACCTAACTCTCATGTTGTTTTACCTTTGAATCTCTTTGTTTTTGTTGTGCAATCTCATTAAAACGTCACCATGGTATTTCATAATTTAATCGCATCGCTCCAAGAAGATACAACATGCACTACTAAAATACAAATTTTCACCTACGGAAAATTACCAACGGATTGCATCCGTTGGTAATTAGAAACGGATTATCCATTGGTACAAATAATTCACTTTCAACTACGATAATTAGCAACAAATTTTCTGTTGGCAACGATAATATTTATTTACCAACGGATATTCCGTTGGTGACATACCAAATATTACCAACAGATGCAATCCGTTGGTAATTAGAAACCGATCATCCGTTGGTAAAAGTAATTCATTTCAACTACGATAATTAGCAACGAAATGTCCGTTTGTAACGATGATATCTCTTTACCAACGGAATATCCGTAGGTGACATACCAAAAATTACCGACGGATGCAATTTCGTTGGTAAAAGTGGTAGCTCTTCTCCAACGGATATTCCGTGCCTAATGTTATTGTTTAATTATTTCATATTACCAACAGAATTGTCGTTGCTAATATTAAACAATTTCAAAAGAATTTTTATCCCACATCGGAAGTTCACAACAAAGTCTTTGGAGTTGTCCTCAATAAATTTGTGGTCCAGTAAGTGATTAAACAATTTTTTGGGCTTTTCAATTTTGGTTAAAAGTTAAAAAATTACAATTATTAAATAAATAATAATAAAAATAAATAAATAATTTTTTTTTCTTTTTTTTACAACGCCTCACACCTATGCGACTGTTTACCACACTTATTTTTACCAATTGTAAATGTAGACATTTACCAACGGAAAGTCGGTTGGTAAAAATTCACACTTTACCAACGAAAAATTCGTTAGTAAAAAGTTTACTCTTTACCTACGGCGCGATCCGTTGATAACTATTAGCGACCCTCAAAATAGCAACGGATTTGTGGTTGCTAATATTCCGTTAATAAAGAGTAATAGCAACGAATATCGTGATTTCAGGAACGAAAAATTCGTGCCTAAAACTATGTTTTTTAGTAGTGTTGTGATGTGCTGATATATACTGGTGTGCCAATATTCTACTATTAAATTCGTCGTTTAGCAATGATTCACTTTATGAAAGGTATTTTGTCTATGAACCGTACTTGCTGTACAATCGCGGGTGCTGTAATTGAACAGTCTTAGTAGGACTGTACAAATAGCATTCTCCTTTGTCTATAGTGACAAATATTGTATGGTGTAAATTAGAGGCAATGACAAGACCGTGGATTTGAACTTTTTCAATCATGAATAAATCTTTCGATAATTCAGAATTACACAACAATGGCCATTTGTTTTCTAAATAATCTGTTCAACTAGTGATAGCTATTGTGTGGTCTAGACTTTGCAGGCCTAAGATTTAAAATATGAGTTGTGCTACAAATACAGGCCTGTACAGGCACTCACATTTGAGGGGTGGGGGGCAATTTTTGATAATATAAAATTCACATGGGTCCTATCCATGTTATTTGTCCGTAAAACTTCTGAAAAAAAATGTGTATACACGGAAAATTCCTTAAAATATAGCTCATGTCTCACTGCGAGTAAAATTAATTTTTATTTTATTAAATTTTGATAAAAATTGAAGGAAGTGTGTGATTGAAAGATTGTGAGTTCCAAGAAATATGTTGTTAAAATTAATTTTTAATTTTTACTTAGATTAAAATTAAAATTTTAATGACTACCAAAAGGGTCATAATATATCAAGTTTCTTCATAGTTTTAAAACGTGGTTTAACTTTATTTGATTGCATTTACAAATTTATTTTTTTGAATGTGTTATTATACAGAATAAATGTCCAATATACTCTCGCAATTAATAAAAAAAACAAGGGAGATTACAATACAGTGGATTTGGACTTTTTCGACAATGCAAAAGGATGTAAATGAAAACAATCCCGCTACACGTACTCGGTGGTTTATACTTTGATTTACTCGACCCATCAGTCCTCTCACATTGGGGGTGGGCCCCTCACTTTTGTCGGAAGTGGGGTCCTTACCCCACGTGAGGGCGCCAATGAGGTCGGGTAAACCACCGGGTATAAATAGCTTAATTTAAATGACAATATCTAAACGTTTTTGGCCTACATAATAAAAGTTGGTCATCTTTCAAATTAGAAGTTGTAAAATCTCAATTTTCGCCTTACGTTACGTGATAGAACTATAAATACCCATCAAAAGAACTCTATTAGAAAAAAAAAAAAACATTTATTGATTTCCTATCTAAGTTCTAAAAGTAAAATATAGTAATATGGATATTCATATCCATGCATAGGCTGCTCCAATTTCAACAAAAAATATCGGCATTGAAAAATCTCGTCGCTCAATCACGTATCATCCTAGTGTTTGGGGAGATTATTTCCTTGCATATACTTCTAATGTACGTACTCATGTGCTTATTACCTCTTTTTTAGTATTATTCTTTTCGTCAAAATTTATTTATGTTACAAGCTTTCATGTATTTTAATTACCTATGCAGGATATATATGTGCATGAAGAGCAAGAACGTCAAAGACAAAAAGAAGAAGTAAAAAATCTACTAGAAGTCATTCCGGATGATTCTCTGCATAAATTAGACCTCATCGATGCAATTCAACGTCTTGGCATCGGTTACCATTTCGAAACTGAAATTGAGAAATCTCTAAAATATATATATATGATACTTGTCATGTAAACCATGATAAAGAAGACGGTGACCTTCATAGCACTGCACTTCGATTTCGATTACTTAGACAACAAGGATACTTTGTCTCATGTGGTAAGTAATTTAAGATTTTATACTTGGGGAATGAATAATCATTATCACAGTATATATCTAGATTATGATATACATACATTTCATATTTTTGCGGGTTGAAGCAGATGTTTTCAACGAGTTTAAGGATCACCAAGGAAAATTTGATGAATCTCTGATTACCAATTTACAAGGCTTGTTAAGCTTGCATGAGGCTGCACATTTTAGTTTACTACCAGTTACCTCGATTCATCGCTCTCTCACACGAGCAATTATATGTCTAGACAAGTTAGTGAAGCGTTGGAAATGCCAATTCATAAAACTTTGACAAGGCTGGGGGCAAGAAACTTCTTATCTATTTACCAACAAGATGAATCGCATAATGACATACTACTGAATTTCGCAAAATTAGACTTCAACTTACTGCAGAAGATACATCAGAAGGAGCTAAGTGAAATTACGAGGTTAGCTTGTTATGTAAAACAATATCACTACTAAAGTCGAATATATTTTTCTCTGTTTTTCAATTAATTAATATCAAACTTAATTATGGTCGACTTTTAAGTTTATTATTGATTTATATATGACATGGAAGTAAATTGTAGGTGGTGGAAGTCTTTAGAGTTCGGAAGTAAATTGCCGTTTGCTAGAGATAGGGTCGTGGAATGCTACTTTTGGATGTTGGCGGTCTACTTTGAACCCCAGTACTCTATTTCTAGAAAAATACTAACTAAAGTAATCTCAATGTTTTCCGTTATTGATGACATCTACGATGTTTATGGAACCCTAGATGAACTTACACTTTTCACGGATGCAATTGAAAGGTATATTTATCTATTATATTCTCTCATTTCTAGTCATTCAATTTTTTCCTATTGAATAATTTCATGGACAGGTGGAATTTTAATGATGTGGATGAGCTACCATTATACATGAAATATTGCTTTAAAGCTCTCTCTGATGTTTGTGTCGAAATTGCTGAAGAGTTGGGAAAGACAGGCAGAGGGTACGGTATTCATTATGTCATAAAAGAGGTAATTATAGTCAATACACTTGACATATATATTCTTCACAAGTAAAAATATATATTAAATGTTACCATTTGTAGATGAAAAAATTACTTGGCGCATATTTTGAAGAGGCGAAATGGGCATACAATCGATACATGCCGACACACATGGAAGAGTACATGAAAGTCGCACTTACATCTAGTGGTTACATAATGTTGTCTACAACTTGTTTAGTAGGTATGGGAGAGTTGGTGACCGAGGAAGCCTTTGACTGGATTTCGCGTGAATCCATAGCTGCAAAGGCATCATCAATCATTGCTCGACTAATGGATGACATGGCAGGACACGAAGTAAGAAGTTTGAATTCTTAATTCCCTTATTCTAAATTATAATAATTTATTTTTAAGTGAAATATGATTGGTTTATTGGTATGCAAGTGAAATGTGTGGATGAAAGTTCACACATATATTGTGATAGACTTCACAGAAAAATTAAAACTCACAACTCCTATGGTCATTAGAATTTTTTTTCATGTTGCCCATGATATTGTTTTTCAAGATTTTATTTAATTATATTTGTAATAGTTGAAGTTTGTGATTCCTTTTTGTTAATTATTTACTTTATGAACATTTTAAGTGTAATTAATTTAAAAAGTAGATAAAAGTCACGTGTTTACAAGCAAAATTATTTTATTGAGAGAACGTGTGATTGAAAATGAGTTTGGGAAAAACTAAGTTTTAGAAAATGATAGCCAAACATGCCCTACTTCCAAAATGATAAAGGTGGCAAGGGAAAATTGTCGTTGCTAGGGAAATGGTTCACTCTTGATGTTCTTCAGTATATGGTACAATGGATGTAAGCATCTAACATAGACTCCTCATATGTTGTGTTCCTTCTATGCAGTTTGAGCAGAAAGTATCGGCTGTTGAATGTTACATGAATGAGAAAGGGGTCTCAAAAGAAGAAGCATTTACTGAATTACAAAAACTAGTTACAAATGCATGGAAGGATATAAACCAAGAATGTCTTCGTCCAACTGCGGTACCACAGGCCATTCTCATGCGAATAGTCAATCTTGCACGTGTCATTAATCTTCTTTATGGAGATGGAGATGGGTATACGAATTCCAAAACTAAGTTAAGAGGATTCATAACTGACGTACTCGTTGAACTAGTGAAAATATAAGTATTATACATATACATATACATATACATATATATATATATATATATATATATAATAGCATTTTGGTGCTTAGATTTATAGTTTTTTTAGAATTCAATAAAACTAAAAGGTGATCGTGTTGTGATATTTGTTTGAAATCATCAGAATTTCTATAGGTCGTTTAATTATTTATTTCTAACGCTTTCGCCCCTACATCAGTTGGCCTTAATATCAAGGTTCGTTTTCGATAGAGATGAGTTCGCCTTCTTGGAATTTAATGCCAGAAGTTATATTTTATGATGAAACCCTTTTTGTTCCATTCACTTTGAACTTTGAACGTTAAAAGAATATTCTAATTTTGATGATAATTATTTGATGATGAGATTGAAAAATGTTTGAGTGATGCAAACGAGCCTTACGATGGGTCCATATTTTTTTATATTGAACCCGATATCAAGATCTTTAAGGAATTTCAGGTGCATATTATTCAACCCATCAATCACATGTTATTTTTTCGCTATTACGTAGCCAATTGCACTATGACACGTGCGTCTCACTAGTATACATACAAAATCCTCATCTTACATTATACATACAAATAAAATAATTTGAATAGCTATAAATATGTTGCTAATTTACGATATAAAAAGAAATTGGGGAATTACAATTGTAGTGCTCTTAGACTAGAACCCTCTCTACCATAACTCTAATGTGAAGCATGTCTTTAACATGAGAAATTGAAGCAGGAGTGAAATTTGTCAATGATTTTGCATCGAATGACACGGAAGATGAGTTAAGTTAAGAAAGGGAATTTAAATTATAGTTCGATAAAGAGTAATTCCAGATTAAACTATATATGGTGTTATCTTAAGTGTCCATTTGCAGGAATTTTTAAATAATTATGTATTCATGATTTTGAGATTTTTTTTAAAAAACTTTTAAAGTATGTATAAAATTCCTATAAATCTATTAAGCATTTGTTTGGTTTTGTTAAAATGTTGATAAAAAAATTGAGTCAAAATCAACAATTAATTTTAACTACACATTAATGAGACTCAAAAAGTATTATCGCTTTCAACTACACATTTTATTAACTTTTTTCAAAATCTACTAAAAAGCTAATTTTGAGCAAAATCAAACAGGTACTAAGTAGGAAATTTTTGTTGAGAAAATGTTGTTGTTCAAAACAAACAAAATAGGCCGGATTTTGTTCTATGCGGCCGCATAGAACAAATCCTATGCGGCCGCATAGAATGGACAGAAGCCTCCGTTGGCTGTCCGGGTATAACTATGCGACCGCATAGTTTTGTACTATGTGGTCGCATAGTACAAAGCTGGTGACCGTTGGAAGGCGGTTTCCTACCGTTTGTCACTTGAATTTGGTGCCCTTTTAACCTAATTTTGGCACCAATTCGTGCACAATAGTGAGGTCTATAAATAGAGGAGCCATGTTCTTGTTGGAAATAATTGAAAAACATTGTTTATGCTTATACTCTCTACAATCAAATTTTCTACTCACATTCATATTTCTCCTTTGTGTTCTTGAGTTTTTGGGTGAAAATACTTGTGCTTTAGTATTTTCACAACAAGGCTTGATTAATCCTTCAAACCATTTGCCGGAAAATCTTTTAGCATCTCAATTTCAAGGAGAAGGGGCAAATATTGTTTGAGGACAACGATCACGTGTTTAGGCCTTATTTGAAGTTCGTTTCTACAAGATTTTTGTTGTTTACAAGATTGTTTTCTCTCCTCCTTCGGTGAAGTTTTCCAACAATCTCAAACAATATTTTACTACAATGGAGAGTGAAACAACAATGGCTACCATAAAGTTGATGAATCAAGACTTGGTTCATTTGGATCGCTTCGATGGCACGAACTTCACAAGATGGCAAGATAAGTTGAAATTCCTTCTTACGGCGTTAAAGATTTTTTATGTACTTGATCCGAATTTGGAAGATCTACCCGAACCATCCGACAAAGACACCGATGAATAAATGGTGAATAGAAAGAAGCGTGAAGAGGACGAATTAATATGCCGCGGCCATATTCTCAACTCTTTGTCGGATCGATTGTATGATCTTTACACCAACACAACTTCGCCAAAAGAAATATGGGATGCATTGGAAAGTAAGTACAAAGCGGAAGAAGAAAGTACCAAGAAATTTTTAATTTCTAAGTACTTCGATTTTAAATTTCTTGAAAACATCCCTTTACTTCCCCAAATTCATGAATTGCAAGTGCTAGTCAACAAGTTGAAGGCGGTGAAGATTGAAATCCCGGAGATCTTTCAAGTGGGGGCAATTATTGCAAAATTCCCCGGTACTTGGAAAGGATACCGGAAGAAAATTATGCATAGTTCCGAGGATCACTCCTTGGAACAATTGCAAAAATATTTGCGTATTGAAGAAGAGTCTAGAATGCGTGATAAGAGTGAAAACTCTTATGAAGGCACTTCCAAAGCAAATGCTATAGAGAAAACCGAACCGCCAACAAAATCCAACAAGAGAAAGCCTTCAACGAACTTCAACAAGTTCAAGAAGAAGACAAAAGGAGGTTGTTTTGTGTGTGGCAAATCTGGTCACTATGCAAAAGATTGTAGATACCGAAAACAAAACAACTTCGAGGGCAAAGTGAACTCCATCATAGAAGATAGAATTGTGGCCACCATTTGTGAAATCAATGCAATCAAGGGAAAAGTTCCCGGATGGTGGTATGATACTTGTGCTACAATACATGTATCATATGACAAATCTTCTTTCAAGACTTATCATGAAGTTGATGGAGACCAAGAGATTCAAATGGGTAATGAGGTTCGATCTAAAGTGATTGGAAAAGGAAGTGTGGATATTATCTTTACTTCCGGCAAAACCATTACCTTGACCAATGTACTACATGTTCCCGACATGACTAGAAACTTGGTTAGTGGAAATCTCCTAGGAAAACCGGGTATCAAAAGTGTATTTGAATCCGGAAAACTTGTATTATCCCTAAATGGGAAATTTGTTGGAAAAGACTATTCTAGTGAAGGAATGGTCAAATTATGTACCGTTGACAATTTGAATGAGAATAAAAATAACTTTGCTTATGTTGTTGATTTATTTTCACTATGGCATGCTAGATTAGGACATATTGGAAAAAGTACTATGAAACGTATGATGAAATGTGATTTAATTTTATATGATGAAAATGACGTTTTTAAGTGAAAAACTTGTGTAGAAGCCAAAATGGTTAAAAAGCCTTATCAAAGTGTAAAAAGAACATCTAGTATCTTAGAGTTAATTCATACGGATATTTGTGAATTAAATGGCATGTTAACTAGAGGTGAAAATATGTATTTTATTACCTTTATTGATGATTGTACTAGATACACATATGTTTATCTAATGAAACATAAAAGTGAAGCTTTTAATATATTTAAAGTATATAAAAATGAAGTTGAAAATCACTTAAATAAGAAAATAAAAACCTTAAGAAGTGATAGAGGTGGAGAATATTTTTCTAGTGATTTCAACATATTTTGTGAACAACATGGCATAATTCACCAATATTCGGCGCCTAGAACACCGGAACAAAATGGTTTAGCTGAAAGAAAAAATAAAACTTTAGTTGAAATGATAAATGCCATGCTTACCTATGCTAAGTTGCCATTTAATTTATGGGGTGATGCCTTGTTAAGTGCATGTAGGATATTGAACAGAATTCCTTCTAAACAAACTAAGATTTCTCCTTATGAATCTTGGAAAGGAAGAAAACCTAACATTGGATACTTCAAAATGTGGGGGTGTCTTGCTTATTGTAAGAACACAAATCCTAATAGGACCAAGTTGGGTCCAAGAGACATTAAATGTGCTTTTGTTGGATATGCTAGCAATAGCAAATCATATAGATTATTAAACTTGGAGACCAATGTGATTATTGAATCAAGTGATGTAGAGTTCTTTGAGAATTCGTTATCTTCGGATAATGAATTGAGGGAAAATCTCTTAGATATCCCTAGCTCAAGTGGAACACAAGATGAAACATCTTCTAAAGGTGTTGATGAGTCAAGTGAGCCACGAAGAAGCAAAAAAACTCGGATTGAGAAGTCTTTAGGACCGGATGAAATTGATTCTCAACGCATTTCTTTTTACTTAGTAGAAGGAAATGAATTGAATGTAGTAAGAACAACTCCATTTGTTCTACATGTGGAAACCGATCCTAAAACTTATAGAGAAGCTATAACTTCTCGTGATAGCATGTTTTGGAAAGATGCAATCAAAGATGAAATGGATTCAATAATGTCAAATAATACTTGGGAGCTTGTCGATTTACCACCCAGATCCAAACCTATTGGATGTAAATGGGTATTCAGGAGAAAATACAATGTTGATGGTTCTCTAAATACCTTTAAAGCTAGATTAGTAGCTAAAGGATATCGACAAAGAGAAGGAATAGATTACTTTGATACATATGCACCGGTAGCTAGAATAACATCGATAAGGATCTTATTTGCATTAGCTTCGATACATGACTTGCATGTTCACCAAATGGATGTCAAGACGGCATTCTTGAATGGGGATCTCGATGAGGAGGTTTATATGGAGCAACCTGAAGGTTTTGCTCTACCCGGAAATGAACATAAAGTGTGCAAGTTAGTAAAATCGTTATACGGTTTAAAACAGGCACCTAAAAAGTGGCATGAGAAATTTGACTTAGCCATAATTTCGTTTGGTTTTAAACATAATAGTGTAGATAAATGTTTATATTCAAAAGTATGTGATGATTATGTGATATTTATATGCTTATATGTTGATGACATGTTGATTATGAGTAATCACATGGATGGAATAAAAGAAACAAAGATGTTTCTATCTTCCACATTCAAGATGAAAGATCTTGGACAAGTGGATACCATTTTGGGTATCAAAGTCACAAAGACTAGTGGGGGTTACCATTTAAGTCAATCACATTATATTGAGAATGTGATAAACAAGTTCAAATATTTGAACATAAAGGAAGCAAGTACCCCAATTGATCCAAGTTTAAAACTTGTAAAGAATGATGGAAGGGCAATTGCTCAATTGGAATACGCAAGTGTTATTGGAAGTCTTATGTATGTTGTTCAATGCACAAGACCAGACGTAGCATTCGCAATTAGTAAACTAAGTAGGTTTACTAGTAATCCAAGCAATGATCATTGGAAGGCCATTGGAAGAGTTCTTGGGTAGTTAAAGAAGACCAAGGGCTTAAGCCTACAATATACTAAATTCCCGGCTGTCTTGGAAGGATTTACCGATGCTAGTTGGATATCTAGCACGGGTGAGAATAAATCCACTTCCGGTTGGGTGTTCACTCTTGGAGGAGGAGCTGTTTCTTGGAAATCAAAGAAACAAACATGTATAACACACTCGACCATGGAATCCGAATTCGTAGCATTATCGGATACCGGGAAAGAAGCTGAGTGGCTTAAGGATCTCTTTTATGAGATACCTTTGGGAACGAAGAATACATCTTCAATATCTATCATGTGTGATAGTCAAGCCACATTAGCTAAAGCATACAACGAAGTATACAACGGAAAGTCTAGACATATGAGTCTTAGACATGACTACATAAGGACATTAATCAAAGATGGAATAATTTCTCTAAATTATGTTAAGTCAATTGAGAATCTAGCGGATCCTCTAACTAAACCTTTAAATCGAGATTTAGTAACATCTACATCGAGTAGGATGGGGTTGAAACTCTTAAAATAGAAAGATTCACCAATGATAGCAACCCTACCTGTCATTACTCAAAAGGTAATCCACGGGTTCAAAGGGTAACAACAAGTCATTTGATATGTGGATAGTTTCAGCATTATTCAAATCCGCGATAACCCTATCCTAGTTAAATAATAATAATGCTGGTTGTTACTGAAGTGAGGGTTGAGCTTCAAGCTCTTAATGAAGTTCAGTGCTAAGAGCACAAACATCTCTAAAAGTAACAAAGATGCTGGAAGAATTTCACCAAGACGAACTTCGAGGTGGTGCCGCCTCAACAGAGAGCTAGAGTTACTCTCTTAAAAGTTTGTCGAAAAGGATGAGCGCAAGGCCATAAAAACGCTAAGCGAGTTTGAGGAACTTGAGAACACGTGGTACTTGCGTGTGTGTTCTTACCGGTTTTGTCACATGGAATAACTGGTTCAAAGCTTCATGCTACTTTTGATTCCGACTTTACCTTGTTAGAATTACACTATGGTTAGATTCAAATCGAAAGATATCTAATCCTTAGGCATGAGTATCGTTTACAATTGAATGTGAGACTTGTTCATTTTGAACAAGTGGGGGATTGTTGAGAAAAAGGTTGTTGTTCAAAACAAACAAAATAGGCCGGATTTTGTTCTATGCGACCGCATAGAACAAATCCTATGCGGCCGCATAGAATGGACAGAAGCCTCCGTTGGCTGTCCGGGTATAACTATGCGACCGCATAGTTTTGTACTATGCGGTCGCATAGTACAAAGCTGGTGACCGTTGGAGGGCGGTTTCCTACCTTTTGTCACTTGAATTTGGTGCCCTTTCAACCTAATTTTGGCACCAATTCGTGCACAATAATGAGGCCTATAAATAGAGGAGCCATGTTCTTGTTGGAAATAATTGAAAAATATTGTTTATGCTTATACTCTCTACAATCAAATATTCTACTCACATTCATATTTCTCCTTTGTGTTCTTGAGTTTTTGGGTGAAAATACTTGTGCTTTAGTATTTTCACAACAATGCTTGATTAATCCTTCAAACCATTTGCCGGAAAACCTTTTAGCATCTCAATTTCAAGGAGAAGGGGCAAATATTGTTTGAGGACAACGATCACGTGTTTAAGCTTTATTTGAAGTTCGTTTCTACAAGATTTTTGCTGTTTACAAGATTGTTTTCTCTCCTCATTCGGTGAAGTTTTCCAACAAATTTCTAGTTAAAATTTTGAAAATTGTCTAGTTTTTAAAAATTTGGATATTGTATGATTGCATGCAATATTAAATAATTATAATATTTGTGATTTTTAAATGTTTGGTTAAATATTTTATGGTTTTAGAATAATTAGAATCATTTTAAAGATAAAAAAATATTGTTTATGCCTAAGCTTGTGTGGCCTTGTTAGAATTCTGCTTTTATCGAGAACAATAGATATCGTTTTATTATATGTTCAATCAAATCTATTTTGGAAGTTGTTACACCGTAAGAAACACATGACCACTCAAGCCCCCATATCATGTCCTTTGCAGGAGCCTATAAAAAAGAGTGGATAACCAAGTCAAGACATTTTAGGATAGCCCTTCCCAACTAGCCTTCGTTTGATGAGGATAAAAATTAGATTTTTAGTAGATTTTGATTAAAAAAAAAAAAAGTTGAAATGTGTGGTTGAAAAGTTGCGCGACCCGTAAAAGATGAATCTATATTTTAGAGGCAATTTGTAAACCTTGCTTATTTGACAATTTATATTTCGAAGTTTGATGTGCTCATAAATATACAATTCAAGCTTGTATAATTATTGTTATATCCATGAATTATGCGACATGTACATGGCAAAAAGGAGTCCCATATTTGCAAGACTAGAATGGAGATGTCAATTGAATTGATCGGATCAATTCAAGTCAAACAACATGTTTTTGGACTTCGTCCCGGTTCAATAGCTCATTTTGACACATTTATCTCTCTCTATATAACTGAGTCAATTTTTTTTTTTTTACTCAAGGAATATTCACAAAACCTATCTAAATCCTCTTTCATTTATATCTCTTGCACTCATTCTGTCAAGTTTCGATAGTTGACTTAATCGTTGAAGTGCAAATGATTATCGAACTTCTTTCGAATTCTATGGCCTTTACCTCTAACATGTGTTTAGTGTACAAATGATGCTTATGTGGATTAAAAAGTTGTCGATACTCTATTGACCACTTGATATAAGAGATTTTGAGGTCAACATACACCATAAAAACAAGCTACTCTATAAGCACGTTCGGTAAAAAGATGCTATTTCATAAGTTGGAATCCTAAAATTGCATGGACCAAAATTCATAAGTCAATTTATAAACCACATAAGATGAATTTTGGTCCGCACAATATGTGAGGCCTCATTTTATAAGATAACTTTTTCTACCAAACATTCTATTATTAGTTTGGGGCATAAGAACAAGGGAGGCCTCACCTTGGAAGTTTGGGTGAATACGATAAGTTAAATTTTATATTTTAAAGTGCATATTATTGCTTTTCATGCTATGTTGTTTGGAAAATGCTAAGTGTGCAACACCTGTTTTACATTTAGTTTGACAGCTCTCCCACACGAGTGGGCACCGCAATTATTTTAATCGAGGATCTCATTCCCTTCATGTGAGATAACTATCAAACTTGATGTATAAAGTGCTCTACACCTAACTCTCATGTTGTTTTACCTTTGAATCTCTTTGTTTTTGTTGTGCAATCTCATTAAAACGTCACCATGGTATTTCATAATTTAATCGCATCGCTCCAAGAAGATAATACATGCACTACTAAAATACAAATTTTCACCTACGGAAAATTACCAACGGATTGCATCCGTTGGTAATTAGAAACGGATTATCCATTGGTACAAATAATTCACTTTCAACTACGATAATTAACAACGAATTTTCCGTTGGCAACGATAATATTTATTTACCAACGGATGCAATCCGTTGGTAATTAGAAACCGATCATCCGTTGGTAAAAGTAATTCATTTCAACTACGATAATTAGCAACGAAATGTCCGTTTGTAACGATGATATCTCTTTACCAACGGAATATCCGTAGGTGACATACCAAAAATTACCAACGGATGCAATTTCGTTGGTAAAAGTGGTAGCTCTTCTCCAACGGATATTCCGTGCCTAATGTTATTGTTTAATTATTTCATATTACCAACGGAATTGTCGTTGCTAATATTAATCAATTTCAAAAGAATTTTTATCCCACATCGGAAGTTCACAACAAAGTCTTTGGAGTTGTTCTCAATAAATTTGTGGTCCAGTAAGTGATTAAACAATTTTTTGGGCTTTTCAATTTTGGTTAAAAGTTAAAAAATTACAATTATTAAATAAATAATAATAATAATAAATAAATAAATTTTTTTTTCTTTTTTTTACAACGCCTCACAACTATGCGACTATTTACCACACTGATTTTTACCATTTGTAAATGTAGACATTTACCAACGGAAAGTCGGTTGGTAAAAAATTCACACTTTACCAACGAAAAATTCGTTAGTAAAAAGTTTACTCTTTACCTACGGCGCGATCCGTTGGTAACTATTAGCGACCCTCAAAATAGCAACGGATTTGTGGTTGCTAATATTCCGTTAATAAAGAGTAATAGCAACGAATATCGTGATTTCAGGAACGAAAAATTCGTGCCTAAAACTATGTTTTTTAGTAGTGATGTGATGTGCTGATATATACTGGTGTGCCAATATTCTATTATTAAATTCGTCGTTTAGCAATGATTCACTTTATGAAAGGTATTTTGTCTATGAACCGTACTTGCTGTACAATCGTGGGTGCTGTAATTGAACAGTCCTAGTAGGACTATACAAATAGCATTCTCCTTTGTCTATAGTGACAAATATTGTACGGTGTAAATTAGAGGCAATGACAAGACCGTGGATTTGAACTTTTTCAATCATGAATAAATCTTTCAATAATGCAGAATTACACAACAATGGCCATTTGTTTTCTAAATAATCTGTTCAACTAGTGATAGCTATTGTGTGGTCTAGACTTTGCAGACCTAAGATTTAAAATATGAGTTGTGCTACAAGTACAGGCCTGCTTTCACAGGGCCTGTACAGGCACTCACATTTGAGGGGTGGGGGGGCAATTTTTGATAATATAAAATTCACATGGGTCCTATCCATGTGATTTGTCCGTAAAACTTCTGAAAAAAAATGTGTATACACGGAAAATTCCTTAAAATATAGCTCATGTCTCACTGCGAGTAAAATTAATTTTTATTTTATTAAATTTTGATAAAAATGGAAGGAAGTGTGTGATTGAAAGATTGTGAGTTCCAAGAAATATGTTGTTAAAATTAATTTTTAAATTTTTCTTAGATTAAAATTAAAATTTTAATGACTACCAAAAGGGTCATAATATATCAAGTTTCTTCATAGTTTTAAAACGTGGTTTAACTTTATTTGATTGCATTTACAAATTTATTTTTTTGAATGTGTTATTATACAGAATAAATGTCCAATATACTCTCGCAATTAATAAAAAAAACAAGGGAGATTACAATACAGTGGATTTGGACTTTTTCGACAATGCAAAAGGATGTAAATGAAAACAATCCCGCTACACGTACTCGGTGGTTTATACTTTGATTTACTCGACCCACCAGCCCTCTCACATTGGGGGTGGGCCCAGCGCATTTGTTGGAAGTGGGGTCCTTACCCCATGTGAGGGCGCCAATGAGGTCGGGTAAACCACCGGGTATAAATAGCTTAATTTAAATGACAATATCTAAACGTTTTTGGCCTACATAATAAAAGTTGGTCATCTTTCAAATTAGAAGTTGTAAAATCTCAATTTTCGCCTTACATTACGTGGTAGAACTATAAATACCCATCAAAAGAACTCTATTAGAATAAAAAAACATTTATTGATTTCCTATCTAAGTTCTAAAAGTAAAATATAGAAATATGGATATTCATATCCATGCATCGGCCGCTCCAATTTCAAGAAAAAATATCGACAATGAAAAAACTCGTCGCTCAATCACGTATCATCCTAGTGTTTGGGGAGACTATTTCCTTGCATATACTTCTAATGTACGTACTCATGTGCTTATTACCTCTTTTTTAGTATTATTCTTTTCGTCAAAATTTATTTGACATGTTACAAGCTTTCATGTATTTTAATTACCTATGCAGGATATATATGTGCATGAAGAGCAAGAACGTCAAAGACAAAAAGAAGAAGTAAAAAATCTACTAGAAGTCATTCCGGATGATTCTCGGCATAAATTAGAACTCATCGATGCAATTCAACGTCTTGGCATCGGTTACCATTTCGAAACTGAAATTGAGAAATCTCTAAAATATATATATGATACTTGTCATGTAAACCATGATAAAGAAGATGGTGACCTTCGTACCACTGCACTTCGATTTCGATTACTTAGACAACAAGGATACTTTGTCTCATGTGGTAAGTAATTTAAGATTTTATACTTGGGGAATGAATAATCATTATCTAGATTATGATATACATACATTTCATATTTTTGCGGGTTGAAGCAGATGTTTTCAACAAGTTTAAGGATCACCAAGGAAAATTTGATGAATCTCTGATTACCAATTTACGAGGCTTGTTAAGCTTGCATGAGGCTGCACATTTTAGAGTACATGGGGAGGAAATTCTTGAGGAAGCATTGAAGTTTACTACCACTTACCTTGATTCATCGCTTTCCCACATGAGCAATTATATGTCTAGACAAGTTAGTGAAGCGTTGGAAATGCCAATTCATAAAACTTTGACAAGGCTGGGGGCAAGAAACTTCTTATCTATTTACCAAAAAGATGAATCGCATAATGACATACTACTGAATTTCGCAAAATTAGACTTCAACTTACTGCAGAAGATACATCAGAAGGAGCTAAGTGAAATTACGAGGTTAGCTTGTTATGTAAAACAATATCACTACTAAAGTCGAATATATTTTTCTCTGTTTTTCAATTAATTAATATCAAACTTATGGTCGACTTTTAAGCTTATTATTGATTTATATATGACATGGAAGTAAATTGTAGGTGGTGGAAGTCTTTAGAGTTCGGAAGTAAATTGCCGTTTGCTAGAGATAGGGTCGTGGAATGCTACTTTTGGATGTTGGCGGTCTACTTTGAACCCGAGTACTCTATTTCTAGAAAAATACTAACTAAAGTAATCTCAATGTTTTCCGTTATTGATGACATCTACGATGTTTATGGAACCCTAGATGAACTTACACTTTTCACGGATGCAATTGAAAGGTATATTTATCTATTATATTCTCTCATTTCTAGTCATTCAATTTTTACCTATTGAATAATTTCATGGACAGGTGGAATTTTAATGATGTGGATGAGCTACCATTATACATGAAATATTGCTTTAAAGCTCTCTCTGATGTTTGTGTCGAAATTGCTGAAGAGTTGGGAAAGACAGGCAGAGGGTACGGTATTCATTATGTGATAAAAGAGGTAATTATAGTCAATATATACACTTGACATATATATATATATATTCTTCACAAGTAAAAATATATATTAAATATATTACATGTTTCCATTTGTAGATGAAAAAATTACTCGGCGCATATTTTGAAGAGGCGAAATGGGCATACAATCAATACATGCCGACACACATGGAAGAGTACCTGAAAGTCGCACTTACATCTAGTGGTTACATAATGTTGTCTACAACTTGTTTAGTAGGTATGAAAGAGTTGGTGACCGAGGAAGCCTTTGACTGGATTTCGAGTGAATCCATAGCTGCAAAGGCATCATCAATCATTGCTCGACTAATGGATGACATGGCAGGACACGAAGTAAGAAGTTTGAATTCTTAATTCCCTTATTCTAAATTATAATAATTTATTTTTAAGTGAAATATGATTGGTTTTTTGGTTTGCAAGTGAAATGTGTGGATGAAAGTTCACACATATATTGTGATAGACTTCACAGAAAAATTAAAACACACAACTCCTATGGTCATTAGAATTTTTTTTCATGTTGCCCATGATATTGTTTTTCAAGATTTTATTTAATTATATTTGTAATAGTTGAAGTTTGTGATTCCTTTTTATTAATTATTTACTTTATGAACATTTTAAGTGTAATTAATTTAAAAAGTAGAGAAAAGTCATGTGTTTACAAGCAAAATTATTTTATTGAGAGAATGTGTGATTGAAAATGAGTTTGGGAAAAACTAAGTTTTAGAAAATGATAGCCAAACATGCCCTACTTCCAAAATGATAATGGTGGCAATGGAAAATTGTCATTGCTAAGGAAATGGTTCACTCTTGATGTTCTTCAGTATATGGTCCAATGGATGTAAGCATCTAACATAGACTACTCATATGTTGTGTTCCTTCTATGCAGTTTGAGCAGAAAGTAACGGCTGTTGAATGTTACATGAATGAGAAAGGAGTCTCAAAAGAAGAAACATTTACTGAATTACAAAATATAGTTACAAATGCATGGAAGGAAATAAACCAAGAATGTCTTCCTCCAACTGCGGTACCACAGGCCATTCTCATGCGAATAGTCAATCTTGCCCGTGTCATTAATCTTCTTTATGGAGATGGAGATGGGTATACGAATTCCAAAACCAAGTTAAGAGGATTCATAACTGACGTACTCGTTGAACCAGTGAAAATATAAGTATTATACATATATATATATAAAATAGCATTTTGCTGCTTAGATTTATAGTTTTTTTAGAATTCAATAAAACTAAAAGGTGATCGTGTTGTGATATTTGTTTGAAATCATCGGAATTTCTATAAGTCGTTTAATTATTTATTTCTAACGCTTTCGCCCCTACATCAGTTGGCCTTAATATCAAGGTTCGTTTTCGATAGAGATGAGTTCGCCTTCTTCGAATTTAATGCCAGAAGTTATATTTTATGATGAAACCCTTTTTGTTCCATTCAGTTTGAACTTTGAACGTTAAAAGAATATTCTAATTTTGATGATAATTATTTGATGATGAGATTGAAAAATGTTTGCGTGATGCAAATGAGCCTTACGATGGGTCCATATTTTTTTTATATTGAACCCGATATCAAGATCTTTAAGGAATTTCAGGTGCATATTATTCAACCCATCAATCACATGTTATTTTCGCTATTACGTAGCCAATTGCACTATGACACGTGCGTCTCACTAGTATACATACAAAATCCTCATCTTACATTATACATACAAATAAAATAATTTGAATAGCTATAAATATGTTGCTAATTTACGATATAAAAAGAAATTGGGGAATTACAATTGTAGTGCTCTTAGACTAGAACCCTCTCTACCATAACTCTAATGTGAAGCATGTCTTTAACATGAGAAATTGAAGCAGGAGTGAAATTTGTCAATGATTTTGCATCGAATGACACGGAAGATGAGTTAAGTTAAGAAAGGGAATTTAAATTATAGTTCGATAAAGAGTAATTCCAGATTAAACTATATATGGTGTTATCTTAAGTGTCCATTTGCAGGAATTTTTAAATAATTATGTATTCATGATTTTGAGATTTTTTTTAAAAAACTTTTAAAGTATGTATAAAATTCCTATAAATCTATTAAGCATTTGTTTGGTTTTGTTAAAATGTTGATAAAAAAATTGAGTCAAAATCAACAATTAATTTTAACTACACATTAATGAGACTCAAAAGTATTATCGCTTTCAACTACACATTTTATTAACTTTTTTCAAAATCTACTAAAAAGCTAATTTTGAGCAAAATCAAACAGGTACTAAGTAGGAAAATTTCTAGTTAAAATTTTGAAAATTGTCTAGTTTTTTAAAATTTGGATATTGTATGATTGCATGCAATATTAAATAATTATAATATTTGTGATTTTTAAATGTTTGGTTAAATATTTTATGGTTTTAGAATAATTAGAATCATTTTAAAGATAAAAAAAATATTGTTTATGCCTAAGCTTGTGTGGCCTTGCTAGAATTCTGCTTTTATCGAGAACAATAGATATCGTTTTATTATATGTTCAATCAAATCTATTTTGGAAGTTGTTACACCGTAAGAAACACATGACCACTCAAGCCCCCATATCATGTCCTTTGCAGGAGCCTATAAAAAAGAGTGGATAACCAAGTCAAGACATTTTAGGATAGCCCTTCCCAACTAACCTTCGTTTGATGAGGATAAAAATTAGATTTTTAGTAGATTTTGATAAAAATAAAAAAAAAAAAGTTGAAATGTGTGGTTGAAAAGTTGCGGAACCCGTAAAAGATGTGGTTAGTATTGATTGTTTGACTTTGACTTAAATTAATACCAAACAGGGGCCTAATATAAAGTTGAATGTGCAAGTGTAGTTGACTTGTTGTATTATGAATCTATATTTTAGAGGCAATTTGTAAACCTTGCTTATTTGACAATTTATATTTCGAAGTTTGATGTGCTCATAAATATACAATTCAAGCTTGTATAATTATTGTTATATCCATGAATTATGCGACATGTACATGGCGAAAAGGAGTCCCATATTAGCAAGACTAGAATGGAGATGTCAATTGAATTGATCGGATCAATTCAAGTCAAACAACATGTTTTTGGACTTTGTCCCGGTTCAATGGCCCATTTTGACACATTTATCTCTCTCTATATAACTGAGTCATTTTTTTTTTACTCAAGGAATATTCACAAAACCTATCTAAATCCTCTTTCATTTATATCTCTTGCACTCATTCTGTCAAGTTTCGATAGTTGACTTAATCGTTGAAGTGCAAATGATTATCGAACTTCTTTCGAATTCTATGGCCTTTACCTCTAACATGTGTTTAGTGTACAAATGATGCTTATGTGGATTAAAAAGTTGTCGATACTCTATTGACCACTTGATATAAGAGATTTTGAGGTCAACATACACCATAAAAACAAGCTACTCTATAAGCACGTTCGGTAAAAAGATGCTATTTCATAAGTTGGAATCCTAAAATTGCATGGACCAAATTCATAAGTCAATTTATAAACCACATAAGATGAATTTTGGTCCGCACAATATGTGAGGCCTCATTTTATAAGATAACTTTTTCACCAAACATTCTATTATTAGTGAGGGGCTTAAGAACAAGGGAGGCCTCGCCTTGGATGTTTGGGTGAATACGATAAGTTAAATTTTATATTTTAAAGTGCATATTATTGCTTTTCATGCTATGTTGTTTGGAAAATGCTAAGTGTGCAACACCTATTTTACATTTAGTTTGACAGCTCTCCCACACGAGTGGGCACCGCAATTATTTTAATCGAGGATCTCATTCCCTTCATGTGAGATAACTATCAAACTTGATGTATAAAGTGCTCTACACCTAACTCTCATGTTGTTTTACCTTTGAATCTCTTTGTTTTTGTTGTGCAATCTCATTAAAACGTCACCATGGTATTTCATAATTTAATCGCATCGCTCCAAGAAGATACAACATGCACTACTAAAATACAATTTTTCACCTACGGAAAATTACCAACGGATTGCATCCGTTGGTAATTAGAAACGGATTATCCATTGGTACAAATAATTCACTTTCAACTACGATAATTAACAACGAATTTTCCGTTGGCAACGATAATATTTATTTACCAACGGATATTCCGTTGGTGACATACCAAATATTACCAACGGATGCAATCCGTTTGTAATTAGAAACCGATCATCCGTTGGTAAAAGTAATTCATTTCAACTACGATAATTAGCAACGAAATGTCCGTTTGTAACGATGATATCTCTTTATCAACGGAATATCCGTATGTGACATACCAAAAATTACCAACGAATGCAATTTCGTTGGTAAAAGTGGTAGCTCTTCTCCAACGGATATTCCGTGCCTAATGTTATTGTTTAATTATTTCATATTACCAACGGAATTGTCGTTGCTAATATTAATCAATTTCAAAAGAATTTTTATTCCACATCGGAAGTTCACAACAAAGTCTTTGGAGTTGTCCTCAATAAATTTGTGGTCCAGTAAGTGATTAAACAATTTTTTGGGCTTTTCAATTTTGGTTAAAAGTTAAAAAATTACAATTATTAAATAAATAATAATAACAATAATAATAAAAATAAATAAATAATTTTTTTTTCTTTTTTTTACAACGCCTCACACCTATGCGACTGTTTACCACACTGATTTTTACCAATTGTAAATGTAGACATTTACCAACGGAAAGTCGGTTGGTAAAAAATTCACACTTTACCAACGGAAAATTCGTTAGTAAAAAGTTTACTCTTTACCTACGGCGCGATCCGTTGGTAACTATTAGCGACCCTCAAAATAGCAACGGATTTGTGGTTGCTAATATTCCGTTAATAAAGAGTAATAGCAACGAATATCGTGATTTCAGGAACGAAAAATTCGTGCCTAAAACTATGTTTTTTAGTAGTGATGTGATGTGCTGATATATACTGGTGTGCCAATATTCTACTATTAAATTCGTCGTTCAGCAATGATTCACTTTATGAAAGGGTATTTTGTCTATGAACCGTACTTGCTGTACAATCGCGAGTGCTGTAATTGAACAGTCCTAGTAGGACTGTACAAATAGCATTATCCTTTGTCTATAGTGACAAATATTGTATGGTGTAAATTAGAGGCAATGGCAAGACCGTGGATTTGAACTTTTTCAATCATGAATAAATCTTTCAATAATTCAGAATTACACAACAATGGCCATTTGTTTTCTAAATAATCTGTTCAACTAGTGATAGCTATTGTGTGGTCTAGACTTTGCAGGCCTAAGATTTAAAATATGAGTTGTGCTACAAGTACAGGCCTGTACAGGCACTCACATTTGAGGGGTGGGGGGCAATTTTTGATAATATAAAATTCACATGGGTCCTATCCATGTGATTTGTCCGTAAAACTTCTGAAAAAAAATGTGTATACACGGAAAATTCCTTAAAATATAGCTCATGTCTCACTGCGAGTAAAATTAATTTTTATTTTATTAAATTTTGATAAAAATGGAAGGAAGTGTGTGATTGAAAGATTGTGAGTTCCAAGAAATATGTTGTTAAAATTAATTTTTAATTTTTACTTAGATTAAAATTAAAATTTTAATGACTACCAAAAGGGTCATAATATATCAAGTTTCTTCATAGTTTTAAAACGTGGTTTAACTTTATTTGATTGCATTTACAAATTTATTTTTTTGAATGTGTTATTATACAGAATAAATGTCCAATATACTCTCGCAATTAATAAAAAAAACAAGGGAGATTACAATACAGTGGATTTGGACTTTTTCGACAATGCAAAAGGATGTAAATGAAAACAATCCCGCTACACGTACTCGGTGGTTTATACTTTGATTTACTCGACCCACCAGTCCTCTCACATTGGGGGTAGGCCCCTCACATTTGTCGGAAGTGGGGTCCTTACCCCGTGTGAGGGCGCCAATAAGGTCGGGTAAACCACCGGGTATAAATAGCTTAATTTAAATGACAATATCTTAACGTTTTTGGCCTACATAATAAAAGTTGGTCATCTTTCAAATTAGAAGTTGTAAAATCTCAATTTTCGCCTTACGTTACGTGATAGAACTATAAATACCCATCAAAAGAACTCTATTAGAAAAAAAAAAACATTTATTGATTTCCTATCTAAGTTCTAAAAGTAAAATATAGTAATATGGATATTCATATCCATGCATCGGCTGCTCCAATTTCAACAAAAAATATCGGCATTGAAAAATCTCGTCGCTCAATCACGTATCATCCTAGTGTTTGGGGAGATTATTTCCTTGCATATACTTCTAATGTACGTACTCATGTGCTTATTACCTCTTTTTTAGTATTATTCTTTTCGTCAAAATTTATTTATGTTACAAGCTTTCATGTATTTTAATTACCTATGCAGGATATATATGTGCATGAAGAGCAAGAACGTCAAAGACAAAAAGAAGAAGTAAAAAATCTACTAGAAGTCATTCCGGATGATTCTCTGCATAAATTAGACCTCATCGATGCAATTCAACGTCTTGGCATCGGTTACCATTTTGAAACTGAAATTGAGAAATCTCTAAAATATATATATGATACTTGTCATGTAAACCATGATAAAGAAGACGGTGACCTTCGTACCACTGCACTTCGATTTCGATTACTTAGACAACAAGGATACTTTGTCTCATGTGGTAAGTAATTTAAGATTTTATACTTGGGGAATGAATAATCATTATCTAGATTATGATATACATACATTTCATATTTTTGCGGGTTGAAGCAGATGCTTTCAACAAGTTTAAGGATCACCAAGGAAAATTTGATGAATCTCTGATTACCAATTTACGAGGCTTGTTAAGCTTGCATGAGGCTGCACATTTTAGAGTACATGGGGAGGAAATTCTTGAGGAAGCATTGAAGTTTACTACCACTTACCTTGATTCATCGCTTTCCCACATGAGCAATTATATGTCTAGACAAGTTAGTGAAGCGTTGGAAATGCCAATTCATAAAACTTTGACAAGGCTGGGGGCAAGAAACTTCTTATCTATTTACCAAAAAGATGAATCGCATAATGACATACTACTGAATTTCGCAAAATTAGACTTCAACTTGCTGCAGAAGATACATCAGAAGGAGCTAAGTGAAATTACGAGGTTAGCTTGTTATGTAAAACAATATCACTACTAAAGTCGAATATATTTTTCTCTGTTTTTCAATTAATTAATATCAAACTTATGGTCGACTTTTAAGTTTATTATTGATTTATATATGATATGGAAGTAAATTGTAGGTGGTGGAAGTCTTTAGAGTTCGGAAGTAAATTGCCGTTTGCTAGAGATAGGGTCGTGGAATGCTACTTTTGGATGTTGGCGGTCTACTTTGAACCCGAGTACTCTATTTCTAGAAAAATACTAACTAAAGTAATCTCAATGTTTTCCGTTATTGATGACATCTACGATGTTTATGGAACCCTAGATGAACTTACACTTTTCACGGATGCAATTGAAAGGTATATTTATCTATTATATTCTCTCATTTCTTGTCATTCAATATTTTCCTATTGAATAATTTCATGGACAGGTGGAATTTTAATGATGTGGATGAGCTACCATTATACATGAAATATTGCTTTAAAGCTCTCTCTGATGTTTGCGTTGAAATTGCTGAAGAGTTGGGAAAGACAGGCAGAGGGTACGGTATTCATTATGTGATAAAAGAGGTAATTATAGTCAATATATACACTTGACATATATATATATATATTCTTCACAAGTAAAAATATATATTAAATATATTACATGTTTCCATTTGTAGATGAAAAAATTACTCGGCGCATATTTTGAAGAGGCGAAATGGGCATACAATCAATACATGCCGACACACATGGAAGAGTACCTGAAAGTCGCACTTACATCTAGTGGTTACATAATGTTGTCTACAACTTGTTTAGTAGGTATGGGAGAGTTGGTGACCGAGGAAGCCTTTGACTGGATTTCGAGTGAATCCATAGCTGCAAAGGCATCATCAATCATTGCTCGACTAATGGATGACATGGCAGGACACGAAGTAAGAAGTTTGAATTCTTAATTCCCTTATTCTAAATTATAATAATTTATTTTTAAGTGAAATATGATTGGTTTATTGGTATGCAAGTGAAATGTGTGGATGAAAGTTCACACATATATTGTGATAGACTTCACAGAAAAATTAAAACACACAACTCCTATGGTCATTAGAATTTTTTTTCATGTTGCCCATGATATTGTTTTTCAAGATTTTATTTAATTATATTTGTAATAGTTGAAGTTTGTGATTCCTTTTTATTAATTATTTACTTTATGAACATTTTAAGCGTAATTAATTTAAAAAGTAGAGAAAAGTCATGTGTTTACAAGCAAAATTATTTTATTGAGAGAATGTGTGATTGAAAATGAGTTTGGGAAAAACTAAGTTTTAGAAAATGATAGCCAAACATGCCCTACTTCCAAAATGATAAAGGTGGCAAGGGAAAATTGTCATTGCTAGGGAAATGGTTCACTCTTGATGTTCTTCAGTATATGGTCCAATGGATGTAAGCATCTAACATAGACTACTCATATGTTGTGCTCCTTCTATGCAGTTTGAGCAGAAAGTAACGGCTGTTGAATGTTACATGAATGAGAAAGGAGTCTCAAAAGAAGAAACATTTACTGAATTACAAAAACTAGTTACAAATGCATGGAAGGATATAAACCAAGAATGTCTTCATCCAACTGTGGTACCAATGGCCATTCTCATGCGAGTAGTCAATCTTGCACGTGCCATTAATCTTCTTTACAGAGATGGAGATGGGTATACTAATTCCAAAACCAAGTTAAGAGGATACATAACTAATGTACTCGTTGAACCAGTGAAAATATAAATAATATGTGTGTGTTTGTCTATGTATATAATAAATTTTAATTTTAATTCTGTTTATTTCGGATTAATTCTGATTAGAACTTTTAATTTTCATTATTATCTAAATTTTGGTTATTTCTTTAAATAATAGTTATGAGCCATCAAGGCAATAAGTAGTCTTTGGATTGAAATTTTTGGCTTTGGAGTTTTTCCAATAACTTAAATTCCCGATATTTGATATTTAAGATTAACGAGTCTAAATTCTCTATATTCGTGCGCGATTTAAACAGTTTTTGGTGCTTACATTTCTAGTATCTTGGAATTAATAAAAACTAGAAGGTGATCACGTTGTGATATTCGTTTGAAATCATTGGAACTTCAATAGCATATGAGATTATTTATTTCAATGCTTTCATCCTTACATCAGCTGGAATCAAATCAATGTTCGTTTTTGATAGAGATGAGTTAGTTTTCGTGGAATCTAATGCCAGGAGTTGTATTTTATGATGAACCCCTCTTAGTTCCATTCAGTTTGAAAATATTCAGATTTTGATGATAATAATTATATTAATCTTCCAATATTTGGTGATGAGATTGAAAGATGTTCAAGTTGTGCAAACGACCATTACGATGGGTCCATATTTTTTACTGCAGAAATTAGGCCCAATATTGTCCAAAATACTAAAATTGAATAAAACGCTTCAAAAATAAATTTTCATCAATCTTTAATTAACAGTAAAGTTTACATCCAAATGAAGAGTTAAATGTTCGAGTGACCACTGAACTTTACACCATATCACAACTACTCCCCGAATTTTTTGAAATGTCCCATTAGCCATTGAACTTTAATCCATCCAACTCCATTACTCATTGGATGGAATCCCTTAGTAGACTTGCTTATGTGGTGTATGAAAAAATGATGTGGCAAGTTAAATGTCTCCAAATGCATGCGAAGTCAAGTTCCAACTCAACTCCTAGTCAGCCAAAACAAACACGCCTCTTTCTCCAATGAAATAGAAAACCAATTCGTCTCTATGCACAGAAATCAGATTCTCCCAAAAATCGATCGCTAAAGCCTTAGGCGAATCAATCTATGTCACCCTAAAATTTCAACCATCATCTTCTCTTATAGTTATCTTTATTTTATTGCAGAAGAAGTTTCTTAAAGGAGGTCATGTCTTCGAACAAACTCTTCAGGTTTCTTCTGCCGTCCCTCCATTGGTAGCAGAAGAATTGACAAGCTAATTATCATTCGGCAAGCAACTTATTAAAGCTTTGTTGTGGAATCTACTCTGATTTATGAGATAAGAGAATTTTTGATGTGCGGACGATTCATAGCACATCTCTTTCATGCTTCATAAAGCCATCTAGCACGTGTATGGATGATTGGGTTGTACATCTGAAGAACAACTATTGGTTGCAAATGTAATCTGCAGTTAGCATTTCGTTGTATAAGTAGCTTAATTTATTATTTTGATATTCAATGTACAATGAATGGAAGTATGATGGCTCAATTACACAATAAACGTTTCTTGAGCGAAATGGTATTCTCACAACAGCAGGATAAGGGTTCTGTTCATAAATAAATACAGATGATCATAGCAGCTAAATGTTGTCTCTCGAGCTCTCTCGTCTTGTAACATTGTATCTCCTTCAGCCTGAAGAAATCCTCTCTTTCCAAATTCATCTAGCTCGCCCTTGATGTAACTAACCGATGGCGTTAACCCTACAATTTGTGGTCTTAATTGAGTCATCAAATGATGACTACAGCAATGGATTTCACATAGGCAGACATTCTTCATCTCACCATCAATGGAGTAATTAAATGTAGGAAGTTTGACACCAGCAACATTTTCAGTATGCGATACGACATTTTCATGGACGATGACAGCCAATAATCTTTTCACTGTATATCTGACCTGGTGCAAGTGTATGTAATATTCAAAACTCCAAGATTTTAACAAAATCTGACTAACAAAAAATCCCAAGCACTTAAAAGCATCACATTAAGGGAAAAAACAACAACATCGACAAAGATAATGAGATAAAAATAACATCTTGAATTACGGCTTTCAATGTTTAAGAAAAGAATTCCCCAGATATGCCATCATAATTAGAGCACGCAGCCCAGCTATTGACCACACAGATCCCCCCTTCATCAAATGCTACCGGAGAAGATGACGGTTGAAATTTTATTTTTTGGCCCGACGTTGTTGAAATGCACTAACGATTCAAATGAAATCACTGCCCGAGAAGATGAAGTTGAAATTTTAGGGCCACATCGATTAATTCGCCTAAGGGTTTGGCGATTGATTTTGGGGAAATCTGATTTTTGTGCACTGAGTCGAATTGGTTTTCAATTGAAGTTTCTATTTCATTGGAGGAAGAGGCGTGTTTGTTATGGCTGACTTGGAATTTATAAGATTCAAGAAAGAGAGACAAATATGAAAATGCAGCTTGATGATACTGCTGTTGTATTGATCAATATATATAGAGTTACATGATAACAAATTATGGTTACATGAAATCTTATCTATACAATTCAAATGTAGATAATAACAAGATGAACAAAAGAGGATCTGTTGGAATTAATCTGTCTTATCCTCTTTAACAGATGTTTGAATTTGAATGTCATCTTTATCCTTAACATCCCCCTTCAAGCTGATAGGGAGATGACGAACTGAAAGCTTGTCTCGAAGGTAATTGAAACGTGAAGAGGTGAGGCCCTTGGTTAATATGTCAGCCAGCTGAACATAGGTGGACAGATATCGAAGAATTAAATTTTTTTGAGCAACCTTCTCACGTATGAAGTGATAATCAACTTCAATATATTTAGTTCTGGCGTGAAATACTGGATTAGTAGCAAGTGACAGAGCTCCAATGTTATCACACCAAAGAGTAGGGGGAGCAGGGAGTGAAACTTGTAAATCGGCAAGAAGCATTCGAAGCCAAGATAATTCTGCAGTGGCAAAGGCCATAGCTTTGTATTCTGATTCTGTACTGGACCTAGAGACAACTGGTTGCTTTTTGGCACTCCATGAAATCAAACAGGGACCAAGGAATACGGCATAGCCAGTTGTGGATCGACGATCCATGACATCACCTACCTAGTCAGAGTCACTAAATGCTTGAAGTTGCAAGGGACCTTTGGTAAAGTAGAGACTGTGATGAAGTGTCCCTTTTAGATATCTCAGTACACGCTTAGCTGCAGACCAATGTAGGGAAGTAGGTGCATGCATAAATTGACAAAGTTGGTTGACCACAAAGGCAAGTTCAGGTCTGGTTAGAGTGCAATATTGGAGAGCGCCAACCACTTATCTGTAAGTGGTAACATCTTTAATTGGATCACCATCATTTCGGGACAGCTTTGTACCTACAACTAAGGGTGTGGAACAAAGTTTGGCTCCTGCCATGTGTGCTCGGTGGAGCATATCTGTAATATATTTTGATTGAGAGAGATAGAGTCCAGACTCATGTCTAACAACTTGAATGCCGAGAAAGTAGTTTAAGGGACCTAAATCCTTCATTGCAAAATTCTTCTTCAAATCGGTAATGACATTCATGATGAGTGATAGATGAGTGCCTGTAACAATGAGATCATCGACATATACAAGGATAAAGATATGAACACCAGATCTGTGAAAGGTAAATAGTGAGTAATCAACATGTGATTCAGAAAATCCAAACTGAAGTAAGGTTTGAGAGAGGCGATGGAAACAGGCTCTAGGTGCCTGTTTTAGGCCATAAAGTGACTTATGTAATCTGCATACATGATTGGGAAATGATGCATCAATGAAGCTAGGTGGTTGCTCCATAAAGACTTCTTCCTCAAGGTGACCATGTAAGAAAGCATTGGAAACATCCAATTGTCTGAGAGGCCAATTGAAGTGAACTGCAAGTGTCAAAATAATTCGGATCGTAGATCGTTTAATGACAGGATTGAAAGTTTCAGAGTAGTCCAATCCATCCAACTGTTGAAATCCTTTTGCTACCAATCGGGCTTTAAACCTATCAATTGAGCCATCAGTCTTTTGTTTGACCTTATAAACCCATTTATTTCGAATGACATTACCATGAGTTGGTCTGGGACATAAGAACCAGGTGCCATTAACCTGTAATGCTCGAAATTCTTCCTGCATTGCTGCACACCAGGTAGGATGGCAGCTTGGTGAAATGTGGAAGGAGCGGTAGGAATGACCTGTGAGGTAAGTGCACATAAAGGGTATTTGGTGGAGTAATAGAGGTGGAAGTCAGGGAAGGTTTTGGATTGAGAGGAACATGTTTTGGATCGAGTGAACATGGGATGATTGTTGAATGGTTCCTCTATGGGTGGTGGGGAGGGGCTGTCATCAGGCATAGTAGATTCTGAATTGTGAGGTTCAGAGATAGGTGAGCTAGTGCTGAGTGATGAGATATCAGGTTCTGGATTTGGATTTGGATTTGGAGATTCAAAGATAGGTGTGCGATTAGTGATGGGTGAGATATCAGTTTCTAGTATTGGAGAGTCATGGGTCGATGATGCAGGGGGTGTATAGGGAAGTAAATGTGAAGAAGAAAAGGAAGGAAAAGTGGTTAACTGGACAATTGATGATGACTTGTGTGAAGAAGGTTCCTGCATCGAGCCATGATTCTTTGCTTGAGGCTGAGTAGAGATATGTCCGAGGGGTGTGCTGGAAATTGAGTCTCATCAAAAACAACATGTCGGCTGAGATAGACATGATTGGTGGCTGGATCAAGACACCTGTATCCTTTGTGATTTGAACTATATCCTAGCAAAATGCATTTTTTGGATCGATAGAGGAGTTTGTGGGAATTGTATGGTCTGAGTAATGGGTAACAGGTGCAGCCAAAGACTTTAAGGAATGACTAGTCTGGAGTTTTTTTAAGTAGGAGTTGAAATGGAGTCATGTGGTTTAGGACAGCGGTTGGGAGCCTATTAATGAGAAAAATGGCTGTATTGAAAGCTTCTACCCAATAGTTGAGAGGCATATAAGCATGGGCCAGCATGGCTAATCCGGTTTCAGTCACATGTCTATGTTTCCTCTCGGCAACCCCATTTTGTCGGGGAGTGTAAGGGCATGACATGTGATGAAGGATACCATTAGATTGAAGAAAATCCTTAAATCGGTGTGATGTGAATTCACCACCTCCATCAGATTATAAGCATTTGATTTTTGTGTTAAGGAAATTTAGCATATCCTTTAAATTTAAGGAAACAATTGAAGGCCTCTGATTTAGTATGTAATGGATATAGCCAAGAAAAGCGAGAGAAATCATCAATGAAAATTATATAATATTGACAGCCACTTATTGAAGAAATAGGAGAACACTACAAATCAGTGTGTATTATTTCAAGAGGACACTTGGACACTCGACTAGAAATAGGAAAAACTAATTTTTTGCTTTTAGCCAATTGACAAGGTTCACAAAATGAGCCACTGTGTGCATGGCCTTTTACAGAGATATCACTCCTAGACTCTAAGAGTTTGACAACTTGAGAAGTTGGATGTCCCAAATGTAGATGCCAAGTTGATAGGTCTGCTGCAACTCCAAGTTTGGCAGTGAAGACAGAGACTTTATTGTGCAAGGAATTATTGAGAGAGGTGGCAAGGAAAATTGTATAGAGTCCATTTCTACTTGGCCCTTGTAAAAGAATCTGGCCCGTGAGGTTGTCCTTCACAACAAATGAATCAGCGGCTAGTTTAAACCAACAATTGTTATCTTTACAAAATTTTTGAATAGAAAGTAAGTTAGTGGCAGCAGTAGGACAATGTAAAACATCCTTTAAACAAAGAGGCATGGAGGAGGTTTGAAGTTTGGTAAAACCAGTATGGGCAATGTGCAAACCTGAGCCATTACCTACTGCTACTTCAGTTTCACCTTGATAAGGTTCACTAATGTGCAGGTTGTTGAGATCAGAAGTTATGTGACTGTTGGCACCACTATCAGCTAGCCATGTCTGATTTTCAGGGCTGAAATTGTTGGTTGATACAGCCATGGCAGCAAGTTGAGCTGGAGGATGACGTCCCTTGTATGCAAAGTCCATTCGATGATAGCAATCAATAGCCAAGTGGCCAAGTTTGCCACAAATTTGACACTGAGATCGTGTAGAATTTGTTACAGATGAAGCATCAGATCGAGAGTCCTTTGTTATCTCCGATTTCTTGGAATAAAAATTCTGGTTGGGCTTAAAATGACCTCCAGTAAACTGTTTCTTGGAGGGTTACGATTGTATTTCTTCTGTTGAGAGAACAAAGCAAATCCTCCTGACTCTGTAGATGAATTATGACTCTGGACCATGAGTTCATAGTTGAGCAGTTCTGTCTGAAATTCATCAAATGAAAGTGATGTTTGTTGTGTTGCAAAAGAATAGGAAGTAACAAATGCATGAAATGAGGGGTTTAAACCGCTGATCAAGTAGGATATTAGATCATCATCATCAACAGGCTTTCCAACAATAGCCAATTGATCAGATAATGATTTAACAGTCTGAAGGAAATCGCTGCAGGTTTTGGAACCTTGGCGCAGAGATTGTAGTTGCCTTTTGAGATGAGCTATTCGTGACTTTGATTGAGAAGCAAAACGTGAGGCAAGCTGAGTCCAGACCTATTTAGAAGTAGAGAGACCATAGACAGAGGACAAGACTGTCTCGGATAAGGTTGCATTCAACCAGCAGAGAAAATATTGGTCCTTCCTTTGCCAGAGAGCAAAAGCTGGATCAAGATTAGTAGTTTCCTTGCCCTCAGAGTCAAGTAAATACTTGGGAGGATAGGATTCCGAGCCATCAATAATACCAAACAAATCAAGGCTGCGGAGAATGGGGGTTAATTGGGATGCCCAAAGGAGATAATTGGTGTGATCCAATTTGATGGAAATAAGTGGGGCTAAGTTTTGTGCAGTGAATGGAGTGGTAGTAGGAACATTGGTTGCGGAAGACATGGTTGAATCGAGGAAGGTGTGTACCCAAGAATGGCTCTGATACCATATAAGATTTAAGAAAGAAAGACAAATATGAGAATGCAGCTTGATGATACTGTTGTTGTATTGATCAATATATATAGAGTTACATGATAACAAATTACGGTTACATGAAATCTTATCTATACAATTCAAATGTAGATAATAACAAGATGAACAAAAGAGGATCTGTTGGAATTAATCTGTCTTATCCTCTTTAACAGATGTTTGAATTTGAATGTCATCTTTATCCTTAACAGAGTTGAGTTGGAACTTGACTTCACATTCGAAGACATTTAACTTGCAACTTCATTTTTCCATCAACTACGTAAGCAAGTCTACTAACAGATTCCATTCGATGAGTGATAGAGTTAGACGCATCAAAGTTCAATAGCCAATATCACGCTTCATAAAGTTCGGTGAAAAAGGCATGACATGGTGAAAAGTTCAGTGCTCGCTCAAATATTTAACTCTCCAAATGAATGAAAATAAATCATTTACAGGTTACCATTAAACCTGCATTTCTCTTTCTATTCATTCAATCCAAAATTTTCAAAGAGACGATCACAAGTAGAAAATGATAGTAATTGCAACACAAGAAGGATAATCAGGTAGAACTAGCATATTGAGAAACTCAATATTTTGATTACCAATTGAGTCGCCGACATTAATGGGTTCGTCAGAGATTGCACAGGAGGCGGTGTGAAACTCGGCTCAAGTTTGGGTCATTATTACCTTCTTGAAAATCAATACAATAAGCACATGTTTGAATCTCTTTAAATTAAATTCCATTCCATTTCATTTTTCTCTATTTTATTTTCAACCACACAATCTTTCATAAAATAATATTATACGTAAATCAAAAAAATTTCCTTCATTTTCAACTACTCATTTAAAAAAAATACATTATTCCACTCATTTTCTTTTCCAAAGAATGGGTGCCAACGGGGGCTAATTTATATCACTAGTGTATACAATATTCATCCCTTTGCTGTTGGGCAATAAGACTGGTCCCATGAGGGGACCGAACGTCCATGTAGAAAGGGTGAGATCCATATAAGTTGAGATCAAGGGTCTCACTGGCAATGTTGCAGATGCTAATATTTGAAGATGAGCGTTTCAAGGTGAATGTTTACTGGGGCGGTGTTGAAGAGGGTGTCGGAGGAGGAGGACGCGGCTCACGACGAACCCAAATGAGGAAGTGTTTAGGAGGGTGAAGGTGAGGTCTGAGATGGGGGTTTGAGAGGAAAATGAAGTGGGATTTTCAGTTTTTGACACTGAGTGATGGTTCCTGGCGTGGGATAGACGTAGGAGTGTCAACGAGTTGAGCAGGTTCGTGGGCCGAAATTTGAGTTCGAGCCCGATTTTTACGAGCTTTTTTGCGAGTCCGAGCCGAGCCTTTGCTCGCTCAAGAAAAAGAGGCTCGGCCTGAGTTTTGACTCGGCCTTTTTCCGAGTCGGGCCGGCCCGTTTTTCCTCTCTTTTACCAATATTTTTTTTAAATTTTATATATTTTTGAAAAGCCCGAGCCGAGCTCAACCCGTTGCCCTAAAAGAGGGCTCTACTCGAGTTTAGGCTCGGTTCAACCGAGTCGAGCCCGGCTCGGATTTTTTGAGGGCCGAGCCCGGGCGGCCTGAGCCCTCGAGCTTTTTTGCCACCACTAGATAGATGAAGTGGGGAGTGAGAATAGCGGGCGAGGACTACTTTGAAGGATTTTCCATCTTGGGTTGTTGCATCTATAATTCGAATTCCCAGATGGTCCTTTGTCTCGAAGCTGTAGGCAAATCAAGGAAACAAAAGCCAAAATTTAATTATTTAAGGGTAGTGCACAAAAAATTAATTGCAATTAAGGTTTTTAACTTTTGGTTGGTGTTTTGTTACTTAAATATTTTTTTAAAGTTTTGTCACTTTTTTTGAATTTACGTTACTTTTATTTAGTTTTTATCACTTTTTTAATTGTTTGTTAATATTTTTTCTAACATTTTTTTTGAAATTTTTGTCACATTTTTGTGGTGTTGATACCAAAGGAGTAGTTGAATTTGCACAAAATGATATATTTTAAGGTTTTGATTGATGTTTCGTTTTTTTTTTTTTTTTTTTTAAGGTTATCACTTTTTTTAATAATGTTTGTCAATTTCTTTTCTATCACTTTTTTGAAATTTCTGTCACATTTTGGTGGTGATAGAATAGTGGTTGGATTTGAATAAAATGATATATTTTAAGATTTTGATAGATGTTTTGTCACTTTTTTTAAAAAAATTAACGACACTTTTTTAGTGTTTGTTACTATTTATTTTTAATTTTGTCACAATTTTTAGTGTTTGTCACTTTTTTAAATAGTGTTTGTCAATTTTTTATTATTTTTTTTCAAATTTCTTCAAATTTTGGTGGTGATGGTGGTGGATGAGTGGTTGAATTTGTATAAAATGATATATTTTAAAGTTTTGATTGATGTTTTATCACTTTTTTTTTAAATTTATGTCACTTTTTTAGTGTTTGTCAATTTTTTTTAATTTTTGTCACTTTTTTGAGTGTGATGTCGCTTTTTTGAATATTGTTCATCAATTTTTATTTTTTTTATTTATGTTACTTTTTAAGTGATAAATATAACTTTTTTTTTTTTTTTAATAAAAGTGACACTGTATGCCACTTTTTAAAAAAAAAATACTTAACTTTTAAAAGTGACATTATGTCACTTTTTTTTACTTTTCGAAAAGTTTTCATATGATTTTTCAAAAGATCCCTAAAATTAGAGGTATTTTCGTAAGTTGCCCTTTTTATATTGAACCCTATATCACGATTTTAAGGAATTTCAGGCGCATATTATTCAACAAATCAGTCATGATGGAGATTAATCGAGCTCGATATATAGCCCAAACCCCATTTTTTATGTCCACTATAACAGTTCGTGCAAACGTCTATGTATTTGGTTATAGCAAGCATCCATTTAAGCAGCGTGTAGACATTGCATATAACCCTGATATGAGGATAAGGGGCATGATACTGATTCACTGAAGGATGTGGTTTGTCCTGGAATCAATTTGATCATGGTCATTTAATGAGTGATTCTGATGATGTAAGAACTAAAGATGGATTTGAGGACTCTAATAGTTGGATTTAAAATTATATTAATTATTTTGTGGATTGCTTTTGTGCAAGTAATTTGGTAGCTAACGGGACTCTCGAGGATAATTTTTAAAGTTCTTTGTTATGATGTAAATATCTTATCAAATGGAATATCTTGTCACGATAAATTGGATGCAGAATGCATTGCAAGATTCTATGACGAATCTTCGTTAATCGAAGGTGGATGATTAAGTCCATTTTTGTCATCATTTAATAAATTAAATTGTTTGCTATAGTAACATTTTTCACCACACATTCACACAATAAAATATTCTACATACGCACCTCGGGACATAACTCAGTGGTGCTAAGGACATGAGTGAGGTAATCTCAACTGAGCTAACAGCCACAGTGTGAAAATTCGATTTCTACCTCTTACAAGGTATGAAATTGGATTCTTTGTGAGCATCAATATGATAGAACTAAGATTAATTTTCTAATTATTTTTTATTTAGTATTTGTTTATTATATAATTTAATTTTTAATTCCGTTTATTTTTTTATTAATTCTTAATATTAGAACTTTTAATTTGTGTTATTATCTTTTAATTTTAACAATTATACCTAGATTTTAATAATTATCCAAATTTTTATAATTATTTAGATTCTAGTTAGTTATTTAAATAGGGGTTGTAAGCCATGGCTACAATTTGGGCCAACATTGACGCCGTAAAACCATTGCTTTCTTGTGTGCAAACTCATAGCCTAGGTCTGGGTACTAAGTTCAGTGAAAAGTGAAATCAATATAATTTTTCGATTTTATAAGACAATTTCTTTTTTCATTTTTCATGTCTCTAATATTGCCCTCTGAATTAAATTGGTTGTATGGTCAAGTGAGTATTAAAGAAGAAAAATATTTTTCATTAATTCTAGAGTAATGCTATTTAGTATCATTGATATTATAACTACATTCTAAATTACACTAAGTGACATTAAATGTGTAGTACATTTAAGATAAATGCTACAAGTACATTGTGTTTGACACTCCCTCACATACACATGAATATGACCCACGATTAAAATAATCGCGAACCCCACGACTTTGTCTACAATGTTAAAAAAGTGTACACTTAGTCTTATTCTACATTTAAATGAGCTACATAAATCTACCTTAATTGATCGTACACATAGTATTACCTATATTGATGTCGTAAAAACATCTACAAGATACTCTTTATTTATAAAGAGCAATTTATGAATAATAAAAATCTATAAATTTAAAGGGTAAAACTTTTTATATACTTCAACAATACTCTATATTTTGACTCTTCATTTTGTTTTTCTCAAAAAATATCTACTGATTTCTCATCATATTTTATTTGACATAATTTTTTTATGTATCAATGATCAATCAATTTAAATATAGTTTGAATAATTTAAGATGTATGATATTGAAATATGTGACTCGATAGTATTGAAAAATTCTTAAAGATTTTACAATAGTCTTTTAAATTATGAAACAGAGAGATGCACGTTAAGTAATACAGAAAAAACTTGTGTATAATATTTTGCCACTTTTAGGGTCAATTTCATAGGGAAAATGTGTAAATCCCGTACTAGATATTTATTTGAATTGAATTAAAAAATAAGACTTCTTGTTTTAATAAATATTTTGTTGTAGATAAAGTAGTATTTATGAATGGTTATTGTATCTCTTGAAGTCATAATTTTTTTCTACAAATATAGCGTTTTGGTTCTTAGTAAAATACACATAAGTTTATTTACTTCTTTACATTCTCTTTTTTTTTCTCTCTAATTTATAACACGTAATCAGCACAAAGTTCTAGCCAATTGAGTTAGCAAAATTTATTCTTTTTTCTACTCACAAATCTCTAGCCAGTTGAGATAGAAAAAAATAATTTTTCCTTCAATAAAAAAATAAAAAAATTCTAATCAATTGAGTTTACAAAGAAACTCTTCTTTTCCAACTCAAAGATAATGTCAGTATTCTCTTAACTTTGAATTGCGTAACAAAGTGGTATAATTATTCGATCTGGTTATATCGCTTTAATTATACCAATTTATTATAAATAAATTTTTGCTTAAATGTAATATTTTTCGTTCAATATTCCATTACAATATTCTTCTGGAATATTGTATTATTATTCTTGAAGAAAGAAAAAAATTAAATCAATAATTCAATAGAATAATGTAGTATTCTTTAAAAAATGAATATTATATTTGTATTATTTTGTTGCTTTTAACGAATCACAAATTCATACATACAATATTTAAAATAATATTGTATTATTATTTTTGAAAATGTATACTATTTTTATATCATATTCTTAAATAAAATTTGTTTCTAATAGTGCTTTCCTAAAGAAGCGCAGTTTATAATTCTATTAATATTCCTGAAGAATATTATGTAAATTTTGTAGGAAAAAAAATTATACTATGCTAATATTCTACCGAAATATTACTTGACCCACAAGGAAATGGTATTACAATTTGAATATTTCAAAAGAATTTTAATTTATCACTCTTAAAGAAGTATAAAATAATATATATTTGTATTCTTGAATAATATGATATTTTTTTCCTTAAGAAACACAAATTTATATTCATTAATATTTTAAAAGAATATTATGATTAATTTAAATGTATCAATATTTCAAAAAAATATTATTTTATTTCTAGTCAGCAATCATAACCAAGAATATATCAATATTCGAAAGAATATCATGTCATCGCTTTTAAAAATATTTTCTTATAAAGAACCACAAGTTTATGCATATCATACTTTTATTATAAATATTATATTATCTATTTTGAAAGAGCATAAATATTGTACAATAATATTTTTGAAGAATATCACAAATTTATACACTTCAATATAAATATTTTAATAATCATGGAAAGCTGTAATTTTAGTTATTATGTTTTACTTCCAAAGTAGTACAAATTAAACAACTCAATCTTGAGTTGCAATTTTTGAAGAAAATTGACTTTCTACTTTGTTAATATTCTAAAAGAATATTAATTATTGCTCCTTAAGAGCATAACATTCTGTGTTTTAATATCCTAAAATAATATTGTGTTGCTTTTGAAAAGCTGACATTTATGTTATGTTAATATTCTAGCAGAACGTTACTTGCTCATTGAGTACACAACTTCAGAAGTATCATATTGCATTATGTGGGAGAATAGAATTTTACTATTCATAGTAATTTATTCTATACTAAGTTAAAGAGAAATAAACTAAGTTTGTAAAATGTGTTTCAAGATTGATACTGTACGGTTATTGGTATAATTGAAATAAACTTTGTATTTAAGAAAAGTTAATTACTGAATATATTATTATTTGGCATAATCAGTTGGACCATCACTAGATCGATAATGATGTAAAAATGAGAATTCAAATGAACATTTATTGAAGAACTAGAAAATTTTTCAATCCAATGAATTTCTATATAATAATTGTTATATGTAGTATAAATTGGGCTTGATCCTCATTAGTTAAAGTTTGAACTAAATTTCAATAATCTTGAAATTTAATTAAGGTGGTATATAGAGACACATCACCCTCCATGTTACCAACTATATATTATTTGTGGCTATAATACATCTACTAGATTATTCCATGGTGTTTGTAACTTGAAATTTTCAAAATTACTATTCAAATTTTAAATTATGATAAAACTATTGTTTGTTAAAATATCTTCAATAAAATTTTAAATTATTACTATTGAGAATAAATTGCTTCCCAATTTGACTAGGGAATGCTATTATCATCATCATAATATCAAAGTTTTTTCCCACTACATTTAGTTTAAGGTCATAGCATAATTTTTTTTCTCTAATTATTTTAATAATGCAATATATGTATAATTGATCTACCACAATGTAATGGGATGGAAATTGAAGAATGATGAGAATAAATGTATAGTTTGAATCCTTTACAATATTTTCAAGCCTAAAGCGTGATATTTTATAACGTAATTTGTTGATTATCAATTTGATTGGACAATTCTCTTAACATTAAGGGGAGGAATTACAAAATTGAAAATAATGTACAAAAGCATCATTATATTATCTAGATCATCGTAAAAGACAATTCAAACTAGAAGTTCGAAAGATAATACATTTACTTATAAAATAAACTAACATTATCATAAATTCCAACTTTAAATGCTCCAACTTAAGTTCACGTCCTGGAAGGACAATTCGTTAATATTATAATTTATAAATCAATGGCACGCATGAAGCGTGATGAATTCAATTTCAAGACAAAATTTTGTGAAAATTATACAGTTTGACCCAACTAACACCTAGAGGGGGATGAATAGGTATTTGTGCGGAATTTAAACAATTTAATTAATAATTGCGATCAAGTCACTGGTATTAATTTGTCCTATCAAATTCACATGCAATCTATCCTATGTTGAATTGCTGCAGTATAATCAATTGCAAAAAAAAGTAAATAACACATGATATTTGTTGATGGAGAAAACCCATTGTGGGATTAAAAACTTTAGGCTTAAACCAGTACAAATCCACTATAAACAAAACAAGTTACAGTACTGTTAGACTCGACCAACACAAACTCTCGACTTTCTGATTTTGTCTATCTCCCGTGGATTCCCGAGAACTCATTGTTCTCTGAAAATCAAAACTCTAGTCACCTTTCTTGATTTTCAACATTTGATAGATGTTTTGGAAGTATGAGTTTTGGTGTTTGATTTGTGAACTTTTGATGTTTTTCAACTGCAACACTCAATGATGAAAGGATTGAATGATTTTGATGTAGTATAGGTGTTTTATCTCAATGTTTAATCCAAAGTTTTTCGTGAAATGGAGCAGGTATTTATATATTGGATGTTTTAGGTAGTATGTGCCTGTGAAAATTCTCGAAAATCACAAATTAGGGTTTGGTGGATAACACTATCGCTTGAGCGCAAACTCGACGAAAAGCGAGCGACGGTGTTTCGCTTGAGGGAAGGCCTCATAACAAGCTAGCAAGTCCATTCTATTTTTGTCTCTCAAACAACAATTTGACGAGATGTGAGCGAAATTGTGGCGACTCTTCTTCCTTATTCCAAGGTCAAACCCTAACCTACCTAACTCATCTATACAAAATTGCACCCAACTCCTTGACTTTTACATGTGTACAATTTATTCATTTTTGTTCACGGAATCGCCAATTACATTAAAACCTAAGGGGGCGTTCTCTTTGCTGTTTTCGGGCCCTTTTTTGTTTTCGATTTTCCAAAACATTGAAAACGCGTTCTCTTTCCCATTTTCAAAAACGAGTTTTTGAAAACGGCTGAAAATTTTGTGAATAAAACAGAAAACAATTTTTTTACGTTTTGGTTGTTTTCTTCACAAATCTGCCAAAACTCAAAAAACACGGGTTGGAAAATATTTTTTCAAAACGACAAAAAGAACAAGTTTTCAACAATCTCAAAATGGAAACCAAAAACACAAAATGAATTCAAATCTCAAAACACAAAACTGAAATATGAAGAGAACGCCCCCTAACATTTTGAAAATAAAAATAGAGCAAATAGTAAAGATGATCTATTAGGAGGTGTATACTTTTGGATAGTACATAGACATAACAAAATATAAAATCCTAGAAGACGTTCATGTACCTGAAATGTTGAAAATTGAAAATTCTCATTAAGTTATATCATTATGAGAAAGAAATAGAATCGAAAAGGGAAATTGGTCGACAATACTTTTATACATGACTGCTTCATATTATGAATAGTGGGGATGTCGAAATAAATTTGTTGAAGCAAATCGATTGAAGAAATAATTGACCAAATAAAATGACGCAATTCTAATGAAAATGGACTTATTATAGAAACCTGAAGTTTCTTGAAAACGTTGCCGTATCGTTTATGAAAGACTTTTCGCAACGTTTAAAAAACGTTGCCGTATCCTTCCACTCTACGGCAACACTGAGGTTTGCAACATTCGTCCAAACGTTGCAAAAGGTCTTTAGCAACATTTTTCAAACGTTGCAAAAGACTCTTTTTTGTTGTAGTGAAACGTAATATGTAATATATGACTCTCAACTTAATGAATTTTGTAACAACTTGTATAAATATATAAATTATCCTTTGGTGCAATCACAAATCTGTATCTTGTTAGCCTGATAATGTATTAAATTTGATACGCATATAATAAATGTGATTATAACCAACTTGTTGTGTATGATTTTATTATTATCCTTGAAGGATTCGATGTTTGAAGCATATAATTCAAGTGATATTATTATGAAAATGAGTAAATACACGTTGTATACTTTTATTTTATTTTTACCATGCTTTTATCCCACAAGATTTTATTGACAAATATTTTAATGAGACAACTTTTGTAACTTACTCAAAAGAATAATATACTATTTTACTTTCATTTGAATTTTTTCTACATGACTTTTCCTAATAAAATTTTAATGAGGCATATTCTTCGCATAATAATATCAGTAATTGTGTACGGCTCCTGAAAAGAGAAACAACACAATCTATTTTTCAACAGATCATCATGCAGATTAAAGACAAACAAAGATTGATATCATCTATGGAGACGATGTTACTTGAAGGCTATAACAAGACAACACGAAACATATTTCACCAAAATTGTAATATTGAAGACATTGATGTACAAAACATGGATAACTTAATACAAGATTTTTATTTATTGAGATCAGGGGAGCAGATGTATTCTTTTTCAATAGCTCAAGTTTTGTTCCATTGAGTCTTCTTGACAATGTTTTAATGACACAACATTTTATTACTCCAAATTATTTATACTTTTTTCATGTGTATGATATTTTTGTCCCAGTGAGTTTTTTTCAAACAATATTTTCAATAAGACAATTATTGTGCAAATAGTCATTCAATAGGAGTGTTGTAAATAAAGTAGTATATGTGATTGACTATCGTATCCCTTGCAACCTAATTTTTTCCTATAAATATGGGGCTTTTAGTTTTTAATAAAATACATAAATGTCTATTGATTTCTCTCTATTTACTTTTATTTGTCTCTCTAGTTTATAACACATTTAATTTCTTGTTGAGACGAAATCTTGAATTAATTACATATGGAATATTAAATAGAGAAATAACGTGTAGATGGGATTTGCTAATTTAGGAGAGTTTCCTCAATTGAAATGGTGATGAATTTTAAAAATTCTTTTAAATTTAGTCGTTCTCAATTAAGATTTTAATGAAATTTGTTAAAATTTAAGTGTTTTCAATTGAAATTTTAATGAAATTCAATGAAATCCTTTAAAATTTAAGTTTCCTTAATAATTAGCAGGTTTATAAATATTTAATTAATAGAGACATTTTAAAAGATTTGAATGGATTTCAAACTAAAAAAATACATATAGCTAAATTTTTTGAAATTTCACCATATCTGATGAGATTCTTATGAAATTTGTGAAAATCTATTCAAATTCGCGAAATTTATTAGCATTTATAATATTTTAAAATTAAAATTTATCAATTCAGTGTACTTAGCAGTTAAGGCAATTTCTCTTTTAACTCCCAATTCCAATAATTTCAATCCCCACATTTACAAAATATAGTATCTGAATACAAATTATTCCAATCTATTGTAGATTTTTCGTGCCTTGTCTGGTTTCCGTAAAATAACATAGTAAATTAATTATTTGTATTTAGTATTTACTAAATAGAATATCTGAATCCATACTATTTCACTCTATGGTAGATCTTTCATACCTTGTTTGGTGTTCGTAAAATAATAACATAATAAACTAATTATTTATATTTAATATTTACAAATTATAGTATCCGAATACAAATTATTTCAATCTATGGTAGATCTTTCATACCTTGTTTGGTGTTCAAAAAATAAAGACATAGTAAAATTTAATTATTACTATGTATGCATTCACATATGGAAATGTTAGAATTGAGCTCCCCAACCTTCAAGCACTATGGTTATGAGTCCTCAAACTTTGAAATGGAGGTTTTGAGTCTCAATCAATTAAAAAATATGAATTAGTATCCTCCATTCGAATTTTACTATCGCTTGTGACCAGCGGCGAATCCAGCATAAATGTTCAGTTAGAGCGGAAGTTGACTTTGATCGTTGACCGTTAACCGTCGACGATCAACGATCATAATAGCCCGATTCGGTCGGTCGTTTATTAAAATTTGATTAAAGAATATAAAAAAATATTGAATATATATATGCACTAAACGCAAAAATTATATACATATAAAAATATAGTTGAATACAACCCAAGTCCCAATATCCATATCCAAAATATCAACAACTTTCTAGTTTCTACACTTATAATTTATAAAATCAATTCCAATATGATATCAAAAAATAACAATCAAAATCAAACACAAATCCAATTTATCCAATAGTAAAACCCTGAGTCACAACCAATTTATCCAATAGCTAAAATCCCCAACTCACAAATTCAATTTATTCAATAGCTAATACCCCAACTCACAAGGCAATAGGCATCAAACCATTGATCAACACACGCACAGACAGACTGTCACTGCAATCACAACTCACACACACACGGTCGCACACACGACACGCACAGTTGCAAAACAATGGAAAAACATGGCACAAGTACAACACACACAGCAATGAGCAACTCACAAGCAGCGCAAAAGACACAGTCACAGCCTCACGAGTCACGCCCTCACAGACTCACAATTACAAATGAAGAGTCAAGTAGAGATAAGACTTACAGCCAAACTTACCCAAGTCAAGTGGATGGCCAAGGTCCAACTCTCAAAATGGTGAAGTCCGATTCCTTCACAGCCGCACCGCTAGCCCGCACGCTGCCGCTGCCGCTCGCAGCCACTGTCAATGAACCAGCAACCCAAAATCCAAAGCTCCAACTCCAAGACTCCAACCAACCAAACTACCAAAGCCAGCTTCTGCCTTTCGACTTCGAGGGTTCACTCTCTCTCTCTCTCTCTCTCTCTCTGTGTCTCTCCACTCTCTACCCTTCTGCGGTTCTGCCGGTGGGTTAGGGATTGGGGGGGATTGAATGAAATTGGTTTGGAATTCAGGTTATTTACTTATTGGGTAATTGGGCCCAATTTGGCCCAAATCATTTGGGCCAATTTTATTTTATTTTTTTAAAAATGGCCAAGACAGAATGACAGAAACGTTCCCTCTTCTTCTGCGTCTTCTCTGGTCTCCCTCTCCACTCCCCTCCCCGCCGGCGCCACAGTCACAGGAACTCAAAAATTTCGACGAATCCAGCTACAGCGGCCGCTGTAGCTCGTCACTAGCTGGATCCGCCCTTGCTTGTGACTTTTACGTGACTTAGATAGAAAAAATATTAAATCACTTAATACTTTTCTTCAATTCAATTAAAAATCGTCAGATTTTAACATCTACATTTATAATATCCGTTATGTATTAATCCAAACTCATGAATCTAAATAGATTAGGGACTTAGAAAATCTAACTTTTGAATGTTGAGAACCATAACTAAACTACATAAAAAGTTGAGGAGCCGAGCTCTACACCCTAATTTTCCCTTTATTTATTACCATGCAATAATTTTAAAGTAGTGTTACATGTACACTTTCTGTGTACATAATCGTTGAAACTCCCCTCACATTGAGGGAGACCCACACATAATTTATTATGTGTGGACCCTTCACCATGTGTGAGATGTCATCTATTATGTACATCGAAAGTGTATAAACCATCTTATCCATAACTTTACCAGAGGCCTACTACACAAACAGGGCAGTGGGTGATAGGGCTGTGTGTAGCATAAATCATTTCACCATGGATTGTTCTATTTGTACAAGGTTAGGTGACAAAACCCACAGCCGCCATTTGACATTTTGTCAACCATTTTGTAACTCAATTTTGTACACATAGCACAACTCTTTTACCATCCCCAGCCTCCCCCACCCTACAGACAAGGCTCTATTTATTGCACGCAGAAAGAGAAGACCGATAGAGAAAGGAAAGAACTGAAAAGAAGAGGCCATTCCTAGTTACTCTCTCTCTCTAAACTTCTTGCATTTTAGAGAGAGAGAGAGAGATGAATCTGTGGGCTCAGTTCTGTCTATTTTGTGCGTTGCTGCTTATTTTTCTTAGAATCAACCAATCAAATGCAAAGAATTGTGATTTGTTTGAAGGAAGTTGGGTCCCTGATTCAAAATCCTCTCTCTACAACTCAAAATCCTGTCCATTCATTGAGAGAGAGTTCAACTGTCAAAACAATGGCCGCTCTGATACCTTATACCTCCAATACAAATGGCAACCCCATGCCTGCAACTTACCAAGGTATTATCATCTTCCCCTTTGTGTTTATAGGATCTTCGCATTTAAGAATTATATTAAAAATAAACATCGATAATTGCATCCAAAATTTACAGCTCATTAGCAGTACGGACATAGATTCTTTGTGTCTTCATCTGATGGGATAAAAAAAGATTAAAATTTATCAGCAAAATCATGGGATGTCTTGTGACAGAACAGATCCCGAGACATGCTGCTTACTATTGACTTTTGTGAGCAGATTTGATGGCCAAGATTTCTTGCAAAGATTCAAAGGGAAAAGCATAATGTTTGTGGGAGATTCTTTAAGCCGGAATCAATGGCAGTCATTAACATGCTTGCTTTACACAGCCTTACCTTCGACCAAATATAATGTTTCTAGAGTTGGAGATGTTTCTACATGCACATTCACGGTAAGATCAAACAATTTTGCAAGTCGTATATAATACTAATTATCAAATATGTTCAAAAGATATATTTTTTTACCTTAGGTTAGACACCAGCATAGTATTAGATAAAGTGAAAGGTTAAAACCATTAGTTACATAAAACTTGAAAAAGACTCGACAACAAACGTTACGTTATAAGAAATTTGTCCATTTTGAACTACTGTGGGGTCCTTCAATGACTTTTTAGGGCATCAAATGCAACTCTAACAAAGGTCATAAAGCCAATGCATCTATATGCTTAGGCTACACAAAAATAAAGACCGAAAGGGTATGAGCAATAAAAGAATCAAAAAGTTCATTATAACGTCATCAAAAAGACTCGTAAAATGGATTGATATTCCAACTTGAAACAATTTATTAGTTAAACTTGGAAATCCATGTCTTGGTTGAATGTTTGGGTCGAACTAAAAGTTTGTAAGATTTTGCAGGATTTTGACGTTAAGGTGATGCTTGATCACAATGTATATTTGGTGGATGTTGTGAGAGAAGCCAAGGGTAGAATCTTGAAATTGGACTCAATTGAGGGTGGAAAACTATGGAACGGGATTGACATGCTTATTTTTAACACATGGCATTGGTGGAATCGTAGAGGAGCTACACAACCGTAAGTTCAAAATATTATTTTGAATCGTTATTGAGAGACACATTATTAGACGCAACATGTACTCCAAAGTTTCATTCATTAGCTGTCCAATTAACTAGATTAAATTTCACATTTTCAATAATTTTGAACCGTGTAAGTTATTAAAAACATATTTTTTTATGCAGATGGGACTATATTCAAGTGGGACAGCAGTTATACAAAGACATGGATAGAGTAGTTGCCTTTGAGAAGGCACTAAATACATGGGCAAAATGGTGGACACCAACGTTGATCCTCCCAAAACCAAGGTTTTCTTCCAAGGAGTTTCCCCCTCCCATTACAAGTAAGTGCTAGTAAGATTTTCTGTACCGTCCAGTCGAGTATGTCATTAATCTTACAATCTTATATTCATCTACCAGCGGCAGCATGTGGGGCCAGCCGAGTGCAAAATCTTGTGTAGGACAGAAAGAACCACTGGCTGGCTCGACATATCCCGGAGGATTACCATATGCTCTAACTGTACTGAAAAAAGTTTTGGGCACAATCAAGAAACCCGTCACGTTACTTGATATAACGAATCTTTCGTTATTGCGCAAAGATGGACATCCTTCTATATATGGGTTGGAAGGAAAAACAGGAATGGATTGCAGCCATTGGTGTTTAGGAGGAGTGCCTGATACTTGGAATCAAATTCTTTATAGTCTCATTCTTGAAACATTTCATATTGCATCTTCACATTGAAATATTGGAAACTGAATTTCTGAATAAATGATATAATTAGAACGAAAGTTTGAATTGAGGATTCTGAAATTTTGTTTATTCTATGAACCAAGCTATGTTGTAAAGGAGGGTTTGACACCCTCCTTAACAGAACACTCACATTTGGGAGGGGGAAGCATTTTTAAAATATGACCAACTTGAAAATTGAACCGTTGCCCAATTGGTTATAAACAAGACCGTTGTGGTCCACGAGCTCAAGAGGAGCCGATTCAAGGATCCTAGCCTACGAGCCGACTCGACTTTCGAAAAATAAAATGTGTGGGACTCGGCTCATAGCTTGTTTTAAAATGAGTTCGTACAGTTCATGAATAAGCTTAAACGAGTTCACGAGCCACTCGATCCGTTTATCACTCCTACATTACAACCTTTGATGATGACAAAAGTCTCCTTAAAAACCCTTATGTTTTTTAGGCGTGGAGGAAATTCTTTTCGTATTGCAAGATTTTTTAGTAATATAGTAATGGAATGCCAACCAATACACTCAATCATTCATTTCCTTTAGTTTATTTGGAGCATTTACTATAGATTTGTATTTATGCATACCTTTTTGTCCCTTTTTGATTGCCGTTTCTTCCAAGTCTTGTGCATGCAAAAAGTCATCAATCTATTTTCATTTTCATTTTTATATTGCATAAATCAAACCTTTGTTTGGTCACACCTTTTTATTATTCAAAGATAATACCGTGTACGCTTTTAACTTTTTTCCAACTCTTTTAGATTAATTAATGATTTAAGTTGATGCATTTTTGGATAAATTTAGATACACTGAGGACCAATTGTTATCAAGTTTATTAAAATCTCACATTGGCTGTAGATAAAAATATAGATCAATATATAAAGAATTTGGGACTACTCCTCTTAATAAGATTGACCTTTTAAAATAGACCCCCAAATTTTAACATGGTATCAGAGCATACCCAATTTTGCAATGTTGGGTGCCCCCAATATCGATTTATTCACAGTTGTTTGATATGATCCACGCTGTGCGTGATGGAAAATATTAGAATCCCACATTGACTGTGGATAAAAATATGATGAGTTATACGTCATGAACTTTGTTAGAATTTGGGGTTCTTTATGCTAAAATCGACTCGATAATGTGGCCAAGTTGGTGTGCAAACTAGAAGTGACTTTAGATGATATTTGCCCTTGTGCATAGGACCGCATTCCCATCACTTCAAAGGTTCATCCAGTTGAAATGAATACGTTAAAATAATTGTAGGACACATCTTAGGAACCCACAAAGAAACAAAAGCAGGCGACTTAGTTCATCTATGCCTAACCAATTTTTCCTAGATGCATCCAAAATAATTCTAGTAAAAATATTCCTTCTTCAATTTCAACCCTTTGACCTAACCATCCAACTTGTATACTTTATACATTTATGTATAAACGAGTTAAATTTTTCATTAGTTATTGAACTTATACATTCGTCACGTGTTACTCATTGAATTTAAAATTCTTTCCAAGTGGTTACTGAACTTTAATTCATTGCACTTCATCACTCAATCACTATGTTTTATTAAGCACAAAACTTTTAAACTGCTTTTAAGTGGTCACTGAAATTTAACATGTTGCACTCGATCACTCACTCATCATATTTCATTAGTCACTGAACTTATACTTTCGTCACACTTCACTCACTTAATTTTAAAATGCTTTTGAGTGCTTACTGAAATTTACTCAATGAATCCAACTATTCAAAAATTGAAAAATTTGAAGTATAAAATACCATACATGAAGATAATGTCATTCTTTCTTCTTGAATTGCCTTGTGACAACTCTAAAAATTATAAATTGTTAGTCTTGATTAATATGATAGACTCTATATTGAAAAATTTACTGCCTATTAGAGATATAATTTTTTATTTTCTTGATTTTGGTTTATGATCACAATCGAAATAAAGAAATAATTTTTCTATTATATTTTCTCGATGCAAAGGAAGATTATAATCTAAATTAAAATTTACGTCAATTTGAAGCTAGAGTTCTTGTATTCCCTTGAACATTGCTTCTTGTCTTATATTGATAGTCTCATTATCCATCGACAATTTTTTCTTTTTTTTTTATTTAGGTCGAATCTCATAAAAAAAATCAACTTTACTTGAATATATTATGAAATTCAGTGATCACTCGAAAGCATTTTAATATTCAGTGAGTAAAGTTTGATGAAAGTATAAGTTCGGTGACTAATAAAACATTGCGAGTGAGTGATAGATTGTAACGTGTTAAATCTCAGTAATCACTCATAAGCATTTTAAAATGGGTAATTATATTGACATCACAATTTTTATTTGTTACACCACATTTTAATGCAGTTAAACTCTTTAATTTTTGTTCATTGTGACAATTATTTCCTTAAGTTTTTTTCTAACGATTTCTTATTTTTAACCTTTCACTAATTAGTATGTCTTGATTTTGATGATGATTTATATTAAAATATTTTTTATTAATGCTTTGAAAATGAGGGAAAATAGTTTTTCTCACTTTCTATTTATTTATTTTTAAAATGATGAAAAATAAGTTATTTTATGTCATTTCAATGAAGTTTTGGACATAAAACTATTATCAAATAATAAATGTGTTAACTAATGAAAAGTTTGAGGATAAGAATGATATGAAATTTTTTTAGGGACTTAAGTGCTATAATAAGCAAAAATTATAACCTTAAGTACAATTAAAATGTGGTGTAAAAATAAAAATTGTGGTGAGAATATAATTAACCTTTCAAAATTTAGTGACTTATGAAACATGATAAATAAATGATGGTGTGCCTCTTGTTAACAAGTTTAGTAATCACTCGGAGACATATAGTGAGTAGAATATGACGAAAATATATGTTTTGTGATTAATGAAACATTTAACGCATATATAAACATCTCAATCCCGACCATTTTCCTAATAACCTTAAACTTCATTCCATCCCATTCTCCAAACTTTACTATATTTATAAGATCCAGCTTGTTTGCATGGCTCGTTACATAGAATTTTCGCTTGCTATAATTCTTGTACTTATCCATTCACGCAATCCTCAAAAGCTCCCTAACATTGAGACATTTACTTTGGGAGGAAGTTTAATAATTAGTGGAACGGCGGTATTCAGGGGCGGATTTACAATCGAGGCAGTGGGATCACCTGCCCCCACAGTAAATATGAAATTCAATATTTAGCCCATCTTTTTTTGAAGTTTTTTAAAAAAGTCCTTGTAATTTTCAATTTTTGCCATCACATATAAAATTTTGTGTAATTTGCCTGACAAATCTTATCTTCTAGCTCTGCCCCCGACACTGTTCCACCTTTTTCCCCTCGTGAAAGAGCTAATGTGGTGATTACTGGTAGAAAGCTCTTCGGAGTTCAGCCTAATTTACAGTTCATCCTTGTGTTAAGACTTGAAGGTCCATCTTAAAAGGTCAACATTGTTAAGAGGAGTAGCCCAAGACCTTATAAATTGGCCTATGTTTACATCTTTAATCGATTTAGGATTATATCCCTTAACATGTCCCCGCAAGATGGTTACTTGTTTTGAGCAAACCAATCTTGAAATCTATATGCTCATATTTTTTAGTCTTACAAGGATCGAATCGCTCGTTGGAGTTTAATGGACTCTGATACCATGTTAAGACTTGAGGGTCCATCTTAAAAGGTCAACATTTTAAGAGGAGTAGCCCAAAACCTTATAAATTGACTTATATTTACATCTTTAATCGATGTGGGATTATATCCTTTAACACCTTGGTCCTGATGTTGGTCCTTGAAACTCTACAAGAAACTGCCATGAAAGGATCTTGTTCCTGATTTTTTCCCCTAGTGCATTCTTGACAAATTTGTAATATATATACTCTTCTTCTGAAGTGAATTCATATATCTATGTATGTTAATCAAAGTATAGGATATGAATTATTTTACTTCTGAAAGCATCCAATAAAAATTCATATGCAACAAAAAAAAAAAAAATTCGATACGTTACAAATTAAAGATGCATTGAGAGAAATACTTGCTCTATTTCAACTAGGTTGAGAACGTGCACTAAATATAATCTCCACACTCTTCCAAGTATTGGGCTCATCGTTCCACAACCTATTCCAATCATGTTGCCAAAGAATGGTAGGGAAGGAAAATAACAAAAGATCAGAAATAGAAGTGCAAAAATGGTCGAAGGTTGGAGATTAATAATATAATTTCCTAATAGTTTTGACAGAAAATATGCAGAGAGAGATTGAAAGATCTCTTGTAACTGGAAAAAGCGTTAACAGATCATTGTTGGGTAGGAAATGGACTAGAGTAAGTTCAGGTGCACTGCAATCCCAACATTCTTCATTTCGACATTAAACCCCCGGAATATCCTCCTCGATGAAGAATGCAATGCGAAAATTGCAGACTTTGGGTTATGAAAATGGATCGTGGGATCAAAGCAAAATGTACATCGTGCCAAAGGGAACTCCAGGGTACATAGAAGCTCAATTGATTGCTGGAAGAAACGTATCAATGGAGATTGATGACAACAGTTTCAGAATAGTAATACTAGAAGCAGAAGAGAGTCGAGTTCTTGATGTAATTGACAACTGCACTATAAAACCCCCTCCGTCCTGTTTAGGTGGCGCCTAAAAAACACGCCGTGGCCTAAAATAATAATTTCAAATCTTCCTTCTTTTTTTATTATTTTAACAAACTGCATATTTTCAAATCAGGAAGTTTGAAAAAGTATGCCTTACTTCAGAAGAGGAAAAGGCCCTGATGTGCAGCATATATACATAGCGGCAAATCCAGGACGATGGCTCAGCTAGAGCGGGTTGACTTTGACCGTTGACCCTTGACAGTCAACGATCGTAGTAGCCCGGTCCAGCCGATCGTTTATAAATTAGGGTTTTCTAAATTATAGTTCTCTATTAAAAATTCTCAATTCCCTAATTTCCTAATTCCCCAAATTTCACAAATTCTCAATTCTCTAATTTGCTAAACATAAATTCCCAAATTCATGAACTATAATTCAGAAAACCCAAATTCATAAACCAATCCATAATCCATAAACAATAATTCATAAATCATAAACCATAATTCAGTTTCCCACTAATTCATATGCCATAATTCATAATTAACAAAAAAAAAAAGGGGAATTAAAACTGGATCGTTTCATATTCTGCAAAATGTCCAATTTAATTTTCAATTAGAATATCCAATTTCACAATTACAATATCCAATATCCAAAATGCCCAATTTAATTTTCAATTAGAATTGATAAATAATTTCACAATTACAATATCCAATTTCACAATTTCACAATTACAATATCAAATTCCACAATTACAATATCAATATATCAATTCCAATATCCAATATCACAAAGACAAATAGAGAACCGCACAGGCGCACACGGCACATTCACAACTCACAAGTGGCATCAAGGCAGTCACACGACACAACACAAATACACACACTCAGTGACTCACACTGTCACACACAAACACAGTCACACGGTCGCACAAGTCACAACACATAGTCAAACAACTCACAAATCACGATTCACGAGTTAATCGAACAATCAACTGAAAAGTGCAAAATTAAATGAAGAATGAAGAAAGAAACCGAGCTTACTAACTAAGTCTTAGCCGTCGCGATGTGTGGCGAGTCTGGCGAAGAGGACGCGACACGCGAGGCCGGCGAACTCCAAGTCTCCACTCTCCAGTGAAGTGAACTCCAAGGCCCAAGCCTCCACTGAACTCCAGTGGCCTCTCCAAGTCTCCAACTCCAGCGAACTCTCTCCAAGTCTCCAATCGTACGATCCGCACCGCACGCTGCAAACTCAAACTCCAGCGAACTCCAACTCAAAGTCTCCAACCAATTAATTAAAGTGGGTTTTGCTTCTGCCTTCGACTTCGAGGCTTCGACTTCAACTGAAATTCTGGAAATTTGGAAGAGTAACTGAGTAAGGGTTTGGAGATTCTCAGTCTCTCCTCTTCTCCAGTTCTCCTCCTCAATCGTAGGTCGTGGCTGTGGGTTTAGCAATTGGGATTTGGGGGGGGAATGAAATTGGTTTGGGCTGGGGTACGAAATTGGGCCTGGAAATGATATGGGCTAATTTTTTTTTGTTTCAAACACAGCCCGCCACAGCCACTGTGCTGCCTTCGTTCCCAGCGTTCCTCCCTTCTTCTTTCATCTCCGGTCTCCCTCTACTCCATGACCCCAGCCCACCGGTGCTCCACAATAGCCCAAAATTTCGGCAAATCCAGCTAGAGCGGCCGCTCTAGCTCTCCACTAGCTGGATCCGTCCCTGTATATACAGATAGTTATTAAAAATTTACATATATATATCTTCTTTATGCTTATATTTGCAGATAAAAACAATACTATTATAAAGAAGTTCTACAGTATACAACTATACTATCCTTCAAGAAAAGCCAGCCATTAACAAAAATGGGCAATTCTAAGAAGGCACAACATAATGCAAAGGAATCTCCTTAGTTTGATTTTGCAAAAGTCTTTCCACTTCCCTTTTCAAAAGGAAAAAGTGACAAAAAAAAAAACAAAAAAGTCCATTCCAAGTTATGGCCATCATTCTCCATGAATGATCAAGGAGGAAAAGATTTCAATCCTATTGCGGGCCAACCGTCCCCTTCTAATAGGGGGCTGCCACATCATTTGGACAATCCTCTTTTATAATTCAACTTGGACATTCTAGCGCGGTTCATATAGTAATGGAATGCCAACCACTACACTCAATCATTCATTTCCTTTAGTTTATTTGGAGCATTTACTATAGATTTGTATTTATGCATACCTTTTTGTCCCTTTTTGATTGCCGTTTCTTCCAAGTCTTGTGCATGCAAAAAGTCATCAATCTATTTTCATTTTCATTTTTATATTGCATAAATCAAACCTTTGTTTGGTCACACCTTTTTATTATTCAAAGATAATACCGTGTACGCTTTTAACTTTTTTCCAACTCTTTTAGATTAATTAATGATTTAAGTTGATGCATTTTTGGATAAATGTAGATACACTGAGGACCAATTGCTATCAAGTTTATTAAAATCTCACATTGGCCGTGGATAAAAAAAAAGACTAATATGTAAAAAAATTGGGACTACTCCTATTTAATAAAGTTGACATTTTAAGATGGACTCTCAAATTCTAATATGGTATCAGAGCAGACCCAGTTTTACAATGTTGGGTGCCCCCAATATCGATTTATTCACAATTGTTTGACATGGTCCACGCTGTACGTGAGGCGACGTATTAGAATCCCACATTGGCTGTGGTCAAAAATATAGACCAATATATAAAGAATTTGAGGTTACTCCTCTTAATAAGGTTGACATTTTAAGATGGAACCCCAAATTCTAACAAAGTTCATGATGTATAACTCATCATATGGGTCCTTTATGCTAAAATCGACTCGATAATGTGGCCAAGTTGGTGTGCAAACTAGAAGTGACTTTAGATGATATTTGCCCTTGTGCATAGGACCCCATTCCCATCACTTTAAAGGTTCATCCAGGTGAAATGAATAGGTTAAAATAATTGTAGGACACATCTTAGGAACCCACAAAGAAACAAAAGCAGGCGGCTTAGTTCATCTATACCTAACCAATTTTTCCTAGGAGTAATGCTACTCGTACAACTTTCTCTTACAATCTCTCACAGTGAATTTTTTTATTCACTGTGGGACCCCTCCCCATATGAGAGATTGTAACAGAAAGTTGTAAGAAAAAGTTGTACGAGTAGCATTACTCTTTTCCTAGACGCATCCCAAAATAATCCTAGTAAAAATATTCCTTCTTCAATTTCAACCCTTTGACCTAACCATCCAACTTGTATACTTTATACATCTATGTATAAACGAGTTAAATTTTTCATTAGTCATTGAACTTATACATTCGTCACGTTTTACTCACTGAATTTAAAATTCTTTCCAAGTGGTTACTGAACTTTAATTCATTGCACTTCATCACTCAATCACTATGTTTTATTAAGCGCAAAACCTTTAAACTGATTTTAAATGGTCACTGAAATTTAACATGTTGCACTCGATCACTCACTCATCATATTTCATTAGTCACTGAACTTATATTTTTGTCACCCTTCACTCACTTAATTTTAAAAAGCTTTTGAGTGGTTACTGAAATTTACTCGATGAATCTAACTGTTCAAAAATCGAAAATTTTGAAGTATAAAATACCATACATGAAGACAATGTCATTCTTTCCTCTTGAATTGCCTTGTGACAACTCTAAAAATTATAAATTGTTAGTCTTGATTAATATGATAGACTCTATATTGAAAAATTTACTGCCTATTAGAGATATAATTTTTTATTTTCTTGATTTTGGTTTATGATCACAATCGAAATAAAGAAATAATTTCTCTATTATATTTTCTCGATGCAAAGGAAGATTATAATCTAAATTAAAATTTACGTCAATTTGAAGCTAGCGTTCTTGTATTCCCTTGAGCATTGCTTCTTGTCTTATATTGATAGTCTCATTATCCATCGACATTTTTTTTTTATTTAGGTCGAATCTCATAAAAAAATTAAACTTTACTTGAATATATTATGAAATTCAGTGATCACTCGAAAGCATTTTAATATTCAGTGAGTAAAGTTTGATGAAAGTATAAGTTCGATGACTAATAAAACATTGCGAGTGATTGATGGATTGTAACGTGTTAAATCTCAGTAATCACTCAGAAGCTATTTAAAATGGGTGATCATATTGACACATAAATTTTTATTTGTTACACCACATTTTAATGCAGTTAAGCTCTTTAATTTTTGTTCATTGTGACAATTATTTCCTTAAGTTTTTTTTCTAATGAATTCTTATTTTTAACTTTTCACTAATTAGTATGTCTTGATCTTGATGATGATTTTTATTAAAATATTTTTTATTAATAATTTGAAAATGAGGGAAAATAGTTTCTCACTTTCTTTTATTTTATTTTTTAAAAAAATATGATGAAAAAAGTTATTTTATGTCATTTCAATGAAGTTTTGGACATAAAACTATTATCAAATACTAAATGTGTTAACTAATGAAAAGTTTGAGGATGAGAATGACATGAAATTTTTTTAGGGACATAAGTGCTATAATAAGCAAAACTTATAACCTTAAGTACAATTAAAATGTGGTGTAAAAATAAAAATTGTGGTGAGAATATAATTAACCTTTCAAAATTTAGTGACTTATGAAACATGATGAATAAATGATGGCTTGCCTCTTGTTAACAAGTTTAATAATCACTCGGAGACATATAGTGAGTAGAATATGACGAAAATATATGTTTTGTGATTAATGAAACATTTAACGCATATATAAACATCTCAATCCCGACCATTTTCCTAATAACCTTAAACTTCATTCCATCCCATTCTCCAAACTTTACTATATTTATAAGATCGAGCTTGTTTGCATGGCTCGTTACACAGAATTTTCGCTTGCTATAATTCTTGTACTTATCCATTCACGCAATCCTCAAAGCTCCCTAACATTGAGACATTTACTTTGGGAGGAAGTTTAATAATTAGTGGAAGGGCGGTATTCAGGGGCGGATTTACAATCGAGGCAGTGGGATCACCTGCCCCAACAGTAAATATGAAATTCAATATTTAGCCCATATTTTTTTGAAGTTTTTTTAAAAAAGTCCTTGTAATTTTCAATTTTTGCCATCACATATAAAATTTTGTGTAATTTGCCCTGACAAATCTTATCTTCTAGCTCTGCCCCCGACACTATTCCACCTTCTTCCCCTCGTGAAAGAGCTAATGTGGTGATTACTGGTGGAAAGCTCTTCGGAGTTCAGCCTATTTATAGTCCATCCTTGGTCCTGATGTTGGTCCTTGAAACTCTACAAGAAACTGCCATGAAAGACTTATTAGGATCTTGTTCCTGATTTTTTTCCCCTAGTGCATTCTTGACAAATTTGTAATATATATATTCTTCTTCTGACGTGAATTCATATATCTATGTATGTTAATCAAAGTATAGGATATGAATTATTTTACTTCTGAAAGCATCCAATAAAAATTCATATGCAACAAAAAAAAAAATTTCTAGGATACGTTACAAATTAAAGATGCATTGAGAGAAATACTTGCTCTATTTCAACGAGGTTGAGAACGTGCACTAAATATAATCTCCACACTCTTCCAAGTATTGGGCTCATCGGTCCACAACCTATTCCAATAATGTTGCCAAAGAATGGTAGGGAAGGAAAATAACAAAAGATCAGAAATAGAAGTGCAAAAATGGTCGACGGTTGGAGATTAATAATATAATTTCCTAATAGTTTTGACAGAAAATATGCAGAGAGAGATTGAAAGATCTCTTGTAACTGGAAAAAGCGTTAACAGATCATTGTTGGGTAGGAAATGGACTAGAGTAAGTTCAGGTGCACTGCAATCCCAACATTCTTCATTTCGACATTAAACCCCCGGAATATCCTCCTCGATGAAGAATGCAATGCGAAAATTGCAGACTTTGGGTTATGAAAATGGATCGAGAGGGATCAAAGCAAAATGTACATCGTGCCAAAGGGAACTCCAGGGTACATAGAAGCTCAATTGATTGCTGGAAGAAACGTATCAATGGAGATTGATGACAACAGTTTCAGAATAGTAATACTAGAAGCAGAAGAGAGTCGAGTTCTTGATGTAATTGACAACTGCATTATAAAACCCCCTCCGTCCTGTTTAGGTGGCGCCTAAAAAACATGCCGTGGCCTAAAATAATAATTTCAAATCTTCCTTCTTTTTTTCTTTTCTTAACAAACTGCATATTTTCAAATCAGGAAGTTTGAAAAAGTATGCCTTACTTCAGAAGAGGAAAAGGCCCTGATGTGCAGCATATATACAGATAGTTATTAAAAATGTACATATATATCTTCTTTATGCTTATATTTGCAGATAAAAACAATACTATTATAAAGAAGTTCTACAGTATACAGCTATACTATCCTTCAAGAAAAGCCAGCCATTAACAAAAATGGGCAATTCTAAGAAGGCACAACATAATGCAAAGGAATCTCCTTAGTTTGATTTTGCAAAAGTCTTTCCACTTCCCTTTTCAAAAGGAAAAAGTGACAAAAAAAACAAAAAAGTCCATTCCAAGTTATGGCCATCATTCTCCATGAATGATCGAGGAAAAGATTTCAATCCATGATGATGTCGGATCAGATGTTAAGCCTAATTATCTCGCTTATGGCATATTTTAAGGTGGATTAGACATACCAGAATTTATTAAATAAAAAACGGAGTTAAAATTTTGTTACTGTACCATCCAATACTTTTACCAAACGTTTATATAGCGCGTTTGGTAAATAGGTACAATGAACAAGAACTTAACGCCATTTTCTTCTTTAATGTTATCTAGTACTATCAAATCTACCTTATCAAACATCCTAAATGCAGCTAAGAGCTGTTAGGAAATCATGATCAGTGAAGATACACCTGACATTGAATAACAGTCTCCCCGATCTTGAATCCTGGAATCACTGTGAAAGCTACAAGAGGGTTGTTCTCGAGTGTGCCATCCGATGACAAGAAAGCCTCATCGCTTAAGCTCTCCATATAAACTTCAGAAAAACGACTCTTCTTGGTCACTTGAAAGATTGAGACTTCGGGATCAAAAGATAAGGCCAGGCAGTGTAGGAGCCATATGTGCTTTGCCATCGCTGCAAATGACATGAAGAAGGGTGCTTCCAGATATTCACCTGAATCCACTGATTTCCGCCGATCCAAATTGCCAGAAAGAGATGCTTCCATCTTTGGATGAATAAGTCGCAAGTATTTAGTGTGACAAAACGTCGCAAATGCAGATTTAGGCTTCCATGCTAAGTAATCGGCAGGTCTTACAGATTTCAACTCCATGAATTTATCAAAGAAAAGCTGCCGTCGTTTTTTCCGCTCAGGCAAGGACTCTTGTTCGATGGAGAAATTTGGATAATTAAAACCATCAAACATTTCTTTGCAAACAAAGGATTCAAATGCAAAACATTTATGGTTTGGCTTCCAGAAAAAAACACCGGGTTCAATCGAACTTGCTGCAGCATCCAAATCCCACCCTGCAGATTCCATCTCTCTAATTAGCAATCGCACAAAACTTCGAACTGATTTTATACACTGCCCTAGATATGCAATAAAATGGCTGGGGCTTAACCCGGATAAACAAATATTGTCAGGCACGGCTAACTGCCCACTTGAATTTAATCTCTTCTCGAGTGACTTGTTATCTCTGTTAGCTTCTGCAAGTTTCTCTTTAAGAAAGGCTATTTCAGAGTCTTTAAGTTTAAGCTGACAATCCAATTTCTTACTCATAATTTCATAAGTCCTCAGCAGACTCTTCTGCTCCTGAATTTCAGCCAAAATCTGAGTAGACTCTGGAGATGTATCATCCAATTGATTCTTCAAGTAACACTGCTTCAGTTCAGACAAATTCTTTAGCTCTGAAACTATAATCTGGTCTGCAGATTGAATCCCATCAGCATCATAAGGAGATTGCGCAAACTGCAACTGGGCATATGCAGCCTTAACAGTAGAGAGGCTAGCAAATAGTTTGGCAAGAAAAGCCTCTTTCACTGCCCTATCTCGAATCTCCTCGTCTTTATCACCGGAGGGAAGTTGGGTACTTTTATTTGGATCATTAGTTATCTTCTCATCGGATGTAGTCTTTTGAATTTGATCGTCTGAACCTTTCGCCGTCACATCTCCAATGTGCAAAATCTTAGAGAAAGTGCGTGCCCACCTACTTTTACTCGGGGTAACTGCCGATCTCTCGACTGAAACCATCTGAAGCAAGAAAATCGTAAATGATGAGGTTGCTCAGCAACAAAGGGAACTTCAAACGTTTAGGTAATACCAGCAATACTGATGAACAGAGAGAGAAAGAACAGAATATTTACGAATAATGATCATAATGAACACAACAGCAATGTCTAATGATTAATAAGATTATCTCAGTAAACAGAAAAAGCAAACACTTTTAACTCTTAGATTGAAGCGCCTATAAAGGTGTATGGAATATCTTTTTGTTTTGCCTTTTAAGCTTAAGAAAAGTTGAGTTTAACTAGTGGAGAATATAGGGTACAAGGACTCACTGAAAACACGTATCTAAAATTCCATCTGGTATACTCACAATGCCATGTAATCTGAAAAAAAATGACTCGTTGTACCATCGGTGATTGCATGAAGGATATACGAATAAAGTCAAGAAACTGTATAATTGGAGAAAGTAACAACTTTTTAAAAGCATGCTTACTATTGTTCTGAATATTCTATTACAGGCAAGTTGGCCATATAATACTAAAAGTTAACTCCCATTGGACCAAACTTTATAAAATATCGAATCCATGAAAAATATTTGACCGGAACCTATTAAATATGTAATGGGGGTGGCAATTATACGGCATAGTTGCCAGTTTTTATTGCTATCAAGCAAAATCAAAATTCAATGCTACAACGTAACCAACATGCACATTTTGAGTACTTGTCGATCACACCAAAGTTATTAATACATATCGAAATATCCTACAAGGCTCAGTGCTCATATAGGAAATCCTAAACAAGATACGAAGCAAGCAACGACCAACTTTTATGGCCAATAAATGAAGTTATGTCATTGCAATGATTTAGGAGCCGTGCCGAATGAGAACCATGTACGAGTCATGCAAACACGAGTGGGACCCGCAACTCTACGGATGCAATTAAGACACTACACAACACATGGTGACCGTATGCTCGTATCATCAATGAGTTAAAGCACAATTGTCAAACGAAGATACGTTCAAAAGGATGACATAAAACAAACCGCGTCTAAATCTGACCGACCGACAGATTTACATGATCATTTATCTGTCATCAATTATTCCAATGCAAGAACTAATAGAGTTCTGAATTGGAACACTAGAGAAAAATAAATACACACCTCATGATTCATGATCTTGAGTTCACATCAAGGGTCCACAAATATCTACGTAATATATAATATAATCAACTGATATGAAGGGAAAAAAAAAAAAAAAAAACCTCATGGACCCCACATTCAATAACGTTACAAAAACATGAAGACATTCTTGGACACATGGACCTCACGTGGCACAAAAAAAATAGAAAGGTCACACGTTAACAAATGTAGTGAATTCCACAGGTGATAAAATTTTGATATACAACAATTTTTACCAAAATCACCTGATCCTCTGTATCAAATATTTGACTGTTGCAAGTAATCACCGTTGATATTTACTACCAAGAAAAATTACAGTTACCTTCCAAAAAAAACCCAGAAAAGTTGCAGAGTTTCAGCTTCTTTCACAGCAACGTGAATCGCAATGAGTTATCATATACCATAAACGCCCACTATAACCCTGTAATCAAAAGTCAAAACCCAATAAACCATAGCTTCATTTCATCATATACACACACATAGATACACGTATATGAGTGTGTTTTAATGTGTCAAAAACAGAAAATTCTGAGAGTTTTTTTTTTTTTTTAAAAGAAAAATGCAATCTTTTGATGGTGTCAGAATCACTTAAAAAAATTCTGTATGCACAGGTGTTTTTATAGAAAGTTGGAATATAATAATGGAAGAAAAGTGAACAAATAAAGACATAAAATAGATATTAGTTTCTTGGGAGATTCCGAAGAACGATTTTTTTCTCACCAAACCTTAAACACACCTACCTTACAAAGAAACTTCCTTCTGTTTGAACTGAAAAGTCTTGATTTTGACCTGCAATTTTTTATCGATGAACTCTTCAATGGAGGCTTTGAACATAAGAAGATTAAAGGAATTTTGTGGGTTTTGATTAAAGTGATTTATGAGAGCAAGATCAGACGAGGGCTCTCTTATATTTTTTCTATATTTTGGAAGAAAATCAGACCTTCAAAGAGAGAGAAAAGGACAACAGGAATGGAGAAAATGTTGGACAGCAGAGTCTTTGGGAATTAAAAACACAACGACATAGTCAATTTTTGTGATTTTGGACACATTTACCCTATGTTTTGTAAGACTTTAACGTTAATATTTTAGGATATTTATGAGTTCTTGAAGGGTAATTGTGTAAGTTCACAAGTTGGTCTCACAAACACTGGTTCACACATGTTGATGCATAGAGAGGAGTTCTTACCAGTTCATTTTTGGGGTGTGTGTGTATGTTGTTGGGGTTGGGGGCCCACCCTGGCGTGGGGTTCCGGGGTAGTGGCTCAAAACAAGGAAAAAGATGGTTGTCCCCCTACCTATTGGGCCCTGGACGCATTAGCAGGTTCTCTCAGAACAATGATAATTTCATTTTGAATTAACCTTCTTGAATCGAAAGTTTTACCGTACCCTATAATGATTAACCTTCTTGCATCGAAAGTTTTAACGCACCCATATAAGGGGGGCGATGGGCCCCACCTATTTTTTTAAAAAAAAAAAATCTCCCCATGGACATGTATGTGGTAAATCGAGTAGTAACCCACATGATAACTGTAGTCTGACTTTTTCATTTTAGGTGCATTTAAGAAGAGAGTTGAGAAAATGTTAATACTTGTTAGAGATATTAATATATTACAATTATTGGGACATCCAAGTGTTGGTTTGAGAATGTGGTGTTCTTGGAGAGGGCGAGTATACTAGGGTAATGAAAATTATTATGCAAAACTCATTTGTCTTATCAGTAAGGAATGCGGATGATATTTGGAAATTTTGGTATTTTTTAGTAGATTTTTTAGTTTTTCTGATGTGAAGAAGTGCGTATGTCATTTCTAGAACCGTTTAACATTCAAGACAAGGATAACATTCAAAATTCACAGAAATAAACAAGATGATATGCCTAAATAATTATTAGAAAACTGAAATAAAATACGTGTATTTAGAGGAATATATACATGTATATAGGCAACCCTAAGAGGCAAGATTTGTGTTATGTTAAGAGGTGGTAGGCTGGTGGCATGTTCCATATTAGATCTTTTCATACCAACTTTTTCGATAATATGTCAGTTGTGGGCATTCTTTTTTTGGCAATTATCTTGCACGTAAGTTAATATTTGTGTGCCTCCAGCTAGTTAGGCACTCAATCTCAACCGATACCTTTTTAGTTCACACGTGAATTTATGTAGATCTCGAGGTAGTTTCAATTGTAATGTTTGATGACACGTGTAAGATATTTCCGCGTAAGTTATTGTGATGTCAACATTTATGAGCTTACACAAAACTCTAATTGACCAACTTGATTTATCTTGATCGTAATGTCCAACTATCTCACTCTTAGCTACATGATTCAAAGCATACATGATGCATGGCTTTATGAGACGAGCATTTCACAAAAGAACTCAGGAACATGTTTGAACAATCATCAAGTCGGGCTTCGTTCTCATGATAGAGTACAATCACCCCTTTCTCCTCGTGCCTAATGTAAAAGGTATTCAATTATTGAATCAACGTAACCATCCATTCCTTTATTGTGTTTGAAGGCGACAAAAACTAGCTTTTATTATTATCAATCAAGACAACCTCGAAAATGAAACTTGGAGACTCTCCAAGACATTCCGGAAAAAAAAAAAAAAAAAGTGCATTACAGAGAATCTAGCCAAAGCATGAGCTATATTGCTTGCCTTACGCTAGATAAAAACATTCTAGCAAAGGAAAAACGTGCAACAATGAAGCAATAGAATGAAGAAGAGCTCCCTCTTGGCACAAGTAGATGGTTCTTTAAATGTCGTCACTGCGTTAATGCAGTCGAATTCCAAGAGTGAGGTGTGGATGGAGATCTTGTGATTTTGCGAACTGTAATCCCTCCAAGATAGTGTAGTACTCAGCAAGAAAAGGGAGAAATCAAGCAATGTAAAAACTTGCCCTTCATGGTCACGCGCCACTCCAACACCATAACCATCACTTATTGCTCACTTTATCAAGTGTCACAGTTTAATCACTACGGCATACCTCCAATTTCACTTAAGCACATGAAAAACTTGATTCATAATTGGAAAAAAACATGAATACATAAAAATATAGTATTCTCCCTCCGTCCCATAGGCTTGTTTCGTTTTTCACACAGATTAAGAAATCTTATTTAATGTTATTGAAAAAATATTTTTTGCCAAGAAATTTCCTAGTTTACCTCTATTTTATTTTTAACAACTAGTAGTAAATTATTGTTGGAAGTAGTAAAGAATTTGAAAAATGATTTCAAGAAGTAGGCAAATTAAGTAGAGAAATTTGATTGTAACTAGACAAATTAAATAAGAGTATATTAGTAAATGAACAAAACAAAATATTTTAAATTAAAAAACATGACTATATATTTTGGACAATAAAAAATGGAAACTAAGCATATATAAATGAGACGTATTGAGTATTTTTTTCACTGGTTCCTATCATGAAATAATTGAAAAGCATATAAATGTTATTTAAGACGGAAGAAATTTGCTTTCAATTTTAAATAATACGAATCAAATTACGTCGGTGCGCGACCCCTTCGATATCAAGAAGGGACCAAATGCTTGATACTATTAGGTTTTAGCATAAATTTATCAACTCATTTTAGAGAGACACATCTAATTTTAAATTTTGAAAAATACTTCCTTAAAAGTCATAGCATGAAAGGAACATTATAATGTCAACTTCTCATTGTTGTTGTTCATCATAATCACTATCTCCCACGTATTGGAAAGTGCAATTAATATTTAATAACAAAATGACATATCTTTAACCATGAATTTGGTCAATTACAGACCACAAGAAAGCTATATGTTTATAGTATAAGAAAAGGAAAAATAAAAATAAAATATGTCACTCTAAAAAAGTATGTTTGACTAAAAATAATTAATTTAATCACTCACCTAACATGCTTTTAGGGTTCGTTTAATTATAAATGTGAAATTTGAATGAAAGAAAATGAATTATAGGGAATTGAATTGTCTAAAATTTGGTTTATCGAGAATTGTCCATTAATTTGTTTGATTAGTATAATTTTTCACCCGAATTTTTTTTGAAAATTTGAATTTTTTGGTATTCGTTTGGCTTCTTTTTTTATGGAAATTGTTTATTAAAGTGATAATTTTTTTCATCATTGGGTCTAGAATTTGTTTCAATTGACAAAAAATTTATCATACCGAATACTATTCGTTTGACTTTATTTTTCATGCAAATTGTCAATTAAATGAATAATTTTTTTATCACTGGATCTAGAATTTATTCCAATAACCAAAAAAAAAACTGAAAATTAACTTCTCACCGAAGAGGTGAGAAAACAAATTCAACAAAAACAAGGCAAAGATGATCACGTGAGGGAAAGAAAGAAAACCAATTCCATGAAGTAAAATTGCTATCAAACAAGTAACAACCTTGAAAATAGAAAAAGAATTATTAGTTCCATGAAATATAGCCATATTCAAATAGGGCCTTAATGTTTTGAAAGTCAATAAATTAAAATTTAAGACATTATAAGATGTGGGTCCTACGAAAATACGTTGATGATAGATGCGTAATAGTTGTGATCCTTCGAAATATGTGGATAAAAAACACATTTGACCAAAAATGTTTAATATTTAATAAATAATGTTGTGTAGCCCCATTGGGTTACAATCTCAGTTTAGGTGGCATTAGATGATAGACTGAATGAAATGTAAAATTAAATGACTTATTTAATTTCATCTATCATTTAATGACACATTAACGCCACCTAAATTGAGGTTTTAACGCCACCTAATATGTGGATAAGAAACACATTTGACCAAAAATGTTAAATATTTAATAAATAATGTTGTGTAACCTTATTGGGTTACAATTTCAGTTTAGGTGACGCTACATGATAGACTGAATGAAATGTAAAATTAAATAACTTATTTAATTTCACCTATTATTTAATGACACATTAACGCTACTTAAATTGAGGTTGTAATCCCAATGGAACCAAATAACATTACTCATATTTAATAAATTCAATGAATTTGAGAGTGTAAACACGATATATTTTAACTTCAACGTTCTAAAGAAGATTTATATAATTGATGTTAAGTTTATGAAAACTTAGTTTATTATTGCTATAGGAGAATAATGTTTTTTTCTTTATTAAGAGATTTTTTTGTTACAAAAGTTTTAATGGAAAAGTCCCAAAGTTCATTTTTTGTTCCCTTCTTTCAGCGTTAACAAAACGCATTTCTTCTACTTCTTTTTCCTTTCTTTTGCCTTTAACACGAAGATAAGTGATCGTAAAACGTAAAAAAAATAAGTCATTACCGATATTTATTTAGAAACAAATAATCCATCATTGAAATAAATTTACTATAAAATCAACATGTTGTTGCCAAAGTAACTTTTAAGAACAAACTTTTTATTCAGTCTCTATAATAGTATATTTTTGTAATTAAAAACCTTGTCATAAATTCTTAGTGTTGGATCACTTGACTACTATCACATTGTAATTATGATACAAAAAATAAGAGTGAATTGAAAAAATGTGAGAATGGTAGAAAGGTATTATTAAGGGATAAATTTCACATTGGTTAAATATTGAAATATTAACCAACATATAAGCGTTTAAACTATTTAAATTAGCAAATTTAACATTTTAAAATGAAACCTCGAATCTTAATTTTTATTTGAAATGTATACGGTAATGGAACGGTATTTATAATCTTGTATAAAACATTTTTTGTGTTTAGATATATTTTCTATGTGAGAACACACCTTTAATAAAGAGTGTACAATAACATTAAGATCACTACGAGCTAGGTTTTGTTTGTACGTTCATTGTTTTCTTGTATTTATATGTGATTGAGATTGAGTCTCGTGATATTAGGCAAGTATTTTATAATTTTTTTTTAGCACGTGATATACTATATATGTGCTGCAAACTGCACATACAAATACTTGTATTTAGCATTTACAACATTCATTAATTTACTAGTCAAACTTACTCCCTCTCTCATTTCCACTCTTGAATAATTGGGACATTTGGAATGTCAAAAGGAACATGAAATGCTTAGGGTGAATAACATCATCTTAAGTCCTGTTTGATTTTTATTTTTGGGGAAATAATGCATTTTGAATAGTTGATTGATGGAGAATGTGTGGTTAAAAATTAAAAATTGGGTTTGCGTATAATATTATCTTATTGAAGAATGTGTGATTGAAAAAAAAGAGAGAGGAAGAATTGAATTTTGGAAAAAATGAGAATCAAACAAGGGATTAATGGTGATTCTCCATAAACATTCACCCTTTTTAACCATTGCAGGCAGCAAAGGAAAAGATTGAAGCAAATATGCCTCCTAACCTTGATTGATTGATGTTCTCAATATTCAAGACCTTGGATTGGTAGCCTTTTTTGGCTAGTTGAGGAGAATCATGCTACAAGTCATAATTTTTCAAGAGAAAAATTTTACTGACAACACATGATACGATATCATTGAAAGATGGGAAAAAAAGAAAAAACAACAATATTCTAATCACATTTTGCTACGTCAGCATCAGTACAAATTTTGTTAAATTTTTCATGTACTCATGACTTTATTGAGTTGAGGATGAGTTGTTCTCTGAAGGAATCCTAGAATATGGATTGCATTTGCATCCTCTTCACACTAATTTTTCCAGCAAAAAATGGCCCAATTGGTCCTCAATTTAGGACTAGGAGTGAATTGTGATGACGCACGTATGAAATAATCCTAATTAACGACCTTTTGAATGGTCGCTAAGAAATTGGCCACTTGGACCCATTGCATGGACCCACGTCACCTACATATTGGAAGATCCAACCTAACAAAGCAAAGCTTGATTGACCGGTCGATTTCAAGCACCCATACCCACACTTGACCATAGTGCCTGAGCTAGGGCACCAAGTGGTCAAGCTTGAGCACGACGACCACGTCGGTCAAGCTTGGGCAACTAAGCTCGAGTCCAAACAATTTGGCCAAGCTCGGGACATCCTTGATGTCGAGTGCAAGCATTTCTATTGGAGCTCAACCATGTGGTCTTGCTCGGCCCCCCTCCCCAAACATGATCACATGGTCAAGCTCAAGCATCTCCACCCAAGCTCGATCACTCATTGCCACTGAAAGAATCTCTTCAAGCAGATAGGGCATGCCCCCACTAAACTCGGCCCAATCTTGTTTTAGAAATGATCTCGCGTGATCCACTCATTTCAGGACAAACCCATCACGTTTTGTCTCATGTTCATTTAAGGGATTTAAATCTTACAATAAGTGTCTCCATATGCTTTAGACATTTTTCTTTATAAATATTTTCCTAGAAAAACCAATTGTAATGCAGGAAAGGAAATAGAGGACTCAACCTGCCTTCCTTTCCAGATATTGAGCAGCTCGGGACTACTGCTGGGGATGAATCTTAACTGTCATCACCAAGTAAGGACCATTTCCAGGGGCTTAATGGAACCTATGGCCATCAAACTTTCATCCCATCAACAAGTAGGTTACTGAACTTCAATTGCCAGTATTCAGGTCATTGAATTTTTATTTAAAAGCAATCACCCGATTCAAACCATAAATCAGCTTGCTTTTACAAAGAAAATTGGAAACTCAATTCAAGTTGGATTTTTATCAATAAAGGACGAAAACCAGATCAATTCATTCGTTTAATTCCCACCCAAATTCCTAAGTCATCAGACTCGATTTTTGTCTGCATATTTGTGTTTCTTGATTAAGCCGTGGTGATGACTGGTCCTGCCGTTGCTGAAGTTATTAGATGAAAAAGCTTCACAAGAAGAAGATGAAGGGAATAATAAATAAAGAATCAGAGAAAGTTTAGCTTATAATCAAGTCAAAAGTTACTAGTTGCTTCTCTTCTAATTTTTTCAACAAAGTCCATCCTAATTAAATAGCATCAAAAGGTACGTGCCACTACATTCTAAACCAGCATACACGTCTGTTAACAACAAACTAATCTAAATTTTTAGTTTTGAAATCTGTGGTGTGTCAAAGGAAATATACAGTGCTCTACAAACCAAAGAAACAAAGCTCATTGGTCTTCTCCTTCTCAAATGTCTCAAAATACTGATATATGATAGTGACGGCTAGCAGAATCCCGGTCCCTGAACCAATTGCACCCATGAGATCAGCCAACACAGTAAGTGCGCCAATGCACATGCCACCAAAGGTTGCTGCAGTAAGTATATAGCGGTTCAGCTCCTTCTATATATTTGATTCCTGGTGTCCAGGCATCACCATTCGTTGTTCCTGAATTTCACAGAAATGCATTTTAGTTTTGAGTTGCTGAGGATACATTTACAAGAGAAAGAATCAAATTTGGATGCTTCTTGCTTCATGATTGCATCAATTGACAAATCCTTATCCACGAAAAGTAAAGATATGTAGTTTTATGTATATACAGGGCTGATGATAATTAAAACGTATTTACTTTTCATGTAACACATTATTCCGGGAAGGTAATTAAATAGGAATTCTACAATCCTGAAATTCATGGATGAACATGATATAACAAAGAGAAAATTTGAATTGCATATAAATCATACCTTTAGCCGCTTAGCCACATCTCTAGCTGAGGATGCTGAGACCTCAATCCACGTTTTTGATAACAAAACACATGCTGACAGCATAAATACAATATAAAATAGTTCATGGAATGGATTGGAATGAGTATAGTCCACAACAAAAAAAGAAGAAGTTAAGCCCATCGACTGAAATGCAAAAAAAAATATTAGTTAAACGTGCAGCTGCAATGACAAAAATAAGGGAAGATTCTTGATTACCTTGATGGTGCAGTAATGTAATAAGCAAGACCACCAACAGGGACAGACTGCCCAGAATATTTAGATTCCTTCCACTTCCCCAAGAGGTTCATCTGAAAATTTCCACCGTATCTTCTATACAGCAACTGTATAAGTAAATTGAGATTAGATTGCCAGGATAGTAAAGAGAAGTAGATCACTCCAACTTGTTCATGTTAACAAAAACGTCAGTACCTGGGAAATGAAGTAAAGATTGGATACAAGTGCAGACTGCAAAATGATGGGCATACTGGAAGTGTAGAACAACTTAATTGGATATGAACCCTATTGCCCACTTGTGTTCTTCGACCTCGCAGGCAAAACCACACGGAACCCTTGAAAGTAGATAACAATTGAGGAAGACAAGACGGTAGCAAGCAAGTTTGTAACATTTGGAAGGTTTTACCCGTAAAATGCCTCTCGCAGAGCACGAACTTTTGTCTGTTCGAGTTATCAACAAATGGAACAATGCAATAACAGCACCTTCAAACTCAGCTCTACGTCCACTATTGATATTGGTAGGGCTAAATGCTTTCCAAATGATTCTTTCGCTGTCAATGAAGAAAACGATTTAGAAATAAATATCCTTTCTTGTAGGCAAAATCAAGGAGCAAAATTAGATTAAAGGAATAACAACTTACCAAATATTGGTTGCTATAAAGAGTGAAATTCCAAACCCCAGACCATATCCTTTCTGGAGAAGTTCATCCGAACATATTACAATGATACCAGCAAAGCAGAGTTGAAGAATAATAAGGATAGCGTTTCCCACCCCAAGTTGGCCAACACTGCCATCCATTCATGAGAGAACATATGCAACTGCCTCACCAACTGTTATCAAGATGCCTAACAACTTTTGTGCACCGTTTCTGGTTAACGAAAAGGATCATCATTAGTAAGACAACAAAACTAATAAACTACATGACATAAAGAATTAGTTAAACTTCTATTTCTTGAGACACTCTAATATACTCCAACACCACAAGGGCACGAGCATGCTAATAAAACTGAAGAGGTAACTTGAACGAAATAGCTTGAGATATGTATGCATCAACATAGGCTTACTATGTAGAATCTTAGAAAGCAAAATTTGTAGGTAATTCAAGACATTTCCCAATACCTATATTCCAATGAACATCAAATAAATATTAAAACAAAAATAAGGCTGATGTGCTTTTTTCTACTTACAACAGGGCTCGATCCTCTTGCACATTGTTATCAACTTCAATGATCTTTGAACCTGCTAAAAGTTACATAACTAGTCCAGATGTCACTAGAGGCGTGATCCCAAGCTCCACTATTGTTCCCCTATTTTGAGGCAAGAATTACACTCATCCTATAGAATGGATCTGCAATTGTTGTGGAGCGTATGCCATACAATGGAAGTTGATTGCAGACCAGGAATATGAAAAGAGATATTACAATGTAGATAACTTCTCTCTAAATGGAATTTTCCTGTCTGCTCTCTGAACCTCGGGCAAGAAAGAAAGAAAGAGGTCGAACCAGATGGAGCACTCTAAATCCACCTCCCATCCTTTTTTACTGAAGTAACCCAACGGGACCTGCACAATCACATTACAAAAGGAAATGCTTAAGTAGCGTGACTAAGGACAACATGTAATGTTTACAGCATCTTGATTCGCTGAATTTGATGCATAATAGAACGAGTTAACATCAACGTAATTCTATTGAAACTAGGAAACTACAAGTCTACAATAAACGACTAAAAAATAATTATATATAATTACTATCACTCACCAACAGATTGCCTTAGACTTCTTTACATAAGTGAAGGTGCAAAAGTATGCTTCATATGCTTCCCCAATAGAATTGTATATACTGGTACCATAATTAAATCACTATAGGTCAGGACTTATAGTATTTTCCCCATTATCTTAAACAGACATATTATGAAAAGGATCTCATTGCTTTAGTTATCTGCATGATTGACCAGAAGACTAAACAGACAATTAGTCAAAATCAGCAAACGTAAAGTAACACAAATCAAACTAGTAACAGAAAAAAAAAATTCAATCCATTATCATACAAATATATCAATTACCAATACATATGCAAAAGACTATAGATGAACATCATTCAAAAAATTGATCGTAGGTCAATAACTAAAAAATTATATCGGTAAAACACTAGTCAAAAGGATACAATCAAGTAAACACTTCACCAAATCAAAGCATCTATTTGTAAACTAAGACAATCTATGATTTCAAACAAGATACATTTACTAATTTCTCATTTTTCTAAATTCATTATTAGCTACACAAGCAAAAAACTCGAATCGTCATTAAAAACTTGGGAGAATTTGTTAAGGGAAATTTGGCCATTTAGCCAAATTAGACAATGCATTTGGTTAAATGGCTTTTGACCAATAAAAAAATTAAAGTTGCAAAATATTTCAGTTGGGAAAATGATAAAATTCTCCTTTAGTTATTAACTCAACAATCTCCAATTTTCCTCATTTCATCATGTCATTTCTCCTCCAAATTCACTGTAAAACCCTAATTTATTTATTTATTTGTGAAAATAACGTCTTCTTCCCCTTTACATCTTCTTCAATTATAGGTCCTCAAAATTACAATCATCAATTTTATTCTCTTCAATCACCATTCTTGCTACCCTAAAATTATATTCTTCACTTATTTTTGGCATCTTTTGAGTATTTGAACAAGGATTTGGTTGGCATATCATCTACATTGCAAAATCACATTTGCATTTGAAAAAAGAAAAAGACGCTCTTACACATCTCTTTTAGGTTGTATTTTTATTATTAAATATAATATTAGATAATATTTAGTTGGCATTGCTTTCATATTTAGTGTGTTTTTTGTATTGCTTGCAACCACTGGATGATAATAGCATTCCAACTGCTATCTGAAACGTAAAACACCACTACAGTCGTTATCTGCAATGTAAAATGACACTACATCGTTATTTGCTGTAGTATATTTTTGCAATGAAATGACCTCTAATAATGGACTCACTAATGTATATATATAACACAAAAAGATCGACTAGTCACAAAGAACGTTGGAAATGAATAACTTTTATATTATTGAGATGGTGAAAGCACAAGTCGTCACATTCATGTGTGTCGATTAAGTTAATGAACATATCTCTCAACTTTTGTACGTGTCATGTACATATTACAACATAAATAAGTTCTACTTATTATTTTTCAGGGAACAAATGGGTCATGATTGCTCATACTCATATTTATACACATAACAGCACAAGTATCATTTTCATGTCCAGTAACAACACTGTGTCGTTCCGAAATTTTCACCTATATCCAATTTTTTTCAGCAAAACAACATTTAATAATTGATTCCCCAAAGTATATAACATGGAAAATTTGACAATATCATGAATAACGTAAATGAGTTCCACTATTGGTTCTCGGGGCATGTATATGACGTGACTGCGTATATTGGTGTTTACACATAGAGCCCTTGTTTGAGCCCCCTTTTTTTCTTCGTGAAAATGCATTTTTGAATAGTGATTTGATCATACTTCAACCACACGTTCTTCAATGAAATAATATTACACGCAAATTTAAAATTTTTCTTTATTTTTTAACCACATTCTCTATCATAAATAATACTTTAAATTTATTTTTTGAAAAAGAAAAAAGCAAAAAAGGGCAAACAACCCCATAATGGCACAAGGGTCATTTTTCATCTCAATAATGGCACTTGTGTTATTCTATTGATTTTTCCTACATTTTGATTTCTTTAATGCAAAGACATCCAACAAGTGTCGTTATGTTGATTTTTCCTACATTTTCGTTAACGTCCTTTAAGTTAAATGTTTGCGTTTCAATTATACATTTCTTTTTGGGTTAATTTCAAAAATGGTCACTGAAGTTACATAAAAATTACAAAATGGTCACTGAAGTTCAAAACTTTCATGAACGGTCACTCAAGTTTCAGGTGCTTTCAGAAATGGTCACTGAAGTTTAAGATTTTCACCAATGGTCACTGAAGTTTAGGAGATGTTTCACTAACGGTCACTGAAGTTACAAAAAGTTTCAGGAATGGTCACTGAAGGGTCATGCATTTTTTCAGTTTTTTGGGTGACTTTTTCGGCCACTTCCGACCACCAAAACCGCCTAATTTTGATACCTTTGGAAAGCCCACAATCTCCTCTTCAATTACCACCCAAAATCTCCCCCAAACTCCAAACGATTCGACCGAAAAATCGCCGTAAAAGTCGCCCAAAAAATTGAAAAAATCTGCCCAGATTTTTTCAATTTTTTGGGCGACTTTCCGGAAACTTTCGACCATCAAAATCGCCGGATTTTGATACCGTTGGAAAGCTCACAATGTCCTCTTCAATTACCACCCAAAATCTCCCCCAAACTCCAAAAGATTCGACCGAAAAATCGCCTCAAAGTCAGCATGAAAAATATGGGCAGATTTTCGGCCTTTTTGGGTACTGACTTTACGGCGATTTATCGATCGAATCTTTTGGAGTTTGGAGGAGATTTTGGATGGTAATTGAAGAGGACATTGTGGGCTTTCCAACGGTATCAAAATCCGGTGATTTTGGTGGTCGGAAGTTGCTGGAAAGTCGCCGCAAAGTCGCCCAAAAAATTGGAAAAATTTGGGCAGATTTTTCCAATTTTTTGGGCGACTTTTGCGACGATTTTTCGGTCGAATCATTTGGAGTTTGGGGGAGATTTTGGGTGGTAATTGAAGAGGAGATTGTGGGCTTTCCAAAGGTATCAAAATCCGGCGGTTTTGGTGGTCGGAAGTGGCCGAAAAAGTCGTCCAAAAAATTGAAAAAAATGCATGACCTTTCAGTGACCGTTCCTGAAACTTTTTATAACTTCAGTGACCGTTAGTGAAACATCTCCTAAACTTCAGTGACCATTGGTGAAAATCTTAAATTTCAGTGACCATTTCTGAAAGCACCTGAAACTTGAGTGACCGTTCATGAAAGTTTTGAACTTCAGTGACCATTTTGTAATTTTCATGTAACTTCAGTGACCATTTCTGAAATTAACCCATTTCTTTTTAATTTGTTGTTATTCCATGATAATGACACATGTCACGTTATTAGAAATATAAGCTTCCATAATAATGACACAAATGTCGTTACTGAACGTATAAGAGAGAGATGAAAACAATGCAAGTTTCGTTATGTTTGTTAATAAACTTTCATGAGAAGAAGCAAACATCATTAATGAGAAATCAGCATTTATGTCTTGCGTTCTCTAGGTATCCAATGCAAGAGGACAAGAAGCAAGAACTTCATCACAAGGCAAATACAAAAAAGACTTTGCCACATTCACTTTGTTCGGAACTTCATGCGGATGACTCCCGAACCTTCTCTTGTGAAGCTCTTTGATCAAACTTCAACACTTAATTTGGATCAAATTTAGGTATGGTGACAACTAAGTGTGTGGGCAAATATGTCATGCCTCCCTAGAGGGAGACATGTGAAACATCCTACTAGCCACTGGCAATGTGCGAAATCGCCAAGTGGCAAAGACGGTTATAGGAATATGTGAAAAATTGTGATATGAAAAATCTTGTAAAATTAACAACTAATCTAATGGAAAGTAGCTACATGTCACCAAATTTGTCGTCAAACTCTCAAATAAAATGACAACACGTGTCCAGATAATATAAAAGAACCAAGATACCCACATGCTTGAAAAATATATAAATATCCCTTAAAATCACAAGGGAATCTGGATAATCACAAACTCTAGCCAAATTGTTGCTAGTCGGATCCTTTGTCTTTGGATAGACATCAATTACCATATAAACAAGCTATATAGAAGCTTCAACATCCAAAAAAATGGATAAGGCTGGAGACAGAGACAAGGAAGTGATTGAGGTACTTATCGACTTCAATTTTTGGAGTCAACAACCATATAAATAAGTAGTGTTAGATAACATCACTCGTTTTAGCAAGTACATAAAACATACTTGATTTTTTGTTGATTTAAAATAAGGGAAAAACACACGGCTACTAGATTCTAAGAATAATATTTCATAACTAACAATTTTGCAAATTAGTCTAAAAATCAAGTGATAAATGGAATATAATAATATATAAAAATATATATAATGTTTAGATTACATAATCTACTTCTCGAGAAAATATAATTCAAACCTGAATATGTTTTTGTATTTTATAAAATCTCAGCATGATTGTGACCTATTGATTGGGTGTTTTGTGATGTATGTGACCATATTTTGTTTGATAGTGATTGTTTGGGATCATATTAGTGTAAGATGTTAGGTTATGTTTGATTGTACAACAATTTCATGAAAAATGGAAATCAAATTTTATTTCTACCAAAATGTCTTGTTTTATGGTCAAAAAGTTCTTGGGAATTGAATCTCCCACTTTTGTTGACACGGTGACATTTTCTTGATTTTTGGTGAATATCAATTTCCACCACTATGGTGGGTTTTCATTTTTTTTTTTTGGGTTAATTTGAACAAATTTTAAACCCAATGGTAAAAATTTGTCCCTTTAATTGACAATTTGCATGAAAAAAGTCAAACGAACACCAAAAATTTATGAAAATTAATTTTTTATTTTTTATTTTTACTTTTTGGCAATCCAAACAAATTTTAATACAAATTATAAAAAAGTTTATACCAAAAAATAACAATTTGCATAAAAAATAAAACCAAACGGATTAGGTGAAAAATTATACCAATCAAATACCATTAATTATATTTCTATCTAAAACAAATTCTAGCAATTCAATTCCCTACAATACGTTTTTTTTACCCAAATTTCACCATTGCAATCAAATGGACCCTTATTGTTTGTGACCATATCTGTGTAAATTATTATTTTTTGTGACTAGATCTGTGTTATTTGTGATCAACTTATCTCTACAGTGATATTTTGTGATCAGATTTATCTTATTTGTAATGGTATGTGACCAAGTTATTGTTAATTTGGACACAATCACAGTAAATATAGATATGATCATATACAATTACAATGAAGATATATTTGATCACAATTAACACATAATTAATTACAAATGGTCACAATCGATCACAATTAAGAAAAACTTGGTCACATCATAGTCTAAACACACTGCACCACAAATCCACCTCTTCAAATTGAATCAACCGCCACAAAAAATGTTGCCAACGAACAAATTCAAAAAACTAACCAACAAATCTGACTGCCACCAATTTTACAGTAGACATTGTTGGTATTGATGGAGTCAACAATGAATGAACTAGAAAAACTCACCTACGGATAAAATCAAAATTACAATATTCCAATTTGTTAATCGCCTCCGAACCCTCACTTTTTTAATTTTTCACTCCTAAACTTCAACTCCTTTTTCTAGAACATTCAAAAACAACAGATCCAAATAAAGATTCAGCCTCTGTTTAATAGCCATTTTTGGGAAGAAAATATATTTTTGAATAATTGATTGATGGAGAATGTATGGTTAAAAATTAAGAAAAAGTTTTGGAGTTTGCGTGTAATATTATTTTATTAAAAAATGTTTGGTCGAAAATAAAAGAGAGAAAAATACATTTTGAAAAAAAGACTACCAAATAGGGGCTCAATGTACATTCTTTTTCAATCACATATTCACTATTAAAAAAATTCATTTTCCCTAAAAATAAGTACTAAACAGGGGCTAAATGTATAAACTCTCTCTCTCTCTCTCTCTCTCTCTATATATATATATATATATATATATATATATAAAAGAAAAATTATTAAGCCCTTGTTTGGTACCTATTTTTTTTATTCTTATTTTTCTACTCATTTTCAATTACACATTCTTCAATAAAATAATATTTTTCATCACATCAATAACTTTTCATTCTTTTTCAATCACATATTCACTATTAAAAAAATTCATTTTCCCTAAAAATAAGTACTGGGGCTAAGACGTGAATTTTAAAATTGAAACTTTAAAAAATACGATTTCAGGTCATTTTTCCTTCAAAATAATATTCTAATAAAGGTTGGCCATGGCACATACACAGTTGGCCCCAGAGCCCATACATTTTGCAGGATGGTACTATCCGGCGGGCCTACTATTAGAATTAATTTACAAAATAGCGCAATTAGTCCTCCATCTTTTTCCCTTAGCAAGTGGATCCTCATTCCTTAGGGAAAGAATGTTAATCTTCAATTTCAATTACAATTGCAAAAACAGTCCTCTATAACTAAATAGTAAAATTAGATTTTGTTCCTTAATTTGGACTACCGCCCGGAAATTTGAAGTGAAACAAATTTATGACAACAAAGTAATTTAAGGACAAATTGTTTTTTTTTTTTTTTTTTTTATGGAAATTCATGGTCCAACTCTTTAACCTAACACGTGACGTGATTATAAATTCTTAATTTTTAAAAGTAAGGATTAAGATCCCTAAACTATTTAAATATATAAATCTAAGTTCACGTAACAGAAACATTAAGGCTCCGTTTGATTGCGCTCAAATTCCAGGGAAAATGGAAAACGTTTTCCTACTTTTTCAATTAATGGTGTTTGATTGACCTTTTTTTCTAGGGAAAACGTTTTCCACCCTTTTCCAAGGTACAAGTTGTTGATGCACAAAAGCTGGAAAACATTTTCCCACCACTTTGGTGAGAAAATGTTTTCCAGCTTTTTCACCGACAATTTTTTTTTTTTTTACTACAAATTGGAACACATTTCAAAGTCAATGGTAAAAAAATTTATCTATTTAATTGACAATTTGCGTAAAAAACAAAGTCAAACGTAAAAATTTGTCAGGTGAAAAATTATACCAATCAAACACCATTAATTACAATTCCCTCTAAAACAAATTCTAGGCAATTCAATTCCCTGCAATTCGTTTTCTTTCCAACCAAATTCCATGTTTTTTATCAAACGGACCATAAGGGTCTGTTTGATTGCAAGGGTGGAAAACGGGTGGAAAGAAAATGAATGGCAGGAAATTGAATTGCTTAGAAAACGTTTTACAGGAAATTGTAATTAATAGTGTTTAATTGGTATAATTTTTCACCTGAAATTTTTTTCGTTTTGCTTTATTTTTTACGCAAATTGTCAATTAAATGGATAAATTTTTTTACCATTGACTTTGGAATGTGTTCCAATTGCTAAAAAAAAAAAAATTGTCAAAAAGTTGGAAAACGTTTTCCCACCACTATGGTGAAAAAACGTTTTCTAGCTTTTGTGCATCAACCGCTTGTACCTTGAAAAACGTTGGAAAACGTTTTCCCTGAAAAATTAGTGCAATCAAACAGGTGAATAGGCAAAAGTAGGAAAACGTTTTCCACCTTCCACGGAAAACTACGATAATCAAACAGGCCCTAAGAACTTGTACGTTGAAATTGCAAATGACTTTCATATGATTGAAAGTTAGTGGACAAAATAGTCAAACTACTTAACATTCTTTCTAGCTCTTCGTTTGGTAGAAATTAAAATTCAGATTTTAATTTAAATTAAAGTCAACAATTAATTTTAACCATATATTTTATAAGATAAAATAAAAGTCACATGAAATTTCAATGTTCAAGTTCGGAGTTTTTACCTTGTAGGAACTTAAATTTAGGGTCCGTTTGATAAAAAACATGGAATTTGGTTGGAAAGAAAACGAATTGCAGGGAATTGAATTGCCTAGAATTTGTTTTAGAGGGAATTGTAATTAATGGTGTTTGATTGGTATAATTTTTCACCTGACAAATTTTTACGTTTGACTTTGTTTTTTACGCAAATTGTCAATTAAATAGATAAATTTTTTTACCATTGACTTTGAAATGTGTTCCAATTTGTAGTAAAAAAAAAAAAAAAAAAATTGTCGGTGAAAAAGCTGGAAAACATTTTCCCACCAAAGTGGTGGGAAAATGTTTTCCAGCTTTTGTGCATCAACAACTTGTACCTTGGAAAAGGGTGGAAAACGTTTTCCCTAGAAAAAAAGGTCAATCAAACACCATTAATTGAAAAAGTAGGAAAACGTTTTCCATTTTCCCTGGAATTTGAGCGCAATCAAACGGAGCCTTATATATTTATATAAGTTAAGGATCCGTAACTTCACTTTTGAAGATCAAGAATCCATAACCAACCACATGAAAGGTAGAGTAATCCAACTCGAATTTCACCTTTGTTATAAAAGATAAAGGATCAATTTGTTATAGAGCGCTAGATTGAGGACCAAGTGTAGTTTTCACAATTTTTATAAAGATAAATCGTAACGCATAATCTAGGCGATAACACTTTAGAAGTGTTCTTCAGAGTGATAAAGTAGCAGCAAAACCCAAACCACACAGTACTGATTTTAGATTTTCTTTTCGAGTACTCCTCGAAAAATGCACTTTTCTGTGGTGGAATCAACAAAACCAGTAAAAGGATAATTTTTTAAAGAATATCTGAAGATCGAGAATTGATAAGGGAGTGAGAAATGAGCTTTTTGCAAATAGAGCGAAATCAGTGTTCGTGAATCTGTATTTTCACTTAATTAGCCTAATTTTTTCACCATCTCCATTGAAGTCCCTCCTTAAAATTTTCTGATCTGCACACACAAACACGCGCAGAAGCTCTTTTCGAGCTTTAATTTTGTCAGAAAGGCATGAGGTCTTCACTTTTCTTTCTCTGTTTCTTAATCCTCCCTATGACTTGTGTTTTTCAGTTTCAAGCTCATGCTGCACCTGCAGGTAAATTTCCCTTTTTTCTGTTATGGGGTTGTGTGTGGAACAGTACAGAAATCAGAAGCGTTTTTATTTGTCTGTCAAATGGGTGTGGTTATATTGTATGCAGAAGTTTAATTACCTGTGTTTGTTAAATCTATTATTTTTGTAAATGCAGGCCCATTGATAAAACACCTTTCCTCTCTTCTCAAATGGACTAGGTCTTCCTCCAAAGCAACCCAGCAATCAGGTAAAATCACTTTCATAAACTTTTTGTGTTCATTTAAGATGTTGGCTTAATTTTTGTACTTATTACTCTAATTCCTGACTTTACGAATGGAAACCGTATCATAGAGCAAACATGTGGTAAGTTTATTAGAAACCCTTGCGATAATTTGTACGTCAGAAGACTAATTTTAATTATATTATTTCGTGATTATACTTAAGAGGATGTAAAATCACCAAGAAAAAAAAAAAAAAAACACGTTTGATGGCTCCTTTAGGCACATTGTTATTCTCATCGCATTGTTCTCTTTCCCTGGTGGGAGGGAGGGACAATAATTTTTGGTTAAATACTAGAGAAATTCAACGTTATAGCTGCATATGTACATGTATTAATCGATCTGGCTTTGTTGCAGATGGAAATGTTCTTCAATTTGAAGATGGCTATCTAGTAGAAACTGTTGTTCAAGGGAATGAACTTGGGGTTATACCATACGCTATTCGTGTCTCGCAAGATGGAGAGCTATTCGCTGTGGATGCTGAGAACAGCAACGTTGTTCGAATTACTCCTCCACTTTCCCAATGTGCGCTTCCTTGTCCTTTCTGCTGAATTTTACATCATGTTGATTCAAGATGGATATATGAGATAACCACCATTATTTTCTGTTGTAGTATTTTTAAGTGCGGTATGGTATTAGCTCTTTTCCCATTTGGTTCTGGAACATGTAACGTACGGGAATGGCTTTGTTTTATTTATATGCTTCCTCTTTTGAATAATTGAAAAAGATGTCAATGATGAAATGGAATATTTTCAATGAAAGGAATTTCGGGTCTTGAATTATAAATCTTATTGTTTTTGTTTTCTGGGCTCAGCCAGAGTTTTTGTTATTTGAGAATTGAGATAGTGCCCTCAAGCGAAAGTCGTGTTTTACGTATATTTATTTATGATTGAGATAAATTGAGAATGTCGAGTGAGATTGTACTTGAAATGGATTTGTTGCCTTGTAAAAGTTTCAAAAATGTTGCAGCTTTATATGATTGGTTCGATTCTTGGTCTTATAGTCCTTCATTTACTAATATGCAGATAGTAGGGCAAGATTGGTTGCAGGATCATTTCAGGGTCTCACTGGGCATGTGGATGGAAAACCAAGTGATGCTCGTTTTAATCATCCAAAGGGGGTTACCATGGATGATAAAGGGAATGTTTATGTTGCTGATACATCAAATCTTGCCATTAGAAAGATAGGAGAAGCAGGTTCATCCAATTGTGTATTATCCTGATTTTTAGGAGTTTGACGAATTAAAATGGAATTCTGACAGTTGAATATGTGCTAAAAATTCTTAAATAGATAAACTATTTTCTTAATGTACTGTATATATTACTGTATGAAATAGATATCTAGTATCTAATGTTAATTCATTGTCTTGGTATGGATATCTTCTCAAAGTAATCTAACTTTGAAGATGAATTACAGGTGTGACAACCATTGCAGGAGGAAAATCAAATGTTGTGGGATACCGGGATGGGCCAAGTGAGGATGCAAAGTTCTCAAGTGACTTTGATGTGATATATGTGAAGGCAACCTGTTCACTATTAGTTATTGACAGAGGCAATGCTGCTCTTCGTCAAATCTCTCTCGACAAGGAAGATTGTAATTACCAGTATAGTTCTACATCTGCAACAGGTACAGATTGTCAATCAACATCTGTTTTCTTGAGCATTCAGCACATTAGTTGACCAAGTAAAATGCTATTTGTCCTAAAATTTTGTTCAATTGTTATGCCAACTGTGGTTGCATAATATGATTTTGCCAAGACATGGATTTTAACACGCATTCTTTTTCATCAAGTAAAAAGATATTGTGAATTAGAGCTTGTTTGAGCCCATTAAAAGGCTAAGAATGTATTTTTGAATGGTAGATTGATGGAGAATCCGTGGTTAAAAATAAGGAAAAGTTTTGGGTTTGCATATAATATTATTTTATTGAAAAATGTGTTGTTGAAAAGAAGAGAGAGAAAAATGTATTTTGAATATAATGGGGATCAAACGAGGTCTTAATATTTCAATAATCATGCCATCATTTACAATTTGTCATCATGCTTAATATAAACACTCAATATCTATGTGACCTATGTTCATCTCGTCCATAACTTCATAAGTTGTGATTTAACTGTATGCTTTCCTGGTTCTTTTTGATAGAAATGCACTTCCATACATGAAGTTAGATAAATATTGTTTTTCTTCCTTTAGAAAAAAGAAGAAACTGATAGTAGAAGTCAGGAATCTGAATATAAATGAGTTTAGGGAATATTGTTGTCTAGCCTTTTACATGTTTCTCTGATTGCAATTTAATTATCCTAGCACCTTCGATTTTATCTATAGAAACATGTAAAAGGCTAGACAACAATACTCCCTAAACTCATTTATATTCAGATTCCTGACTTCTACCACCAGTTTCTTCTTTATAAAGGATGATTGCAATTTAATTATCTTAGCACCTTCGATTTTATCTATAGAAAATTGTTTTGCTCCGTTGGATTGTTGTCATATCAGGCATTATTTCTTCAGCTAGACAGTCTCCTTGATAATTAAGATGCTGGAGCCATTAATTTTACTGAATTTGAAAAAAAAAAAAAAAAAAAAAAAAAGCACCTTGCATCACTCGGTAAAATAGTATAAAAACACAAAAATAAAAGAAATAAAACAGATGTATGTACTGACAGTTATGATCATTGCTGTCCATGAATCCTAAACATAACATGTTATTATGTGTTGGAATAAGTATCAGATGTTTCACTGCATCTTTTATCAAGATAGCTATATGTCGAAATGTGCTTTACTCAATACAATAGGACGCCTACATAACCATGTCTGCCACTAATTATCTGGTATTTTTGGCAGATCTTCTTATGGTCGCTGGTGCTATTTTGATAGGGTATGCTACGTCCTTGCTTCAGCAGGGATTTGGTTCCTCTTTTTTCTCCAAAATGGTAAAATTCTATTATTCTATGGTTTTCTTTCTGTTTATTTAGTTAACGAGGAAAAAAATCAATGATTTGTTTGATATATTAAAAATGAGCCTTTTGACTTTTAAATTCAACTTTTTGTGAAAGTATTAGGGAAAATTTTCTTCTGGTGATAGTAAATGAATTCTACGTTCTACTGAATAGCTGCCAAGTTTCACTTAATTTGCTTCATAGAAGTTGCATGGACTTCCACCTAATTTCAAGATAATGTTTTATACATTTCTACAAGGTTTTTGTCAATGTGAGTTTTTGTGTGGATTGAAGGCACTGATTTTTCATTTCTGTGATTGGTGAGGATGTGTAATCTCAAGATTTCAGTTAAAAAAATTTGTCCTCTGTGCATGGTAGATGCCTAAATGTGTACTCTCTCTTGAATCTCATCACGTATAATTGCAGCAAGGGCAAAATGAATCTCTACTTCCGGAGCAACCAGTGAGCAAGGAGAAACCCACTCCTATTGCAGTGGCCGTTAAAGACGAACAAGAAGCTGGATGGCCGTCATTTGGACAGCTTGTCTGGGATCTATCCAAGTTTGCAATGGAAGCAGTAGGTGGTATCTTTCTTCAATTCATTCCCTTGCGCTTCAGAGGGAAGAGTTCCAAAGGTGGCCTTACTCCACTGAAAGATTCTCTTGTCATGCCTGAAGATGAAGCCGAGCCTTCATTAGCTCAAAACCAGAGAACTCCAACTCCCCTATCTGAAACAAGGCAGACCCTCGAGCCATCTGCTGCTGATAGATTTACTGAAGTAAAACTACCTAAGATTAGGTCGAACAGTTTTAGAGATCCCCATGAGCCATCTTCTGCTGATAGATTTACTGAAGTAAAACTATCTAAGATTAGGTCGAGCAGTTTTAGAGATCCCCACGAGCCATCTTCTGCTGATAGATTTACTGAAGTAAAACTACCTAAGATTAGGTCGAGCAGTTTTAGAGATCCCCACGAGCCATCTTCTGCTGATAGATTTACTGAAGTAAAACAACCTAAGATTAGGTCGAGCAGTTTTAAAGATCCCTCTTTGTCCAGCAAGCACAGGTCTTCCAGACGACAAGAATATGCTGAATTTTATGGATCGGGTGAGGTTCCTCCATACGGGCAGGTCAGGCCGAAGAGTCAGAAAGAGAGAACAAAGCATCGTACGCAAGAGAAAAATGGAGATGTAAATTTTGTGGCATCGGATGTGGAGCCAAAACCTGTTGAAACCAGGGCAGCCAACTGTGAGAATACAAACTATGATGCTTACAATTTCAGGAGCAAGTATGGAGATACATACCCGTATAATTAAGTCGCAGTGTTTTAGGCAGCTGAATCATTGACTTCAGACAAAATCTGTTTTACCAAAACATCTGAATGTCAAGAAAGTAACTTAAAAAGTACCTGTATTTTGATTTTGTATCACAAAACAAAATGTACAACATGTTTTGAGATTTATGCTTACGATTTCTTGATTGATGTTCTTGTATCTGGTGTGGCTATTTACTACTTCGTGCATGTGTGTTTAGGAGGTGATTAAATTAAAATTTAAGTGATAATAAGCCTTAAGTTTTATGGAATGTGTAGATGATAAGTGAGTAGTAATTGTGGGTCTTATAAAATTTATGGATAAAAAACATATTTTAACTAATTATATTGAAATTAATCACTTCCCAAATATGTCCTAAATATATGAAAGATTTCTTTATCTTAGCACGTCTAATTATATATAGATATATCAAATTATGCGTCTCAGAGCGATAGCATAAAATTAACGTAGGTTAACTCGATTCCCTACTTGACCAATTAGATCCTTGACTATGTATGGTTAAAGTGTCGTAAGTGTTTGCGCATCTCTCTTTTCTCTAGATGTATACATATGAAAAAATGGTTAAAGCGTCGTAAGTGTTTGTGCATCTCTCTTTTCTCTAGATGTATACCTATGAAAAAAAAATGCTAACCTAATTTCATTTTCTCACTACGAAATTTCCTAATTTTTCACAATTTTGTGGGGACTATATATACATGAACTTTTAGGACAACTATTTTGGATGGTTCACCTTCACCACTTCTAATCTTTCCTTACGACCTCTGCAACTGTAATCACGAGAATGGAACATGATACCCAACTACCAAGTAAACTTTTTTCTCTTACTCAATTTCCGGTATTTTTTGTGGACACCATTTCTCTTAGGCCCTCAAACATTTGCTAATCAATTTAACTTTTACTAAAAACGATAAGCTTCACCCTGAAAAAAGGAACGATTATTCATCATACCAACAACTCAAGATTCAAAAGTATAATTTGACGAGTTCTCAGATACGATATTCAAGCCAATTATACTTTTTCAAGTTTTCTTTAATCATTAAAATGCATTTGGGATTAATTTAAAGAAAAATATCCAACCAAAAAGTGACTATTTGAACATGAACTTTCATTTTGTTCCTATCAACTAAATTCACATGCACTTTACTAGAGAACTCACTGAACTTCATAAACTGTTCTTCCTACAACACAAATTTATTGGACTTCAAATCTTATCTACATCGTTTCGTACAATAATACGATATGGGTTGTGCTGGATCCTCACAGACAAAAGGTGAGGCACGAGACTCCATAAAACTTCATATGTTTTCTTTGTGGATTATTCAAAATCTTCGTTCTTATCTTTTTTATTTTATTCGACTTTTTGAGATGTTGTGATTATCCCGAATCATATGTTGGTCCAACTTATGATAATTGCATCATCGTGCTTGAAATTTCGTTTATTTTGATATCAGCATGTAATAAAACACGAATGATTTAGGCATATCGTGTTAATTAGGCATGATATTGGTACTGACAGTGTAGTATTTTGCACTTGAGTTTTACAGGAGATGTTAAAAAGATCACAAAACCAAAACCATGGAAGCATCCTCAGCCGATAACACAGTGTCAACTCGTACAGCTGCGAGAAGAGTTTTGGGACACTGCTCCTCACCATGGCGGTCGGATAGGTAAGTTTAAATACGAATAGAAAAATGTATATTGAAAAACACAAAAAGAATAAGGTGGTGTTCTCTTCGTGTTTCAGTTTTGTGTTTTGAGTTTTGAATTCATTTTGAATTTTGTGTTTTGAGTGTCCATTTTGAAATTGTTGAAAACGCGTTCTTTTTGCAGTTTTGAAAAATTGTTTTCAAAAATGGAAAAATCCAAAACTCATTTACTTTCTTTCCTCTCTCTCTCTCTCTCTCTCTCTCTCTCTCTCTCTCTCTCTCTTTGTCCCCTCCTCTGTAACTTGCCGGAATCCCAACCTCCGGCCACCGTCGTGATTGCGGACTGAGAAACAGACATCAATTTAGTCCAAACAAGAGTTAAGCCGTCCGTTCAACCCACCTCTGCCCAGTTCGAAGAATTCAAATTTCGGCAACTAACGTTCAACCTATGGTCGCGGACCACATGGGTGACCTTCCTCTCCCTCTGGTGCACCTAACCCAACCATGGGTCAAACCCAATTTCAACCACAGCTCGCTGATTTTGTGGTGCTTTCGACGTGGTAATGGCGGTGTTGTGTAGTGGTGATTTTTGTCGTGTGGTTCAGGAGATTGTGGTGTTGGTTGGGGTAATGTTGTAGTTGTGGTGGTGGTTCTGACGATAGTGGTGATTGGGATGATGTTGGGTAGGTGGCAGTTGGTGGTGTTTTGCAGGCGGCAACGGTGGTGGTTGGGGGTGATGTAACTGAAAACAACAAAAACAGGTTTTGAAAATTTTGGCCAAGTTATAACTGAAAACACTCAAAACGATAAATTGTCGTTTTGCGTTTTCTTTGTAAATTTGAGGCTTGTTTTCAAAAACGCATTTTCGAAAATAGGAAAGAGAACGCGTTTTTGCAATTTTCGAAAATCGAAAACAGAAAATGGCTTGAAAACGACAAAGAGAATAGGCCCTAAGTCTCCTGAAGAATCGAGTCTTCCTCCTTGAGATTCAGTCTGGCGCAGTAAGGTAATCAAATATTCGATGTTTAACAAGAACACATCATCCTAGTACAATTTACATGGTACTCTTTTGAAGGTGGCTGAGGTGTTGAACCACATAAATTTCTCGTGTTTGTTATATTTTGCCTAAAACTTTGAGGAAATCTTATATTGTACTATGTATTTGTAACAGAAATTTGGGATGCACTTCGTGCAGCAGCTGAAGCTGATCCAACTTTTGCACAAACAATTGTGAATGATGCTAGGATCACAGTTCAGAATGCCGATTTAACAATTTGTTACGATGAAAGAGGTACATAACGAGTTCACCCCATTTGAATTTTTCATTTTCTTTTGCCTTTTAGCAAAAGGTCGGGGATGAAGTTTATTTTACCCATAAACCTTTGTTACAGGTGCAAGATATGAATTACCGAAGTATGTTTTGAGTGAGCCAAAGAACTTGATTCAAGATAGTTGAAATCTCGGGATTCTCATATCATGTGTTTGCTCAATTTGAAGAAATTTTTTGTATATCATTCCCTTTAATATGTTCAAGTTGATTCTCGTGTTATAAATTATAAATTTAAGAGAGATGACTATTGTTTTTGTTTTTGTAATTATAGAGAGAATGACTCCACTTGAAAAGTTAATCATAATTTAAAATATCTACGATATAATCAAAGAAATGGTTATAATTCACAAGTAGTGATTATGCATTATGCAGCATAAGAAACAATGAAAGAAGAAAATTGATTATAACAGTAGCATACCCCACATATTTGGAGAAAAAAAAGACACATCAGTAACATATCATAATCAGCCTTAGTGGTGGATATCACGTATAGTTAACAACAATCGTTGGTGAACGTTATGTGTCTGGTCTACTAAGATTACACAGAAAATCTCCTTTTAGTAATTATAGATTTACAACATTTTAGAATAATATAAGTGCAACTCATAGAATTGACAAAAACAATTTAAAAAACTAAAGGCGGTTTTTTATTTTTATTTTTAATGATGTCCTTGAAAGTATTCTTGAAATTTCCGATGTTGCCCATAGAAAATATGGATTATGTAAGTATAAAAAAATTTCAATTTTACTAATTAGTTGTAAGAGAATCATAACATGTTTCTCAAACGTTAATGTTAATCCCTCCAAGTTGCTTGGTTAAAAGAAAATAATGCAAGGACACAAGAAAATAGTGAATTTTATTAGCTTATATAATGTAGTAGTTAAGTATTTATTTTTGAAGAGTAAGGGCCTGTTTGTTTCCCATTTTGTGCTTATTAATAGAAGAAAAATGATCGTTGTCAGCTGCAGGATGTGAGAAGCAAGTCAAACATTTCGGTTGGGTGGTGTCCAAAACGGTTGGATTTCTTCTAAAAAAAATGGAAGTAATTTGGCTCAAACAAGGGTTAAACAAATTTGCAATCGTATTATGTCATAATTCTTATGTCATTATTTTGGTTAAAACCAATAAATGAGGAATAAAATGTGAAATAAATATTGAGATATATAGATTTGGTGAGCTTTCTTGGAATGAAATTTATGAACATGTTTGCCCACGTACAAGAATAAGGAAAAATGGACTTTAAATTTTTTTTTTTTTTTTTGTGGAAAATAGTTAGTATTTTTTTAATTTTAATTTTAATTTATTATTTTCAATTTGATCCATAAAGAAATTAGAGGGAATTCCTCCCTTTAAAAAAAGAAAAGAAAAGAAAACTACTTATTTACTTGGACTTCAGAAGTAACATCTTGGGTTAATCTCCCAATATCTGCATGCTAGTTTGCACCGAAAACTTTCCCTTTGAGCTGGATGTTGTTCAAATGTGATCCTTCTGAAAGTGGTTCGTGACATGTTAGAAGTTGTCAAATCTAAAGTTCATCGATATTGCTGAGCTAAATTGTTTATTCGAGTTCTTGGAACAGACTCTATGGAGTGCATTGGTTTAATATTCGATGTAGTATGATACATAATGAAATGTGTATTTTTATATTTGATTTTGTATCGCCAGATATCATATCTACTGAACAAATACAAAAGAGATTCTCGTTTTATAATGATATTGGTCAAAGTAATCTTCATTTTCAGTACTTCCACAAATACAAGTGGATAAAACAATAATTAATTAATTTCATAGTTCAAGTTCTAGTGTACATAATTAATTTGAGAATGATAATATGTTGTACAAACGCTGTAAACTCTAAAAAATGCTTGGTTACAAGAAATTAATGCAATGACCATGAAACTAAAAGGGTGTATCCACTTCAATAATGCCTTTAGTTCCATGCTATTGTCATTAAACATTAAAAAGAAAAAAAAAAACTCATCTATAAGATCGTCGAAAGCATCTCCGGCACACTGTTTAAACTACATTGAGCACCCTATTTTTTGAATTTCGTACTCTCGTAATTGAGTGTTTTGTTTGAAATAGATTCTTTAAAACTCAATTTTTTAAAACTTATTTTCCACCACAATGTTGCAGAAAAATGATTTTGCGTTTAGATTCTTTTTTTTTTTTTTTAATCACTCATTTTTCAAAAGAATTTATTCTTAAAAATCTACCCCAAACATTCTCTTAGTTTCATTATATTGTGGTAATTTATTTTTATTATAATTTATTTTCTTTTTTTTGCATTTTCTTTTTGTGTTTTGGGAGAAGGAAATACATGAAAATAACCTAAATTTAAACTCATATTTCCAAAGTAACCTAAAAATGAAGCAATATTTTCAAAATGACATTTGACCATTTTAACTACCAAAAATACCCTTAACTTAAAAAATTGCAACCTAGTCCCTATAATTCAAGCTATTAAATGAGAAGACCAATAAAAAATAGGTTACCGCTAATATATAAAAAATTAAAATATAGATTAACACTAAAATTTTACATATCCTTAATAAATAATAGATTAACCAAAAGAATGATAAAAGAATTTTTAAAATATTAAAATATTTTGTAGATTTTGAAGATTTTGTAGACGGTCTTAGTACCCCCACTTTAATTGGTATCAGAGTCATAGATCATAACATGATAATAAAAGATTTAGAAAATAGATATGTAATTAAAAAAATAGATTTGGGATAATAACAGGAAAACCTATAATAGAGAAAGAAGTTTTAAAAATCATACTTATAAAATTAAAAGATATACCTTTAGATATTAGAAAGAAAATAATAGAAGAAACATAAATTAGTATAATAAGAGATCTTATGATATGGAAAATTATTCTAGAAACTATAGATCGAGAAGAAATGACTGCTATAATAGAAAATAATATAAGTAATTATGAGAATTAAAATTAAGAAGATAGATAACTATTATAAATTAGAAGAAGAAAAATGATATAAAATATTTTATTAACCTATTCCTAATAAATAAAAAATATTAACATTAAATATAATTAAAAAATTACCTAGAGAAATAAAAGAACAAGTACTACATAAATTAAGTATAGGATCTATAAAAGATAGATATGTATATGAAATGATTAATAAAGAATTTGAAAGTATTTTATATTATAGAGAAATATATGAATCATCATAAGCTATAAATGAGTAATGATAAAGTAGCTAGAAAACTTAATAATATTGTTAAAAATCTAAACAAAATACAAGAAAAAACCTCAAATATACTAGGAACACCAGGAGATATAAATAAATCACAAGAAAAAATGTTAGGAAAACTAAAAATCGAAAAACTAGAATTAAAAACAAAATATTTTGAAACTGTAAGAGATGATCAACTACCTAATAATGAAATAGCAATCGAAAGTTTTAATAAAATTATCAATGAAAATAAAGATAAAAATTGTAGATTATCATATTTATTAGAAGTAAAAAATGAAAAAATATAATGGTTTTTTTAGAATCATTTGATGAACTAAAGAAATTAATAAAAGAATTAATAAATGAAACTAAAGAATTAAAAGATGAAGTATGAATGTTAAAAGTAGAAATTAGAGAAATGAAACAAAATATGAAATCAACAGATAAAAAGTAGATAAAGATAGAATAAAAGGAGAAATGACAAGAATATGAAAGAAACATGTAGAAATAGAAGGATATTATGAACCTGGAAGTATGGATGATAGATTTAGGAAAGAAATATTACCAATAATTCTAGAACAAGAGAAAGAATTTGAAAAATATGCAGAAGAAAGAGGAAAAAATAAAAAAGATGATGAATGAAGAAATAGATAATCTAATAGAAAACATTGACCAATTAAGTATAGAAGAATTAGAAAATTATGAAATATTAATGAATACTGATGGAGGACCAACACCAGCACCAGGAAGTACAAGCAACAATCTAAAATTAGAATTTCCTGAATTAGAAGGAGGATATGCACCAATGCCACATAGACCTTATAGGCAGTACTATGATAGAATTATACCACAACATAGAATAGAAAAATATAAAGATCAATTTACCCCAAACTCAGACTACAATAAACCAATAAATCATGGAGGAGCAAAACTAGATTTAGATTGTAAAATAGATACTAAGAAAGTCTTGTTACAATGGGCAGATGCAATGATATTATTCTTTTTATATAACCAAGATGATACATGAGAATCTACGGATAGAAGAATTGACTATTTCATAGCATCATTTGAAGGAGATGTAAAAAATTGGTGGAAATGAGTAATTGAAGATATTAAATTATTAATGAAAAAAAATATACAAACAGAAATGCAAAAAACCTCACAAGAGGGAATAAAAAAGTTAGTAGAATATATATCAGATAAATTCCTAGAAGAAAATTGGATAAAAAATTCAGAAAAAGAAGCTAGAAGAGAAAAATTAAAAGCAAGATTAGGATTAATAAACATTGTGATATGTGATATGTGTAAAATAAAAGAATATACATGTCAATTTAGAAATTTCTATTATACCCAATTTTATAGTAACGAAAATCAAGGACCATACTTAGAAATGTATTTTGCTAAATTACCAGGAACGTGGAATATATATTTTAAGATAGAATATGAAAGATATATAAAGGATAATCATGTACCAGATACATTAGGAAGTAGAATAAAATTCTTATTTGAAAGATTAGTAGAAATATGTAAAAATAGACAACTAATGAAAAAGTCTGAAAAATTAACAAGAATCTGTTGCGAAGAAATAGAGAGACCTATTAATTGGGGATGTGGACCAGAAAGAAAATTCAAAAAAAAAAAAAGTATAAAAAATATAAACAGTTCAAAAAGAAATATCAAAAATTAAATAGGAGTTATTATAAAAGAAAATATCAACAGAAAATAAAAGAGTTTAAAAAGGATAAAAAAACAATGCAAATGCTGGAATTGTGGAAAAATAGGACATATAAGTCATGATTGTACTAAAAAGAAAGTTAGAATTTTACAACAAGAATATGAAGAAATAAAAAGCGATTTAGAAGAAATAATTGATATTAATAAATATGAAGGAGAAGAGGTTTACATATCAGAATTAGAATGAATCACGAAATAGAAGAAGCTGAAACTATAGAAGAAAAACAAGAAATAGAAAATTTTGAAGGATATGGATTAAAAGTAACATTCGATAATAATACATTTAGAAAAATAGAAAAATTATCATTAAATTTAAAATTAGGAGAATGAAAAATATTCGATAAAATATTTAGAAAAGAAAGAGTATCTATAAGTGAATATCATAAGATAGAAAAATCAATAGATATAAGAACAGTTTCAGGATGTCATAAATTAGCATTATTAACAAAATCCACGGTTGATCAATTAATGGCAAAAGTAAAAGGAAAACAAAAAGAAAAGATACAATATATTTATCTAGCAGGAATACAATTAATGTTCAAATCCCTATTTAGAGAATGAATAGATTCACCAATAACAGTAAGTTTACATGATGGAAGAATACTAAATACTAATGATAGTCATTTAGGAACTATAGAAGGAAATTTAGCATATAAAAAATTAATATTTACATGTTATCCAAAATATTGTGTATCAATAAAAGATAAAGATTTTAATGAAGTATTATGATTACATTTTAAAATACATAGAAATGATATTATGGAAGAAGGAAATCAGATCATGACCATAGAATATAAAGTATTATATACATTTACTAATTCAAACTATGGAAACATTTACTCTAAAAAATCCTATATAGAAATTCACAAAGAATGTAAAGACATATTAAATATTGTAGAACCAAACAAACAACTAAACATATTACCAGAAATATATGAATTAGAAATATCTAAAACAAAACCAGACGTAACAGAAAAAATAGAAAATAATTCTTTAATAGAATTTAAAGATGGAAGATTAAGAAAAAATAATAGTACATCTATAATACCAAAAAAAAGCATAAGTCGAGAAATAATGGTAAAAAAGAATATAGGAAGTATACAAATATATGGAGAATATTTTAATAGAATAGAATATATAAAAGGAAAAAAAATATCATAATTGATACAGGTGCGGCAAACGTCTATCAAGAAATAGAGATAAAAGATTAACAAAAAGAAGGGTAGAACCTTATAAATATATCAATTTTGATGAAAAACACATACTAGTGAATTAGAAGTAAAGATACCAATAGTTTTAGATGAAGAAGAAATGATAATACCATGTTATGTAGATAATAGTATGGGAGATCATTACCATATATTATTAGGAATGAGTTTTTTACAAGCCTTAAATCATTATAATATTAATAAAGAATGAATCTATATAACACATAATAATAAGACATTGTTTTATCCAAAAGAATGAATAATGTAATAACATTTTCATTAGCAGTTTATATACAAATTACTATTGTAGAAACTAATATAACAACATATGTCTTAATAGATACAGGAAGTGATATAACTATTATCAAGATATTTTTGTTAAAAAATTGGAACAATGATAATACTATAAAAATAACAGGTGTCACGGGAATATCGACACCCATTACTAAAAATAAAGAAAATGTAGAAATCCTATTAGGAAGTAAACAAATAACTATAAACAAAGTATATGCATATGATGTATTAGAATGTGATATATTATTAGGAAATGACTTTGTTCAACAATTTCAATATTACCAACAAAATAACTATATGATTATGTTAAAAACACTATGTGGACATCTACTAAAAATTTCAAGAGAATTTAAACCATACAGAGTTCAGTCAGCCCAACGTTGTGAAATAGCAATAAAAATATCAATAAAAACAACTGTTAAAATACAAAAAATACAAATAACAGAAAAATCAGAATTAATAGAAGAGATAATAAAAAAGATAGGAAATATCTATAATGAAAATTCATTAGTTTATTGGAAACCAATGATGTACACTATACAAGTTACTCAAGAATTTAGAAAACAAATTGAAGAATTAAAAAATATGAAATTAATCAGAGCTAGCAATGGATCACATAGTAGTCCAACCTTTATGGTAATGAAACACTATGAACATGTACGAGGAAAATTAAGAATGGTAATAAATTATAAAGAATTAAATAAATACACAAAATTTGATGGATATTTTCTACCAAATAAAGATGTTTTAATAAACCTTGCAAAAGGAAAAGAGTATTATTCAAAATTTGATTGTAAGTCAGGATTTTGACAAATCAAAATGGAAGAAGAATCAATATCATATACGGCATTTAGCACGCCTCAAGGTAAATATGAATGGATAGTTATGACATTTGAATTAAAAAATACACCTCAAATATTTCAAAGAAGAATGGATAATATTTTTAGAAAATATAATGATTTCTTATTAGTATACGTTGATGATATACTAATATGTTCAGAAAATAAAAATGATCATAAAAATCATATTATAAAATTCCTAAAAGAATGTCAAAAGGAAGGAATAGCCTTATCTGAAAAGAAAGCTATTATAGAAAAATTTGAAATAAAATTTCTTGGATTAATTATAGATAAAAATAGAATAAAATTACAGTCTCATATATCTAAAAAGATAGAAAATTTTCCTGATAAATTAGAATTTAAAGAACAAATACGAAAATTCTTAGGATGTTTAAATTATGTAGAATGATTTATTGAAAATCTTTCAAAAAAGAGACATAAAATACAAAATTTACTTAGAAAAACTAATACTAAATGATGGAATGAAGAACATACAGAAATAGTTAGACTACTTAAAGAAGAATGTAAAAATTTACCAAAATTAAGATTACTAAATGAAAAGGATAATTTGATAGTTAACACTGATGCCTCAGATAAATATTGGGCAGCAATATTAAAAACAGATTTAAATGAAATATGTAGATATTCAAGTGGAACCTTTAATCAAGTAGAAATAAATTATACCACTCATGAAAAAAAATTATTAGCAATTATTAGAGGAATAAAGAAATTTTCATTATTTTTATTATCTAAAAAATTTATTGTTGAAACTGACAATTATCAAGTTGCAGGACTTGTTAGAAATAAATTACCAATGGAACCCCAGTATAGAAGGTTACATGGATGGCAAGCATATTTATCATTCTATAATTTTGATATTATTCATATTAAAGGTACAAATAATTATCTTGCTGATTTTTTAAGCAGGAATATTGAATTTGGAGATGGATAATATTAAACAAATGAAATCAGAGATGAAATCTGCGGCAACATTTGCCAAAGAAGAAGTAGATGATATAAAAGTTGGGATGTAGGCATTAGCTAAAATCTTAAGTAATAATTTTAACCTATTAATTGAGATCAGTGAATCCCACGTCAAAGTTGCCAATGAAATGAAAGACAAAATTGATGCTCTTGAAGCACAATTAATGTCTATTGATACAAATAAAGATACAATGGTTGATGTCTTGGCACAATCCTATGATACCAAACAGAAATATCAACAGATACCAAGAAGTGATCCACCATGTGGAAGCAGCAGTGGACCAAAGAAAGATATTATTATCCAAAGTCCCAGAAAGATAAGAATTGGTGATAATTCAAAAAAGATTATTATCAATAAAGAGCATACGAGATTAATTTAGATACAACCAGATGAAGAAAATGAAATCCCTTTGTATTCAAAAGAAGAAGAATATAAAAAATTTACTAAAATAATTTATGAATTACAAACAAGTGATTCATATTTTATTTCACTCGATGAACACGTTTATTCGAGAATAGTTATGATGAAAGAATCTGATCCAGTCATGGTTAAAATGGTAACTGATTATGGATATTTGGATTTAATTTATCCAGATAAATTTCTTAAAGAAATAAATCGATTTGATGACATATTTAAATCTGAAGTCTCAAGATATGCACATGGACGATCTATTTATCTAAAATTTTATACTATCAGTCTAGAAGTCGAAGATGGAATTTTCTATCCAGCAGAACATATAATCTCCATTGGGCATGTTGGAAGAAATTTTCAAATGGATGAAGGGCATATTGATAAACCATTGCCAAAGTTTACAAAATCATGGATAAAAAATAGAGGAGTCATTGGATACAAAGTCCTTTATAACATAGCAAAAAAAATTATGATAGAAAATACAGATGCATATGCCAATATAATGGATGGACACTTTTGGCCAATGATGGGAATAAAAAATCTGAAGTTTTAAAAGATTTTATCATCAAGTCTGACACGCATCAGATTTCTAGTGCCATTTCAACATTACAGAGGGCATGTGAAACTAGAGACTGCCCCACTTGCGACAGAATTAGAAGAAAAAGATGAAAATGATAAACACATGGAGAAAATGTGTCCAAAATGCTACAAGAGAATCTTACCAGCTGTATGTAAAAATAAGGTTTGAAGGACAATTATAGAAGGACTGTGTCCTTTATCAAAAAAAATGTAACAAAACAACAAAGGTGGAGGGGCCATGAGGCTCTTGATGAAAAACACGAGACAATAAAATATTATTAGTATGATGTAAGCAATGATGTAATTTATTTTCAGATTTGTGTATAAATAGAAGCCTTTGAGCTAATGAAAAAGGTAGAATTGGTTGAGCACTCAAACTGTGAGATAGCCAAACAATTTCATGTTTTTCATTGTAATCATATTTCAGCTTTTAGATATTAATAAAAATTCCAAGTTATTTCATATCCAAAATTGTCTTAAAACGATATCATGAGTTTCTAAACACTTCATCTCATAGATTCTTGAAAGATTGAAGAAGAATTTCTTTCTTACTTTAATAGAAAGAGAGTTTTCTTTGGTTAAGATCTATAATCCGAATTCAAAGAATTGACACAGCGAAGGTGAAAAGCTGGAATAGCAATTATCCCGTAAAGGCAGAAGGCAATTGAAGGGAGTCATTTGCAGATCCAGAACCTGAAGGTTACTCAGTTCTAAGAATAAAGATTTGAGATCAAAATTAAGGTAAAACTAATATTTTTGTTAAAATTAGAAAGATATTTTTTGAAATCTTAAAGAATCGTTGGGATTACTTATCTGAATATTTGCATGGTTAAATTATCTAAATATTTGTATTTAATATTTATTTTATTAGCATTATTTATCATGTTAAGATTTATATAACATGCCAGGATATACAATTAAAGGATTAGATAATTTATTAGAAAAATTATTAGAAAAAATAAATAATATTATCTATCAAATGGAAAGAATAGATCAATCATCGTATGAGGAATATTATGTACTTGGAGAAAATTTTGATAGATATATAGAAGATTATGTCAATCTATAAGATCAAATGATGAATTTATATGTTAAAATACGATATAGGAATAATACAGGACAAAATTGAAAAACTATTCTAAGATAGGAATATATCCTGCAATATATAAAAATTTATTTCATTAAGAGTAATATAGACATTTTATCACTTTTTAATCAAAGAGGTCAATCTTAAAAATCTCCCATTTTATCAGGTCAATTTTAAAAGTACCCCGTTTTAGGAGTCCGCCTTGACATAAGAATGTGGGGTCTACCTTTTCCACTTGGCAGAGATCTATTGGCCAGAATGACAAGAATAGAACTAAAATATGAAAATACAGAAAGACCCTTATTAAAATAAAATGAAAAAACAAAAAAAAAAACGAAGCTGCCTCAAAAACTCAGAAAGAAGCATCAATGGAGAGAAAAGAAAGCTCAAAATTGAATATAGCAATAATTCATCCGGATCTCGGAATTGGTAATTGATTCTTCTTGTATATGGACTCTCTTTATATTTATCCAATTTTGTTGTGCTAATTTATGTTGTTTTCTTAATTCATCTTTTAATTGCTTTCTTCAATTATTTCTTGCTGTTGAGCTTTAAAGAAATAACCTTGATGCTTTTTAAATAAAATCTTTGATTGAGTTTCTGGGTTCTAGTATTACTTAAAAAATAAATTTCTTTTCGGATTTTAGTTAGGATCATAACTTTCAAATTGATAAGCCCTACAAAACAGACTCTTAAAGGATAAATATTTCTTAGTGTCCATTATTTATGCGGATATCATACACATCTTTAGGAATTTTGCTAACAAGTGTCTTACTTTTTATTTGGATTTGAAGATGTTGAATTTTTTTTATGTGACAAAGAGATAGTACTTCAGTCCAGATGCTATATCTGTTCAGATCTGATACTTTTATACGCCCCAACGAGCCATATTTGCATATTCTGACATGAAGATCAGTGGTACATTACATGTATGTAGAATGACTGAGAATTTACTGTCTCGTTAATTTATAAATCTCGAGGAGCGTAATTGTTCACATATATCATTTTCTGATGCCATTTATTTACCTATTCCCAAATATGCCATTATACTCAGGTGGAGCAGAGAGGCTAATTGTTGATGCTGCCGTAGAACTTGCATCACATGGGCATAACGTTCATGTCTTCACATCGCACCATGACGAAACACGCTGTTTTGAGGAGACCATTTCTGGTATCTGGTTCTCTTTACTTTTTAGTTTCTTGTCTTTTTTAGATCCTTCTAATAAGCATTCTGAAAACTGTGCAGGTATCTTTCCAGTTACAGTCTATGGTGCCTTCCTACCGCGGCATTTTTTTTATCGTCTTCATGCAGTGTGTGCATATCTTCGGTGTATGTTTGTTGCACTTTGTGTATTGTTTATGCATCCAACATTTGATATAATACTCGCAGATCAGGTCTCTGTTGTTGTTCCACTCATGAAGTTTAAAAAGTCATCAAAGGTTCGGAATATTTCAAACATTTTGGGTTAATGTTATTTAATAGTGCTATAATTTGTGTCTACTTTTTTTTTTTTTTTAGGTGGTATTTTATTGCCATTTTCCAGATCTGTTGCTTGCTCAACACACAACCATTCTTAGGAAAATTTATCGAAAGCCTATAGACTATGTAGAAGAAATAACGACAGGTCTCCCCTAACTTCACATTTATTCGTGGCAATTGTTTTACTACGTATTTACTGTTCACATTTATTTCCTTCTTTTTGCTCGTCAATTCTGATTTCTTCATGAACATTCTGGAAAATTTTAGGTATGGCGGATTTAACTCTTGTTAACAGCAAATTCACCGCATCTACTTTTGGAAAGACTTTCAAGCATCTACATGCACGAGGAATTAGGCCTGCTGTGCTTTACCCTGCAGTCAATGTGGATCAGTTCGAGAAACCTACTGCTACCAAGTAAAAGAGACACGTTTAATTTCTTGGTATCTTTTAGTTCTAGGGTTGATTAAAATCCAATTTGTCCTCATGCATTAAACCTCCGAACAAGCTAAAAGACAAAGAAACAAGCAGACAAATAATGAATAAAAGGCTCTCTAATTCTAGCAGTTTAAGTTCTTGTGCTCTTTGTTTTAGGTTGAATTTTCTCTCCATCAATCGATTTGAAAGGAAAAAGAACATAGAGTTAGCTATATCTGCCTTCGCTATGCTGTATACCGATCGACGGAATAACATTCAAGGTGAAAATGAAAATGGAGTTTCCTTGGTTATTGCAGGTGAGCTCTCTCTTACGTATGTACACTACATCTATTTCTTCCAGACTTCAGGCCCATTTGGCATGATTTTTGAAAAGATAAAGGGAGTTTCGGAGACCCTCAAGTTGCTTTTGGACCCATTTGACTAATTTTATGAAAGTACTTTTGGTAGTTAGAAGAGATCTTAGAGGAAGCTAGTCTGATGTGACTTTTTCTAAAAGCACTTCCGGAATAAGTTCTTTTAAATTAGTTTTCAAACAAAAATTAAGGTAATTTTCTCTAAAAACTCTTCTATAGAAGGCAAAAGGAAAAACAAAAATCATGTCAAACGGGCCCGGTATCTTCTATTCTAAAAATGTCTCTTGCTATAAGATTTGATTTTCCTGCAGTAATACGGATGTACCACAAGAATTACTATGTCGCAATCATATTATATAACATGCAACTATGCAAGTGCAATCCTTTTTTTTTTTTGAACTTGTAATAGAGACGACCAAATATTGTCATACGAACATGAATTGTTCCTATCAGAAAATAGAAAAATAAAACATGATAAAAAAAAAAGGATAGATTTATTCAAGGAAATCTAGACCTCCTAAGATATTAGTAATTTGATGAACCAATAAACCTCCCGAATACAGCCAATAAGTCTGTAGAAAATATTTCATTCATCGACCTTTTATTCATCTGTTACCTGGGAATAATACAAGACGATCTAACATGTTTTCCTAAGATGAAGGAGCACTAAATGACTCCATATCCCAGTAATAACAAAACAATCTATAATTAGTCAAATTTAAATAAAGCATAAATTAAAATACAACTAATGTTTAGGCACGTAACATTCCATCACCCTTAAAGATACCCTTGTCTTCGATGAAGTTTGAAAACGATATATTTTTTTCCCTTCACTTTCAATTTATCGTCAAATGTGAATGGGACTGTTGTAGATATTCCATTGACTTGATGGCTCGCATAGCAATCTGGTTGCATCCAATCTTGATACAAGCTACTATAAGAAACCGTAGAAACATTGTCCACGATCCTCCATTGCGGTAACTCCGACTAGTATTTTTCAGATCACGTCCTATTGTAATTCGCCATTCATGATTCTCTATACTTAACTTGAACATCAAACTTTCAAGGCATATCTCGAACCAACTACTGCCAACGTGATGCAGTATCTTCCAGTGATTAATTGGTTGTTCTGATGTTGCCAGAAGTGAAAGTCTGACGCAATTGCCCAAGTAAAACCAACACAAATTCATTTAAGGGCAAACACATCCAGTGAAGTAGCCTCCATGAATAGCCAGACAATCAAATGACCATGCTGACGTACAATTAGGCAGGATATTCAGCTTAGTGGCTGCCATGTGAAAGTTGGACGGTTACCTTGGTTGTGCTTGAAGCCAATATTGTGTTATTTTGTTTGGTATTTGTCAAGGCTATCGAAATTTCAACACTTAAGAGGAAGATTGTAAGTCTTGCATTTATCATTGGAAAAAACTCATTCATCTTGTACCGAAGCTCCCTTTTGACAATTAGATATAACCTCCTCCTCCACTCATTGCTCAAGAACTCTGATACCAAATGATATGAACATGAATTGTTTGTATCGCAAAATAGGAAAATAAAAGATGAGAAAATAGAAGGGTAGCTTTATTTGAAGAAATCTAAACCTCCTAAGATATTGGTAATTCAAGGAACCCACATACCTCCCAAATACAAAATATAAGTTTGTAGAAAACATCGACATTTTATTCATTTGTTGCTTAGGAATATATACAAGACAATCTAACAAGATTTCTGAAGATTAAGGAGCAATAATTAGAATTAGGAAGGCAGATATTAATGAACCCAAAATCGTTGATTATGTTATTACCTTTGAATCTCGGACTCTTCGAAATGGTCGAAGTACCCGTGTCACAACCGGACACTTCACTGTTTTTACTTCTTCTTTCTTTTTTCTTTTTTTATCTTTTTTTCCCTCTTTGCATATTGGTGGTTTAGGATTTTGTTCGTATAAAATGAAAATAGATTCCATATAGTGTTACTTAGTGCTCCACTAAGTTTAAATTGTAATCAAATGTCACATTTTCTATTTTATATAACATTTAGTAATTAACTTTCCATAATTGAAAACTAAACCCCAAAATTCTAATTTATTCGTCTTAATTTCTTATTCAATATTCATTTACTTCTTTGTGAACAATTGATTTTAGTCTATTCAAAAATGACATTTTGGGTTAGTAAAATAATTGAAGCTCGAAAGACGCATCCACGATTCCACGTACCTGTGTCCGAAATTTGGACTCTTTTTAACTATGTCCCCGAATCCTATATTTTAGAAAATAAAAAATCCGACACTTAAATACGTACCCGTATCCGATACCTGTATCCGAGTGCGAGCATCATAGGTTATTACCATACTGGTTGCTCTTTACACTGGGCATTTTACTGGGAACCATCCAACAGATATTCTCATTTCTAGGAAATTGAGACTGTTTTTGCCCATACCATTCACATAAGCTATGAAATTCTTGGTTGTAATTCCCACTTTGAGCCCTTTGCAAGTAAATAATAATATAATTCTATTCTCTTCAGTGCAAGACGATATTTGTGGACAACATATGATTGATGTTGGACATATTCCAAAAGAAATTTGGACAAGGTACAGTCAAATTTAGTGTGTCATATTATGTTCTTTACCGTATGAATGGACTTTGGCTAATGTAGCCTGCCTAAGTTCAATGACCTTGTCTAAAATATACTCCTGACAAGTTAATATCTATGTTGTGCATGCGGGCTCTTTTGCCTTTATTTTACTCTTCGTGTTTGAACAATTATGGTATGTTGTCTGTTTAAGAAATTTAATAATATATCTAGATGATAATTGTTTAGGTTATGCACATTGCAGGCGGTTCATGTACTTTTTCTTTTCTCTTTCAATGTCAGGTGGTTTTGATAGACGCCTCAGAGAGAATGTTGAATATCTGGATGAACTGAAAAACTTGGCAGATAGAGAAGGTGTGTCTCACAGGGTCAGGTTCATCACTTCTTGTACAACTTCTGAAAGAAATAATCTTCTTTCTGAATGCCTATGTGTTCTTTATACACCTCAGGTGCGGCATTATCTGATAGTCTCTACAATTTGATTAGTTTTTATTTATATAAAAATTTCCCTTAAATATGATGGATGTAGGATGAACATTTCGGCATTGTTCCTTTGGAAGCAATGGCAGCCCATAAACCTGTTATTGCATGCAACAGTGGGGGCCCAGTCGAGACAGTAAAGAATGGAGTGACAGGCTTTCTATGTGATCCTAGCCCACAAGAATTCTCTACGGCTATGGCTAATTTTATTCGTGATCCTCAAATGTCAGAGACAATGGGCCGAGAAGCTCGAAAGCATGTAACTGAGTCGTTCTCTACCAAGATATTTGGCCAGCGTCTGAATGGATATCTAATCGATACAGCTCGAGGAAAGAGAGAATGAGAGAGGCAGTTGACTATGAGACCTGTTTTAATGTTATTTGACGGGGTTTTGGTGCCTTGTAACAAGCTCAAGTCAGCTTGGAAAAACAACCATTAGCTTTATAGTTTACTGTAGGCAAACAGCAAACTCCAGATTAGTTGAAACTTCTTTAGCCTGATTATTTGTGGAAAATTTTCTCATCAAGTTACAGTTCTGTGCATTCAGTTAATCTACATCATCTTAGTGCTGTACCTGGGATTTTTGTGTAAAATTTTAATATCAAGTTACGGTTCTTTGCATTCAATTATTCTACATGATCCTGGTGCTGTAGCTGGGATTTTTGTTATTCTTTATGTTTGCTTCAATTTTCACATGACTTGAAGCTAGAGGGTAAAATTCAACTAGCATGCTGTTCCGTTTAATTTTACATTTGTAGCACTACATTTTAAATTTAATGAAGGGCCTTAACATTTTTCATCATCGCACTTATATTCCCAACTTTTCTTGCCGTATTCATATCTTTAACCTTCAATTAATTAGCACGCTTTCTGTGCTGACGGTCTCTGTCCAAATATTTTGTTAATACGCTTCAAAATGAGGAGCAAATATGAAGTGTAAAATTAGTCTTTTTATACCCTTCTATCTATTTTTGGACAAAAATTGTCATCAATAATAATATGAGTTAATTGAAGGTTGAAGATAAAAATACGAAGAAAAAAGTTGATGACATAAGTTCGACAATAAACAAAGATTGAAGTTTTTCATTTTAATTAAAATGTGCAGCAACAAACAAAATTTTTCGTGCGAATATAATTTCCCTTCAACTAAAAGTAACTTGCAGTATCATCGTTCAAATTCACAGAAAAAGTGGTGGATTCTATAGATTGAGGTCAACAGTGAATACTTTGTTGCTGTAGTTTTTACACTGTAAAATAAATAGGAGTGTGCTACATGTACACAATAGTGTACATAACACTCTACACCCCCCTCACATGGAGGGGCCAACAAATAAAATATTTGTGGGCCCCTTCATGTGAGAGGGGTGTAGAGTGTTATGTACACTATTGTATGTACAAATAGATTTATTCAAATAAATTAAACAAACTAAAAGAAAGAAGTGGACACGTGTTCAATTCTTATTCATTCCCAGCTGTGTATTTATTCAAGTGAACAACTGAGACTAAACTTCATATTGATTAAATTCTAATAGTAACTATATGATTTTGTCCTTGATTTTATACCCAAAAAAAAAAAAAAAAATCCCTATTATATCCTTTTTTAATCCTTTTACTTACTGATATGTTAATTTCATTACCACCTTCAGCTCCATCAATCCACGTCCATCCCAGTAATTAACAGGCCGTGCCCTTGGTTGATATATAATATGTTAGCAAGTGATCAGAAATAGTGATGATGGAAGTAATAGTCTTATATTTGATTTGGTTCGGTTTGATTTATTTATTTTCTGCTTAGCAGATTAATATAAATATAAATTGTTATATAGTTTTTTTTTTTTTTTTTTTTTTAAAATTTCATTTTCAACGTTTATATTTTCATTGACAAAACTTTTGGTCATGTAGTCAATGTAAAACCATAAATTGAGACTGTAAAAAATAATTTTCCGCTTGTTTGTCAAATCTTATAATTATTACAAGTTGGTAGAATTCTATTTTTATCTACACATTCTGTTCCGTATAACTCAAAAATTTTATATATTTCTTAACCACACGTTCTTTGAAACCTACTACTTATAAATAATTATAAGCTTTGACTATTTAACCATCATATTATCAAATTGATATATAAAATATGTGTGCAAGAACACGGCATTCGCATATCTTAAGGTCAGCAAATCCACTATATGATTACGATCATTTTGGTCAATTAACTAAGTGCCAATTTGCAATAAATTTTACATAATTTGGGAACTAACCTTTCAAATCATGAATTGGATTTCGTCATTCAATAATAGAGTACCCAAGAAAAATTCAACGAAAATACAATTTAGACACTTCGAGGGCATTCTTTTTGCTGTTTTGAGACCGTTTTCTGTTTTCGATTTTTCAAAATATTGAAAACGAGTTCTCTTTCCCTTTTCGAAAACGAGTTTTTGAAAACGGCTGAAAATTTTGTGAAAAAAAAAACAGAAAACAACTTTTTAATGTTTTGACTATTTTCTTCACAAATCTGCCAAAACTCAAAAAACACGGCTTGAGAAATATTTTTTCAAAACGACAAAAAGAACGAGTTTTCAACAATCTCAAAATAGACACTCAAAACTCAAAACACAAAACGAATTCAAAACTCAAAACACAAAACTGAAACACGAAGAGAACACCCTCTTCATTTCTAATAAAGTTTCATCAGATATTTATGAGAATTGTCATATAAACGTCATGCAGATGTAATTATAGGACAAGTCAATGAGAATAAATTAATTATTATACTAAAAGAATTTGAGGTGGGTTATATATATTATTCTCAATTAAATTTTTTTAGGGGAGAGATTATTTAAACAAATAATAAAAATTTTGAAACAAGGTAATAAAATAAGCATATTAATTTTGAAACCCACATTCTTGAGAACTTTTTCAGTGATAACAAAGCATCTTAAACCATTGGGACAAGACGACTTTGAGATTATATTTGGCTACGTTGACTTCCTACCTCTTTAGAAATTGCAAAGCCTTGATCACAATCTCTTTTCGACATCAAACTTTAGTATCTTATGGAACATCTTAACCTCTTTTATCTTAATTTTTTTTCCATTCTTTTTAAAAGTGTCGAGCATTGGCACGTTCATCTATGTCCAGTTCCTCTTGAGAATCTCCAATGCGATGAATTCTCCAATATTCTCGTCAAAATACTGTCGTACTAACAGATGCATTGTCTCTATATCCCCTTCGAGTTGAGTAATTACTTTTAGTTTTTTTTTTTTCCCGTTTTCCAAATTTCTAACTGCTCGTTTCAAAGAGCTTCTTATAAAAACAATAATTTCCTTAAAGTTTCCTCGAAAGCTCGAAAATAGTAGCAGTGTGGATGATAGTGAGTTTAGGGGAGTCCCTTTCTACTTGTCCCTACATGAACCTTCACTATCGGATTACAATGATTTTGGTGTAATAGTTAATTGCCAACGCAATAAAATTCACATAATTTTGGAACTGACCTTTCAAATATTGAATCACCCAAGAAAAATTCAACCAAAATATAGTTTAGACACTTCATTTCTAATGAAATATCATCATACTGAATAAGATAATTATGAAAATCGTCACATAAACGTCACGCAGATATAATTATATATTAGGTTCACAATAAATCAACAACAATAAATTAATTATTATATATAAATATACTCTATGGCTACATATTTTGAAATGGAAATTAATATTACGATAAGAAAAAATAACCAACAATACTATTTCTTGTGCATGTGAACAAAATATTCAATGTAATATTTAATTTACATGGTTCACACTTCAAACTTAACACGTCTCAATAATAAATGAATTAAATATTCAGTTTGGACCAAAAACTAATAATAATAAAAATTGTTTTTATACTTAATCCAGATTAGGACGTGGGAACAAATCCATACAACCTTGATACGCATACAATGCACCATTGGCAGAACTCGATGTCCAAAATTTCATGTGATGTAATACACACTTGTCCCAATTTTTTTGTAAACACGTAGGAATTTAAGATCTACCTAGAGACATGACGGGTTTAGGTTTCATTAGTCGAAGAAGATCCTGGCCGATCCTCGTCCTCTCATCGATGTCGTAAATTGATCCTGAGCATTGTGATAAAAGTTACGTACAACAAAAAATGTTGGGTAATATTACGTGTACATAATGATATACATAAGAGTTTACACTCCCTCAAATAGAGGGGACCCACATATAATAAAATATTCGTGACTCTCTCCATATGAATGGAGTTTAATCTCGTGTGTACATTTTGAGGTGTACGCGTAACATTATTCAAAAATATTTTAAAGTTTTATACAAACTTTATTTTTTGTCCTTTTTAGTTAAGACTTATTTGTCACAGTTTATTTTTCATATAGCCCCTATTTGGGTTCCATTTTTTCAAAATTCATTTTCAATTACACATTCATACATAAAATAATTTTACAAGTAAATCTAAAAAAAAAATTATTATTTTTTAACCACATATTTTCCAAAATCACTATTTCAAAATAAATTTTCTACAAAAAACAAGGCTCAAATAGGGACTAAAATTACAATCATGCTACATGATCAGACTTAGTGACAAATTTTTTTTTTCAGACTATACTTGACAGATTTTTATTGAAAGTTGAAAAAACAAAATACAAAAACTCTCAATCATAAGCTGCCACATCACCATATTTTTTTTTTCCCTATTTGAGTAGCATTTTTCCTAAAATTAATGGTTCAAACTTAAGACACGTTATGATTGTCAAGATTTGGATTATTACAAAGGAGTAGCGTCTTTTTCAGAAACAATGTCTAGCGGTTGGAGTATTGGGAGAATGAATTAGCTTTAAAAATTGCAATATGCAGATAATTAGGACTTCATTTTATTTTGAGACAAATTCCTTGAAACATATTTGTACACTTATAAGTTTATAATTAATTTATTTTTATTATACATTCCAATAAATCCGTAAGTACTATCTATTTATCCATACTCATTTTATCTCTTTAAAAAAAAATCTCAAAAAAATGTACTGGAAGTTTATAATAGTAAGGGACATCAGATCCACTGAGACCATCGTTTTTCATAAATCTCTATAGGCATAAGACGATGCACTTAGTACACAGTCTAGAAATTTAAACTAGACCTTGATCTTTTATAGCGTTTACTTTAGTGTTTTTCAATTTCTTTTTGTACCAATCATGTCATTAAGAACATGTTTGGTTCGAATTAAAATCTGATTTTAATCTAAATCAAAGTCAAACAATCAATCAATATTAACCACATCGATCATGGATCTCATAACTTTTCAACCACACATTTCAAAAACTTATATCACAATCTATTAAAAAATCTAATTATAATCTCCACTAAACGCCCTCGAAGTGTCTGACTCAAAAGCAATTTAGTTAATAACAAGCAAGGTCCACAAAGAAACCTATTTTCTTTGCTTATATAAATGTAACAGGCCTTGGCTTTCACTTGAAGCCTCAATTCCCAGTCAAAAGTCTTGAAGAAAAGCTATTAACATGGCAACTGAAAATCAAGATCCTATTCAAATTGCAGCAGATAAGTATAGGTCTTTCTTGCATGAAGAAGCACAAAATACAGAGTGGAGACATGGTGGCCCTCCTATATATGATGATGTTAATAAATTGTTCGAAGAAGGCCGAACCAAGGTATTATATATATCTCTCTGACTCTCTCTGTATATATATCAATCTCTCTACGAGTAAACACATGTACACTGCGTGTGTCTTGCTTTGTTTATTATGTGGACTGTGGAGTATGGATGGAGTCCATATTTGCTGTATCGAACTTGTCGTCCTCTTGACTGTCCGTCAATACAATTTTGGCATTTCGGGACGTGGCAGAAATGTATTGAGAAGACAGTAAGCTTGGAACTATAGATCTACAACTCATATAAACGATATTTATTTTTTTTTATTTTTTTTTGTTAAATGGGGTATTTAGGAATGGCCTAAAGGATCACTTGAAGAGGTAGTTCAAAATGCTTTGAAGTCATGGGAAATGGAGTTGTCACACAAGACTCGAATTCAAGATTTCAGGACTATAAATCCTGAAAAATTCAAGCTCATCGTTAATGGTAAGAGAAATAAGTAGAAACCCTACTCCTTTTCTTTTCCTAGTTATTTTAATTAATTCAATCTTAATTTTGTCAAAATTATGGTACATAATCACGAGATGGATATATGACAACTATAAGAATATATGTATTATATTATTTTATTGAACAATTTCAGAAATATTTTTCGAATTACGAATTAGAACGTAGCCACTCTTCTCTTTTTAAAAATTACAGAAACTTCGTGTGAAGTTTGTTTTTCGCAATAGATTCGATAGAGGATGTTTCTACAATGGGCAAAACAAGAGTGACAACCCCCTGGATAACCACAACTCTTCTACAATAGTTTATTACTACTATAAGAGTATATCTGTAATTTTCTCTACATTAATAATTGGACATGTTTGAAAGTTGACTCAACTTCTCAAATTTCAATTAATGATAGTTTGACTTTGATTAATTGCATTTAAAGACTTCCACTGAATTATTGCTGGATCTATAACACCAACATATGTTCAATGATAAGTTAAATATTGCCGCACTATATGTGAATGTAAGTTTGCATATTAGAATTATGGGTTGTTGATAGGGATGGCAAAATGATATGGTCTAGTTTTGTTTCGCTTCGAGTTGTCCCGTTCTGTTGAGGAATCGGGACAAAGATGGGACGAAAACATGGTTCCAACCCCTAACTCCATCTGTCTAGTAATTTTTTGTTTAATTTGCATTAATTTTCGATTTTATAATTTTTTTATTTTTTTATTTGGGTGAAGAAATTGTGATCTAATCATATCTTACAATATCATGTGTATGTAAACCATTATGTAAATCTATATGTACATCTAATACAATAGATATTTTTATCTTCATACCCCTGTCCCCAGCCACACTCACCCTTTCCTTGCCTTGCCTAGTTGATTGTACGACATGTTATCCCAAGAAAGTCACACTTTGTTACCTAATAATTAAACAAAATATTTAATGTCATCAAAGCGATTCAACTTTGAATTTTAATCTTCATACCCCAAAGAATTATGGGTTGTTGGTAGGGATGGCAAAATGATATGGTCTCGTTCTGTCTTACTTCGAGTTGTCCCGCTCCGTTGAAGAATCGGGACAAGGATGGGATGAAAACATGGTTCCAGCCCCTAACTCAATCTGTCTAGTAATTTTTTGTTTAATTTGCATTTATTTTAGGTTTTATATATATTTTTTATTTGGGTGAAGAAATTCTGACATAATCATATCTCACCACATCATCTGTATGTAAATCATTATATAAATCTATATGTACATATAACACAACCGATATTTTAATCTTCATACCCCCGTCCCCAGCCAGCCTCACCCTATCCTTGCCTTGCCTTGCCTTGCCTTGCCTAGTTGATTCTTCAACATGTTATCCCAAGAAAGTCACACTTTGTTACCTAACAATTAAACAAAATATTTATTGTCATCAAAGAGATTCAACTTTGAATTTTAAGATAACACCTTAGATTATAAAAATTTGACAACACAATATTAAAATACAGGAAGAGAGGGCCTATCAGCAGAAGAGACACTGAAAATGGGGAGTTACAATGCATTGTTAAAGAGTTCAATGCCAGAAGAATTCAAATATTACAAAGCAGAAGAAGAGAGCTTCGAGTCATCCCACGATGCTTTTCGAGTGGCACTTCCCCGTGGCTTTGCATGGGAAGTTATAAGTGTTTATTCAGGTCCACCTGTGATTGCTATTAAGTTTAGGCACTGGGGTTACTTTGAAGGTCCTTTTAAAGGACATGCTCCTACAGGAGAATTGGTACAGTTTTATGGGATTGGAATTCTCAATGTTGATGAATCACTGAGAGCAGAAGATGTGGAGGTTTATTATGATCCAACTGAGCTTTTTGCAGGACTGCTTAAAGGCCCTTTACTTTCTGGCTCAGAGAGCACAGATTCTGCATCTACTCATAAATGTCCATTTAATAAGTAGAAATTATCATCCTACCATTGTACCAAGACGAAAATCTATCCTTAATTCAATGGACATCGATCTTATCAAATTTGTGGAAATGTGTTCTTGTAGAAATGCATGAATGCGTAAAGTGTTTGATTAAGCTTACTCAAATTTAATTTTAAATAATATTACTTATTATTAAAGTTACATGGACAAGCTACGTTTTCTTTTTTACTTATAAATTAAATAAGCTATATATATACATGAATGATCTACTGAGCAGTGTACTGAGCAGTGAGCACTGATGCTCATATTATGTTAAACATCAATGATGTGTCATATAAATTCATTGATGGATAAACCTTTATATATATATATATATATATATATATATATATATATATAATAAATTCATTGGTAAGCACCGGTAACGTATCATATAAATTCGTTGGTGATTAAACTTGTGGTCCTCCACACACACACACATAGAGGAATGATCTAATGAGCACCGATGGTCATTTTATGTTAAGCACTGATAACGGAATATTAACATGGATTCAATTGTTTTTAAAGTTACCCTGCAATTTTATGTGCATAATTTGTTGACATTATAATGAAAAGAATTGTGCATGCTTCATTGTTTTCTTAAAAATAATAATTAGATGGATGCACCAATTTGCCATCCTATAATCTTTGTGGGGTCAAGAGTCATTGCTATGCAGCTACCATGCCCTACTTTGTTCTCCAGGCATGATTAATATGGTATAGGTGATGAGCATATTTTATTGTATATTTTGTATTGCTTACAAAAAATTGAATTCAATCACTAGAAAATGTCACATTCTTTTCCCATTTATTGATTAAATGCTTGATAGACTATATATCATGTCATGAATAATCATTGATATTACAATCAATTTCTTACAATTCTTCAGAGATGCATGTTTAGTATTTTTGACATGGTTGAGAGGTTTCTTCAAGTGTTTATCGATGATTTTTTATTTTATTTATGGAGATTCTTTTGATGAATGTCTATGCCATCTAACTTTAGTTTTGCAGAGATGCAAGGAAAATAACTTAGTTTCAGCTCCTGTTTGGTAGTCATTTTGGAGAGAAAATGCATTTTTGAATAGTTGATTGATGGAGAATGTATGGTTAAAAATTTGAAAAAAAATAAAAATTCGATTTACGTGTAATATTATTTTATTGAAGAATGTGTGGTTGAAAAGAAGATAAAAAATGTATTTTGAGAAAAATGACTACCAAACAGGGGCTTAATTTGTGAAATGTCACTTCACCGTAAAACAAACTATCGTTCTTGGTCACATAAATTCCAGTAGAGGTATTGAAGTTGGTAAGGGCAAGGTTGATCTTATTTCCAATCTTCTCCGTCCAAAATCAGTAGAAGTAAGATCCTTCCTTGGACGTGCTAGTTTTTAAAGAAGATTTATTAAAAACTTGAGTAAAATCTCTAAATCCTTGTGCAATTTACTTGTTAAAGGGGTACCTTTTGACATTAGTAAAAAATTGCTTGACTTATACCGGGCATTATTCTTCGATCTTGACATATTGGGGTGAGTGAGGTACCATTTTTAACTAGCGTCGCTCACTTTATAATAATTATTATGAGCCACGACACAAATTTAGAATTTATTTATTTATTTAGAGAGAGCACTATACCTACGTATATATATTATGAAATTTGGGGATCGACATGGGAATCCCGAAAATGGTTTGGTTGGTGTAGCTATGACTACTCATCTATTTACATGAGTTTATTAATTGATATGTATGAATTCGTCAATGTGGTTGGTGATATTTTTATAGGCTATTGAGAGTGCTTGTACTATTATTTGTAGTCATTACTGATGAGTCATTTTCTTCAACTTGATGATTTTGAGACAGACTTAGAATTATTTCTTATAATAAAATATTTTATTTTACTCTGTAACATTGTTTAATACACTATTAATGTTGTGGGTATAGAATTAATTGCACAAAATTCTTACACACATCTCACATGGGGGTGAACCCATGTGAATATTTTATTACCAAAAAATCACCCCTGCTCTGTGTGTACAAATTCTGTACTTATAGTCTCTCTCTTAATACACGGTCTATATTATAAAATAAAACATTAATCTATAATCTTTATCCAATCGAACATGTTTATCTATAGGCATACAAATTACTTTCGGAAATTAACAACTATGAGACTTAAACTTGATACACATATTTAGGGATACATTTAGACAACACAACTAACAAAGTTTCAAATTAATATTATTCACTACTGTCTAATAGAAGCTAGGATAGCACAGGAGTGGGCAAAACCCAACCCAATGAAATCACCCGGCCCAAACCGACGAGTATGGGTCGATTTTTTGCTATTTTCGATTTTTGGATTAAGTAGTCGGGTCGGGTGGGCCAAGTTATGGGTTAACAAGGAAAATGCGACCCAACAACGAAATGAGCCCTAATCTGTCTCACGCTCTCACTTCTTCACTCTCGCCCAAAACAAAAAGAAAAACAACATTAAAATGAAAAACGAAACGGGCCCTAAACCTAATGTGTCTCACACTCTCACTTCTTCACTCTCGCCCAAAACAAGCCCTAATCTGTCTCCAACTCTCCTGTCAATTTCTCTCAAATCGCCGACGACGATCTTCATTTTCCAGTTGTCGACCATTGGACGTCCACACTCCAGTGCTAGGGTAAGTATATTTTCTTATTTTCGATACCTATTTCTCCCTGTTTGTCTCAAAATGAGCTTGAGCTTTTATCCAACCCTTTTTTATTCCCTCTCTTTGAAAGCCCTGAAGCTCGACTTGCTGGCATATTGCTCTATTCTCAGTAACTCTGGAGATGCAAATGTTGTAAAGGGTGTGGAAAGAGGAATGGAGGTGTTTAAGGTGAAGCTATTTGAAGACGATCTTGTTTCTATGTCGGCTTTCAAATGGTTGCCTCCGTGGAGCATTGAAACTGCAGTGGTATTTAGGACCTTCCATAAGTTTCTGATTGGTGCATCACCACATTCTGATACTGGTTCTTCTTTCAATCGTTCTGTCATGGAGTCCAACATCTTTCATACCTCACAGATATATCTCTGCATATCGCTAAAAATGTGTTTTATGTAATTTTCATTTCTTAAGCCCATGGATCTAGTTTAAGTAAAATGTGTTGTTGTTTGTTACTTGTTCACATTTTTTAGTTGGGAGAGGGGCACAATGACAATACTAAAGTGTGGCTCTAAACGTAGGAAGTAACTGATGCAAGAATGTAAGAACATTTGAAAAAGGAACAAGAAAAGAAAGAGAATCAAATAGAAGGAATTAGGCAATAGAAAATAAGTTTTTACTTTCTGCTGTTTGTGTTACCACAATTTTGACGGAAGGCAAAATCAAAACTTATTGGCCTTCTCTTGATCCTACTTAGCACAGTCTTTGGCAAATCGACCAATCCAACCCAACCCAACCCAACCCAACCCGAACAACACTTGATTGGGTTGGGTTGAGTTGAGTTTCAACATTTACACTGATTGAGTTGGTTTGATTTTAGATTAAATCGATCATGTTGGGTTGAGTTTGGGTTGAGGCAAAAACCAAACCAACCCAACTCACACCCACCTTTTTAGCATATGGTCAAAATCTTAACCCCATTGACAAAAGATTTTGAAGCTTAGCTCTATCCCAAGAGACACTTTACCAATTTCCTATACAAAAAAATGGAAAAAGACAATCTTGTATTATTTTGCTAAAAATTTCAATGAAAAGAAGGCATCTTGGCCAAATGTAAACTCCAATTAAATTGGATACCGAGTTCCAATTTTGACACCTACTTACAATTTCAACATGTCAAAATTTAAGTACACAAATTAAAAAATGAAAAAACATTTTAGTTAGACCTTTTCCACTTTCACGTGTTTATAAAAATAAAAATAAAATTATATTGACCAGCAATACTGATAAATACTATCAAACGTGACAATGGAGGCTTCAGTCACATTATCTATTTTTATTATTAGGACAATATGACATTAACCATACTGCTAACCTACCACATTAAATGATGATCATCAATAGTGCTCGTTTATAAAACCCACAGTTCCATTGCAAAAACATCGATCAACAAATTGATGGAATTGAGTTAAAGAGATTAAAATTTTGGTTAAATATGAAAACCAAGAAATGTGAAAATAATTTTCGTGTCAAATTCAGCCAAATATTCGGACTTGATCCGATAGTTAAATTATGAAAATAAATAGATTAACTTGTTCTACTCGTCGAGTAGATCGTTGTGGTATATTTGAAATTTCAAAACAAATTACGGATGAATGAGAAATTGCGGTCCAAAATTGGAAAGAAATAAGGAAAACTGGCCTGAAATTCACCTAACTTCGTTGCTCGCCTATCGCTCGAGCGTCGGGCGAGCAACGAGCTCACTATTTTTGACTCTCGAGCGAGGCTTAGGCAACAAGCGAGCGACATGAAGTGCTGCGATCCTTGATAAATGTTGCTGAGTTTTGGACCGTGTATCTTCACTCACAACATTTTCCTCTTTATAAATAGGACCCTTGGGACGTCCATTTATTCATCTCAATGAGATGCTATCATAGCATAACATTATTCTCTTCTTTCTCAACCAAGATTCTGCATATACGTGCATAAAATTCTGGTTTTCTTTCATTCATTCATTCAAGGAGTACCAAATCCGATTTTGGATCGTTGATCTTGTGTTTTGAAGTGCTACTAAACAAGAGGATAGTTGTTGTATCTTGAGAGTTGATTGAGATCATCTTTAGGTACCGTTAAGGGGCAAAATCGATTTAAGAACAAAGTGTTCAACACTTGCCTCGACTTTTGCATTCATCTATTTGGCGCCATCTCTATGATAAATTTTTTCGTTAATTTTATGATATATATTTTCCTTATTTCCCTGTCATTACTCTGTCCAAATTACGGTGAGTTGGTAAGTTGTATTTGGTTTATAAAGTCATCACTCTACTATTATTTTTCCAACAATCTTAAGTCGAATGTTGGAGTGATAACTTTATCCTACTCGGTTAAACTGATTACATATCGGTTTATCATCTTCTACTCATTCTCGAATTTGATTTGTGGTTTATCTACTATTTTGTGTAAAAAGAAATGAATACGGTTTACAATACAGACTCCACTTCGAATGATACTTCGAATATGGGAACTTCTGAAGAAATTGTTCCTACCGGTGCTATCCCTCCGGTTGCGGTTGCCCCTCCTACCATTCATACGAAGTCCATTCCATATGGAGAGAAATCGGAGAAATTTATTGGGGTTGACTTTAAGATATGACAACAGAAAATATTGTTCTATCTCACGATCCTAAATCTAACGAAGTTATTAAATGAAGATGCCCTCGTGTTGAAAGAAGGGAAAAATAACCAAGCAACACTAATAGTATTGGATGCCTGGAAACATTCAGATTTCTTGTGTAAGAACTACATATTGAATGGATTGGATAATCCGTTGTATAACGTACACAATTCAAAGAAATCTGAAAAAGAATTATGGGAGTCTTTGGAAAAGAAATACAAGATTGAAGATGCTGGAACGAAAAAATTCATTGTAGAGAAATTCTTGGACTATAAGATGGTAGATTCAAAGACGGTCATCAATCAAGTACAAGAATTGCAGGTAATACTTCATGAAATTCATACGAAGAACATATCTCTAAGTGAATCATTTCAAGTAGCTACAATTATCGAGAAACTTCTACCCTATGTGGAAAGACTTCAAGAATTATTCCAAACACAAGCAAAAATAGAAGAATATTGAAGAACTTGTCGTTCGATTGAGAATTGAAGAAGATAACAGAAGTTCGGACAAACGTCTTGGGAGCTACATGCCATAAGCTAAGGCCAATGTGGTGGAATCAAATAACAAAAGTAAGAAAATAAAACATTATGTTGAACCTTCTAAGAAGAATGCAAACAAATTTAAGAGCAATTGCTACAATTGTGGAAAAGTCGGTCATCGCTCTATCAATTGTCGCAAACTTAATAAGCAAGCCGAAATAAATATCACTGAATTTGATGTCATATCTGATTATATATCAGATATAAAATTTTCGACCGTTATTTCATAATGCAACAATGTTGGAAATCCCTAGGTGTGGTGGGTAGATACGGGGTGACTATCCGACACATATGTGCCGACTAAGGAATGTTCTCTTTCTACACTCCTACTGAGGATGAGAAGTTGTTCATGAGAAATTCCTCAAATTCAAAAGTGGAAGGACATGGTAAAATAATATTGAAGATGACATCGGGCAAGGAACTTACCCTCAATAATGTTCTTCATGTGCCGGATATTCGTAAGAACCTAATGTCGGATTCTCTATTAAGCAAGAATGACTTCAAACTAGTTTTTGTGTCGGATAAATTTGTACTTACAATGAATAATATGTATGTAGGCAAATGAAATGTAAAAGATGGACTATTCAAGATGAATGTCCTTACTATTGTACTGAATAACTCAAGAAATGAAATATCTTCTTCTACTTATATTCTTGAGTCGTCTAATTTATGATACCATAGATTAGGACATGCAAACTTTAATTCTATACGCAAGTTAATGAATATAAGTTTGATACCCGGTATGCATTTTAATAATGAAAAATGCGAAATTTGTGTAGAGGATAAGTTAGCCAAAACTCCATTTCACTCAGTTAAACGAAGCACATTGCCTTTGGAACTTATTCACACGAATATATGTGATTTAAAGTTCGTACAAACAAGAGGTGATAAAAAGTATTGCATCACGTTTATAGATGATTGTACAAGATACTATACTTGTTGAAAAGCATAGATGAAGCTTTAGAAATATTTAAGCACTATAAAACTGAAGTTGAAAATCAACTTTTCAACTTGAAAAACAAATAAAGATGATACGTAGTGATCGAGGAGGAGAATATGTCGCTCCGTTTGAAGAGTTTTGTTCAGAATCTAGAATTATTTATCAAACTACAGCACCATATTTACTTCAATTTAATGGGGTTGCTGAACATAAAAATAAAACCATTGAAGAAATAATGAATGCAATGTTGATTAGTTCAGGCTTACCTCAAAACTTGTGGGGTGGGGGGGGAACTATTCTTTCTGCAAATCATATCTTTAATAAAATATCATACAAAAGTAATATCGAGTCACCTTATGAGCTATAGAATGTACAAAAATCTTCCTACAAAAATCTTAAAGTGTGGGGGTGTCTAGCAAATGTACAAATACCTAGATCGAAACAAGTAAAGATTGGATCTAAAACAATATATTGTGTCTTTATCGGATATGCAAATAATAATAATGCATATCGATTTTTAGTTCATAAATTGGAAATATTTGATGTACAAGAAGATACTATCATTGAATCAAGGAATGTCGCTTTCTTTGAAGATATATTTCTATGTAAGGAAAAAAAGTATGTTCACATAAATGAACTTATGATGCTGCAAATGAAAATCATCAAAAAGATGGCAATCATCAAATAGATGAAGAACCAAGGCGCAGTAAAAGGCAAATTATTCATAAAACCTTTGGTCTAGAATTTCTAACAAATTGCTAGAAAATGATCCGAGTACATTTGAAGAAACAATGTCCTCTCCCGAAGCTCTTTTTTTTTTTTTTTTTGGAAAGAAACAGTTAATAATGAAATTGAATACATCATGAATAACCATACTTGAGAATTGGTTGAACTCCCTCCGGGAAACAAACTTTAGATTGTAAGTGGATTTTCAAAAAGAAATTGAAGTCGGATGGATCAATAGACAAATATAAGGCTAGATTAGTATGCAAATGGTATGTACAAAAGGAAGGACTAGATTTCTTCGATACATATTCACATGTTCCTAGGATCACCTATATATGTGTGTTGATTGTAATCGCGACATTGCATAATCTAGAAATACATTAAATGTGTGTTAAAAATACATTAAATGTGTGTTAAAACTGCATTCTTAAATGGTGAATTAGAAGAAGAAATATATATATAGAATAACCTGAAGGGTTTGTTGTTCCGAAAAATGAGAAGAATGTGTATAAACTTGTGAAATTGTTATATGGATTAAAACAAGCACCGAAGCAATGACATGAAAATTTTGACAAAACTATGTTGTCAAATGGTTTCAAAATTAATGAATGTGACAGGTGTGTCTACATAAAAAACACACCTAGTGAATACGTTATCGTATGCCTATATGTTGATGATATGTAAATCATGGGAAGTTGCTCGAACAATATTTCCTCAACTAAGAAAATATTTATAAAACATTTTGATTTGAAAGATATGGGAGTTGCGGACGTAATATTAGGGATTAAGATCTCTAAAACACTCGATGGTTTGTCATTGTCTCAATCACACTACGTTGAGACTATACTTAAAAAAATTAAAGTCGTATGACGATAAACCGGTTAAGAAACTACTAAACTTAAGTTTACACTTAGCTAAAAATATTGGTGATCCCATATCTCAGTTGGAATATTCGCGCATTATAGGTTGTTTGATGTACATTACCAACTACACGCTTCTAAATATAGCATATATAGTCAACAAGTTGAGTACATTTACAAGTAATCCGAATATTTATCATTGGAAGGCATTGACCCGAGTCATTAAATACTTAAGACACACAGTTGGGTATGGATTACACTACTCAAGATATCCTGCAATGCTAGGGGGATATACGGATGCAAATTGGATATTTGACACAAAAGGGTTCAAAGTCTACCAATGGTTATGTATTTACCATTGGAGACAGAGCTGTGTCTTGAAAATATCTAAGCAAACTTGTATAGCTCGATCTACGATAGAATCTGAATTTATTGCTTTACACAAAATTGGAGAAGTAGAATGGCTTCGTAATTTTCTCAAAGATATTCCATATTGGGAAAAATCGGTACCTGCGATTAATATTCACTGTAATAATCAATCGGCAATTTCAAGGACAAAAAATAGTATGTATAATTGTAAATCTCGACACATTCGTAGGAGATATAATATCATTAAACAGTTGATATCAAATGGTATAATCTCGATTCATTATGTTAAGTCAAGAGACAGTTTAACGGATCCTTTGACGAAAGGACTTACAAGAGATCAAGTATACATCTTTTGAGAAGAATAAACCTAAAGTCTATCGAATGGAATCACCATAACAGAAATCCAGTCTTGTAGATTGGAGATCCAAGATTTTGGTTCAATGAGACAACTAAGATATGAAAGATTCATAGTAAAACACTTACTCTCATTCTTACAACCTTAAGTGCTAGAGTTATAAGCATAAGTGTATATTTTTAATGATTTCTATACTTTGGAAGAAAGGTAGGAGATCACCTATGTAAGTGTGAAGTAGGTCCGCTTCTACGAAAAATTTGAGGCTTAAATTCTTTTAAATCAAAACCAAGAATTGTTCAGGGCCAAAATAAACACAACCATGAGAACCAAATTGGTTAGATAAGTTATGTTGTTGGTACAGGTGTTTTGATTTACACGAACGGATTCACCAATTAGCCTAGTAAATTCTATTGTATTCAACAAATGAAGGTTCAAAATCACAAGCCACATATCTTGATACTATAAATTGTCACGTGTACTCCTTTTGTTAGAGTCTGCATATCATTTGCATTATCTATTGCATATTATGAATTTCCATTCATGTGGGGAATTGATGAAATTTGGTTAAATATGAAAACCAAGAAATGTGAAAATGACTTTCGTGTCAAATTCGACCAAATATTGGGATTTAAATTATGAAATAAATAGACTAACTTATTCTATTCATCGAGGTTGATAAGTTGTATTTGGTTTATAAAATCATCACTCTACTATTATTTTTCCAACACAAACATATTACCTAGCACACACTGTGAAAAATTAACTTAGTTCACCCCACCCCACAAATGGCAACATATGATCAGTTCCAACTTCCAATGATGTTTCTTGAACTGGATCAACCAACAACAAGAAGACCAACAACTTCTTCAGGCACTAGAAACAAACCCTTGAAATGAAAAACTTGAGATTCTAAATGAAAAGAACATCAAATATTTTGAAAAGTACTACGAAAACCGAGCTCATATGGCCTTAACACGATGCGCCTTTTTTCTTTCACCCTCAGTGTACCTGTTTTGAGAATGCTTTCTTCTGGATTGATGGCTGCAGGCCTTCGGTCTCCGTTCAACTTGTTTACTCGGTTTGTGACTCGGAAATGGAAGCCCGACTTGCAGAATTAGCCTAGATATCCGCGCATCAGCGTCATTCAATCAACTCTTTGCATTGCAAGACTGTTAAAGAGGAAGTCAAACTATCCAACAGGATGGCAAGTTTACGCATAAACAGACATTCTTCTTTTTCTTCACCCTTTTCCATTTCTTTTTAATCTCCGAGTTGTGGAAACTATCTGTCTAAAAGTTTAACTAGAAGTGTTAAAGCATGTACGGCTTAATTTGTTTTAAAAAATAAAGTTATTTTTATGTAACTTTTAGTCAGAATATGTTAGAATAACTAACCCTTTTGACCTTCAAATAGGGAAAAAAAAATCTTTCTTTACGGTGATTACTTTATTATCAAAATATTATTTTTTTTCTTTAACTTCTAACTTACTAATATTATATATTAAGTGATTTCTTTTAACTTACATATAAGTAATTTTTTGAAACTTAGCCAAACATGCTGTTGTTGGGTTAATACCCTAAATAGTCACTGAACATTGCTAAAAATACCCAGAAAGGTCACTGAACTTCAAATTGTCCCTAAATAGTCACTGAATTTTGTCAAAAGTTCTCAGGAGGTCACTGAATTTCAAAACTTTCTTAAATAGTCACTGAATTATGCAAAAAATTCCTAAGAGGTCACTAATATTCAGGGTCGGCCCTGAAAATTTGGAGACCCTAAGCGACAAATAATTTTGAGGCCCTATACTTTTTTTTTTACACGTGTAACAATATTGAAATAAAAAAAATATATATATCTATATTTAAATGAAAACTTTGTAAACTCTAAAAATAGAATTGCAAAATAAAATATCACTTACAACCCGAGTCATGGTTGTAGTCATTTCTTGATGATTCTATCGAGTCTAATCTAGTTTATCTGGGCGATTAACTTGAGTAAGAAAATAGCTTATTTTTCTAACAGAATCAATAAATGCCACGTCGTGTGCAAAATAAGTTAAGAATTCATGTATAAAAACACAATAAACAATACGTAAACTCAGAGAGCGGAAGTGACCCAGAGAGCGGATGAAAGAAATATTATGGTGCAACAAGACCCAATTGCCTTCAGCCCAGCAAGATTAAAGAGCCCATCAGTCCTTTTTAATCCTAATGTAGCCCACTATAATACATCCTACCATAAGCCAATGGTTCTAGTGAGTTCATTCCAAATCGCCCCTCTCTTCCACAAAAACCCATCGTCCCCTTCAAATGCCTAACGGATGCAGAGTTACGGGCAAAGAAGGAAAAATGTTTATGCTACAAATGTGATGATCGATTCACCATTGGCCACCGATGTGAGAGTGAAGAACTTCAAGCGATGGTGGTAAGAGAAAATGATAAGGAAAATCGCGAAGGAGGAAAAGTGATGGGTCAGAACAGTGACCAAGCCGGCGATCGTCCTAACGATGACGACGAACTTCTAGTGAGTGACTACTGGTTTATTTGAGGCCATGGGCGGAGGCCAAATTTTTTATGCCATAGGCCTTTGCCTAGGTGGCTTGGCCCCAAGACCGGCCCTGCTGGTATTGGCAAAGTTCGGTGATGTATGGGGTCAAAATTTGCAAAGTTCAATGATTATCAAGGAGAGTTTTTGCAAAGTTGAGTGACTATTTAGAGAAGTTTTAAAGTTCAACGACCTCTTGGGAACTTTTGGTAAAGTTCAGTGACTATTTATGAACGTTTTGAAGTTCAGTGACTTTCTTAGGTACTTTTGGCAAAGTTCAGTGACTATTTTGGGGTATTAACCCTACTGTCGTTTAGTATAATCATAAAAAGCTAATTTTTAGAAATTTTAGACCAGGCTTGTACCTTTGATTAAAGCTAACTTGTAACTTTATCATTTGGAACCTGTCTCTTTGAAACAAAGTAAATTTTTTAAGCTTAGCCAAACATACTGTTGTTATTTAGTCGTTAATATGCCCTATCGTGTATTGCACTTGCACAATTGTCATTATTGACCGGTTGCAAATATTGAATTCAACATCTCCATCCATTCCGATATCATATCAAACTATTTCGTTGAAAAGTTTAAACTCTAAAGAGTTGTTACGTTATAATCTCGATCTCAACATTTCTAATTGTGGGTGCAGGAGCAGCAGACGAGCCACTTGCTATGATAGCAAAGCGCGCTTGGAGAGTTGGATAGTCGATCCTTGATTTAGATAAGGCCATGGAAGCTTATTCACATTCTCTAGCTCGAATTCTTGCTGCTGCTGATAAGCTCAACACATAGAAGGAATTGATGAGGATTCTAACCCATTTGCAGGCTGTTGATCTTCTGGTGGCTACAAAAAGAAACTTCGTCTCTCTATACAAGAAAGGGAAGCATTTTTCTTTGCACCTCTAAAGTCATAGCGAGCTTGGTCAAGTGTAACACTATGAGCTTAGCAACTTGTGAGCAGGTTGGAACTGAATGTACCAAAGTATAAGGTATTCTAATGTCTAATATTGCTAGTATATGTCACACGTGCCTTTGCATTGATTTTGTAAATGTTACGAGATATTTTTTATTCAAGTACTTAAGTAAAAAATTATGACTAAAGTTCACAAATTTAACTATTTTGTCACGATGTTATTCCTGTGAGTGACTGTGACGATAGTTTTTCTTTACAAACATCTACATATTATTTTCTATGATTGTAATTTTTTGACGATATTAACATGAATTGTTTGTATCGAGATTATGAACGAAACAATTATAGTAGGTTTCTTCGAGGAAGTCTCAACCTTTTATTTGAATTTTCGAAGAACTCAGTCTCCAAAATACATAAAATTGCCAATTAATTTCTTCATTTTACTTTTTTTTCTCTCTCTCTTTAGACGAAGATATCTGAAATTACCAACTAATATTGAGAAAATACAGTCACTAACACATATTATGTCAAATAATTAGCAGCAATGACTTCATAACTATTTTAGCTAATTCCAATTAAACAGTAAATAAAGAAAAAGCCTGCAATTCTAAAATAAAGATTTTCTAAAAATATACTAATTATGGTTTCATTGCAATTATGGTCAATTATTTGATATAATGTAATGATTCAAAATATTTCCCATTTAAAGATAATTCTCAATATGAAATCCGAGAATTGAAAAGGTTCATACCACAATTTTTAATTTCTAGACTATATTTTAATTGTATGAAAGGTTCATAGCCTTTACAAATTATCTTATTTATATCTCAAATTTTTTTCATCGCATTAATTTTCTAATATTAACATAAATTGTTACTAATTATAATTTATCTCCAAAATTTTCTTTAAGATAGAATAAAAACTCATTTGTGCATAACAAATAATGTAGCAGTGCGATAAATATTTGGCTCTCATTTTAAAATACATTACCAATATTTTTGGACGAAAATTATGAAATATAGATTAATGACTTTTAACACAATTAAAATATGGTGAAAATATAACCTACCACGATTTTGTTTTGTTCACTACATTTTTAAATATTTTTTTCTATTTTCTAATGTAATCATAAGTAAGAGTAAGACAGAGAGAACACTAATTTAACATGATTTTAATTTAAATAATGAAACGTTTTCAAAGTTATTCTTTTGTGGTTCAAAACAACATTCAGACAGAGTCAATTTGTCAACGAAGAAACAGCCACCCTTTTCAGGTAATAAATTAACAAACCAACCAATTATCTTCCCACAGCGCTGCGACAAACTTAAACCTAACCGTCAACTAGTAATCCTCCACGTGTTTACTCAATGAAATTCTAAAGAAACATCCGCTGTCAATTCGTCTGTGATCTTTCTAACGTGAAAAGTTCGTCACTCTATTTCTACATTCATTCAAGAAAATTTCTCTCCCCTCCCTTCTTAGTCATGTGTTTCTCTCTCTACGGAGATCTCTCACTTCTCTCTCTTCACAAACAATGTCACTGCGACGCTCTTTTCTGGCAAGAAGAATCAATCATCGTTCATTCACACTTTCAAAATCCTTCAAAGAATTCAAATTCCTAGAAAATCAAACAGTCGTTAACTGTAATATTAATGACGATAACGACCAAAAAAAGGAAGAAGAAAACGGCGAAATAAGACAACAGAACGGCGTCATTGAAGAGTCGGGTCCGAGTGGATCGGGTTCGTTGAACCCGGTTTCGTGGGCAAATATGCTGCCGGAGATACTGAGAGAAATTATACAGAGGGTGGAAGAAAGTGAAGACAAATGGCCGCAGCGTCAAAACGTTGTCGCATGCGGGTGTGTTTGCAAGCATTGGAGAGATGTAACAAAAGAAGTAGTGGAGAAGGCCTCTGTTCACCAAGCTGGCAATATCACCTTCCCTCCTTCCCTAAAAAAGGTTCAATTTTTTGGGTTTTTGTTCTTAATTTAATATTGGTGTGTGAATGGACTTTTATTAGATGCAAAAAAGATTGAAGATTTGATGCTTTGATGAATTCTATGAATATAATGTTTAAGGATTCGTTTGCTGTTGAAGGTTGACTCTGGGCATGGTTTAATGGTATAGAATGTTGAGTTTCTCAAAAGTATTCACTACTGTAAATATTGTGTAAAGTTTTAGACGAGACAAAAACGTATTTGTTAGGCAGGACTTGATAATATTCGATAGGAATAAGGAAGAAAAACTATTTAAAAATCTTTTCTGTTATTCCGTGCAATACTGTCTAGTATGAGTACTAAACATGTCTATAGAGATGAATTGGGCAGAATGGCCGAGTTTCTCTACTTCTTTAATAGTTTTGGTTTTTGTTATCAATGTTGTTTTTTTAGCATTCCTTATTCATGGTTACGAATACATGTCTCAATGGTAAAATGAATGATTGTTGGATTTTGAGTAGAATCAGTTATGCAGGACTCGACTATACTAGATACGATTAAGGAAGAAAACTATTTAAAAATCCTATCTGTTATCCCGTTCAATACTGTTTAGTATCGTCAATTGTGTCTACAGAGATGAGTTTTAGGTTGAACGGCCGAGTATCTTGACTTGCTTGATAGTTTTGATTTTTGTTTTCCTTGTTATACCTGAGCATTTGTATTGTCGTTAAGAATGCACACTTCAATGGTAAAATGAAGTAAGTAGATTTTTCTTATGTTCCGAGCTAATATTATACGTACTGCAGCCGGGGCCACGGGACTCTCCTCATCAATGTCTTGTAAAACGTGACAAGAAGAGCGGGACATTTTACCTTTATCTTGCTCTCTCACCTTGTAAGTAATTGTTGTTTAGGAAATTTTTGAAGATAATTTGCTAAATGATTGATTGAAATTTGTTTCCCCTACTGAAAACTTACGCATTTTCTTCAGTCTTATTGGTTAATCGAATTAAGCATTGCAGTTAGCCTTCAAAGTTAAGAGGACCTGCAAAATGTTTTTCACCATTAACCTTATCTTACATGTTATATTGATTTATTGAGGCCCGTTTTGTTGACAAAGATGTTTGTGTTTTTTACTTCCTAACGAAAACGGAAACAAATTTTTGGTGTTCTTAACAAATTGGGACATGTTTGGCAACTCATCAATTGTTGCAACTAGGGCTGGGCATATCTCCCGAACCGGACCCGAACCGAATCAAGTGGTTCTTCGTAACTGAAATACCCGAACGGGTATCTAAATCGAGAACCGATGGGTTAGGTTCGATTCTCGGTTCTAGACCCAGAACCGAAGAACTGAATTTTTTTAAATTTTTAAATTTTTAAATTTTTATATATGAGAAAGATTAAATTATTTTAACTTTTTAAACAAATTAGTAAAGTTAGAGTTTGCATTGAAGACATTGAGTTCTATGAGGGTATTGAGACAAGTATTAAAATAATATTATATTTTTTCTTATTAAATCTTATTAGTTGAACAATTTTTAGTTTATTTATGTTAGTTAATTGTGATTTTTCAATTTTTCTTTTAGAATTTCTTAGTATCTAGTATGATAAATCAAACAATTGATGGTTAAATCAAATAGTTGGTAAGTACTACTGTATTAGCAATATTTTAAAATATTTTATCTCTACAAGTCTATGACTTCTAATTTATATGGATCACCGATATTTTAATATTACTAATTTACTATCTACTTTTTGTTATTTGTATATATTGGTAAATTAATTTTATTGGACAGCTTGTTATTTATATGTTATTAAATTGGAATACGTTAATTTGTAAAAGTTAAGATTAAACATGTCAGACTGTAGTGTTATTATAAATGTTAAAAAAATTAATTATAGTATGGAACCGAACAGACCCGAATCGAATCGAATTGAACCGAACGGAACCGAACCCGAACGGTTCCAAAATTATATTTAGACCCGACGGTTCCGTTTACTCACTACCCGAAAATTTCGGTTTGGTTAGGTTAGGTTCAGTTCTCTTTAGAACCGAACCGGACCGTGCCCCAGGCCTAGTTGCAATCATCTATATAGGAAAATTGACTCATTCCCCCCCCCCCCCCCCCCCCCCCCCCCCCCCCCGCCTACAACGACGACTCTTTCTTATACTGGAACACCTGATGTATCACCACGATTATACCATCAAGTGTTATACTCATCATATACTACTTAAGGGTACATCAGCGTTACACCTTAAGGGTTACTCTTCTTAATAAGGTTAACTTGTTACGATGGAACATCAAATCTGAATAGTCACACACGTGCACGTGTTTAAGATGGAGCCTCAAGTGTGAATAGTCACACGTGCACAGGCTGACAACCAATTTTGAAGGTTTGTATAGTTTATCTGCTGAATTCAATTTCTCTTTGCCCGGAGAATTATGGAGATTTTACTGAAGACATACGCATTTATTATAGGCTAAAAATAAGAAATGAATTTTGATGAATTTTCTTACTGTAAATATTAGTTTTAAGCTTCGAAGTTTTCATTTTGTTAGAGATTTTAGAGGATAAATAAAATATTACTGAATAGCACAAACACGTATTGTATAGATTCAGTGATAATTAAATTCATTTCTACATTTGTCTTTCAATTCTCCGATTCTTTTTCTCTCGTCCTTCTCTTACATTTTTACATCGAAAAGTACACTGATTATGGAATTATATACATTAGAACTTTTATGGATTTTTAGCTTAAAGTACAGATTCAATAGATCTCTGTGGTAGTATTTGGCTTCTAACCTCGTAGATCCAACTTTTTATGCCCGTATACTGTCATGGATTTCCTTTCATCTGGCTCTTTATGATTTTATTAAGATATTATCCCATTTTCTTTGACAGCATTTCTGGATGAAGGCAAGTTTCTCTTGGCAGCGCGAAGATACAGAAACGGTACTCACATTGAGTACATTATATCAATTAATGCCAGTGGTCTCTCTCAACGAAGTAATTCTTATGTTGGGAAATTGAGGTAAGGAATTCAAATCATGCAACGCGAACCAGACCCATGTCTTAACTTCTCTTTGGTGAAATCAAAATATATTTGATCAGTATTTGATGAAATCTATTTTAATCATTTATCTTCTTTTTGTTGAATTACAAGGGTGCTTTGAGATTTTCCATTTGTGCTGAATATTTTTTGAAAAAATTCCATTTCCACTTCACAGGTCAGATTTCCTCGGTATTAATTTCACAATCTATGATAGCCAACCACCACACGGTGGAGCTAAGCCGTCGAGCAGCAGAGTTGATCGCCGCTTAGCAAGCAAGCAAATAAGTCCCCAAGTTCCGGCTGCTGACTTTGAAGTTGGGCAGGTGTCCTATAAGTTCAATCTCTTGAAGTCTAGAGGTCCAAGGAGGATGATCTGCTCAGTTCTGTGCCCATCTTCAGATGGAACAACATCAGTCGACAACTCTCGAGATGATTTGATAATGAAGAGCCCCTCTGATCCAGGTTACACCATTTTGAAAAACAAAGCTCCAAGGTGGCTCGAACACTTGGAGTGTTGGTGCTTGAATTTTCATGGTCGGGTCACAGTTGCATCAGTTAAGAATTTTCAACTGGTTGCGATTGTGGATCAAAGTCGACCTGGTGGAAAGGGAGACGAGGAGACAGTGCTCCTCCAATTCGGGAAGGTAGCAGATGATACTTTCACGATGGATTATAGGCAGCCTCTTTCGGCTTTTCAGGCATTCGCTATCTGCTTAACAAGTTTTGGGACGAAACTGGCTTGCGAATAACTTATTTACAAGGTATATGCGTACTGATTTTGCCTAGTTAATGGAAATATGCTATGTACATGATTATCGTTGTATGAATTGTTCCATTATTTTATTTTTGAAGTAATGATCGAAAAAAAAAAAAAAAAATGCACAATTACTGGATTGAGGATTGTTGGTTTGAAATTCTACATATTTCAATGTTTTACTATATTAAAGCTGTCATTTGTTTGATGAACAGCAGATCTGTCATTATGTAAAAATAACTTTTTTATTTTAGATATATTTGTCAAGGTTTGTAAGTTATTTCCTAGTAAAAGAGGTTTGTAAGATTTATAGGTGAAAAGCTGGAAGCTTCAATAGTTCCCTTCTTAGAGTGATATGATCAGATCCGTCCCTACTAAAGCGGTTTAGGCGTCCGACATGATTCTTTCCTTGAACCTACGAAATATCCTAACCTTTCTCTTCGGTACTGCATAGATGGGATCATGGGATATCTGAAGAGTCTAAATTTGTGCAGCGTTGTCTGTTTCAAAATTCAATGCAACTTCTACATAGGATTTCGGGAATTGTTTAGAGTATGAAACAAATATGATAATGCTGCAAGAGTTTGGGGATTTTGCATTTTAGCAAGATGAACATTTTTGGTTCACAGAAAATCGAATCCTCCGCTTAGCATAGAAGTTGTTAAATTTAGAACTTGAACGACAATACAAGGTCGAATCTTTCGTCTTTCCTATTTGTTTCACTTCTTTCCGTGCAGCTTCTCTCCAAAAGCCCTCTCCAGTTGAGTATTATCTGTTGATTCAGAATCGATTTTCCAGATTCATATTCCTGGATTACTTTGGGCTTCTCATTTATCATCTGCAGGTAAAGAATGCCAATGTGCGTCATTTGCATGTTGTGAACACCAGAGGTGCTGGTGCATGGTTGGCGGAGAGACAGAAATATAGAGAGAGGAGTAGGGCGCGGGTTTGGAGAGGAGGGCAACCTGAGCAAGTTGAGCCTGTGTCATTTCTATGTAGTCATGCTTGCGCAGTGGACAGTGACGTATCTAGGAATCTTAGTAAGCACGGACTGCCTAAGGATAATAATAAAAAATAAAAAAAGAGATTTTTCTGGCCGCCCGTGCTGACTCCACCTCTGGGTGGAAACCTTCTCTTTTAGCATTAACTGGCAGCGTAGGCTTTTTCATTTTTGCGAGCGGCAGCAGTCGGAGCCTTCTTGCGGTTCTTAACTGGCTCCCAGTCCTGAGAGATTCCTGCCATATTTATTTCTTTCTTCTGCTTGGGCTCCCAATTTTCATTTTTCTTATTCTTTTATACTATTTCTTAAAGTACTTCGACTATGCAGATGAAAGTAGAGAGCTAATCTACACACAAGAAAAGGTTCATTAAAACAATTAAACAAGATATTTGGTGAGGAAATGGAGTGAGTACAAATAGTGAGTGTTGCATATTAGAAAGCGAAGCTTGAATAAGTAAACACCGATTTGGAAAATAAAACCATCCCTTGCTTATCAACCAAAAACATAAAACTGCACAATTTTCATTGATACCCGACTTATGAACAGTACAATATGCATCTAGTTTGCAAGAAAATTCTACTGGCTGACAACAACGATATTACTCCCCACAGAAGAGAAACATAATGGAGAACAAGAGAATGTCGGCAAAAGTTTTCTCTAACAACTCCATCCAAATGTCTTCCACCCACTTGAACCTTTAGAAAAAGCTTCGACTGCATTCAAACGTTGTGTTCATCCCACAGCATTTGCAACATCTGCATAGACGAGCAAGAACATGGCAATGAAGTATAAAACAAATGTTTATGCGCATAATAACATAAACCTTCTACTCATCTGACCTTGATAGTCGCGAGCTTCTTGATTATTACGGTGTCAAATGGTCCATTGTCAGCTCAGAATATTAACTTCCTTTGGCTCATCAAGAACAGCACTATCCTTCTGAGAATCTTCTAGTTCGTTTTCAACAACACTGTTCTCTTTGAGAAGCTCCTACACCATGTAACATTGTAATTGGAATTACAGTTGGACATCTTATGACAGAAAGTTAGCTTTTGAAAACTTTAATTCATATTCCTACACTAAAAAATAAAAATAAAACAGTAGTAATACAATTTCTAATGTAGCTAAGAGACTACTACTTATCTCGAACTCCTCTCTGAAAACATGTAATGTTCTGCACTACATCTTTATCTTTCTATGAACATAATTTGAAACTACATATTAGCTTTCTATTATATATATATGATAAGAAAAATCCCAAAAGGTATTTTGGTGCAAGTTCAATGAAATAATTGGCCATTTTGATGATTTTCTTCCCCAACTGGAGTTAAGTCTTCTCCAAATTCATCTTCTTCTTCAGCTAATTCTTCTTCAATTTCGACCTCAATTTCCTCCTCTTACTTCGTATTCCATTTCTTCATCCTCGTCAATTTCAGTGCTTAAAGGTTGTCTTGTTGGTGGCAGCGGATCAACCACCGCTGCGGAGGACGAGGAGGATGAGGAGGGGATTTGGGTGTGTGACAGTGACAGCGCTCTGCAGCGGTATTTATATCGAATGTCTGAAATTAGTCAAGAAAAATTGTGATTCAAAATCAAGAATCAAAAAATCAAAAAGACTAAATTCAATTTTTTGATAATGGTTTTTGATGTCAAAATAAATAAATAAAAAACAAAAGGAACTAAAGTGTGATTGCCCGTGGTCGTTACCCAAAGATCTGAGAATGTGAAAAATCTATGGATCAATTGCAGCAGCAGTAAAGCTGATAGTTAAGAATAAACAGAAACAAGATTTTTAGCAAAACTGGAATTTCATTCAAGTCTATCATCTTTCACGGCAACGGGGTTGACATGGCAATGGCACAACTGTCCACCTATATTTACCGCCATTTGATTTTCCCCTCCCACCGATGCTTGGAGGATTTGTGCGGGAGGTTTTATTAGTGTTGTTACTGTTGAGAATTGTGGTGCTGTTGTTGTGGCCTGCAGAAAGCTCTACACCTTGGGATTGACGAGGGAGGGGGAGGGGGAGGTGGAGGCTGAGGCTGAGGCTGGGGCTGGGCGAGGAAATGTGGGTGGTAGTGGCAGGAAAATTGGCGGTGCAGCAGCGGCAGCTGGGAAATGGGGGTGTGTGTTTCGAGAAGGCAACTTTTTCAAATTAATTTCTTTCTTTCTTTTTTCTTTTAAATTTTTTTTTCAACTATTTTAAATTGAATGACGAGTGTCTCGGCTATTTTACCTCGAAAATTGTGTATTTAAGGTGAACATACAAAATTTATCGAAAGGACTGTTATTGCACCAAAACCATAGGTTGAAGAGGACAATGCCAAGAAAAAAACAATCGGATTGGTTTCGCCCTCACCCCTTAGGCTGGGGACAATTTGTGCAAATTTCCCAAAAACACAGTAAAATAGCATTATGTGCTTCAATACTATATTTTTCTGATTTCCTTATATTACTCCCATAATACTTTGAGTATAGGATGTTTGACACTATAAATAGGATCTCTCTTTGTTATTCATGGACAGAAAAGTTATACCGACTTTCCCGTGTTCCTTTCTCAATTATATTCAGTCTGTAACATCAATCTTACAATTTCATAGGCACCACTAGCTATTGTTAATGATTCCTTTCATGTGATTAGGACGCTCCTGGAAAACAGCAAACCGAGTTCTTTGGATGAAATGATACAAGAGTAATCCTCAGTATATTGCAGATTATCAGCTAGCGTCCTTTAAAAAGGTACGCTATTAAACAATAAGCTCCTTAACCATTGATCACCAAAAAAAACAAAGCTAAAGAACAGGAAAAACATACTACCTAAGATAAAAACATAAATAGATGAAAAAGGAAAGGGGGTAAGAATATCACCTCTGTAGCCCCCTCTGCAGGCTTATCAGCATTATTTGCAACTACCCTGTCAAGATTTTCCACAGGCTCGTCCGCATTACCTGCAATCACCTTGCAAAGGTCGTTCACAATCTCATCCACTTTATCAGCAACCACCTGGCCAAGATCTTCCTTTTCATTGGCATTGGGAGATATCAATGAATTCTGACAGAGACAGAAAATTAGTGAAATACAGCACATAACTGATCATAAGGACCATAACCCTCTTGAAATATAGTCACAAATTAGAATGCAAATACAGCGCACACTTGAAAATAGTCTAAAAGGCCTCCAACTTTACATACCATGTTTTGTTGGCCATAATCGGGAAAAGGTTCGGGAGCTATAGATCCTCCTTGTGGGACAATTTCACCATTGTTGGCAAGGACAATTGAACTATTGTCGCCATTATTAAAATTCCGCTGCAAAGGTTCAAAGTAATTTATTCAAATGAAACAACTTCACAACCATTTCAAAATGCCATCATCTATAGGAAGCCTAATATACCTGCACTTCAACTGATTTATCTGCCAAGGACGAAACAATGGAAGGAAGTCTATTAATGTCCCAACCAAGAATCTTGCAAATGGCCTGAGAATAGGCCCTGTGGGCGTGCTTCTTTATCCTAGCTACGGTAATAGAATGCTGCACAAGCGCCACACAATTCTTAAACCTCTTGCAAGTCTTCTTGCCGCCTACTGCGCCACACACCAAACAACTGAACTCGCCATTTGCGTAATTCTTCTTGTAATACTCCCTCAACTCAACGTCCTCCATGTACAACTTGACGAAAAAGCTATACTCAACAGGCCCATCATCATCCCCCGTCAAATCATCATCCCCGTCGCTACTATCAACGACATCACCGTCGTCGTCCATATATCTGGTTCTGATAAATTCAGTTACAGCCCCCAAAGCCTTCTGGTGGGCTTTTTTAGCCAAAAAGATCTCCTGTGCTTCGGGGGAAATTAAATTAGGTGTTTCATTGGAAGATGTTTCGAAAGGAACCCAGCCGGCTGTGGGTGCCGGAGGTGAGGCGCATGGCCATTCGGTGCCAGCCGAAGGTTTTGATTCTGGGTTAGGGCTTTTCAGCTTCTGTTTGTTTTTTCGGCCTCTTCTGCGTCTGGGTTTTTTCTCCTTCTTGAATTGTGTGGTGTTGGAAGGCTGAAGGCTGTCCGGGGCGGGGGCGGGGACGGGGGCGGCAGGTCTAGGTGGGCCCCGGTGCCAGAGAGAATGGAGATAAGTTACCTCATCTCTGAGAATTTGTTCGTAATGCGGATCCATGGGATCGGTAGCCATAGAAAGGTTTTCAAGCTGTAACATTTGCTAGGTTTTCTGAAAGAGTAAAACGTTTGTGGAAGACTCGGTAAATAACAAATGGAGTCCCACATCTTTGATAAATTTGATAATTGAATCCTCAACCAACCAAATATGGCAGTTAGATCTCTTGACTTTCAAAATCGTGCAAGGATGGTCGCTGTCTAATCGAAACTATTAATTTAACTGTTAAAAAGTCGGTCTACACATAAAAAGATATGATCATGCCCAGGTTTCAAAGACTGCAAGTTTGACTCCCATTATTTCTCGCCTCAAGACAGCCTTCCTCTCATTCCTAGGCCGACAAGAACGAACAACTAGTATACACACACGTTATGAGTAGGATGTTTGGGAGAGTACCTGACTACCTGCATATGATCATATCATTAGCGCACTCCTTGGCAAAATAGGTCACACGCCTAGCTATTAGTGACATTGTCATGCCTAATGGGGAGAAAAGCATTTTCATTGCGTGACATTCTCCCCCATTCGAATTCACTTACATTTTCGTAGCGAGAAGTGAGTTTCGTATCAGCATACATCCTTCTCATTCAAGAATAACAACGGCATCACCTCTATCTGGATGGGCATTCACACAGTGTTCCCTCACACATCAACTTGCAATAACTTGTAGTTGTCACCTTCGGCACCAACCTTCACCATATGCCCATCCGTTCTTCGGAGGGATGACCTCCAAACCACTGTGTCTCAATACATGTTGAAGTAAAGTACACAATCTTTATCATTGTGACTTGCAATGTCCGCGCTCCCCGAAACCCCTTGAAAGGCAAAAGGTAATTCCACAATGCTGCATTTTTTTATCTTTCTTCCTCGTAGCTTCCTTCATCGTGTTCTTCTAGCTCGCTGACACGATTCGTGGCCCAAAATCTTTTATCCGCAAGAACGCATGACATTGACCTATATCAACCCCACATGTTTGAGCGGACCCGCTCTGATACCAACTTTCACGGACCGCAAGTTTGACTCCCAAGGTTTCTCGCCTTAAGGCTACCTTTCCCTCATTCTTGGGCTGGCAAGCTCGAACAACTAGCATACACACACGCTATGAGTAGGGTGTTAGGGAGAATAATTTCATATGATCATATCATTAATGCATTTTTTGGTAAAATAGGCCACACGCCTAGCTGTTAGCGACATTGCCATGCCGAATGGGGAGAAAAGCATTTTCAGTGTATGATACTAGGGCATGTTTTCAATCGGTTGTACTATATATAATCATTACTTACTGATTTATTTATTTACTAACAAATAATATAATGAGATACGATTGAATCGAAATCTCATCTACCAATTAGAAAAATAAAATCTCTCACTCTCTTTGTCATCCCGCCACTTTATAAAAGAATCTGTAAATTGTGATATACAACAAATATTTTTCATTTTCAACTAATTCGAGGGACAATTCATCATTTTTCATCACTCATTTAGCAATGCTTCTTCCTCCAAATAATTATTTTTCATGTCACATAGCTATTGACACTAAAAAAAATTAATTGAGAAAAAAACACAAGGAAAAAAAAACTAATCAATTGTTGTCTATTCCATTAAAAATAGATTTATTTTCCTCTTTTGTTTATCCCATATTATATTTAAACTTTATTCGGTGGAGATTAAAATCGGATTTATAATAATTTTTGATAAAAATTAATGAAATGTGTGATTGAAAAAGTGTGAATCCTATCAAATATATGACTAAAATTAGTCGTTGACTTTGATTTTTTTTTTTATAATTTGGATTTTAATTTGAATCTTAATATATATTGTGAAAATTACACAATAACATGTCTTTAAATATTGCTTTTAAAAAATCAGGTAAAATGTTTGATTATTCACAAATCAGGTGCCTCAAATTTTAAACCCTAAATCATTTAACCCATTCACTCTCTGACTCTCCCTCTCAACCACTGGCTCGTCCTCACTCTCTCAACGATTGAATCTCTCCCTCTCCCTCTCACTCTCAATGAAGCCAGAATGAATTTCTTCTCTCTCCCTCTCAACGAGATCGTGAGTGGTGGCGTTGTGCTCGACTCCAAACTCCTGTCACAACGATGTGCGCTTCTCGACGACTATAGCGGCAACGACGTGGGTGTAGTTTTGTGGACGACGAGTTTTAGGAACGACAACATATGTCTGAAGTGACTCCGCACTCCAGTAGCTGTCACTGTGATGGCGTTGTGCGCGCTGATCTTAGTGATACAGTCATCACTGCAACTACAGTCCATGATGACGATGAAGGTGTTGGTGGCTGACGGCGATGTTGATGTTGTTGACGGTGATGGCTGTGTTGTAGTTTGTCTGTGGAGGTGGCGACGACACTGTTGGGATTTTGATTGTGTTGTAGTTGACTGTGGATTTGTAATTTTCGAGATGAATTTTGTTGGTGGATCTCGTGATGAAGATTGTGGGTAAGGCAGTGTCACGAACAATGTTAGCATTGGCGGTGGTCACAATCTAGGTGGTGTAGGTGGCTATGGATGATTGGAGATCTAGGAAATTTGGATCCCATTCTGTGGAGGTGTTGACGGTGATGGTGGCGGCAGTTGACAATGGTGATGTGAGCTGTGACCTAATTTTTTGTTGAACTGTGACCAAGTATTAAACTGTGACTAAAAAATTTTAAAATCTGTGATTCACATATAAACTGTGACCTGTAATTTTTGGATTTGTAACCAGTAAAAAAAATTGTGACTTATAGAAATTTTAATTTGTAACTTCAAGATATTTGCGACCTACAAAATTTTTGATTTGTAATTTCGAAATAACTTACGATCAATTAATTTAATAATGTGACAGATGAATTAGTTGTGACATTTAATTATGTAATTGTAATTTTAAAATAATTAATTAATAAAATATTTTTAATTAATTAATAAAAACTGATTTTTGTATTTTAAAACCGTTCAAGTTTGAATATGCTATACTTAATGCCTGAATTCTTCCCATATATATATATATATTCGAATTTGGATTTTCATTTGAATCCTAATATATAGCCCATGTACATCAAAGTGCTCTTTGAAATCCAATGCTAAAGTTTCCAATTTTTTCCTCTAAAATCCCTCGTGTCCATAACCCCAGAATTTTAAGAATAAAGCTACTTGTACACAATTCCCCACACAATCCCTTACACCCCCTCACATGGAGGAGGGCTCACACATAATAAAATATTTGTGGGCCCCCCTCCATGTGAGGGGATGTAAGGGATTGTGTGGGGGATTGTGTGTACAAGTAGCATATTTGGAATTTTAAACCCTAATCTCAATTTATGCGAAAAAACTCTAAGCCATATTTCTATTCGCTCACTTCTATTCACTGCTTCAGCAGCAATGTCTTCAGCTTCGGTTAAAATCGTTGCGGAGTATGCGAAATCAGGCAGGTCTTCGTGTAAAAAATGCTCGAAAAGCATCGCTTCCAGTTCGCTGAGGCTGGGATTGGTCAGCAAAGATCCTCGAGGGTTTGATATGACCAAGTGGCATCACTTCAATTGCTTTCCATTCACTGTTTCTAATGCCATTTCCCCCGCTGAAGCTATCACAGGTTTCTCATCCCTCAAGGTAAAACATTTCCAATTTTTTGGTAGGGAACTCTGTTTTCCTGAACACGAAGTTAGCCTTGTCGTTGCATGGGCATTTCTTAGGGAGCTTTTTCAGATTTCATATTTTTATTTTTCAGTTTTCCCCCCTTTTTCCCTTTTAATCTGTAAGCACGCTTAAAGCTGAAAAGGTGGGTTTTGAAGAATTTTACCGTATGGTTTCTTTCTTTGTTTTTTTGGGGCTGTGGGTGGCGAGGGGAGGTTCTAATTTTGTTATATTATTGCCCCACAAGTGAGGTTTTTGCTCCTTTTGTCCTTCATTTCATCTAGTATGGAAATGCAGACCAGTGATCAGGAGGCTCTAAAGAAGTTAGCGAATGAAGGAGCTCAGACTTCAGTGAAGGTATAACTGTTGTAGAGAAAAGGCCAAATTTGACTTCTTGTGAATAATTATTATGAAATCCGTAAACTGCTTGATTTGCAGTCATCAATTGGATGTAGTACTGAATTAGTAACTAGTAGAGGATGAACAATTCTTTGACTTGGTTTCTTCTGCTGGTTTACAAAAGTTGCAGTGAGTTAAAATATGCTACTCTTTGTTTGTTGACTCTGGTTGATTAATTTATCCGTATGCAGATGGGTGGGTGACTAAATCTTTCTCTATGATGCTTGCCTTGAGTGTGTATCTTCTGTGCATTTTTGGTGGATATGTTGGGTTCTGTAGCTTGTTATGCTTTGCAGTTACTTTTAGCTTGTGATTGGCTATAGAAAGATATACATAAGGTATTACAACATACTTACATGCATATGCAATAAGTGACACAAACATGCATTGAATATGCATATGATTTGATACATTGAGATTTATTGATCTTAAAATGAATGAAGATCCTTAACGGCATATACGATAAGGACTGTTAACTTACTTGCATGACCTTCACATACGAAGTAACTCGGCATTGCTTGTACAATATTTAGATTGGTAAATGTGGCTTCAGATGCTGTATGTTTTTTTACATTGTAACTTGGCTGAAGATTAGTTGTTAGATAATAGGTTATCTGGTTTAGATGGCACTAAGGCCTAAGGTGAATGAAACCTTCAACTTTGTGTGCACACGCACATTGTCACATGTTAAGCAATTTAATTTTTTATTTTGTCTTTGGATTGATCCAGTGTTAAAAAAAAAAAAATGAAAAAGAAGCCCAACTCCATTGGATACATAATTTCCACCCTTGCATTTATACCTTGTGAGAGCATTTATATGATGCAATGCTATGTTAATGAGTTTCTTTTTTCATCTCTGATTGTCAATCTTTTTCAAGTTCACTTGTAGTTCCCGAATAGCAATAGTTCATTTTCTTATTGTTAATGTTATATCAGCACCTAATTAACTGACATTCTAAGGTTTTAGATATCTGATAGAAAGAAAGATGCAACTGACGGAAGTGTAAAAAGAGATGCAAAAGGGCTGAAGGTAGGTAATCTTGATTTACCTCTCCTTTAGTTCTAATTCTGTCTCAAATAATCCATGATAATTCCTATTGTTTCCATGTCATAGATTAATCATACAGATGATGTGGAGTCTAATGAGCAAAAGCAAGGGAACTTAAAGAAACAAAAGGTATGGGTAAAGCACATAATATCCAATATAAAATCAAATTGCTTACTTATTAATTATACAATTTGATTTACTCTACCGTGTGGATGTATCTCTCTTATTGTTTAAGAACAGAAGATTATGTATATGCACTTCTAATATGTTGATTGCTTGTCCTATTTTAGTATTGTCTGTGGCAAATTATTTGTTCCTTCTGTAGCTACTGCATTTTGCCAGTTGTCTATGTTGTGTGCTGAGAAACTACTCCACTCTCTGATCACCTAGACATTTAACTATTTGTTTCTGGACTTCTAAGATTATTACATTGAAAATTTGCAGATGATTAGTTTTCATGAATATGTATAGATGTCATCAACCAAGTTCCTTGCATAAAATTTGCAAAAATTGAATGATATCTGAACAATATTATGATGGATAGTCTTTTTCCAGAAGTTGTGCATTGTTATTACGATAATATTGGCCACAGCATTGACTATTCAATGAGGGTTAAAAATTTTGGTTTTTCATTAAGTTACTTTAACTCATTATATGATTTCGGGATCAAATAATTGACCAGTCTTTCTAGAAGTTACAGGAGTGCTTTCTGACTGATCTATTTCGTTTGTGCATTTCTATTTTTTCTAATTGTTCCATTAAGGGCATCAGGATGTTCTGAATGTTTGACATTAATTTCTATCCCTATCACTTGCATTATTGATTCAGGAGCCCATCACGTTGGAACTAATAACTGGTAGTTGCTTTCATAGGTGTTTTATGATCTATAACACTTCCAATATCATGTATCACATTACAACTTCTTTGCATCGAATTACCGTGAAGTTGGATTTATAATCAGCATATTTCTAATCCTTTCATTGCACCGAAAATTTCTGTAGTTTTCTACACCTAGTGAAGGAGGAGAGTTGGAGATAGCCTTCTCTGCTTCTGATATCAAGGAGAAGTACAAGGTACAGATGTACAGTCTTTAATCAATCTCTTTCTCTTCCATTATCACTTGTTAAGAGGATTGCATGTGATAAGAATCCTTTCAACGGTTTTATTATTTTTACTCTTTTATTCTCTGAACATATTTTTCTGATTTTTGAAATAGCTCTCCATAAAAGAATATGATATTCTGATTTCAGGACACTATGCTGTTGCCTAAGTGGAAGGCTTTCCAGACTATTATATTTCTCGAACGGGTGAGTATTTGTCATTTATCGATGGTCGTTTATTTTAAATGGCGAGTATGCATTATTTATTAATGCTTTTTATATTGCTGGCTTTACATAGTATATGAACAATGATGAACCTTATGAGTTGTGCTCTTACACCCAAAATGCAGCAGAAAATTGCGATTTTTATTCTTTTTCTCTGTAGTATTTTTTTGGTATGAATGCTTTCCATGACACTTTAAAGAATAGAACTTTCTATCAATCTGACACCTAGTTCTTTTTATCTTCAACGCCAACAGCCTATCATTTACTTCGTGATTTCTCAGTTGTTCTTTACACTGCTGTTTTTGATTTATTTTATTGATTTAAGAATTTGCGTAGGCTCCCACATTTTACATAGGATTATGTGTTACTCGGTGTTCATGAACTCCTGTTTTTCTGCCTGTCATCCAAACAGTATCTGAATTCTAATTTTCTTTACAAATTTCAAAAACTTTGGAAGGATGATGGTCTTCGCGATTCAAGTAAAATTGCAGCATTTGATTTTGATGGGTGTCTTGCGAAGACATCTGTTAAAAGGTATTATTTTTTTACAGTGTTAAAAGCACTCTTTTGTTAGCTTGAACTGCTTCTTAGTGTTGCCATGATGTTAATAGCGAGTACATGGGAACTGCAACTCTGTAAAGCATGCAACCTTTTGTAAGAATGTGGTATTGTGTCTTTGAAGTATTTATTTATTTCATTTGTATACCTAAATTATCTTGGCCTATGCCAAATTGCTGTGAAGTAGTTCTGTGGTGATGTGTCAAGCAGTATTCACTTTCTAGTTCTAAACCTGCAATTGGATACTTCAACAAATGAAGTATCTGTTTTTTAGTTCTCTTTCTTTGGAGAATGAGTTGTCACTCGTTGCTGACCTTTTAACTGAGAATAATGTAAAACTGCAGAATGTGTTTAAGTGTCTTGTTCTTGTAGCTATTTTGTATGTTTAGTTCATCAAATTTTTTATTGTAAAAACATATTTTTGATGTGCCAAAGCTAACTGTTGACCTACAGATAAAGATATGCTAATATCTGAACTTATTAGATATATTTAGCTTGTTGTCGTGCAATGAATTGTATGAAGGAATTTATTTTAATGATAATTGTATTTTTTTTTTAAATTTTTAGAGTAGGTGCAGATGCGTGGTCCCTCATGTATCCTTCCATACCAGAGAAGCTCAAGAGTTTATATAATGACGACTACAAGCTGGTTTCTTCAGTTTCCTTTTGAGCTCCATGTTTCTTTTAGTATTTACAATAAAATCTAGTCGTACTAGCTTGGTCATTGAATGACACGATGACTGAAATATGCTGTCTTGTGTACTATAACTTTCGTTCTCTCTCTCTTTAGATGCCGTCTCAATTTTGTCATAATATAGGTCATCTTCACTAATGAATCCAATATTGAGCGCTGGAAGAATAAGAGACAGGCTGCTGTAGATTCAAAAATTGGACGACTTGAAAATTTCATTAAGCTCGTAGAAGTTCCCATTCAGGTTTGTTTGGCTTATTTGCACTAAATCTGCAGCTCTGTTCTATATCTCTTGCATAAGAATATACCAGTTGCATTTATCTAAGTACATTATGTCAATCCTTTGTGGAATATGACATGTTCACCCGTGCAGTGTTTATGGAGGAAACAATTGTGAATGTAAAAAATTGAAGTTTTATTAATTTATCAATAAATGGGAAGAAATCTTTAGCGGTGTGAATGTTGGATGGCCTTCTGAGAAATCCTTTAAAACTCTTCTATTTGCCTTTCTTCTCTTCTTTTAGCATTGAATGCTACACTGTATTATGACATCAATGACTTTACTTCCCTGGTCTTTGATCTACAAGCTAATTTCTCTGCTGTATTGTATAGGGAAAAAAATTCATGTCGCACTGAAAAAATTTCTTTATTCCTCAAAATCTCTGGTTACCATGCCACTGCAATGTTGAGATTGTATGGGACAATTTCTAAACCTTCTGGACTGTATATTTCTACCCAAAATTTACCTTTTGAATCATTCAAACGAAGACTTAATTTTCATAGAAATATAACTTTTGTACCAATTACAATAATTGAAAAATAAGAATTGATGGTAGATTCCAACTAAATATTAGACCTACCACCAAGGCAACATGACTTTTTTGACTATGAAACATTTTTAAAATAATTTTGACAGAGTTTCTTTTGAAAAATGGACTAAAACCACCTGGATAAAAATAAATTTTCTCAAGCATATTCATATAATTTAAAATAGGGCACACTAGTCCTTTAGAATATAAACTTCTCAAAATAAAAGTTCGCAAATCAATATTTAACAAACTTTAAAAATCAAAAATGCCCAAAAGAAATATGAACTAAATAAACTAACAAAATGTCATACAGCTAAATGTAATGTGTGTCTCAACGACGTGAATCGACAGGCTCCAAGGCTGTACAACTCTGTTACTATCTGCTCAGAAAAAAGATTTTAAAAGATGAGCTTGTAACTCAGTGAGTGGATAGAATGAAAATAAGTATACTTTTTTGAAAAGTTTTGCTTTGTTAAATACATTGAGAAATTCTTATATCTGGGAATACTTTTAAAACTAAGCATGATTGCATCATAAAATTCTTTGCTCTTTATTCTCGATAAACAACTGATTATAAATAATCTGATCTCGATAACTATAAGTGAAAATATGGTTTCACATTACTGTAAGCTGAAATTATTATTCTGTAACTGAATAAACTGAATTCTGAAGTCTGATAAGCTGAATAAACATAAAATTATATACTAAAAAGTCACACCAATAAGTACCCAATGAATAGCCTTACACATGTACAGAGTAATCTCGATGTACAAGGCGAAGCTATTCAAGTTTGATAATTTGATAACTAATAATCTGGTCATACGTACGCAGAGCTGCCCCAAAGGCTAAGCACCCCAGTACACGGTCCAAAGCCTGTATGTGTACAAGAGTGGGTCCCAAAGACCTCTAATAATCTGGTCATATACTGTGGAAATACATTCACATCAGTGCAGAGCGGGTAAAATCACCATAACTGGTCATACACTGTAAAAATACATTCACACAAGTGCAGAGCGGGTAAATCATCTGGGTACTTTCTGGTGGTTTTTAAAATAACTTGAAACATGCTGAAATATGTAATACTCATGTAATATGCCAATAAAATGATTTAACTGAATTAAAATTAACTTTAAAAAGAACTTGTTATAAAATTCACTTTACTCTGCAAAATCATGCTTTCTAAATCAATCATTTGAAATACATAACTTTTGCAGCTTATATGATTTACTATAAGAAATCAAATAAACAGTTATTTTATATAAACTTGAGAACTATTATAATTTAAATAAATGCTTATTTTTGAAAAGTAGATATCCACTCACTGGCTTATAGACATGAATCTCATTAAATTGACGAGCATTTTCGAGCTTTCCCGTCACTACCTGAAATATGATATCGGATAACCAATTTAACAATCACTAGCAAGTAGCTCTAAATATTCATAATCGAATACTAAAACTTAATTTCTCGAGACTTGAATAATTTTTCCCAAATTTCATTTATTCACTTGGAGCTAATTCCATTTTCTAGTCCTTTCACTAAAATCTAATTCATCAAAATAATCCTCATTCCAACATAAGAATAATTCCCCATTTACAATCTAATGAAAACTAGTAACCATAATCCAACCAATTAAATCTTTATCTTGTTTCATAAATTCAATCTTTCAAGTGAGTATTTCATCACAACTATCATTTTCCCAATCTATACTTATTCCAAATCCTAATTATAAATTCTAGGGTTTGCCAAAACTAAAATTCCTTACCTTAATTCAAATGGAAATTAAATAATCCACAATCTTGAGCTCTAAAATGCACCCATATTCCATAAATTCGAAACCCTAGAAATTTAATATCACAATATCATAAATAATTTACTTCTTAACCTCTTAAAAAAATTAGATAGATTGAACCAAAATAAGAGCATCAACACTTACCCTTCTTCTTCCTTCCTTTTCCCTTCTTTTTCCTTTCTTCTTTCTCTTTTTCCTTCCTTTTTTTTCTCTCTTCCTGCGTTTTCTGCCTTCTGCCGGTTCTCCCTCTTCTAGTGTGTGTTTGTATGTGATTTTAATTGAAAATGGAATAAAAAATGATTAAAAAGCCACTTGTAGTGCACTTAATCCGGAAATTGCAAAGAAAGTCCCTCAACATCAATTAATAATAACATTTGGCCCTTATATCTTCCATTATTAGAAATAAAATTTTCCAACTTAAAATGTATCCAATTAAATCCTCAAATATTGCCAATTTATAAAATAAATCCCAATAAAATAATTTTTCTCATTTTAGTTCTTATTTGACTTGACTTTGACTAAAAAAAATATGAGTTATAACAATCTCACCTCCTTAAAGAATTTCGTCATCGAAATTCAATTAACTAGAATTCGAACACATAAAGGCATAAAACATACCCAATGAATGATTTTTCTAGTAATCTTGAACTAGACATAATTTGTTCTTTCGTATCTTGCATCTTATTTGGAGTTCTCTAAACAAATTCACATTTCCTAAGGCCATTTGAACCAATTCAAGGCCCACTAACTTTCTTTTGCTAATTCCATCATAATAAATACGTCCTTGGAATATTTCAATATCTTATTAACCTCAATTATTGACACTTGTGGCTAGTTCTTACATGTCCAGTCCATGAAAATAAATAATTATTCGAGTCCCCTTTAATTAACAAACCGTAATCGATGACCTCTCTTCTGAATTTGTCTTCCTAGTTTCTGACATTCTACAAAACGAACTGCACAAGGTAATTTAGTTATATATCTCCCTATAATTAAGCCAAAGATAGATACTCAACCTCTGCCACAATAATAACAATCTTATCTATATATTTATAAATCTATCTCATGAACCGATTATATCATTTGAAAGAATCTTATAACCTTTATCGATATGTCATAATGATCAAAATACCATTTTGTCTCCATCCTATGTACTTGGAACCCTATAATGAAAAATATTTGAGGGTAACAAATCCAATTCTAAATCGACAAGGTCTTCAAAATTCCGATTATCCCCAATAACAATTGAGATAGTTCAATATGATATTCTTTTCTTTAATTCTATATTTCCCAATAATAATATATACATAACTTCAATTTCAACATTTTGAAATAGAAATATACCATAAACTCCAGTGATCCATAAGTATTTGTGTTTCTTGAATTGTGATAACACCACAATTCCTAAATTCAATCCCAATATAACAAACTTTAACTCATGTCTTAATTATGCCTCTTCAACAATCTATAGTAGAATCCATAATTAGTAATTTCACTCGGAACACTTTCCAAATCTTAACATAATCCATTACCATAAATTAAACTCATAAACTCATCAACTTTAGATACAAGAGTACATATTTCCTCGGAAATTAATCTGATAACAAAACTTTTTACATTTCTAAACCCATATATATTTTTGTGCTTTGTCTTTCTTTGAAGAGATAACAATTACATTTAATCCATGTTAATTATATACTCTTATTCCATAAAGAGGCATTAACGTAGCATCAACACATAAGCTTTCTTGTCCACAAAAATAAGACCTTTAATTAAGATAATGTAACCAAAAGATACCATTCCACAATTGACTGAAGTTTACATTTAATAGACACCTTAGACTTAAACCATTCAACATATCATTCATATATTCCATAATGAATAAACTTCGATAAGAATGGAATTTTATTCGTAAGATCCAAAAATCAATTGAAAATAACCCGAACTTTACCTTACTAAAAATTCATTAAATCTCACTTTAACTTCCATATTTAGCTCGAAACTTCTAAATTGCATGCAATATAACATAATAATCCACAAATGGCCTTGACAAAATTAACTTAATAACCCAAATATCTCATCGCATTATCTAGCTATAGGACAACCACAACATTCCTTTATTTGCTATTCACCATATCATGTAACCTTGTCATTTATGATCACATTGTATAACTTCAAACATTTTATTATACATATTTCCTTAGAATCACAAAAATAATGCTCTTTATAACCATCAAGTGGCATTTCACACATTAATGGACATCAAGAGTCCGCATGCTAATATTCCATAGTCTCATTCCATTCCTCAAGCCATACGTGCACTTATATGAAATATGCTAATCATTATTATTATTTTTTTTTATATATGATTCTTTACTTATAACTCAAGAATCACAATGTGCATTTATTCGACTCATTCTTTTCATACCTTTTACCCAATTAACATAAATACAGTTATCCCATATTTTCTTTCTTAAACAACAATTCACCTCACAATAGGAAATCCTTGTGAAGTCTATCCATATTTTTTTTTCTCACATTCTTTATAAGTAAATAAGTAATAACATATTTGGAGTCACCTAGATATTAATTTCTCCATGCCTAAGACAAACAATAACACATTATTATCTATCAATCCACAAATCATCATTTTATCTTCCACAATTTCTCATCATATAGCCCAAGTATACACCATCATGATTTACATCGTCATCTCATATAAGTGGCCACAAATCACCACAAAATTTTAATAACACTAATGACCATTTGGCTTTCCAAGATAACTAAAATCCATCGCTGACTGTCATCAATTACACATTATATCATTTCCTTGTATTTATCATACAAACTGTAACTAAAGATATTCCTATGTAGACATTAAAAAAAAGTCACGAAATTCTGTATAAAAATGGTACTGAAATGGTGGTACCATCTATCACTTCAAATGCCCATAAATAAATAACTGGCAAAATCATCAAAACTTTCACCTTTAAGTTAACAATATGTTCAACTCTTAATAAACTACATAAACCACAATTCCAACCCAAGAACTAGTAACTTCAATAATATCTTTATTATACCACCAGAGAGCCGTTTTAAACTCTAACTCGTCGAATCTCAATTATTTGAAAAGGGGAAATTTATAAACAATGAGATAAAATCTCAATAAGTGAGCCACATAAATCGTAATTCATATTTAAAATTTAGGAATTCGTAACGTACATAAGAAGACACGGGGATTAGAAATCGAACTTAGGTGGCCATAATTACTGTACATAATCATAATATACATAGGGAGACACGAAAATTAAGAACTGTACTTCGTTGCTATAATTCTCATGCGTAACGGTACTAAACTACGGTCCATTGAACATAAACATATAGGACTCATATCATATTTATAAATTGAATTTCGTGTTTTAAAGGATGGAAAACAATTTAACATACAATGTATGACTTCATTTACATTGATAATTTGAAGAGCATCATAGTAAATACGTAGAGGAGAATTTAACTTCTTCAACGAAGTGATACTATGTGTGTTTGTGGTTGTGATTGTAATTTAAGTGTGCTATTTATAGGTGCATTTAGGGGTACCGAAAGGAAAATGTCATAATGGTGTCCCTATAATTGTGCACTAAATAAGGTAATGAGTTATACTAATTATGTAATTTAATTTAAATCAAATCAATCAATCTTAAGTAGATATATACATATATAAACGCATGTAATTATAGTAATCATATGATTTAAATTTAATAAACCTATATATAATTATACATAATAGATGCACGTAATTATGGTGATACTATATTTGAATTTAACCAACCATAATTATATATAATTATACATATATGGACACACATAAGTGTAGTAATACTACATTTGAAATAGAGTTATATATAATTTTACGTACATAAACACGTAATTATGGTAATTTTATATTTGAAATCAATTAACTATAATTATATTAAATTATACTTATATGGGTGCCCGTAATTATATTAATACTATATTTTAAGTCAATCAATCATAATTATATATAATTATACATATATAGACACGTAATTATGGTAGTACTAAATTTGAAATCAACTAACCATAATTATATTAAATTATACGTGCATAAGCACACGTAATTATAGTAATACTATATTTTAACTCAATTAATCATAATTATATATAATTATGCATATATAGACGAACGTAATTATAGTAACCATACAAATTACATCAATCAATTATAATTATATATTATTATATATAATATATATATTCACACATATATGATAGTTTACTTATTTAGGAAGAAACCTTCCTAACTTATTTTCACATAAAAGGAATACTTAATTCCATCCAAATTTCACACACCCACACACACACACTGGTAGTCCTTTAACTATTGACTGATATGCATTTTTATCCCTAATTTTCATCCTCTTGCACTAAGGGTTCGTTTGATACGCCGTTATTTTCCTAGGAACTTGAATCGAATTCCAACTTTCACTTTTTTGCTGTTTGACAGCGTTTTTTTTCATGGAATTGGTTTTCACCCAATTCCAAGGTACAACCATTTGAAGCGCGATTTCATGGAATTTCAATGACTTGCTATATGGTGAGAATTGAATTCCACCTTTTTATTTATTTATTTTTTTTTATAGCAATAGAAACAAATTCTAAGATAAAGTGTAAAAAAATTTATCCCTTTAATTGACAAATTTCATGCAAAACAAAGCCAAACGTAAAAATAAAAATAAAATAATTATTATTATTATTTTTTTGGCAATCTAAACATTTTTTGTCCCCAATGGTAAAAAAATGTATCCATTTAATTGATAATTTGCATAAAAAATAAAGCCAAATGTATTATAATAGAAATGTGAAAAATTATACCAATCAAACACCTTTAATTACGATTCCCGGTAAAACAATTCCAAGCAATTCAATTCCCTACAATTCAATTCCTTTCCACCCAAATTCTACTCTTGCTATTAAACGGATCCTAAGGTCCTGATTTTCATAATTAACAACTATAAAGGATTTTGGGATATTACAATATGACTGTCTTTGACATTAGTATGGTCATGTTTGAACTTTTCTTAACTTTGTTGCCTGTGTTAACATTGGTTCTCATTAGGGTTTTGCGAAAGATAAGTAGTAGTTAATCATCTGTGAGGAACAGTCACAGTATTTTTGAGGAATGAGGATCTAGTTATCTATGATGATACATTGGCTCTATCATGTGAAATTGTATTCTTACTTCCCCTGTGAATCAAAATAATTGTAGTTCCAATTTTTTGTTCAATTTCGCTGCTCTGTTTGCAGAAATGTGTTGATTTTAATGAGAACGTTGCAAATTTCTGCGATATAGGATGAAGTTACCATTGCTTGTTTAACTGAACTCTAGTGGAAGAGGTCAGCTGACAATTACTCCCAATATGCAGGTTTTCATTGCCTGTGGAGTCAATTCTGGGCAACTAGAGGATCCCTTTCGCAAACCGAAACCTGGCATGTGGAGAATTATGGAGAAACAGTTTAATTCTGGTCTCCCAATTGACATGGATAGGTTATTCTTCTTTTCAACTGGTTCATTGCATTGTCTAGTCTAGGATCCTGGCTAATTAATTGTGTTCTTTCATTTAGTTTAACGACATGAAACAGTTTAACCCATCAAAAATTTGAGGTAGTGGAATCCATTTTTCTTCAATGTAGATCCTTTTATGTTGGTGATGCGGCTGGAAGACCCAATGATCACGGTGACGCTGACATAAAATTTGCACAGGTTTGTCACTATCATTATTTACAAAGAACTATACAGTGTTGGGCTCCAGTTTATAGTTTTTTCAATCTACTGCTCGTGCTACAATTCTGTCTATGAGTCAATTAGTGCTTTGGCTTAATCCTAATTTGGGAGCCCATATAATGGGGTAAAAACTAGTATTCCAAATGCAATCTACTTGAATTGTCAAAACAAAAATCAAATGAAACTCGCCCTAAATAGTCATTTCTGCCTGCAGTTGATTCTCCATTATGCTTGCTGCATATTATACATTTTTGAATCACCAGTTCATCTTTCTAGTGTAATTGCAGCTCTTAATTGGTTAACTCTGTCTATTGTCATAGTTTCACAGCAAACTAATGGTTAAAATAAATGTCTTCGGCGAGTTTAAACTCCGTAGTTTATGAAATTTTGTATTCAATGTCGGTGATTGCAGGCTATTGGACTAAAATTTTATGTCCCGGAGGAGTACTTCAAGAGTTCAGCGTAGTTTCTGGTTTGTATTTTTTGGAATGGAATTCCAATACTCTGTGGCTATTGTATAGTGCTGATTGGCAGATGAAAATGGAGAGTACTCCATGTATTGAAATTTACTGGGAAACCTGTGTTGAACACAAATCCTCTTACTTACTCTTTCCATCTTTTGTACTTATGCCTATGTGTTATGCTTAGTTGAGCCATGCACCTGGATGAGTAGATCTTCTCTTCCATCGTTGTTGGAACCGGTACTTAGAGAAATGGATGGTGATGGCGAAGGTGTGACAAAAAGACTTGCATTTCTCATTAATAAATATGAGGAAAAAAAAATTAACATTTCAATTTGGAGTTAGAAGACATCTTTTTAAAAGCCATCGTATGTTTCCATTCATTATCAGAAGGGTTCCAAGTAAATATCTGCATCGATCCTTGGCTTAGACTAAATTGCCATGGTACTTGTATATTCAAAGCTTAGTATATGAAAAGATGACGGATTTATGACCAGTTGATACGGATAAGGTGCCAATTCACAATCCTCATATCATACACAAGCGAAGGTTTATTTTCTTTCTACCAATCTCACCTTCCAATATTACAGGTCTAGTCAGAATTATCTTGTTCACAAGATTCTTGATGTGAAGGGTCTTACAGCTGCTTGTAAGAATGAGTCCAGAGGAATCTTGCTCTTAACCTTCTTCCTATATGGACATAGCCAAGCGATTTATATTATTTTCACTACTAGATAGCTTCTGTTTGGTGGGGATTAAAATTAGATTTTTAATAGATTTTGAGAAAAGTTGAATTCCATAAAATATAAGATTGAAATGAATTGTTGACTTTGATTTAGATTAAAATCTAAATTTTAATTGGTATTAAATAGGGGCTATAACTATATCATGCAATTGTAATTTTGTCACTAATGAACTATGACTACATCTTGTATCGAAGTAGAAAACATGATAAGACAGTGAGATACAAAAATAGTACGCATGAAGAAAGTTCATGTTTGAACTCCATGGAATATTTGTAGGCCGATTTGGGATGAATTTGTCTAAACAATTTAGGTCCACAAAAGTAGTTCTAAAAAAAAAAAAAAAAAATAAATAAAAAAATTTACACTTCAAATCGATGAAGTTCTTGCTGCTTGCAATGAATTTCCTAAAATCATTGCACTAACTTTAATATTTCTAAATTTCATCGAATGTTTTTTAGTGAACTTCCTCTTGCACGAACTCTTCTGAGTCCTATAGTTTCATAACAAGGAGACTATGTTTACTTGTGACTTGAGATAAACAGATGAAAAATAATAGAGTAAAGAATTTTGGAAACGCCTATTTGACTTGAGTTTAGAAATTACGAATTAGGTTGAGGACTAATGTTGTAATTTTCATTGTCTCATTTACTTAAACCAAAAAAATAAAAAAATAAAAAAAATCGAGGTAACTTATGAAATGGACTGGACCATGGAAAGAAAAAAATATATAATAAATAAAAAAGAATTAATAAACCTCTAATTTGTTGGAGAAATCAAAGCCAATGAAACTGAAATCCCCGGATTAACCTATACTATTTCCACTTTCTTGAGCATTGATTTCTACTCCAATTGAACAAAAACATCATAGTAATTGAGTAGACAAACAAACTTCACTTCTACTTCATAAATGGCTTCCTCCATCCTTCTCCTTTTCCTCTCTTCTCTCTCTCTCCTCCACCAACCAACGTTCCTCTCCGCCGCCAACCTCCACTCAACAACCGCCCATTTCAGATCACAACTTATTTCTGAGCCCACCTCAATTTTAAACCAGAGCACTACTCCCACCACTTTCTTTGAAGTCACCAAACCCATAAATCTTCCTAAGACCAAACCTTGTTCATATGTAGTCCTTCAACATGACTTTGGCTACACATATGGGAAACCCCCAGTTCTTGCTGATTACACTCCCCCTTTGGATTGCCCATCTCAGAAATTTGCAAAAATTGTTCTTGAATGGACAGCAACATGTAAAGGCAGGCAATTTGATAGAATCTTTGGAATCTGGCTTGGTGGAGTGGAGATTCTTAGGAGCTGCACTGCTGAACCAAGAGCAACTGGGATTGTTTGGACTGTTAAAAAGGATATCACTAAGTATTATTCTTTGCTTATGACTAATCAAACTCTTGCTGTTTATTTGGGCAATCTTGTTGATAATACTTATACTGGTGTGTACCATGCTAATGTTACTCTTCATTTTTATCCTGCTGAAAAAAAATATGGTAAATTTGAGGTTAATTATGGTGAATTAGATTATGGGTTTGGTTCTGAGGCTGATTTAATATTGCCCATTTCTAGAAACTTGCCTTTGAATGATGGGTTGTGGTTTGAGATTGAGAATTCCACAGATGTAGAGTCTAAAGAATTCAAGATTCCACAAAATGTATATAGGGCTGTGCTAGAGGTCTATGTTTCATTTCATGAGAATGATGAGTTTTGGTATGGGAATTATCCGAACGAGTACATTGAGGTGAATAACCTTACTGGTGTACCAGGGAATGGACCTTTTAGGGAAGTTGTTGTAAGTTTGGACGGTAAGGTAGTTGGTGCAGTCTGGCCTTTTACAGTGATTTACACAGGGGGTGTTAATCCCCTCTTGTGGAGACCAATCACTGCAATTGGTTCGTTCGATCTCCCTTCTTACGACATCGAGATTACTCCATTTTTAGCAAAGATTTTGGATGGAAAGGTTCATACTTTTGGGTTTAGCGTTACAAATGCTCTAAAAGTTTGGTACATTGATGCAAATTTACATCTTTGGCTTGATAAGAAGAATGAGAAGACGGAAGGCAAGGTGTTGAATTACAATATCGGGCTTCTCAAGGTATCTCTTATGTCGAATTTCACTGGTTTTGATGGATTATTTATTACAAATGTTAGTAGATCGATAATATATAGTGGATGGGTAAATTCATCTCATGGAAAGATCGTGACGAAATCTTTCCAAGGATTCAGCTATAGTAATGTTATGGTGATGGGGAACGATGGGAATTTGCAGGTCATTAATCAGACGATACATTTCAATAGCAGTGTTGATGCCAAGAAGCCATCATCATCTGTCCACTCTCTCAGATCATTCAAAACATTTGAGTTTTACGATTATTCTAACACTGTCGATAAAGGAAATGATACCTATGCTTCTATAGCTAATCTAACATTGGGTTTCAAGGAGAAGAAGGAAAAGAATTCCAATCTTGGATTCTCTACGAGTACTCTAAACAATATACAAAATGCCCAGGGATATATGCTTGTTAAGGGCAACTTAGTGGTCAGCGGATTGGGAAGCACCCAACAAGAATACCAATATAATGACGATAAGTTCTGCTATTTTAGGAGTGTAAGCAGCTCAAATTACACCATTCTTCATGACAAAGAGAACAATACCTGCAGCAAAAAACAGAAGCTAGGCCAAAGGCGGCCTATTCCTACTCGAACAACCTTTCTGGCACCAAAATTTCATGGTAAATACAAAGGAGTCTGACTTGACTTCATTTGGTTGATTCTTCTATTATGTCAGAAAGTAGTTTGTTTTCGGACATGTAATAAGGATTTATTAGGACTTTTTCTTGAATTCTAATGATTTTGTGACTATTCTGATTTTTTTGTGCAAGTATGCTTCAAATTTGTGATTTCAAGTGCATGTTTTCTTCTGCAGTATGGCTTTAATTTCTTTTGCTGGTTGAAAAGAGTTTTTCTCAATTGTAATTTCCCTTTTAGGCCAAGTATACCATAATCAGCGATGAAGCCTTGTATTTGATTGACATCAACTCCATGTTTTTGAAACTTGGTTTGTCTTCGCTTATTCTTTTGATGAACTTATCATTTTTTACCCAATTTTCTGGTTCTAAGAATACATGATGGAATCCACACTTCAAGCGTGATTAGTTGAATCTGTAACTTTTGAGGCCTGAGTTAGATATACTGTTTGAGTTGGATACTTAAGAGAACTATTGATTCTTTTGCTTGCATTCATAGAAGCTATAACTATAAATAATTTACTCTTTGCTTGAAATGCAGAGTGATTCTACTTTGGCAGCATATTGGTGAGAAACGTTTTAAGAGAATTGAAACTAAATGAATCCAGAATACTTTCTTTTTAAGTGCAACTATGTTAGGGATGATTGGATACTTCGTGACAATATCATGGTGAGAAAAAGAAGTAGATATCCTTGTTTATTATAATGTTTTGTCTTGTTCAATACCGTGTACCAAATATGGACCAAGTGTGGGAGAGACGGTATTTCAAAATGATGATTTATTTGTGAATTCTTCTTTGGTTGAGTTTGTCTAAACAATATAACTGTATCTTCCGTTCCCTTGCAGATAATTTCCTATTGGTTACTATCAATTACAAAGCTTATTATGCCCGCTCATAAGATTCTTTGAGTTATTCTTTACTCTGAACCTAATAAAACTAGGACATATTTGATACGTAATACTTGACTTACCAATATCATACATAAAAAAAATTAAAATTTTATTTTTTGTTTAATTCTGCTAAGTCCATATAGATATTGAACTTGTAGAGTATGAAGAGGGATAGTTGAATTCCAATTCCAACGAAATAAGATATCATTTCGATTTGACTGTCATTGTTGATTAACCTCTAGTCTGAAAGCACGTTTGCACTTTAGCTTGAAAAAGTCATTTGGAAATCACTTATCTTACATTACCTTGGTATAAGTGAAGCTCAATTGTGCACAATGGGACATATTATCTTTTTAGGATTTGAAAACATTTTTTCTAAACTTTTCGTGCTTCGATAAAGTTTTGACATTGTGAAACAACACCTCTCAAGCAAATGGGAAGAGGCCAATGTCTCGCAAAATGAGAAAGACGCTGAAACAAGCAATATTTCAAAGTCGCAAGTGTCTTTTTTAACTATGACATGAATCTTCATCAGGGCCACGCTAACGTCGAGGACTTGAATGCTATGAATCAAAGATTGACAAAAGATATATTTCACAAATTTAATAGGTTGGCAACCTCTATTGCAATTATCCTTATTGGATAAAATTAGAAGATTAGAATCCGCTTATTTGCACATTTTGTGGGATTCATTACTTATTTTCATTAAAATCTCATTATAATTTTTTCCCAAAAAGTCACAAGGACTAACTTTTACAATTTCATAATTTGATTATTTTCGATTTAATCCTGCTGACTTCGAATCAATCGGGTTAAGATCGAGCATTCGGCCCATATTCTAAAATATGCCCAGAAGTGGGCTTTGACCCGATTGGGCCCAACTAAATACATACAACGTTGTAAATAATTTGCTGAGGAACAGCAATGACAGTTGAGTATTTTGACTCACTCACCCAGAACTTGAGAGATAAGAAGAAAAGGGTGGAGAAACATTGAGAAAAACGAATCAAAATCTCGTCCCCTACCCAGAATGAGCTTCAATTCATTTACCAGGTTAGCTCTATGTGTGTATGTTTATGAATTGTTTGTTAAATGAGTCTAATTCTTGCTACTCACTTGCATTTTTGGTGTTCAACAGTGCGTGCTGCAGTTATTGCAATTTGGGGCTAGGTTCGAAATCGTCGAGCTTGTTTTTAAACCTGGATTTTCTTCCCAACACTAATTATGATGGGCTTCTGTTGACTCCCAATTCCCAGAAGTTTAATTTCCCTCGCGCATGTGCTTCTCCTTCAGGTATATTTTTATTGCTTTTTTCGTAATTAAACGTTTATGTTTAAATATGTAGGGCTGAGATTTGGGAATATTGATTTTATATTCATTTATTGCTGGAATGGATGCTGTTTGAAACTACAGAATGTATGAACATTTATAAAGTATATAGTTGGACCATTGATGCACATTGGAATATACGTGCTTTATCGTTTAGAAATTTGAATACTTTCAAGATAACCAAATTGCGCCAAAAGAGGTAGAGAATCTTAAGTTCTGTACTTCATTAATGCTTTGTATCTTAGTTGCCTTTATTTTTTAGTATTGTGAAAACTTCCAACTTTGCAAGGGAAGATAGAATTGAAGGAACATGGTCACTGTTGTTTCTTGTACTTCTCTTTTATTTTTTCCTTTTGTGCATATCCTGCTTTAGTAGAAGAGTGGAGTCGAGAAACATATGCTTGGAAAAGAATGACAAGAAGGATAGAAGCACAATAAACTTCACGTCAACTCAACCATGTTATGTAGAGGGTTGAGTTGGTCGATTAGGTATTCTTTAATGAGGGTATAATTCAGATTTTGCACTTCATTAAGTAACAAACAGACCTCTTTTAACCAAAAAAAAAAAAAAAAAATTCAATGCAAGGCTTTTTTAACCCTTGAAAATGGCCTTTGAAAAAATAAAAAAATAAAAAAAATCCCCATGTTAATTTTTACTTTAGGGCTCCTAGTGGAACTTGGAATCATGAGGGAAAATTGAGAAATTATAGGTGCTTGCTTTTTCTTTTTTTCGTAAGATGGGTTGAAACATTTGTGAGGGGAAGTAACTGGTTGTAAAGAGTAGTGATAACTTCTACTATAATTGCTTTTAAGAAATTTCATTTGATAATAAAAAATTCTCCCCTTTTAATTATAGAAATGGACCTGATGGAAACCCATAAGAAACTGATCAGTATATACCTCTACCCTAGATCTAGATACGTATGGAATCAGGCCTTGTTGAGTTGACTGTATACAGGTCATAATATGTAAGATTTACTGAGTAGGAAAAGGGAACTTTATATCACTAAATCACCTTGTCCATTCATTAAGATTGTTTCTTTAATCACTGCCCTTCACATTTCTTTTTCTTATGAGTTAATTTTGCTTTTATCACGGTCTTTGATAAGTGCTGTTTCTGGGTTCTGTACAACATCATTTTAAGCTATCATGATAGAAATTTTCTCTAGTTGATTTTTGGACATAACAGGTGAACCTCATTTATTAAAAATTATGTAAGATAGGCTGATAACTTTAGGGGCTGAACTGAAAAACACGTCATCGACGAATTTCATTTCTCATCAGTCATCACACTCAGACTAATATAGTATGCATCCAGCGCAAAGCTGATCGACATTGAATAGATGGTCAATTTAAGGGTGATATTCTTGTTTGCATGGTTTATTTAATTGATTAAAATGAGTTTCAAAAAATCAACTAAGGAGACTCTTCCTCGCTTTTAATGAAAGAAAATTGCGGTGGGGCTTTCTTAAGTCTGGTTGACTTGATGCTGTCTTCATTTGAACCTTTCCTCATCTAGCATTTAAGTTGTTACCAACTGCATGGTTTACAATTTTGGAGATCAAGTTTGGTTTCCAGAGTTGAAGGTTTCTCATTTCATCTACTCATATGCATTTTGTGGAGTTTAGATCCACTTTTGGTCAGGGCTGCAAGAGGTGATCGAGTTAACCGACCTCCTGCCTGGATGATGCGTCAAGCAGGAAGGTATATGGCTGTTTATAGAAAGCTTGCAGAGAAATACCCATCCTTCCGGGATAGGTCAGAGACAACCGATCTTATTGTGGAAATTTCTTTGCAGCCTTGGGAAGCTTTCCGACCTGATGGAGTTATTATTTTCTCTGATATACTTACTCCACTACCTGCTTTTGGCGTGCCGTTTGACATAGAAGAGGTGCATGGTCCGGTAATTCAGTCTCCCATTCGCTCTGAGGAGGACTTGAAAACTTTGCACCCAATTGACTTTGAGAAACTACAATTTGTTGGAGAATCTCTTAGGATATTGAGGAAAGAGGTACTTCCATAGTTCTTACCACTTTCTTTTTAAAAGATGTAGCTTCACACTAGTTTTCTTTAGCACAGTGTAGCTAGGTAGGACCAACACAAACATGAGTGTTGGATACGACATGGCATGGACGCGCAAACATGAAATTTTTCAATCAATTTTTTAAAGTAATATTAATTTTTTCATTTTTTTATGACTTATATTGTAATGTAATTTTATTTTTGTTAATTCTGGCATGTTGTTAATGTATTGACAATATCCCGCTGTGGCGGCAATGTATTTCTTGGCATGTTGGAAATGTGTCAGCGACGTGTCAAAACATAGAAAACCAAAAAGTAATTTGGACATCCCACTTGGTGCTTCCAACATGTGTTGGACACTGACTCACCGGGTGCTGGGAGGGTGTCTGTGCATACTAGCAGTTTAAAATTTCACTTTTATATTTGAACAACTTTTTTTAATTCTATGTCAGGTCGGTGAACGAACAGCAGTTCTAGGTTTCGTTGGAGCTCCCTGGACGATTGCTACATACATAGTAGAGGGTGGAACAACACGCACGTACACAACAATAAAGAGCATGTGCCATACAGCACCACATGTATTAAGGGCTCTTCTGTCTCATTTGACAAGGGCGATATCTGAATATATAATTTTCCAAGTGGATGCTGGAGCTCATTGCATACAAATTTTCGATTCATGGGGGGGACAATTGCCACCAGATATGTGGGAACGCTGGTCTAAGCCTTACATTGATGAGGTAACTCAGATATACATTATTTTTCTGGGTAACTATTTTATTTCCCAACCCTGTATGATGAGGTTACTCAAATTTACTTTGTTTTTTCTGTCCCAACCCTGTGTTCAAGTTTTCGTGCTTCTCCCTTTTCCTCAATGCTTTGGGAAACACTGGTGGAAAGTTGGTGGAATTGGGGAGCTCAATGGGAAAGTTCACTGTCTTGTTGAGCCCTTGTCCATAATTTGCTTGTTGCTCTAAATTTGAGACGCTTGGCCGATACTGATATTTTGTTCGTATTTAATCACTTTTTTTTTGTAGGTAAATGTAAAATTCTATTGATAAAAATCATGTTCAAATGCACCGCGCAATCAAACAAGAAGTAAAATACAACCACTTCGAGCATACCCGAGCAATCCAAAGAAAAGATGTACAAAGTATAAGAACTATAGTCCCAAAACCAAAGACTCATAATGAATCAAAACATGCGGGTACAAAGATATAAGAGTTAACAGATTAGTTGCTCGATTTAGGATGTCTGTAGAATCTTAAAACGAGGGATACCTCAAAGTGAGAAGTTCTATGCTTTTGCCTTCTTTGTCATCATCATCTTCTTCATAATTGTATTTTATTATTATTATTTTTTTCAAACTATCTGGTTTCGTTATGGGACATTTAAATATAGCTGGAACACATTTGGTGTGGAAGCTGTTATCTTTATCTGTTGTTGCATGCAATCTCGACGTTCCATCTTTTCCTTTTAGAACACCTCCTAGTTTGTGAGTGCAGATAGTAAATGTGGTTAAAAAGAAGTGTCCTCAAACGCCAATTGTGCTCTACATAAATGGAAATGGTGGACTACTTGAACGGATGAAGGGAACTGGAGTTGATGTGATTGGGCTTGACTGGACAGTGGATATGGCAGATGGAAGGAAGCGCTTGGGAAGTGATATCAGTGTCCAAGGAAATGTCGACCCTGCTTACCTATTTTCTCCTCTTACTGCCTTGGAGGATGAAATTAAAAGGTTTGTCAGTCGATCTTATTCCTTTTCTGCTGTTCATTATTTGTAGCAGTTAATAATACAGTAAGGCCCCTATCAATGAACCAGAAGAAATAGAAGAAAGGTTTAATATGACATACTTAGTGGGAAGTTGGATCAAGGAATGTGTTACTTCTTAAGTCATGCGCTTGGTATTTGCCTATTTGAGTGCTTATAATGTAAAGACTTATAACTTCAAACTTGAGTATAAAAATATTATCGTAGCCAGAGTGAGGTTGACAACTAGTTTGAATCAACCGATTATTCTAGGAGTCATTAAAATAGTAATTGGATTTGCATTACAAAAATGGGATGATTGGACAAAATACAAAGCGAATAGTTTCCTTCAATATCGATTTTCCAAATACAGATAGTTGAGCTGACAATATTTTTGTTGCAGGGTTGTACAATGTGCAGGCCCAAAGGGCCACATCCTCAATCTTGGCCATGGAGTTCTTGTTGGTACACCCGAGGAAGCTGTTGCTCATTTTTTCAACGTTGCAAGAAGCTTGAAGTTCGATGGACAAATCGATGGTAACCTGGTTGGATCATCCAATTTGGTGGCTTGAAACCTTAAACTTTGTAAAACAGAATGGAAGTTTTGTTGTACAAGTAGTTAGAAATCTCCAGTTAACTAGGCAGATTCTGCAACATTACAGTGTAGTCAATATTTAGCCATGTCAAAGCCATGAGGTTGTTCACATGCTCGGATGAAAACCTTGAGAACTATATTCTTCGTATTAGCTAATTGGTTTATTCAATTCAGTTCTAATTTGCTAATGGGTGCACAAAATACATCATTGATAATTGTTTGATTACCTTTTCTTCGTACAAGTTTATTGATGATTAAGATTTCCCTTTCAATTAGGAAGATTTAATCATAGTGGGACTTGAATCTATTAAAGAAAATGTTGGTAACATGTAAATGGAAGAAATGAGGACGTCAAGACAGATAAACTACAGGAAGGTGGCAACAACCGAATGATGAAAAGGAGCTCGATCTTTGATTTTAAACTCTTTTAAATTCGATTCACATTTATGAATATCATTGTAGTCACTAGTCATTGCGGATTACCAACGTTTAAGCTGAAAACAAAAATCGGAAAAACTCGAGAACAACTAGAAATCCTTGCAAGACAATAAAAGAATAATCTAGGCTGATGTCCCTTCAAAGCCTAGAGAATATTAGTAATTCAAACAATCAATATATATATATATTTGTAAAACAATAATTTACTTAACTAGTATTCTTTTGTAGTGTTGTTACATTCCAAATGAAGGACTCAACTTTATCCCAGGTTGGTACACAAAAGATAAAGTTAGTATCACAAGTTAACCTTTTGTTGGCACATTAGTGGCAAAAGAAATGCTGATGATAGGCACTCTATCAAGAATGAGACAAAAAGTGTGACTAGGTTCATGTCCCTTCAAAACCTAGATATCTAGCTACCACAATATGTTAGGAATTTAGCCTTTTTTTTTTTAACGGGAACTCGCAGTCGCTACCCTTCGGGTGCGTATTGAGTAAACTCTCGGGTAGATGCAATAACATACAAATCACGTCAGCCAAGTTAATCACACTAGGTATGCCCGGTGCGACATGCTCGATCGAGAAAATATTGGTAGGGCGAATCTTAATACGTATACAGAGGGGTGGAGTGAGGTGGGGATTCCAGCTGCTAAATTGGAGACTAATTATGAAGTCTATGATTAGGGATAGAAAAGTTGAAAGAATCTACAAATTAAAGATGAATGCCAAAGTGGGGTCTCCATAATGTTAATGTTTGATGTTTCGATATTAATATGCACCTGCTATTGGATCTTTTAGTTATTTATTATTTGGGGTTTAAGAATTATAAATATATAGTTTTTTAGCCTCCTTTGAATAGATAGCAGCAGTTTTTGTGTAAAATAATATTCAACTCATATTTCTTTCTTCTCAAATTAAAAGGGAAAACAAATTTTGTTGGATCTGTAATTCGAGAAAAGTTTCCGACGTTAAATATCGATGAAACGAATAAATAGAAAGGTAAAATGAGTTGCATAGAATTAAACCACACTAAAAAAAAAAAAAATAATGACAATGACAAACATGTGCTAACGTGCCGAAATGTCAAACATTTTAGTGAGAAACAGCTAAACGTGTATTATTAGATCATGCAATTTGGATACTAAGAAATTTTTGGTTGGTGACTAATGACTGAAGATGGATGAATGAGGCCCCACATTAATCTTTTTTGATTAATTGTTCAACATTGAGAGATATTTTAAGGTAAACTTATGCTTGATGAACATTTTGGTCGATATTTGGTAAATTTATGGAGTTCGGTACAACTACACGCTTAAATAACGTTGATCTTCACCTATTTTTATATATGTTGAGTACGAGTTAATATAATTCTACTACATTGTATTCAAATCTATGGGAAGGTACAAGATCCTAAAACTTTTTGTTAACCCTAATTATATATATGGTACGTTTGGACTAAAGATAACTATACAAGAGTAAGAAAGAAAAAATATGTGACATGTTTGTTAGCAAACATACATGTCGACCTAAGGTGTTTCAACGAGGGTGAAAAAAAGAGAGAAAATGATCTTGTTATTAATTTGTGATCTCCTAATATTATTATCCTTTTCTTTAATACATTAAATGCCAAGATTAAATGAAAGAAATAAACTTGGTGTTTCTCTTTAAGTTGAAGAAAAGTTTTCCTTAATTTGTCAATGAAAATGCAGATACAATCAAATCATATCATAATTTGATGTGGCCAACAAGGAATCCAATGGTCCTAAGTGGTAGTACCAAGTATGGGCCTGATATTATTGAATTTTTATATAACAAAAATTTAAAATAAAATCATATATATATATATATATATATATATATATAGAGAGAGAGAGAGAGAGAACTAAATTATGATCATTAATCGAATTACGCCAGTTCGCAAAAACAACATAATCGAATAATTATATGACTAATATGTAAGTATGCGCGGTTTTGTTGCCAAACTAATTTTTTTGGAGTAATTTTAGTAAAATATACTAATTACTTTTGTAATGATAAAAAATGTGACTTGATACATATAAGATGGAGTTTTTGTGGCGTATTTTTGAATACAAAGGTGCTAGTTTACATTAGATCATGGGAATAAGAATGCATTTTTCGAATAGAATATATAAATTTTGTAATTCTAATTCTAACTAATTAACCCCAAGGGTCCATCCACCTATATATCCCTTTAGATATATGCATGCTAACCTATGTAAATTGAGATCCTTTACTAGTTTTGGCTCCAATTATATGTATACAAGAACAAGAAATTAGTAAAAAAGATTAAAAATACATGCACATAATTTTAGAAATATGTATGCAAGTATATATCCCTGTGTACAGAATTTTGAAATGATAAAACAAATTGAATAGAACAAAGATTTGAAGTAAAAGACAACATTGTCTATGGTAATAATAGAACTTATATATTGTACTTTTTTTCTCATATGATCAATAGTTTCCAGCAAGACAAGTCATAACAATATCCCAATACTACTAATCGAAACTAGTTTCAGTATCATTTGAAAAATATATGAATCGTGTTGCTTGTACAGGGAGGGGTTTGACACTCTTCCTGACACAACACTCACATTAGGGGGAGGGGAGCTTTTTTTATCATTTTTTTTCACAAGGGGTCACATGCGGCATGTGACTATCTATCAAGAATATGGTAAACTATTTTTCTGTACGAATGGTTTTTTCCAAAATATATATAAATGTAAGATAAATTTACATTTCATAGATGTGAAAACAGAATTTCCTCATCTTGTCGAAGAGACAAAGGAGCATTTTTAAATACTGAAACACAGAAAAAATAAGAAACTAGAGGACATTAGAGATAATTTCACTTGCTATATATTTATATGATGATGTGTTTTGACAAGCAAATTATATATTTAACAATTGATGCATCTATTTTTTTTTCTTTTATAGTTTTTTGTCAGATATTATGCTCAGGGGACAGCCATGGCGAGCACAAGATGGTGCAGAATCCCAAAAGATAAAACATTGGACAGAAAGTAAACATTATAAATATATATCTACATAATATTAAATTCAAAAAATAAAAAAATAAATAAAAATCTATGATTGCATAATTTCTTGAAGAAAGAGTGCAAGTGCGAGTGCGTGTGCGTGTGCGTGTGCGTCATAGCCATCAATATATTGAGTTTCTGTACTTACTTGGAAGAGGGTATGAAAATTAGGGTTTAAGAGGACTAGATTAGGGTTCAACAGAAGATATAAAATACCCACAGTTGGATTATTGAATAAATTCTTCTATTTGTTTGGGAATTTTGATTTCAAATAATGATCCACGATATATCTAATTAACACAAGAAAAAGAGTAAACATATCAAACATTTTGATCCACATAGATATCTCTTCATTAAAAGTAAATATTACTACATTTATGAGGTAGAAATTCAAGATAAAAAGCAGCAAAATATGGGAATTCAATCAATTACCATTCTTTAAAAAGCAATATAGAAGGGAGTATTACGTCTGAATGCTGGAGGATGTGCCTTCACTAATGGTACCCTTCATTTGATTCCTCTTCTTCTTCTTCTTTTTGTACGGGATTCCCCGCGCCTTTGCCTGGGAGTCCCTTACTTCGCGTAGATATACGCGTATAGCACCACTAGCGAACGGGTTAGTCTCTGGTAGGCCTCCGTTCTCTTCGAAAGCAGCCCGGAGTCGACCGATAAGGGCATCAAGGCTACCCCATGCTTGCCTAAGGGGACAAGTACAAGGCCCTGCGGGCTCAACCTGTCCAAAAAAGACACAACCTTGTGCATGTACCTTAGTTTTCCCGAACTGATCGAGGTATCGAAGGAAATCTAGTACATGATTATAACTGCACTGGGGTAAGGCCACTGGAGGCCTCTGATTCCTTAAATACTGTCCAAAAGTGTTCCAATCACGACGTTTTTGGGATTCGTATCGACTCAATTGAGCTGGTTGTTGTTGCTGCTGCTGCTGCTGCTGAGGACGATGATTATCAGCAGATGCAGAAGCAGATCTTGATGAAGATCCTTCTCCCTGATCATTCGACGACATCGTCCCTCGGATTTTTCTTTTCCCTATGGTGAATTCTTCTTGATGCAGAAGATATAATTGAAAATAAGCAAAATTTAAGTGGAAATCAAATCATGAGAATGGGGTATTGAGTAGACATGATATGGACCAAGGAAAGTGCTTTAGCTCCTTCTTTTTCTTCCTTGATAACACTATTTTCTTCCTTTAAATGATACTATCAGTATATTAAGTATGCCTTTTAATTTATATATTTCATTATATTTTTTTAATTGTGCTTGCATCATTGATGAAAGCAATCATTTTCAAGCATAGTAAAGAAATTTTACTTAAATATTTTAATCCCTATTGACTAGGTAGCTTATAGTTCTATAATTAACCCTAGTTAATTAGACTAATACTCAGTTAATTTTAAAAAAAAGTTAGAGACAGCATAAAATCATAGTTTTATTCTCAGTGTTTAAAGTGATTTTGAAGTTGTCTCCCACAAATTCTCATTAAGGCTTCATTAGTAAGTAAATTTCATCTTTCAAGTAATAATGTCGTCGACTAAAAAATCGATTGTTCAATACTCCGTCGTTGTTAGCGCAATTTTCTCGTGTAAATAACGTACTCAAAATACGATAAATTTGAAGGTGACAGTCATTAGATGTCAAGACAATAGCCATCTTTCATTTTTTGAACATTCTCTGAATAGAAGTGAGAGTTCTTAAGCAACTTGTGGTTTATAGTATTAATTTTGTCACTTGTGTTGTTTTTTAGAAGCTAATTACTGATAATTCCAAGGAATCTTTAATTAATCAGGTTAGATCCCATTGGACAGAAATATTTTCAATCTCCCAATAATTTGAACTTATAAAATTCAATTATTTCATAAATAATTGATTACTGAACTTGATTTATTATAATTAATAAACATGCTAATAGTGATGGCTTCATTGATTAGTTTAACATTTTTTTTTTTAAAGTCAATAAAATATGACTTTTGATTATTAATTTGTCCCCAAAACATGGACATTAAAATTGTGAAAAATATTATTCCAAAATAATGTTTGAAAATAATTTTTATTTATTTATTATAAAATATAGTTTTAAAAAATGGAATAATTGGTTAATTAATACTTTGACTCCTAGGAAGAGGAAGGGTAGGCATATTTCATAATCTTTGATGATTTGGTTGACTCTAAAAGATGGTGCTTATTAAATAAGCAGAGAGAATTAGGTAACAGCTAGGGCTAAAAAGCCTAATTAAAATTCTTAATCATAGATGTCCACGTAGGCAAAATCGTCACACTTGTGCCACGCGCTGTGATTAAACTTCAATAATGCTACTCAAACAGGGACGGCAAACAGGTGCTTTGACAGGTGTTGAGTGAAAAATCTTCGACAGGTTCCATTTTCAGAGTAATTGAAGCGCACAATTGGGTTCACCCTGACATCCGTAGATGCCAACCGGAGTGAACCTACAGAGAGTGGCCAAGCAATGTTCTCCATCAGGGTGGCCACAATGATATAAAGTGGTGAAGCTGGGTTCTGAATGAAAACAGAATGAGCAGGGGAAGCGAGTTTCTTCGGGGCCTGAGCAGTTAAACCAGGGATCTATCCATAATTTTTTGTCAGTTCCCGTTCCAATAAAGTAAGAGATCCCCTCAAGGACTATCGATTTGTTGGGTAAAAAAAAATTCAAACTGTCCAATGATGTTGCGCCACATGTCTCTGTTTTTTAACCTTATCATTGAGGCTGTTTGAGTAGCATGATTGATTAAACTTTGATTAATAAAAAATTGATAAAAATGTGTAGTTTAAAAATTGATGAAAATTCTAAATCTCATAAAATGTGTAATTAACATTAATTATTGACTTTGACCTTAACTTTTTAGCATAAGTGCATTTTATGCTCTTATCTAGATATCTATTCTTATTTATTTATATGTTAATTGAACGATTATATATTTAATTTTTGTAAATTATGTAAATTATACAAGAAAAAACATGCCAACTTGGATACACTTGGTGTGAAAAAAAAAAAAACTATTGGGAAGTTAATTGGAGTTGATTTCAAGCAATTGAAGATTAACTGAATTGCAAGTGATTAAATAGAAGTATTAATGGAACATTCGATAAAAAAAAATTGTAAGTTTTGAGAGTTAAATTCGACATTTGAAAATTTTGAGAGTAAATTTCAAACATCGAAAACTTGCATCGAGTCAATTATCAATAATTTTGAAATAAAGATGATTTATTTACAAATATTAGAAGATGAAGGAGTAATGTGTTATGAAAAAAAAGGAGCCCAATTGAAAAAAGAGAATTGTTTCCTTTCGTTTCTCAAACTCTTTGTAGAAATCAAGTTGAACAAAGATTTTTCACTAAATCTTGTTCTATAAATATTTGTCACTAAATCTTTGTAGGATTTCAAGATTTTACAAGAAACATGCGGAATCTTGGTGCAAGATTTTCAATTTTTTCTTAAAATTTGGCGATGTACTTTATTTTTTTTCTTGTTTTATTCTTCTCCCGTGATGTGTAATTAAATAATTAGTTATAATGAATGATTGTAACTTAGTTTTGAATATTAATTCTAATTAAAAAGTTTTAAATTTCAATTTGATATTGCGAATTATTTTTACTTCTAATCTTAATGCTTGAATTAATTGGACATTAATTCATTGATTTTGTGAGCGATAATTATGTCGAGAGGCAAATTATTTGTTTTGGTCATGTAGTAAAAGTCAAAAATTAGTATAAAAGTGTAGAGATATATTTTCTAATTGCTGCGATTGTTACATGAATTCTTAGAAATTGAAGGCATTTAACTAAGGTGTATTCGGATTCATACCGAAATATGGAATTGACTTAGTTAAATAAAATCATTTTGAACTCAAGATAGATAAATTGAATACATTTGAAGAATTCGACCAAGTATGCATAATCAATTGTTATAAAAATTGGTGATTGAGATTAAGTTAAATGCTATAGTGAATTCGTAAATTCTAATAATTAAACCATCATATAAAAGTTCAATTTTATTATTTTTGTAGAACTATAATAAAAAATCGTAAAAATAAGATAAACACGTTCTATTAGCCAATCGAATTAAAGTTATAGTTAATTAAACTAATGTCTAGATAATAATTATCGTATGAACGTCAATCCGGACTCTTAGATCATCTTCATTACTTGTTACGATCATATACTTATGGGATTTAAAATCGACATCAAAGCACTTAATTAATCATTCTTTTTTCTAGCATTATTAATTAAGTTGTAGGACAAGTATTTTTCCAAAATTGATATAATTGTCACAGCAGTCACTACCATAATAAATACTGTTGATAATTGTTTAATTATAATAATAATTTATAATTTTTTTGTCCAATTGTTAGTGATGTTTTTGTTTTTGCTCGTCGGCTTTGTTTTATCTTTTCTAATGACTTTGTAGCTTTTCCCATAACATGTATAAAATGGAATTTTACTGGGATCAATTTCACTTTGTTTCCTTAATTAATTTAAGTTACAAGACAATTTTAATTAAGTGGGTCTGCTTTCTCATTTACTACGCAACTACAAAGTCCTTTACGATCTAATCGAGTAGAAAAATATATTGATTAAAGACTTTGGTTCGTTATTGCTGATATGTCACACGTCGAAATCTGCTTTTGAATTTTTTGATATTGTGTGAACCGTAACCGGTCTATTTTCATTCATAACTTCTTATTAAGGACCCTTAGGACCGTTTAGCAAGATTTTTGAAAAGTTAAAAGTTGCTTTTAAGATTAATAATCGACTTTTGAATTTATTTGAATAATTTTTTTTTAAGTATTTTGTTGCTTATAAGAGTTCTTAGTGGAAATTGGAAGCTCTTCTATAAAAATGCAGAAGTCCTAACAAATATGCCCCTAGGTTGAATCCCAACCTTGAGAGTCCTCTACCACCCCGTTCCTAGAGTATTGTGGAGGAGATAGATTGAAGGATGTGCTTCAGTAGGCCAGAGTACAAGAGTTATCATATTGGTGTCCACAAAGAGTCCAATTCCATACATTGTAAGAGGTAAGAATCGAACCCTCAAATTGCGACTGTTAGCTCAATTGAGATTACCCAACTCCTATTTTTTGCACCACTGAGCTATGCCCTGAAGGACAACAAATATGCCCTTATTTTGATATTAGTTTGTTGATGAAGAATGCCATTTATAAATTCTAACTACAAGTCAAGCTTATTAAAACTCATTTATACGTATAGCTATCTTCTATTTACGGATAATGCTCTATTAAAATTCTTTTCCGACTATAGTTAAGATGAATTAGCTAACGTCGATAATATTTATAGCGAGTTTTCTTTGCGTATAAAACACCATTCTATTATGCTAGATTAAGTAGGTAAGATGTTACATCTAAAGTTCGCTAAATTCTAACTACACACCAATTACATCTTGTTTCATGCACACAATTCTAGTACGAGCAGCGACGCCGTATTATCTATATCACGATGTAGAAAGGTTGATTACGGAAGATAATTTTCTTTTATTTCATTGTCTAAGTTTTCTCATTTAAGATGAGCGAATAATTGACTGTCCCACCATCTAGAAAACTAATTTTTTCCTAAAGGTCTTTGCTATAGAATAAGTAATAAGTTTTCATCTCTGATTTATTTATTTATTATTATTATTATTCCTTAAGATAAAAGTCAATTTTTTTATTTATTTTAAGTCGTGGGGGTTTAATAACTTTAAAAATTGTTATGAATGCATTCGTAATTATTGATAGAGTCTTGCTATATGGCCAAGGGTATGACATACACATCGCTCCCCTATTGGTGACGGCTTAGACACTCGGCCAATAGGGGGCGCTACATCGCTCTCTGTATGGTCAGGCTCCTGGCCGTATATATTTATCCTTATTGATATCTATCGTGATTTTTTTTTCTTTTTTCTTTTTTACGACAAAACTTCATAGCAGAGAAAAACGTGTAAATATAATCGATAAAAAATATAAGTGTGTAGAAAGTGAAAATGTTTTTTTTTTTTTTAATTACCCAAATGATGCATTGAAAAGACTCAATTTGAATGCTAATATAATGGGATAGATAAATGAGAAAGAAAAAAGAATTAAGTTTTTAGATTGAAATGAAATATAATAGAAGTTTTGGAGAATAAAAAATTAGTACGTAAACCATTATATAATGGAATAAAATGGTGTGACAATTTTGTAAATTTTTAGAAAAAATTGTTTTATGTTACTGTACGCGAAAATGTAATACGGCCCCAATTTTTTCGAAATGAAAATGAAGAGAATAGTATTTTTTTTGAAAAATGAGTGGTTAAAAAAGAGGAAATTTTTTCGATTTACGTATAATATTATTTTATGGAAAATTGTATGGTTGAAAATAGAAGAGATAAAAATTGAATATAATGTAATATGAATCAAACGGTGACAAGTGTAAATAAACCTTAGGGTGTAATTTGTGAATTTTCTATGAAATATTAGGGTAGCTTTTTGGAGGGAGAATCTGTTGTCGGATTTTGCATTAGAGGGGCCCCTATTTTCAATTATTCCAAGGATGGTCCCCCGTGCACTAGTTTATTAAAATATATATATATATATATATATATATATTTTTTTTTTTTTTTTTTTTTTTTTTTTACTATTTCGAAAAGTCTCTATCAAGTATCAACTTCATTTATAGAATCAAGAAAAGATATGTTAAAAAGCCTTAATCAACAGTCCAATCAACGGTGATCTGGTCCAGGCCCACTTCCAATTACCAATTTTCTTCAATTAAATCGAAAATAAAAATAAACACACATAAAAAGATGTTCGATATGACTCTATTATTGTATATTGATAACGAGCTAAGTTGTCACTAAATTGTTTAAAATTTATATTTCATTATTTTTTTTGATGGAATGATTTATTTATTGGTAAATAGTACAAAACGTCTATATCTTTCATTTTTTTGGTATTTTCATCTTTAATTGCGCAAAACGTCCTTATGTCCATTTTCACCAAAATCCGCGGTTAGGTGAACCCGTGGAGCCATTTCTTTTTTAAAATAAAGGGTATTTTTGTCTTATAACATTTGATTCTTTATTTAAGAAAAATTGCAGTTGGGGTCCCTATAAAAAACAAAAGTTAAATAAAAACCCAAAACAAAAAACAAAAGTTCCAAGACCCCTATAGAATCCTCAGAATCCTTCATTCCTCAAAATGGAGCTCTTCATTTTTAGACAAGAAATCTCATATAAAATCACTTGATGCCGTGTTTTCAAAACCACAATAGGGTAAAGTGTGCCTGAAACACCGAAAAATAGCGCTGCCCCGAGGAAGAAAAACTTGGACTTATCAGAATCCTATGGAATTTTTTATCAATATTCGCCGGAAGATGGATCCTCAATAGCACTCGAGCTCATTTTAGCAGCAAGAGATGGGTGACAGTTTGTGAAATTGTGATGTAATCCCACTAGCCAATATATCGATATTGTGAATAATCTTACGAGAATGAGCAGAAATGGCAAGCAAAAGACAAAAGTGTAAAGGGGGAAGAAGAAGTAGGGAGAGTGAGTATCTATATACCGCCTAAGAATGCTCTTTTGTTGATGAGGTGCAAGTCTGATCTTATGAAAATGGCTGATCTTTCTTACAAGTTTTGTTGCGATGCAAATGCAATGCAAATGCTGCTTCTAAACTTGAAGATGTTGATGAAGATGAATCTGCCAGAATTTAACTTTAGTTCGCCAGAATTTGACTTGGAACCGGCAGCTCGTGGTGGCAAACCGGGCAAGAATTGTGAAGCCTCAACCAATGGACAATGCAATCAGAAGAGAAGGATGTGAATAGTACTTTTGTTTTTTGTTTTGGGTTTTTATTTAAGATTTATTTTGTATTGTGACCCCAACTGCAAATTTTCTTAAATAAAGAATCAAAAATATCCTTCCCTTTAAATAAAATAAATGACTTTACACGCTCACTTAACGGCGGATTTGGATGAAAATGGACGGAAGGATGTTTTGGGCAATCAAATGTGTAATTAAGGGTGAAAGTGCCAAAAAATGAAATGTATGGACGTATTGTGTTATAACATTTTCGTTATCAAGAACTCGTATTATACGATATTTCGAATACTCAACACAATTTATTTTCATTTATTTTTTTAGGTCGTATAGATTCTTATTGGAAGATGCTCAAATCTTAAAAGATTATAATAACATGAATTCGAATCCAATAGAAATGATTTGTGGGTCTTAGTAAATTTTGTTGGACGATGTCTATGAGATATTTTAATATAATAAAAATGGTCAAAATCCAATAATAATGGATAGATTTAGATGGATTAATTAATGGATTTGAATGATGATTGATACCACTCATATTTTTCAGTGTCCAAGAAATTTACCATTCAGTATTTATTTCTATTTTCTTACAATATCTCCAAGAGATTCTCTAAGCATGAAATGCTCTCCATTTAAGAGAGTCGATACTTAAAATAAGTTTCAAGAGAATTTATATTCTAACCTTTTTAAATAAAGAATGAGTTGGGCTCTTAAAATATAAAGAGTCAAACTCACTCTCAATTCTTAATTAACAATGATTACATTTAATAAATTATAAATGTCAATACTCTATAATTTAAATTATTCAAATCATATTTGAATTGATTGACAATTAACATATAAAAAAATTATGTTAAATAAGAGATGAAGGAAAATCGATAAATGTTCATTAAAAAGGTAAAATAAATAGTCAAAATAAAGAGCTTGATGGAGAGCATAAAAAAATTACTTTCTAAAGGGTGGGTTTGATCCACATTCTTTTTGAAGAATGTATGTTGGAATAGTAGATTGATTGAAAATGTGTAGTTAAAAAAGAAGGAAATTTTTTAATTTACGTGTAATATTATTTTAATAAAGAATAAGTGGTTGAAAAGAATAGAGAGAAAAATGAATTTTGGAAAAAAAGGAATCAAATAGAAGCTAAAGATGCTCTCTATCATGCATAAGATGCTCTTTATAAATAGAGTCTCTTGAAGATACTCTTGGATGATACTAGAGCTATAACGCATTAGTTAATCGACATTGAGAGGTATAATTTTGCATTTATTCGGGTCATTAAAGTGGACGTTTGGAAGTACTTTTGTTGAATTGATACTTAATTTTGATTGTATATTGGTTGTTTTAGAAGAAGTTCAATGTATGATGGCTTGTGAAGAAATGGAGTGGAAATTGAATAAGAATGGAAGATGGGGAATATGTTGTAAAGATTTGAAAGATGAAGGAATATTTCACCAGGTTGATCAGAGTCATAATCATGAGATCGCATGGTCCTAATTTGTGCACGAATTTAACCTAATTATGGAGGCTAAAGAGATTATGATTCATATTGCAAAAAGGAGAAGAGAGATTTAGAGAGAAAAACAGGCACTGTACATAATTTGAAGATTTTTAGTTTGGAATTTTGGAAATTAAAGCAAGAGAGAATTGAGATTTCTTGGGCACTCCATTGAAAACGTTCAAGCGGATGAAAATGGCTAATTGACACAAAACGTCCCTATCTTTGGAGTGAATTGTGGATATCGTTCATACATTTCATTTCTTGACATTTATGCCCCCTACCTTCCACTTTTTTTGCGCTGAACGTTATTTTCACTGATTTTTGACGATTTTACCCTTCATTTAAAGTAAAACAAAAAGAAAAGAAAAGAAAAATTAAAGAATCAATTGCAATGATAACTCCAAATTTTTAAAACCTACTTTTCAGTCACAAGATACTATTTTTTTCCCCCAACCAGCCACCAACTTTAGAGCCATTTCAGCCACCTTTGCCATCGGACCAACATACCACCTCGAAGCCCTCACTTCCCTCTTTGCAACCCATCCAATTGTCGGCCATAACACCAACCGATTTGGCCAAAAATTCAAGCCAAAATAGGCTGCCCATGCAACAAAAAGTGGCCGGAATTCTATACTTCTGCTACCACTTTTGAACCACCAAAACTCCACCCTTCAGCCACCTTTGCCGTCGGACCAACATACCACTTCGAAGCCCTCACTTCCCTCTTGGCAACCCACCCAATCTCCGGCCATAACACCAACCCATTTGGCCAAACATTCAAGCCAAAATAGGCTGCCCACGCAACAAAAAGTGGTCGGAATTCCATACTTCTGCCACCACTTTTGAACCACAAAACTCCACCCCTCCAGCCACCTTTGCCGCCGGACCAACATATCACCTCGAAGCCCTCACTTCCCTCTTCGCAATTCACCCAATCTCCGACCATAACACCAACCCATTTGGCCTAAAATTCAAGCCAAAATTAGCTGCCCACGCAACCTCTACGCATGGATTTCTTCCTAATTCGACTCAATCCATGGTTGCCCATGGTAATTACACCCCACAGATCACTAGAGCACACCTAGACGCGTCCATTGATGTTCCAATTACAACAAACAAATCATGAAATCAAAATCCCTGGCCAATTTTCGAAGCAGCGATGTCGCGGCCGAAAATTGCATTTTCAGGCGCCGGTGGTGGTCACCATGATCGCGGACCACCTGTGCTGGCTTCGTCTCTTCATAAAAAAGTCATTCCACCCATGGGTCTTCACCAATTTGGTCTTAAAGTGGACGAATCAGTAGGAGCAGTTCATACACACGAAATGTCGATTTTTGCACCACCATCGGTTCAATTTTGTTGTTTTTTGGGGCTGAAATTTGTGTAAGTATTTTAGGGGTTGATGAAGAGATAGTGTTGGTGCAAAAATTCGGTAACCACGAATGCCTGAAAATGGCCGGCAGGCGGCGGTGGGGTGGGGGTGAATTGTGGGAAGAAGGTGAAGTTATTTGCACTTTTTAATAAGTTTGGGCATATAGTTGCAATTTGTTTGATTGTCTTTTTTTTTTTTTACTTGAATGGAGGGTAAAATCATAAAAAACCAGTGAAAAGGACGTTCAGTGCAAGAAAAGTGGAAGGTAGGGGCATAAATGCCAAGATATGAAAGGTAGGGACGATATCCACAATTCACTCCAAAAGTAGAGACATTTTGTGCCAATTAGCCGACGAAAATCAATTTTCAAGTTTCTTCTTGCAATTAAATATTTTGGGTGATGAGTTCTCAACTAATTATGTATTTTTGTAATCCAAACGATTAGGCTAATTTTTTATGATGCAAATTGTTAGTTTAAGTTATAATTAAATGACCGTTCTTTTAATTATCAATTTATGTTGTATTCACTTTGTTTCTTGGGCCTCAAGTGAGTTATAGACAAAGTTTAAAAAGGTCAAATCTTTGATTGTCGTTTGAATGAAAGATCAACTTTTAAACATGTATGTGACTTATTTTGTAGTAGGTGTAGTTCATGATTGACAACAAACATAAAATCCTTTACAAGTTAGGAATAATTGTTTATAATGTGTGCAAATGCATTCTTATATATTTAAAGTAGGAATAGGAATATTTTCAGATCATGTGTTAAAATATGTTTAATTCTACTTGTCAGAGATTATTAGACAACTTACGATTATATATTGTCAATTTAAGCATAAATTGAAATAAAAGTGAGAATTTGAGAATTACAATGGAAAATAACGGTGAGGTCAGATCCCTAACACAAGTGATTTCTTTCCTCCTAGATTGACGTCATTTATTTATTTTCATTTTTTTTATATTACTTCTATTTATTTATTTTTGTGTATTTAATTTCAATACATAAGGCCAAAAATTCCTTGTTGATCAAATTTTAACTAGTTTATTATGAATAAGGGTAAGATAGTCCACGAGGGACGAAAGTGCTACAAGAATGAGAGGTTGAGAACGTAAATGCTACCTTTTAAAGGTTATGAACAAAAGTGCAACAAGTGTAAAAGGTTGGGGACATTTCCTGCTATTTACCCTTTAAACAATTGAATGAAATTTTAAGTAAAATTTAAATTTTAGCACTTATGCCTCTCGAGGAGGTGACTTGAGTAGACGACGTACCCGATCGACTATAAGTTTAATAGGTATTGAATTTTGTTGATGGATACATCAATTATCAAGTCATTTGATGTTTATCCTATTAACTTCTTTTCTTGCTATAATATTAATTTCGATGAATGTCAATCAAATAGCATTTTAATCATGGGCTCCATTCTAAATACACATCAGATTATTATATCAATATCAATATTCCGTTTTCCTACCTACAATTGTGATAAGAGTTATGTTATAGGTACAAGATTTTTGCACAAATTTTTTTTTTATAAACAAACATGTCGAAACATCATTCAAAGATGGGAAAAAAGTATAAATAAAGACATAGATGGACATGATGTTGCCACAACAGTATCCTATACAAATTCTGAGTGATCCCACAGGATTTAAAAGTCAATTCAATTTCCCTACAAAATATGGGTAATTGGTGTAAAGTATCCTTCGTTTCAAAATATAAGACACATAAAAGTCTATTTAAGTTCTTATATCATACTTACTGAGCGAAAATCATCATCAAATATAATATACGTTAATTTAGTGAAAGATTAAATATAAAATTTAAATATGGGTAATTGGTGAAAAGTGTCACTCGTTTCAAATTTGACATTTATACCCTCATTTCAACATTTTCTTGCAAAGTCGATCATTTTCATCTCATTCTATCAATTATTTCTGTCAAAAATTGGTGCAAAAAGTCCCTTCATTTACCTTCATTGTGCAAAATGTATCTAGTGTTTGCCTTCATTGCACAAAATGTCATTTGCATCTATTTTCTGCATTAAAACATTGTAAAATAAATAATTTACTCACCTCCTTAAATAAACAAATAGAAAAGAGAGAAATTATATAAAAATAAATAAATAATTGCATTCAATGTCCTAAATTTTTCGAATAGTGAAAACAAGTTCTACATAAAACCCTCTAGTGGAACTGTGGAAGAAGAACTCTCATCTTTAGACATCATTTTTTGAGGCAAAAGAAATTTAACCAAAATTTAAAGTGAATAAGAATTTGCTGAAAAATGTTAAATCGGTAAAAAACTTATAACTTTGCTGAAAACTAAAAAATATAGGAACACAAAACTTGATTATAGAGAAATAGCTAAATCCCTAGATGCTGTTGCAATGAGATGGGGAGAATGAACGTTTGTGGTGATAGGTACCACAGTGCGGAATTGAAAGAAGAGCCATTTTTTTCTATACTTCGACTCTACAGATTATCTCTTCAACGGTAAGAGCACTCTAAATTCTTTAAAATTCGCTAGTGACCCCGTCGCCCGAGACAGAGGAAGCTTACGCGTATGAACTAAAACTAGAGTACTCAAACGGAGGGGCTCGAATTTTTTCTAGGCCTAAATACAACAGCACATTAACATATCTTCGACTGGGGATCGACGGTACCCTAAAAGCTTACACATTTTATGACAAGGTAGATTACAGTGCATGGGAGGTGACTTTCACACTCTTCTCTAGAGCTCCCGGTGACGAATGCCAGTTGCCGGAAGGCGCGGAAAGTTTGGACTATGCGAGGACAGCCAATGTGTTGCATGTCCATTGCCAAATGGGTTAATGGGATGGAGCAAGAATTGTGAGCCTCCAAAGATAACATCTTGTAAAGCAAAAGATATCAAGTTCTACAAATTGGAAGGGGTTGACCATTTCATAACTACGTATACAAGTGGAAATGGGCCAATGTCAGAGGGCCAATGCTCAAATAAATGTACCACAGATTACAAGTGTGTGGGCTCTTTCTATCACCAAACTGACTCTAGGTGTTGGATTGTCTATGACTTGAAGACACTAACCAGAGTTGCAAATTCAACACATTTGGGATATATAAAGGCACCCATTGTATGAGAATAAAACTGTTGGGTTTCATTATGTTATGCTGTTGTGGTCACTGTTTTGCTCTGAACCTGTTACTCGAAAACAAGCTTTATGAATAAATTCGTTTGATCTTATTCCCGTGCGCAATACATTTAGCATAGATGTAAAATACAGTTGTACAAGTCTCTTCCTTCCTGTTTACACATGGAATATAGCACAAAACTAAACCAAATGCTCTCAAAAAGTAACGAATATGCCTTCCTAAACACATTGTAATCATTCAAATATCAATGGGTTAGTAGGTTAGTGCACCTGAGTGATTAGCACTAATGCCTATATGGCATATGTTGATTTGGTAATAGACGTGCAAACGGGCGTGTTAAAATTGCTGGCATGGCCTTTGTTAAGATCCTGTCTTTTGATATCAGCTCCTATGAGACAAAGCTTCGACTCCAGATTCTCATAACCTCGATCAATATGTGAAATTCCACTAATTTCTGTGATTCCTTCTGAAGCGAGCCCGGCTAAAACCAATGACATTCCTCCTCTTAAATCAGTAGCAGCAACACGACTACCAGAAAAGTGACTGCCAAAAGACAATTAGTGAATCAAACTTCAGTATAGTTTTTGTTATATGAATGTGCATAGAAGAATGAATGCTTTATGGTTAGTTAAAAGAACACAGAACTAACCTTCCCTTCTCTTTGCCAAAAACCAATGCAGTACTTCCACAAACCTCAATTTTGGCTCCAAACTTCTGTAATTCTCTTACTGAAAATGAGAGATCCAAAATAAAACATCAGCAGGTCAAAGATAGACCCAACTTTACGTGCATCAAATGATGTGTTACAGACAAGGATGCACAGGATACTGAGAAGTTTAACTTGTCAACCTGACCTCCTGAGAGCCGTTCATGTAGAACAATTTTGATAAAAACCTCCATAGATTCATTCTAAAAGTATAGAAGCAATTATTTGTATGCAGCTGATGCTGAAAAGAAAATGGAAGCTAAATAATCACTAAATGATTCGCATCACTGAGTTAACACGCACCATGACCCATGCGATTTTCAAACACAGATTCTTCTATAATGCTTGAACCACTACATGTTGAAAGCAAAGCCATGGTCTGGGGTTGGAGATCTGTTGGGAATCCAGGGTACGGTTGGGTTCTAACATTGAAGCCTCGCAAGTCACCTCCCCTACTTGTGGGGATTGCAGAAAGCTGGAGTACCAAATCCGTTAATTATCAGAATTCACGCCTGTTGTGTGTGAGCGTGTATGTGTGTGCGTGGTGGTGGGTTGGGTGAGGTAGAGACTCAACAAATGTTCATATACCTTCAGATTGTTATGCCTGAGAAATATTTTGCAACCAGCACCTGAGAGCTTGTCTAACAAGCTAGATAAACAACAAGGAAAGACAGGTGATAGAGTGATGCAAGATCGAGTAATTGCAGCAGCAAGTATGAAGGTGCCCATTTCGATTCTGTCTGGCATTATGCCGTATTCACAACCACGTAACTGATTTTTCCCGCAGATATAAATCTTGTCTGATCCTGCACCTTTTACACATGCCCCACATTCAGTCAGGAAATGAGCAAGATCAATTATTTCTGGTTCCTGCACAGAAATTTCCACAAGTATTGACATAACGGCTACCTCAGCATAAAAATCAGTATTGTTTGGTAATTATTCAGCTTATTCATCAGATGGAAGCATTAGTTACACATTAAGACAGTGAAGATATGTGGGTGATTATATTTATGTCATACTCGAGCAACATCTGTGAGCAAGGTCGTCCCCTCAGCCATGCAAGCAGCCATCATTAAAGTTTCAGTTGCCCCCACGCTAGGGTAATTGAGGTGAAACCTCCCACCAACCAACCCTTTTCCATTTGCAGCATGTGCTCGCACTTTTCCGTCCCTGCAATGAATGTATATAATATTCTTAAATGTTCGGATACGCCTATGAGAATGCCAATCTGAAATAATTGCGTGTGCAGTGGTTTATCATTTATGACATATGATGAACATTTGCAATCAGATGTACCAATAAATTTGTTCTGGTATGACAAGTAAATTTACTTGGCCATCTCCTGAAAAGACACCCTTCATTTATTATTGCAACTTTTGGGAGACATGGTCCACAATGCAAGAAAAAACCATCATTCCTCAAATCCTACTCTAGCAGGTATACTTTCTGCTACTATTCCAGTGTAGCTTAGTATAATTGCATGGAAGAAAAAACAATCTAATTTGGATTCCTAAAAAAGGCCACTCTCATCATATCCGCAAAAGGAAAAGGATTTAACTGGTAAGTCTCCAAAACAACCATATCTGATCCATGCATCTCTCCCATATTAGCAAGGCGATCTGCAAGACTATTTTCTTGCATTAATATATGCATCATCTCAACTTTGAGTCTTTGGAGTGGAAAATGCAGCTCCACCAACTAAAGAATTGCATTTGCAAAGCCCAATAAAACGAAATTCCTCACATTCTAAACCACGATAACAAGAAGAAAGATAAGCTCATACATGTAAATGCATGACTGCTTATATGAAAACAATCTTGAAAGTTTCAAGGTGACTAAATTAAATAAGTTAGCCATTGTTATTTTCAGTGGCGGCGCCAGCTTATTGGAAATGGGGGATTCAAATTTGAAAATATATAAGTGAAGGGGTGAGAGTCGATGGGGCTGCCCCCAAATTTTATTTGGAAGAAACCTACAAAAATAAGGAGAAACAAAAGCTCACTAATTGAGTCATTTACTTTCTCTGCGGATAGTACATCAGTGTAAATATTACTAATAAGTTGAGAATTAACCTAAAATAAGTGGAAGAAATAAGATTAACTTTTTTCGTAAGTTTATTTGTAATAAAATAGAAGTTACCATTCTTCAATCCTTCCAATTTTTTTTTTTTAAAAATTCTCAAAAAAATGGGGGGTCCAGGACTCCCCCAGGACCCCCCCCCCCCCCCCCCCCCCGCCTCTGCCCCTGAGTTATTTTAAAGAAATCTGATTAAAATTGAGGAGGGAACCCTCAAGTTCCTCTTTCTCCACCTCAACGCCGTTTGAAATGAAATCGTTACATCATCCATCCCAAAACCCGAGAAAATATGCTGCATAAAGCTCAATTACAATTTTAGAAGTTAGAATTTAAAAATGCACCACAAGCTCCAAATTAACAACTATTTAAAGAAAAGATTAACCTATAACTATCTGCAAAAGATTCCTTAACAGATACAAGCACCAAAGCAGTATCGTAGAATAATTTCTGTTCAGCTAAATCCTATTATTTACCAATTAATAGCCCACATTTTCTTCATTGAAAAGCAGTAATTTATTGCAGGGAGAAAACAGTATTTATTAAGAAAGCCAATCAAACAAAGGAAGAAAATAGAATACGCCACATTATTCGGTGAGAATTGACTAACCTCAATTCAACTACAGCACCAAGAGCTTGAAGCCCACGAATATAAATATCAATTGGCCGAGCCCCAATATCACATCCACCGGGCAAACCAACCACAGCCTCACCAAACCGGCCAAGCAGAGGACCAATAACGAAGAACCCACCTCGAATCTTGCCAATGCCACTCAATTCAGGTTCTACAGACCCGACAAGGTCAGTGTTAACCACCATCTCATTATTAGAAAACACAATTTCAGCACCTAAAGAGTCCAAAATGGAAGCCATCGTTCTTGTATCAGATAAATTCGGAACATTTGTTAGCTTCGAAGTGCCGGAACAGCAAAGGGTCGCTGCTAGAATTGCTAATGCCGAGTTCTTGGAGCCACTTAAGGTGACATGGCCTGACAGCCTGGAACCACCGTTTATTATGAGTTTTGCATCCCATTTTGGGTGCAAATCTGAGGAAAGCGTCCTGGAATTTCCGTAGTTATGGATTTTGGGATTTGGGAGGTTTGGAGTTGGAGAACTAAGAGTGGAATTTGGGTTCGAGCTGAAGGTTGAAGCCATTTTCGGTTGAATTCCGAAGGTGAATGAAGGGGAAATTGCAGCATTAAATTCAAACTTATCCAGTTTCAGTAGTAAATGGGACTCATTCTAAAAGATTTTTACATTTAAGTCCATATGATGTCATTTTTGTAACACCAAGTCCTTAATTCGCGATTCATCCATAAGATTGTCAAGTGTTCCTATCAAATTTCCCTAGTTGCCAACAACACGACCATCACCCTATAGAAATCCATTTTCAAGAATCCACTGTCGTTATTATTTGATTTAAAAATAGTGGCTTGCGGAGTGACGATTGTTGACCATGAACGATAGCAATAATACCCAGTACCATGAATTGAAATTAATTATATTATAGTTCGAATTGTAAGTGTGAATATACGTTATCTATCCATCTAATAATATTTATCGTATAAGAATTTCAAGTTTGAAAAATAGGCGGATTACTTATTTTGAAAGTTCAATTTACTAATAATATCAGTTTAACAGAAAAAAATGACTATTTCATAGTTTCATAATTTTAAATAAGACAAAAATTTTGTAGTTGAATGTGTGAAGAAAAATTAGTGTCAATGCTTATTCCTTTAGCTAGATTTTTTTGCCGATTAAATAATCTCTAATGGCAAAATTAAAACATATACTTTTGGGGGGATTGCAGAAAGCCGGAGTACCAAATCCATTAATTATCAGAATTCATGCCTGTTGTGGGTGAGCATGTGTGTGTGTGGTAGGTGGTGGGGGTGAGGGAGAGACTTAACAAATGTTTATGCCTGAGAAATATTATGCAACCAGCACCTGAGAGCTTGTCTAACAAGCTAGATAAACTGCAAGGAAAGACAGGTGATAGAGAGATGCAAGATCGAGTAATTGCAGCAGCAAGTATGAAGGTGCCCGTTTCGATTCTGTCTGGCATTATGCCATTTTCAGAACCATGTAACTGAAATTTCCCACAGATATAAATCTTGTCTGATCCTGCACCTTCTACACATGCCCCGCATTCTATCAGGAAATGAGCAAGATCAATTATTTACGGTTCCTGCACAGAAATTTCAACAATTATTGACATAACGGCTACCTCAGTATAAAAATCAGTATTGTTTGGTAATTATTCAGTTTATTCATCAGATGGAAGCATTAGTTACATGTGAAGACAGTGAAGATATCTGGGTGATTATATTTATGTCATACTGGAGCAACATTTGTGAGCAAGGTTGTCCCCTCGGTAGGGATGGCAACGGAGCGGCCTTTCTCCACCCCCGACCCGTTAAGTAATTCCCAACCCCATACACGTCCCATTACCCGTTTAGGGTGGGGCGGCATGGGGTGTGAACGGGTCGTCGGGTCGGGATCCTTACCCCGTTTATTACCCTTTTTTTATTAATATAATAAGGGTGTTTGAAAAACAAAAGCTCTTTTTGTACAATCCAAAGTTTCAGAAAAAAACGATATTCTCTCATTTGTCTAATGTGAAAAAAGAACAAAAAAAAGAAATGTCAGATGAAAAAGAAACAAAATGATCAGATAGACGTGAGAATTAAATAAAGAGTAATACAACGTTTACTAAAAAAATTTAATAGATCTTTAAATACAAATAAATGACCAATAACATAAGACGAAAATTCAAGGAATAAGTAATTTTTATAATTAGTTTGGATTGTAGACTGAAATGGTGTTCTTGAGAGAGAGAAAAGCAGATGAAATCCTGAAACATTCACACAGTAAATTAAATAATAAAATGTTAAAATAAAAGTTTAAAATGTAAATTTTTATGAGGCGGGGCGGGTTGGGGACCTTAATACCCGTCATCGTCTTGTACCCGCTTCGGGTCGACGTTCTCTAACCCGCCCCCTTCCCGAATACCCGATTAAGCGGGTAATGCCCACCCGTTCGGGACGGGGCCCCGCGAATATCGGGTTTGATGAATTTTTTTGTCATCCCTACCCCTCAGCCATGCAAGCTGCCATCATTAAAGTTTTAGTTGCCCCCATGCTAGGGTAATTGAGGTGAAACCTCCCACCAACCAACCCTTTTCCATTTGTAGCATGCGCTCGCACTTTTCCGTCCCTGCAATGAATGTATAAAATATTCTTAAATGTTTGGATACACCTATGAGAATGCCAATCTAGAATAATTGTGCCTGCACTAGTTTTTCATTTAGGACATATGACGAAAATTTGTAATCAGACGTACTAATAAATTTGTTCTGGTATGATAAGTAAATTTACTTGGCTATCTCCTGAAAAGACACCCTTCATATATTATTGCAAATTTTGAGAGACATGTTCCACAATGCAAGAGAAAACCATCATTCCACAAATCCTACTCTAGCAGGTGTACTTTATGTTACCATTCCATTGTAACTTAGTATAATTGCAGCCTCCATTTTTCTTTCCTTTTCCTTTTTTTGTTTCAAGGAAAATAATAATCTTGATTTTGTGTATATTGCGTAATACTTCCCCTCAAGTTGGAGCATGGAGATCCGTAATGCCCAACTTGGATCGGAAGAAAACGTATAATTCACGTCCCAAGGGCTTAGTAAAAATATCAGCTTGCTGTTGAGAGGCCGGGACGTAGGAGGTAGTGAGTAGACTAGATCGAATTTTTTCACGAACCAGATGGCAATCCAATTCAATATGTTTGGTGCGTTCATGAAAAATCAGATTGCAAGCAATGTGAATAGCAGCCTGGTTGTCACAGTAAAGAAGGGCAGGTTGAGAGTGGGACACAGTGAGGTCGTGAAAGATGAGACGAATCCAAACAAGCTCACAAGTAGTAGTAGCCATGATATGATATTCAACCTCAGCTGAAAAGCGAGAGACAGTGGGTTGCCTTTTTGTGCGCCAAGAAAGTGGACTGTCACCTAACTTGATGACATAGCCAGTGGTGGATCGGTGAGTAAGTGGACAACTAACCCAATCAGAGTCACAAAAAGCAAAAAGTTGAAATCTGTATGTGGATGAGAATAATAGACCATAACCAAGAGTGGTCTTCAAGTAGCAGAGGACAGGGAGAGCTGCAAGATGATGAGGTGTACGAGGAGCATGCATGAACTGACTGAGAACATTAACGATGAATGTGAGGTCCGGGCGAGAAACTGTCAAGTAGATCAATTGACCAATCAATCTTCGATATGAACTAGGGTTGGTCAAAAGGTCACCATCTGAGTTATTAAGTTTTAGATGTTGCTCCATAGGGAAATAAGTAGGGCAGGATCCCAGTTGACCAAAGTCTGACAGAATATCTAAAGTATATTTTTGCTGATTGATGAATATGCCAGTAGGAGAACGAGCAACCTTAATTCCAAGAAAATACTTGAGATCACCGAGGTCTTTAATCTTTAATGTTTGAGCAAAATGAGATTTGATGGAGGTGATAGCAAATAGATAATTCCCAGCTACCAAAATGTCATCAACATATATAAGAATAGCTGTGAAAATCGTACCTTGGGTTTTGGTGAAGATAATTTTGAGTACCTTTGCCGAGATGCTTGTTTGAGACCATAGAGAGATTTGTGAAGACGGCATATGCGCGTCTCCCCTTGACAACAAAACCCTGGTGGGGATCTCATGTATATTTCCTCATCAAGATCACCATGGAGGAATGCATTATGAACATCCAACTAGTGTATGATCCAATGTTTACTTGCAGTTATAGCAAGAAGGCAACGGACAGTGACAAGTTTAGCCACAGGTGCAAAAGTATCATGATAATCAAAACCCTCTACCTGAGTGTAACCCTTGGCAACTAAACGAGCCTTATGGCATTCGATGGAACCATCTGCATGTAATTTTGTTTCGTAGATCCATTTGCAACCAATAGCCTTCTTACCTAGAGGAAGAGGTTCAAGGGTCCATGTTTGGTTAGCCTCCAAAGCTTGAATTTCGGAGGCCATTGTTTATTGCCAATGGGGCTCAAGGACAGCTTGAGAATATAGAAGAGGATCCTGAATGTTTTTCGAGACAGAAGATAGAAAAACAAAATGTTTTGGGCTAAAAAAACGATAAGAGAGAAAATTTGGTAAAGAATGAACCGTACCTGAGAAAGATTGAGAAGAAGGTGGTGAACGTGTAGCCTCTGCTGGTAAGTCCGAGCAAATGTAATCCTGAAGGTATGTGGGGCGAGTGATGGTGCAGCGAGGTCTCCGTATTGTGGGCGTGGATGAGATGGTGTGTGGGGATCTTCCAAGGGATCTGCAGGAAGTGCAGAATTGGGGGGACAGGGATAGATCGAGTTGTGCTATGGTATGAGGGGTTGATGTTGAGGGAATGGAGTCAGAACTTGGTTTGGTGTTGGTTGGTGAGGAATGAGGATGCAAATCGAGGATGCGTTGGTCATCAAGTGGGGAAGAGGTTGGTGTTGTTCCAGAGTGTGGTGTGAAAGTAGCAAAAGGGAAAACATATTCCAAAAAGCGTACATCATGAGAAAGAAAAATAGTTTTTGTGTTCAAATCATAAACACGGTGAATGTGCAGGGTTTGAGTATATCCGATAAAGATGCAAGGTATAGCGCGGGGTGAGAATTTATCACGATGGATTTTCAAGGTGTGTGTATAACAAAGGCACCTAAATATGCGAAGATGATCATATGTGGGGCCCTTATGAAAAAGGAGCTCATAAGGAGTTTTGTGGTGGAGAGAGGAAGAAGGGGTGCGATTGATTAAATAAGTGGTAGTGAGTATGCATTCGCCCCAAAAAGAAATAGGTAAATGTGCATGAAAACGAAGACATCGAACTACATTTAAGAGATGCCGATTTTTCCGTTCAACCACACCATTTTGTTGTGGTGTTTCAACACAAGTTCGTTCATGGATGATGCCATGATCAAGAAAAAATGTTTGCATGTGATGGGAAAGAAATTCTTGACCATTATCAGAACGAACATGTTTTATAGAGCAATTAAATTGTGTGTTGGCCATTTTAATAAAGGTGGTGAGACATGAAAATGTGTCGGATTTAAAACGCATTAAATATACCCAAGTTGTCACGACCCAATTTTGTTATTTAAAGATCGGAGCTTGGGGTATAGTTTTAATTTCATATCACTTTGTAAAAGAAAATAATTATTTCATGGACTTAAAATCTTTTCCTTTTTTTTTTTTTTTAAAACTCGGGCCAAACTAAAAATTTGATTCCAATTAGTTTGATTCATATCGTAATTCAAAATGATCGATATGTGATATAATAACACACGATAATAAATTGGGCAAAATTCGGTAACCTGAATAAATTTCCAGAATTAAATGGGGTTCGAATTTCCCCAATTGATTAATTATAGCTTAATCACAAAAGTAAGAGATTCAATTTTAATTGCACCCAATATACGGCTACTGCATATTTATCCACTTATTTCCAAATGGTTGAATGATAAATAAAAGGTGACAATAAAAATAGGTTAACATCCTTTGTATTACCAAAATATGTCAAAAGAGTTACACCCCAAAAGGATTTCTTATAGTTATGCCAAAAGTTACATAGTTTGTGTCTTACCAACTATTATACCAAAAGACACTTAGACTAAAAGTTACATAATTTGTGCCTTAATAACTATTGTACCAAAAGTCACTTGTACATATTAAAGACCTTAATAATTCTCGGAAAATAAATACATCATTGTTATAGCGTCAAAATAGTCAAAATAGTAATGAGCTCCCAAGAAATGGTTGAACCCAGGATATTCGAGGTATGACATCCACACGTGGACCTCCTTGACAAACACACAATACATTCCATCTTTCGAGAACGTCCATTCGCCAGAGGTAAATTCCGTGGTTTCAATGGGAATCATCTACAAAATTTAAAACATAACAATATGAACATACTTGTTCAGTAAGTAAGTTATACCATCAATAATTTTCCTTCCCAAAATAGTCAATTAAACAATGGGCTCAATCATAGATCTCCAACTCTACCCATGCGCGCCAATAGTTCAATGAGAGCTCATTAGTTCAATAACACCAATTTGGTGCACAATCAATAGTTCAATAAGAGCTCAATAGTTGAATACAATGTCAATGTTCAATATAATATCAATGTTCAAGAGGGTAGAGAATTCAATCTATAATTAATTTGAAAAGACAAAATCATTCAATAAACAAAGTTGTCAAAACTATACTTTTTAAAAAAAATGGCATAAATTACTTACCTTCAATTTGTGACCTTCACCTTTCAATTTGTGACCTTACTTCACGTGTTCCACTTTAATTTGTAGGTATTTGTTTATGTTTTAACCTCCTACCATTCAAGTCAATTTATAGTAGGATTGGAGGAATAAAATAATAATTAGCTAGATTTTCTCAAATCTTTGCCATTATCTAGTATTAATTGTTCCAAATCATTATTTTGCCACTCTTTTACCCTAGAATGCCATTTGTCCTTTTAGTTAATACTTTCTAATTATTACTTGGACACATATTACCTTATCATTAATTACTTTGCCAAATGTTACCCTATCATTAATTGTTCCTAATTATTACTTGACCACTTGTCGTCCTATCATTTGTTATTTTGCCACATATTCCCTAATAGGCCACTTGTTAGTTTAAGAGTGGCAACATAGAGTAACATTCTCATGTTCCCTAATATAATCACATGGTAATATCTATATCTAACCATAGTTTTACTTCAAATGGGTGGTCTTTTAAAATGTAATTACCAATTGGAACCAATATCCGAAAAGAAACTTATAATTAGAATGTTTCCGTCGATCGAACTCAAGTTCTGATACCAAACTAAACTGAATGACTGAACTGAGATTTTCCCCAAGTAAAACTTAATTAAGCTTGGATGTCGGTTTAAAAATTTCGGGATATTACACAAGTAGCACAAGAAAAATCGTCAACAATAGTGAGGAAATAATGTGCACCGATGTAGATGGTGTAGAATAGCCACCCTAAATATCACAATAAATATGATGAAATATAGAATCACTTTTATTCTCAACTAATTTAAAAGGAAGACGAGTATGTTTACCTCTAATACAACTATCGCAATTGTTAATCATATCCGAAGTACATAAAAAATTTGGAATGCAAGAAATGGAAGGGTGACCTAAGCGGAGATGCCATAAGGTTGAGGTAGAATTAGCCTTAGTGCCGATGTGTAGTGCAACTGGAGGAATAAAGTTGAGATGGTAGAGGCCACCACGTTCTTCACCCATTCCAATCAGCCTCATCGTGTGTTGGTCCTGAAAAAACAATGTGAGGAAGAAAAAATTGCAATGCAATTAGATGTTTTAAGGAGTTGGCTAACAGATATTAAATTATAATTAAATTGTGGAACAAAAAGCACATTAAAAAGTGATAAATGTGAAAAAAAGGTAAATGTGGCCCATATGAGTTATGGCTATGAGTTATGGCCATGACTGATAATGTATCCGGTGTGGGCAGCAAGCGAATTTGAATAAGCTGTTGAGTTTCTTCCTGATGGATAGTGGCATAGGCTTGAGCAATGGTGGGAAGAGGATCCATAGCAAGGATCTGACTTCGAATGTTGGAGAAGGAATCATTGAGATCGGAATTGGAATAGCCATTCGGTGTTGACAGAGGTTTCAGCTTTCTTTTTAGCTTCACAGGTGCAAGAATTCGGTTCAGCAAGATTAGTAAGCTCATCCCAGAAACCTTTGATGGTGTTGTAGTATGTGGTGATGGACATGGTGCCTTGTTTGAGGTTTACAAGATCACGGTGGAGGCGATAGAGGCGTAGATGATTGCTTTGACAGAAACGGTTATTCAAATCAATCCAAACATCAGCTGACTTTGAACAATAGATTAAGCTTTGGCGTAGAGATTTATCAATCGAATTGAAAAGCCAAGAGAGGACCATATCATTGCAACGATCCCATAGTGTAGCATTTGAAGAATCTGATGGCTTTTCTAGAAAACCATCAACGAAAGCCAGCTTATTTTTAGCATTAAGGGCCATGTGTATTGAACGTTTCCAGGAAGCATAGTTATCATCGGTGAGGAGGTCAAGCACTAGGACAGCGCTGGGATTGTCAACAGGGGTCAAGAAGTATGGAGAAGTGAGGTCGTTGATCAATTGAGAAGGTGTCTGAGTAGTAGTCATGGCGAAGGAATGACAGAATCAAGCTGCTAGAAGGAAGAAAAGTTGCTGGCGAGAATTTTTGGAAGGAAGAGAAGCTGCTGGCAAGAATTTCTGGAAGGAGAAAATTGTTGGAAGAGAAGAGAACTGCTGGTCGAGAGTTGCTGGTCAGATTTTCTGGTGAAGAGAAGAAACTTGCTGGTGAGAATTTCTGGAGGAAATTTATTTACTGCTCTGATACCATTATACAAGTAGAAAGATGAAATTAGAATTGTATTATTATTGTTTACAATGAATATGGTACACATTTATAGTTGTAGAATAAACATATGCATGGAAATAATCTATACATGGAATGAGCATAAACTAATACAAGGAAAATAATAATCTTGATTTTGTGTATATTGCGTAATACTGGTAAGTCTCCAAAACAACCATATTTGCTCATGAATCTCTCCCATATTAGCAAGGTGATCTGAAAAACTATTTCCTTGCGTTAATGTGTGCATCATCTCGACTTTGAGTCTTTGGAGTAGAAAAATGCAGCTACACCAACTAAAACAAAATTCCTCACATTATAAACCATGATAGCAAGCAGAAAGATAAGCTCATAATGTTGGAATTGAAAAAAAAAATGATTAAGTTTTCTTTCAAAACTTTTATCAAACCCTTTAACATTTATATAAATTCTCCATGTTGAAATCAAAGAGAAGATTAGAAGCGGAAGCATACATTAATCCATAGATGTGATTACTTGAGCGGGTTATGATTTTCCAATTGATATGTACTTCTTCTTGGAATTTATCTGTCGATGGATATGCAGGGAGATAAAAAAAAATTCACGTTCAATTGGGAACCACGACCCATGATATATATAACTGAATTAAGGAGTTATTATCTTTCAGTTCTTTTAAATTGACCCCTCATCAAGTTAAAATAATTGTTCTGGTCTCTACACTTTATTTTCATGACATTTAATACCCATTAGTCCAAAACTAACTTTATTGGAACATTTTATTGACTAAGCTTTAAAATAACACCACACATTTTAATATATATGTGTGTGTGTGTTGAGAATTTACTTAATCATGCACAGCGAAATATAAAACAAAATTTCAATTCCCACTAAGGATTTGTTTTGTGTTTAGATATAAACTGTGATAAAAATTGTACATTTCTTGAATTCTGCAAACTCTTTTTTGATATTCTTTTTGTTCCAACAATTTTGATTTGCCGCCCACAATTGTCCAACCTCCAATAAAATTCACACATGGAACCAATTTGAGAGAGAACTATGGTTTACTTTTCTTGTGCTAGCAAGAATTATGAAAATTCCTCAACTGATTTCAAATCCTAGCAGCTTATTTATATAATCCAAACGGGTTTAGCCCGCCTTACAACTTAATCCGGTCAAATGTTTAATTAATTAAATTTGGTTCATGAATTAATTAATTAATTCGGATATATTAATAAGCAGCTCAATTAATTAATTAATTGGTAAATCTCATTCTTCTAGTTTTCCTTTTGTGTGTGACTCATTAAGTTCCAAATCACGATACCTAACGACGTGAATTATTATTTGATATAATCAAAATCGATAAATCAAAACACCTTTTTTTATTTATCATTAATTCACATCCGTTGTCCCAAATTGACATTTAACAATGTGTCAAGGCAATACAAGCGACGAAGTATAACAAAATCAAACTTGTTCGTTTACCATGAAATTATAATCCTTTCGTCAATATGATTCGATCAATTTCGATACATGAATCTGCGTCAATCTCAATTATCGATCATATCTTTTATTTCACTGTTAAATCAATGTAAGTTGAAAACTCATTTTTGACTTATGAGTACACCTTGGCCAATTGATTTCATCAACTTAATTAGATGAAATGTAGATCATAATCTCTTACTATCTAAGAGTGATGAATCATCTATTGATCATTAACAACCTCTATATAATTCTTAACATACTCGAACGATGTCATATTAGCAGCCTTTGACAGAGCAACATCTAACATCACCAAGTATGACCGTCCTCATATAAGCCACTATGATGACCTCAAGTCGAATGTTCAATTCCACTACTGAACGTTAAAAATTTACCACTGACATTTAGATAATTATTCGTATGGAATCTTCTCAGAGGGTCTCTAATGTTTTGTTCTATAAAAAAACATCCACTTGTTAATTTAAGTGTCACCACATTTTAGTTTGTGAGATCAGCTATGTATTTTACAAGTAAGAAATGCTATATATGATGGTCTATCCATAATAACGATATATGTATCTCGTTATTACTTACGATCACGAATGATTTAAGATTCAATCATATGTAATTTGTATATCACAGTTACAACTCATTGTGATTAATAAATTACCAAAATTTGAATCTACGAACTCTATTATTTAATTTAATTAAGTATTTATCAAATAATAGATTTGTCATAAAATTACATCAATTATATATTAAAAGTGCTTATGTCCAAAGTTAATTGGACCCATGGTATAACATTTATATGTGTGGCCCCACACGTTGGAATTTCCAACAATCTCCTATTGTGCCATACATGTAATCTTACAAATGTGCACAATCTTATGAGCTCAAAATTTTGACTATCGTTATTAAGGGTATTTCCAAATAATCTCGTCCATCAGTTATATTCATATAGAATCAAAGCGATTTTCGTCATATTTAGCGTAACTAAATCCATTAACTGTCACGTACACTCATACAACCAAATGACATAGATCAATCATGGGACATGAAAATTACATGTTATGTGATCCAAATATGTCTATTTTCAACTGGTCCAACCTTATTTCTTGAGTGAGATCAACACTAAACATAATAACAGAATGAAATGAACTGAATATTTTATTCATGCACAGCAAAATATCCAAATATACAAAGGTGTCCAAAAAACCAAATATAAAGCAATTGTTATTAGTTTTTAAATATTTTATATATAATGCAAAATTATTGTTTTATTTCTTTTAAAATTAGTGAAAATGGTGAAAATAAGTTGAATGGTTACAGTGGAACGTTATATGAAATTGGATGGTCGTGATGAAATGTTTTATGAAATTGGATGGTCATGGGGAAATAAAATTAAATTAGGTGGTCACGTTAACACTAAATATAAAGTTGGGTGGCCATGATGAAACAAATCAAATTGAGTGGTCATGGTAATACTAAATATAAAGTTTGGTGACAATTGGTTGATTTAACCCTAAAAAAATAAAAGGGGAAATTGCAACATTTTCAAACCTGTCCATTTTAGTAAACGAGACTCATTAATTTTACATTTAAGCCCCTATGCTGTCATTTTTGTTGCACCATAGTGCTTAATTCGCAAGTCATCTAGAAGATTGTCAAATGTTCCTATCAAATTTCCTTAGTTGCCAACAACACGACCATCACCCTTCAGAAATCCATTTTAAAAAATCCACCGTCGTGATTATTTGATTTAAAAATAGAGGCTTGCGGCGTGGTGGGAAATGGGTGGGAGGTTATAGGGATAAGGGATGGTCGAGAATGGATGAATGGTGGCAAATGGAGGGGGGGTTCAGCCATTCGAGGAAGATGAACTCTTTCCTCTTTTACCCTCTACATTTTTTCATTTTATTAAGTTGTGAAGTCTAATTATTATCGCTCCATGTATCGACATTCGCAATGAGGTCGTCGTGGTGGTTGGAACAAGGGTAGGAAGCCATCGGATCACAATTTCATTAAGGACGGTTTAAAATTTTGCGTGATTATAAATTTCGTTTTAGAAATTTGAATCTTTGTAAATTTATTTCTAATTCCTCCTGTAAACCACCCTTCATTGCAATCTATTATGTCACACATGGCAAGGGAAGAAAGTAAAATAATGCAAAAATAGCGAATGTTGTTGCCCTCGTACTTTGCATCTTAGCCCTTGCAACCATTGCCCACTCCCACTCCTACTTGAAGAAGTTTTCGATATCGAGAGTGATGTAAATTGTGATTCATGTCGCGTTCAATTTGAAATAAACTTGTACTATAGTCGCAGGTTATAACATAATCTCATCTACTCAACTGAAGTCAGCATTGAAATTTTTGGTGCGTGTGCAAAATATAAAGAATTTCCTCATTCATTTAGTTAAGAAAAACAAAAAAGAAAACTATTATATTAATTCTTTGAATGTAAAACTACTACATAACAATAAATAACACGTAATTTTTATTTTTATTTTTGTTACATGTCATGAGAAAAATGACAAGTTCGAAAAAACTTTCAAAACTTCCAACACGTCATCAACAAAGCATCGTCTGAGTCACTAAACTCTCCTATAATACTTTGTGGCTTTTAACTAGACAATAAAAAATCTCTTCTATATAAAATTCTTTAATTTAAAAAAACACGTAATTATATTTATGATGAGTAATTTTTTGAGAACCTTATGCTCATTATGCCTAACATTGAATGGACTGATATTGACCTTATCAATATCCCAAATCAATGTATGGGGGCCCATTTGGTACCAAGATACATGTACCCTTTTGTTTAAAGGTCGTTCGAGCTTTTCTTGGGAGTATAACATACTCAATTCTATGGAATTGTTTGATCTTAAAGGAGATCTTCTATAATTTCGCACGTAAGGGGTGATTTCTTGGTTTCGTCCATGCCCCCCTATAATTGTGAGGCTCTGTGCAATTGTACAACCTGCACACCCTTAGAGTTGGTCGTATATCAACTACTTGTCATCCAAGTCCATTCATGAAATTTCACATGTTGAATTCTTGTTTATGTTATTAAGGTGTGACTTTGTGGTTGTAATGTAGGGACGAGATCAACTGTAGCTTAGCATATGCAGTCGAGGGTGTTTATAAAATTTTGAGCGTTTATAAATCATTTCAATAAGGGAGATCCCAAAATAATAAAAAATAAAAATAAAAATCGTCATTTTACCACATGAAAACAATATACCTTTGAAGCCTCTTCTAATTTAGATAGATTAATGTTGAGTATGCAAAAATTGCTTCCATGATTCAGTAATAAAAATGGGTTGTTTTAACTTCAATATGATATTTATTTGTGGAGTCTATCAGTATGACTTGAGGGAAAAAATAGGCATTGAAATCTAAGGCCGTTTAAGCAAACATTATGTTGTAACTAATTTACTTTTTCAAACTTTACTTGAATGTAAATTTACATATTAGTTTGAACATTTCTCTCGATGTTTATTTATAATATCAAGTTGAACAACGTTGTGTTGTCTTGCTCAATTGCAAACTCTAGCGAAAGTCCAATGTACTATATAAATGATATCCATATGATCTTATTTAACAGTTTCAATCAAGTGACTAAACATAGTAGCAGGAGAAGTAAATGTTTTGAGTTCAAGTATTATCATTACCCATTTGAAGGGATTGTGTACATGTAGGTTTTGATGAGAAAAAAGGAATCCGAATCACGTAAGGAGATGCCCTGTTTACATTATTTACATGATAACATCCAATCGAGACTCAAAAATTGGTATAAGATACCAAATTGGCATCAAGACCACGAAATACCAACATGGTTGTCAAAAAAAAAAAAAAAAAAAATACTCGATAACAACATGTTTAGCACAAGGTAACACCTTAAGCCAAACTAAACAAAAGCCTCTAGTAGAAAATTTAAGAGATCTTCTCGTGATTAATTGGTTGACACCATGACTCTTGAATACTGGCTAAGTTTCGAAAACAACCCAATAACTATTTTCCCTAGTCACACAACTAATAAATCTATAGCACTATGACATACATCTCACCAATCAATACCTGTGTCGAGACTATTAATTCTGAAAGAAAGAGAAATAGTTAACGAATGGAAGGACAATGTTACCATCGAATTTATTATTGCATGGAAGCCATAATTAGATTTTGAGGTCAATATTATTAGCAACAAAATCAGTATTTATTATCAACAAAATTAATTATAATGCTCATCACCCTTACAAAATTTGGTAAAGCTCACTGTTAAACCAACGCCATCTTATTATTTGGGGGTAGAATTTAGAAAATTCTAATAATCAGAGCCTCATTTTGCAAAATACAAAACCTCCACCACGATTATGAGTAAAGTGCACTTTTATTAGCGTAAACTCTCCGACGGAAAACAGACCGGAAGAAAACATTTGCAAAATTCAATTCAATGGCAAACAGCAATTTACCCCGGAGAATCATCAAGGTTCAACTCTCGATCTTCTTGTTATACGCTCGATCACTCTTCCAATTTGACTCTTCACCTTTGATTTTAAAAAATTGGGGGTTTTCAATATTGTTTCCTCATATTTTTAATGAGTTTTAGTTTTTGTGATCTAATAGGAGACTCAGCGTCTTCTCAGTGAACCAGGTAAATCCTGTTACATGATTATAATTATGTTTTCTTGTTCATATTAAATATTCGAGCTCAATAACATACGTTCATATAGACGTGCTATTTGTTTTAAGTTTGTTTTTTTTTTACTTTTATAATATTGAGGTAATTCAGTGGTTTACTTTTATAACATGTTACAGGCAGTTTAGTTTATTGGATTAGAAGGATTCCAGTTTAGTTTCCTAGTTCTGTCTGAGTTTTGGTGGAATTTGTTGAAGATTTCCCAATCCATAAAAAACAAACTGTTTTGAAAGCCGTTTGATTTATTTGTGTGTTTTTATGCAGCACCGGGGATAAGTGCATCTCCATCAGAAGACAATATGCGGTATTTCAATGTTATGATTCTTGGTCCGGCACAGTCTCCTTATGAAGGTAACTGGAGAAGGCATTTCCTTGTGAGCAAATGGTTGTGCGGGCAGTTATCATGTCTCATCTTCTGCTTTTAATGATTCAAATATAATGTTTCTATTTTGAACTTTCTCATATTCAGTCATTGCATCCTCGTTGAAATTTTCTCTCTATTTCATTAAAACAAAGTTATCTATGTACCTTTATACTTTTCTATTATGCATGGCTAATGTGGAAACTTAAAGTTTTGAAACCTTTTTAATGATAAGTGATCATCGTCAGTCAACAGCAAAGATAGTGCTTTTTTTGGAGATTTTCTGGAGTTATTGGTTAAGTTGTTTTTGAAGTTGTTAATGATAACCCTAGTTTTGCGCTGCTTAAAACTGTTAGTATTTGGATTTTGTCATTGTAAATAGTTGACTGTATGGTGGAAAACTACTTCCATCTCTTGTTAAGTGGGTACAGCTCCAGACATCAAGGATATCCTGTGTACATGTACAGTACTCGGATTGGTCATTATATCATATTCTAAATGCCCATCAGAGGGTGTTACAAGTTTTGATTGTTTTGAGCAATTTCTATCGCCATTTTCTCCTTTTGACCCATCTTTGCAGGAGGTGTTTTCAAGCTGGAGTTATTTTTGCCCGAAGAGTACCCAATGGCTGCTCCCAAGGTATTTTAGAAAGACGACTTTTGATGGAATTATTATTCATGCAATTTGTTGTGAAAAATACGTAGTGGAGATGCTATATTTTAATGTTTTAGTTTCTTTTATATCACATTGCCGTCCCCCTTTATTGTCCCAAGTTAACCGAGTTTACAACTTAGGATTGAAGAACAGCACTTTGTATTATTTTTCTCTCATAGGTAAACATAGAAGCCAATAGCAAGTTTTACTTTTTTTTGCACGAAGGATTCATTTTTTGCTTAGAGGGGGGGGGGGGGGGGGGGGGGGGGGGGGGGGGGGGGGGGGGGGGGGGGGGGGGTTGTAAGGGCCGGGGGCCAGGATTCTTTGGTGTGATTAAAAGGAAACTTCATTGATAATGGAGAGAAGTAAGCTCTGTAGGTCGCTGCTTTTCACTGTTTCAGTTACGTGTGTTTAGATTGCATATCCTTCATACCATGTATTTGTTTGAAATTAATTTTGCTCCTTTGATGGTTGGCTTATTCCTTTTTATTTTTGAATTCATAGATTTTATTTTTTTAATGCTCTTTTTATTCATTATAGCTTATTGATTATTACTCTATGGATGAAGGGCCGATGTTTAATAAAACCATTGGAGGCTTACATCTTAAATCCCACTCTTTAAGGCCATTTGTGAGACTTACGCCTAAGGCTAAGCCTCAAGATGACCAAATTGTTTGTTTGTTTTTCTTGCATTTTATTGACATTCTATTACAAGCCTTATCTTTTGAGCAATTTTCTTTTCTTTTACTCAGTTTATTTATGTTTGTTTGGAAGCTAAACTTTTAATTTTGTTAATTTATTTTATTATGAATTTTGAAAGATGGTGTATGATTTATTGTGAACATATTTTTGTACTACTATATTTTTTAAGCTCCGGGCTTATGCCTCAAAGCACCTTGAGGCTTGTTCCTCGCCTCACAAAGGTAAAATGCATAAGTACCTGATTAAGACTTTTTAAACATTATGAGGACCTAAATATCAAATTTGGTCAAGGTTGCATAAGGTTTTGTCTACAAAAAGCACGAGTGTTGATGGCCAGGCTTTTGAGTTTATTGAATAAAATGCTAATTTGAGATATCTCTCAATTTCTTATAAATTCTTAGAATCCTCAGAATCTAGATGTTTTAGGCGTGTTTATCATTCTCATTATTTGTAATGCATTAAATTGGTAGAGTACAGTTATGTTCTTAGCTATGCTGTGAAGGAAATAGCTAGTTAGTGGTGATACTGATAGATCCTGTTAATTACCCAGCAATTCCGAATTCATATGAAGGTAATTAAACTCCCTGCGCAACTGATTTAACTCTTAGGAAAAGGAATAAACGGATTATATTGAAAGATGTAAAAGACAATACAACTCGAAGTGAAGAACAATAAAAAACTGAAGAATTTAACAAGCAGGTTTCGAGAGCTGCTCCTCTCCTATTGACTCAAACTTTTCTAATTTTCTGAATGCCTCCCCGTTGCCTTTTCCCCCCTATTTATAAACCCTTATGACATCAGCCTAACTAACTCCCCTGCTCCAGATCTAACAGCCAATATTCCCGCCCAATCCCTTTGCACCTTTTACTTGTGACGCTTCTGGTAAGTGAACTTAATGGGAGGTTTATCAATATCCCTCGCCAATGAAAGCACCTTGTCCTCAAGGTGGAACTGAGGAAACTGAGAGTTGATTAGTTCAAATGGCTCCCACAAGGCTTTGAAGACAGGAAGATCTTGGCACTGAATCAGTACCTCTGGTCCAGACTTGTCACGATCACTTGTTGGTATGATTCCCAACACTCCTGCATGACACACCTTCCACTCCAAATCTTGATTGAGCACCAGCGAAAGAGGTTGGGTGGCAGTGGAAGGTCCAACCGCCTTCCTAAGTTGAGAGACATGGAACACCGGGTGACTGTTGGTCCCCTCTGGCAGTAAGAGTTTGTAAGCCACAGTCCCTATTTTCTGGAGAATGGTATAGGGACCAGAAAATCGGGGTGCTAATTTCTCATTAACACGCTTGGCCAATGATCGCTGTCGGTATGGTTGGAGCTTAAGGCACACTAGATCCCCAACAACAAAGTAGACTTCCCTCCTCCTAGAATCTGCCACCTTTTTCATCCGGGTCCGAGCTTTATCTAATTGTAGTTTCAAAGCAGAAATCATTTCATCCCTATGCTGAAGCAACTGATCAAGGTCTGCCACAGGGGTGTGCTGAGTTCCGTAGCGTATGACCAGGGGGATCTCTTCCATAAACCACTTTAAAGGGAGTGGTTTTGGTGGAAGTGTGAAATGAAGAGTTATACCAAAATTCAGCCCAAGGAATCCAAGCATGCCAAGTACGTGGGTGGCTGCTCGCAAAGCACCTGAGGTAGGTTTCTAAACAGCGATTCACCACTTCCGTTTGCCCATCGAACTATGGGTGATAGGCTGTGCTCCTTCTAAGATGGGTGTCCTGGAATCGGAAGAGTTTGATCCAGAAAAAACTGAGAAAGACCTTGTCCCTATTTGACACAATCGAGCGCGGAAATCCATGCAATTTTACTATCCCATTGATGAATGCTTCAGCCACTAACTTAGTCGTGAAAGGGGATGCTTTAATGTCAAAAAATGAGCATACTTGCTCAACCAATCCACAACCACCGAGATTGTATCCCATCCATGTGACTTAGGCAAGCCTTCAATAAAATCCATGGTAATGTCTTCCCATATCGCCTCCGATATTGGTAGAAGCTGCAGCAGCCCTGCAGGTGAGAGGGTTGAATGCTTGTTTTGTTGGCAAACTAAACAAGCTTCGACAAACCTGTGAATGTCTTTCTTCATCCCCGCCCAAAAATAACTCTCCTGCTTGCCGTTTGTAAGTCTTTAACACTCCTGAATGACCCCCCAGCGCACTGCTATGGAATTCTTGGAGCATCCTGGGAATTAAGTCCGAACCCTTAGGCAAAACCAACCTTTGTTTATATAGTAAGCAACCCTCTATCACCGACCACCCTTCGATAGATGAAGGGTCCTTGAGTAGCGCATTTTGAATGCTGGCCAGCCTTTCGTTAACCGCTATCTACCCTTGTAATTCCCTTAAATCCAGCACCTTCGAAACAGACATAACGGCGAGTTTGGTCTGCAGGGAAATCCTGGACAGAGCATCCGCGACCTTGTTCTCAAGCCCCGGCCTATAATGGATCTCGAAGTCATAGCCCAACAGCTTAGTGACCCACTTTTGATGCTCGACACAGACTAATCGTTGTTCCAACAACAAATTCAGACTCTTCTGATCGATGCGCACTATAAAATGTCTTCCTAGAAGGTAATGCCTCCATTTTTGTATGGCTAGTACTATAGCCATGAGTTCCCTCTCATAGATGGATTTAAGCTGGGCTCGAGCTGATAAAGCTTGGCTAAAAAAGGCAATGGGCCTCTATTGCTGTGATAGGACTACTCCCAGCCCCATTCCTGAAGTGTCGGTTTCCACTATGAAGGGCAAGGAAAAATCCGGCATTGCTAAGACCGGAACCTTTGTCATAGCTTCCTTCAACTTCTGAAAAGCCTCTTGTGCATCTTGATCCCACTTAAAACTATCCTTCTTCAACTGTCGGGTAAGGGGTTCAGCCACCTTTCCATATCCTTCCACAAACCTCCGGTAATACCCTGTCAAACCCAAGAATCCCCTCAATTCCTTAAGAGTCTGAGGTACTGGCCAGGTCTGCATTACATGAATTTTCTTAGGATCAGCGGAAACTCCTTGCGAATTGATCAAGTGTCCCAAGTATTCCAGGGTCGAACTACCAAATTCACATTTTTTTTGGTTGGCAAACAACTTCTGCTCCTTTAAGATTTCAAACGCTCTTCTTAAATGCCCAGTGTTCTTCCAGTGAACGGCTATAACCTAGGATATCATCAAAAAAGACTAGCACATATCTTCTCAACAAACCCTTAAATACCTTATTCATCAAGGATTGAAATGTCGCCGGTGCTTTAGTAAGGCCGAAGGGCATTACAAAAAACTCATAATGGCCCTCGTGAGTACTCACGAAAGGCTGATTTGTATTCATCTCCAGCCTTAAGACGTATTTGATGATAACCTGATTTAAGATCCAGTTTAGAAAAGATTGTAGCGCCGTGTAACTCATCTAGTAGCTTATCAATAACCGGGATGGGAAAGCGGTCAGGTTTAGTGGCTAGATTCACAGCTCGATAATTCACACAAAATCTCCATCCCCCATCTTTTTTCTTCACAAGCAGTACTGCTTCGCACAAAGATGAGATGGGTTAGCAATTCAATAGTCTCTATTGGTCTTATTATTATTGTGTGCCTTGTGAGCGCATTTGGATTCGTGAAGGCAATCTCTCAAATGTTTCCCTAACCCATCTCAAGAACGGACCTGAGGGAAACCACAGCATGGGGAATGTTCGCGTCTTGTTGCAAGTCTCATTTTGAGTTGGGGGTCATAGGGCGGGCATCTTTATTTGATCAGGGGCCAAGGGTCCTTGTATAATACTTTTCAAAGTGGGAGAGAGAATTTTTTAAAATGTTTTAATAATAGCTGGTTATCAAGTTGGGTTGATCAAAAGAACACAATTTTTTAATGTTTTAGTAATAGCAAATGGAGTAGTGGGATATCCCAAAGAACACAATTTTTTTTAATGTTTGGGGGCCCATACCAAAAGCAAGGTCAATAAGTCTTAGAGAATTAAGGAGCACATACCTCACAAGTCTTGAGGCGTGTGCCTCACTCAGCAATTTCTAAATTCATAGATATTATCATAATCAACATGCTTTTGGGTGTGTTTATTGTTCTTGTTGATTCCGCTGCATCACCTTTGCTATTGTAGTACCCACCTCACTGCCACAAAAAAATATAGAAAAAAAAAAAAAGATAAGAAAGATTTTTAGTCGTACTATGCCTGAGTAGATTAATGTTTTGTACCTTGATTAAGGGTCATGAGCTGGGATTTGAGCCTTTCCTTATCTAGACTATTTTAGTGTTCAACTGGCGCATATTCTGCATGGTTTTTAAGCTGATTCAGTGGCAGAATTATCTGATAACATCTGGGTTCTACTGTGCCAAGGCATTGATGAGAAACTGCTGATTTAGCATTGGGTCCCAGACTCCCAGTATTTGCCTTGCTTTGTTTTCTCATCTCTCTCTCTCTAGAACCTCCAAGAAACTATTCTGGAATAATATATTGAATAAGGTGGCTCTGAAAATTATCTTATTTGGTGGGGATTTGTTTAACTACATTATAATCCTACACCTTTTTGCAGCTTAGTTTCAATACTGCTTTGTGTGCATTCACGTGTTTTTGACAAGTACGAGTTGTGTGTCCAAGTTTTTCTGCCAATATCAACTAAAAATAGTACTCCATTCGATTAGAAATGGTATTTTAAATTGTGAAATTTACATTTTCAAGTCCTTGTAATTGACCGTTTCTTCTTCATCTTCGTGTGCTTTGCTTTTCCTCTCTACCATTCTTAGCTGTCAAAGTGGGTAATTAAGAGGTCAACTTGTTTAATGACATTTTATAATTATTATTACAAATTTACAATAGCAGACGTAGCAATGGGCTGGGCTGGGCTGGGCTGGGCTGCCATTACTGTCCCACCCTGTCAAAGAATTTGGGAGGCAAGGCGGTGGCTGGACAGGGATTTAAAAATCCCCATCTACCATTCCGTTTGATTATTTATTTAATTTTAGTATTTTTTTTTTCAATCAATTGAAATTAAAAAACATAAAATAAAGTTTTTACTATTTGGGGTTGTACAATGCGGGGCTGCACGGGACAGGACGGGGAATTTTGCCATTTCTACTTCCTGGAGCAATTATTCCTCTTGAGATCTTTGAATAGCCTGAATTCATGGTAAATGGTTGGTTATAATTGCAATCACCGAAAGGGGAGTTTTTTTTCAAGTCAGGTCACCTTGATAGAAATAAAAATCAAGGCTTCTTTGCGACAAATCTTAGTAATTGAGATTAGTCAAAAAAGTTGCATTAAATTAAATATAAATGTATTAGTTGAATGATGCTTAGCTGACTGTTTGCCTTTAATATCTTCTAACAGGTTCGGTTCCTCACCAAAATATACCACCCTAACATTGATAAGGTTTGTTGCCCCAGTTTTTAATATTTGTCCGTCTAGGTCTGAGTCCAATATTTAAGTGTCTGGTTGAATTTTCTAAGCAGCTAGGAAGGATATGCCTTGATATTCTTAAAGACAAGTGGAGTCCTGCTCTTCAGATTCGAACAGTTCTTTTGAGGTACTGGAATGTATAGTGATCTTGTTTTCAAAAGCTTTTCACATCTCTGTAAACTTGTGGAGATGACCTAGAACTATAGAAATTGTATCTTTCTACCCGCATTATTAACCTAAAACTGAGATTTTATAATCATTTGATGGAAGTAGCGATAAACTGAATTGATTAAAGAGAAATAGGGCTTAGTTTGTTGTTTTTTTGGTGTATTTGGTGGAAGTGCGATCTTCCAGCTTATCTAATTGCCAAATGTCATTGCTGCATATGTTATATTTCATAAATACCCGTGCATTCACTTTTCGATTTTCTCTGTTTAGCATTCAAGCACTTTTGAGCGCTCCAAATCCAGATGATCCACTCTCTGAGAACATTGCTAAGCACTGGAAAACAAATGAGGCCGAAGCTGTTGAAACAGGTAGGCTGTTAGTTAACTTACCCTGTTTATAAGCAGAAATCTAATGCTCTTTTTAGCAAAATCGTTATATTTTCTGAAATCATGCAGCAAAAGAATGGACGCGTTTATATGCAAGTGCTGAGTGAAGTACATGGAACTCAGGGCTTTGATATAACAAAAACATGTATTTGATTGAGGAAATTGATGATGCTCAAACCATTGGGAATTTAAATTAATGTTCTCAAAGGCTAGCATTACTATGAGATTATTCCTGCTTTTGAATTCTGTAATTGGAGTTTTATAACGAAATGATATACTCTTCTTGTGTTTTTTCTTCCTCGTTGTCTCAAATTTTACCTTAAACTCTGTAATTGGTCTGGTGTACTATATTCAATTGTAACAATATCCTGCTATTTGGGCTCTGTAGAATTTTTATTTATTAATTTTACTTTTGATGAAGCACAAAATGGTAAATTGACAAGATATAGTGGAATTAAATTAGGTTAATTATATTCACCACTATATTTTTTATTTGTTATACACGTTTTAATTGCACTTAAAAGTCGTTCATCTTTATCTATTATAATATTTATGTTCCTAATTTTTTTATTCGTCATATTCTTATATTTAACCTTTCATTAATTAGCATGCTCGTCCTTAATGATGATTTGTGTCAGAATATTATGTTTGCGTGTAAGTGGGTTACAACTATTTTGTTGCATTTTGTATTTATTGTTTTTTTTCCATATATTATGGGCAAATAAGTTGTTTTATATCTACCCAATAAATTTATTTCGACAGAAATCATTCTTAGTGATAACATGTGTTAATTAGTGGAATATTTTTCAATATAATATACAAATTCACTTTGGAGAATGATTACTAAACATAATAATTGAAAATCTTATAAAAGGTGTTTGCTTGATTCAAATCTTAAATTCTATTTGTCCATATCTACCTTCAAAACCGACATTGCCACCAAAAATGTTGATCAGCCAGTCAATATTTCACCCTCTTTTTTCCTTGTGTTGGGGCTTTTACACTACAATCCGTTACATGTCTTTGACTATATATGTAGCTTATATTTTGAATAGAGTTTTGGTACAAGTACACTTTTTTTTGACACTAAGTTTGACATTCTACTCACAATCAAACGATGGAGCTTATAATTAAAATAATGGTGGATCCCATGCATTGTTAGTACAATGTCAAAAAAAGTGTCAAAAAAGAGTACTTAAAGAATAATTCTTTTGAATAAGCCTCATTTTGAAAAAAATAAATAAAAAATTTATAAACGATTTAATTTAGAAATATTTAGAAATAAGTGATTAGTAAATGGATAATACTTGTGAGTCAACAGAAATTTGTGGTTAAAATTAAATTCGATTTAGAGATATTGCCAAATGTATGTCAAAATGCTACTTCACGAGAAGCCTAGGACAAAAACAAATCATGTAAGAAAAATAGACTTTTATGTTTTATGTTTTTTTTTTTTTAAATTTACTGTTGATTTAGCATAGTGTCTCGACCTTGTACTTGTGGTGAATAACATCTCTTGAGTCGAGATCATATCGTACAATGTCAAGTACACCTGTGTTTCTACTTTGGATGACAAACATGTGGATTGGGATGAGAATTGGGTTTCCATTTTCACAAGGTTAACCAACAAGATGAAATAGTCAATTTCCCTAGTAAGTATAGATTAATGCCATTTGTAAGCAATGCAGAATGATAGCAATACACGTGGCATTGATAGCAGTTCATCAGCAATGTCTACACATAGCATTACTCGTAAGCTTATTATTTACTCAAGTATAATCGACGTTGGACTTTTTAAGTACTTCACCAACAAAATGTAAAGTTAACTAATGGTCCCGAACATTGGTTAGAGCCAGGAAACACTTCATCCTACTTGGAAGTTGGAATGAGTTTTAGTTGTTGGCTATTACATGGTCTCAATATGTGCAATAAAGTCGTACATATAGACGTCATCTAATACACAATCATCAATACAATCGATTTTCTATTTATTTTTAAGTGATGATTTAAATAGAAATACACGCATAAATCGGACATGCATACCCATATGAACCTTGTAAAATATTTCCTCGAAAAAAGAAGCAAAATGGGCTGCGTCAACCCGGTCTTCAAGACCATTGCTTCGTCATCATTCAGAGATACATGGGATTCATTTTTAACGGCTATATTTTCTGCACAATTGTTGGATTATCAGTCTGCTCAAAGATCTAATGCTGCAGAGACTTTTATTATTAACTTCTGTCGTTATTCATTTTGGTCTTTAGAATATTTTCATTTAATTTTCCTTTTTTTTTTTGGGTCTCATGGATCAGCTTTAAGGTCCCTCATCCCAACAAAAAAAACAATATTTCCCAGTGACTTTCAAACCCCTTCCATAATTTTTCTGACGTTCTTGGCTTTAATGCAAGTAGCTACACCTTTCTTTTTTTTTTATTTTTTTCGGATTATGCCTCATTACTGACATTTTCATCTGTCCTATCCTAAACTTTGGTGAAGGGGTAAATCGCAAGGTATGCCTCCAAGAGTGCATGATGGAAGACTGCCCTTTAATTCTCATTTACCAAGAGCCTCATCCATATTTCAGGATTCGAACCCTCACCCAACAGTTGCAAGCGAGACTAGATTTTTTTCACCTTCCCCTTTCACCACTTGAAGATGTGCCCTGGGATCGCAAGTAGCTATACTTTCTTCTTTGTTTGGACAATAATGTTCAATCACGTCACTTACTTTAGGTACCCTATAAAATATTTGAACCATGATATTTGTACAATCTCGATTGACGAACTCTTACATTGGAGGTTGGGAGGTTGCACGGTGAATACAAAAATCATAGATCCTCCCATGTAAGGGTGTTATCAATCGAGATTGTCAAGCTCAGTTGTACAAATAGCAAAATTCAAAGTATTTATACAATCTCGATTGACAACCTCTCACATTGAAGGTTGGAAAGGGGCACGATGAATAAAAAAATCGTGGATCCCCCATGTGAGGGTGTTGTCAATCGAGATTGTCAACCTCAATTGTACAAATAGCAAAATTCAAAATATTTATACTTTGTAGTTTGTAGTGTCGATTAGCTTACCAAACATGTCCTTAAAGGTTCTTAGATGACGTGGGTATTAAATTCAGTATCCACTATTTCTTAACAAAAGTTAAATTGAAGTGTTGCAAGTGCAATGAATAAACAGGAGAAATCATTGCAAAGGTACACAAAAGCCAGCTTCCAATGAATGAGCATGGCCAATCCATGTTCTTTTGGACAATTTTGCCCTTGATTATGTCCTATGTATGTGGGGACTATCTGGAAGTTAGCCAACTCTAAGGAACTGTAGAAAACCTCTACAACTTGCTCTTTGACATTAAGGATCCGTTTGATAAAAAACATGGAATTTGGTTGGAAAGAAAACGAATTGCAGGGAATTGAATTGCCTAGAATTTGTTTTAGAGGGAATTGTAATTAATGGTGTTTGATTGGTATAATTTTCCACCTGACAAATTTTTACGTTTGGCTTTGTTTTTTATGCAAATTGTCAATTAAATGGATAAATTTTTTTACCATTGACTTTGAAATGTGTTCCAATTGGTTAAAAAAAAAAATTGTCGGTGAAAAAGCTGGAAAACATTTTCCCACCAAAGTGGTGGGAAAATATTTTCCAGCTTTTGTGCATCAACAACTTGTACCTTGGAAAAGGGTGGAAAACGTTTTCCCTAGAAAAAAAGGTCAATCAAACACCATTAATTGGAAAAGTTGGAAAACGTTTTCCATTTTCCCTGGAATTTGAGCGCAATCAAACGCAGCCTAACATTTCTAATATTGGAGTGTTCGATAGGCAATCGGAAGACAAAAGTGTTTCAAACGCAAAAATAACCCCTTTTACAAAGACTCAAGAGAGATCAATAACATTTCATTTGACCATAGGAGACGAATTTAAAGATAAAACGGTGATTTTTTAAAGATTCCGGAAAGAAATAGAGATACCTCCTATATTACTCATAACACGTTACTTACAAGGGTGGGGGGACAATCTAGTCCGACACTAATAAATTACATTATCTACCTCCACCACCCTTTAATAAGAGAGACCAACCATCAATTAAAAACTAGTAAGAGGAAAAATAAAACTCGTGCATAACAATAATAAATTTCATCCATGAAACAAAAAAACATGAAGGGTCTCAAATTATGTAGATAATAAATGTATTTAATACTTTAGAATATCAAATAATGAAAAAAATTGACAGATTTTATTGATAAAATAATTGAGGAAATAAGCATAAAATATCAATGAATATCATATTTATGTTTCTTTTCACTAACACAGTAAAGTTCCCATCAGACATCCATTTCTTCATCCATTGTGTGTACAATTGTACAGATCCTCAGTGCAAAAGCCACCCCAGCCAGCCAGCCAGCAATCCATCTTTCTCTATATCTAAATTTCAGCTATATGTACAATTTATAGTTATATATACTAATAGCGCTACTCGTTCTTGGATGAAGATATGATAGTGGTACAAGGCTGGCCTAATTAAAACGGTAAGAAGAAACAAGGATTGGAAATGGAGTACGAAAAACGAATGAATAAATAAAAAGAGCGAAACGGAACTAGTAAAAGCTGGCATTGGGGATAGAGAGGTGTGCACGAGTACAAAGGCGTAGGGCAAAAACTGATCTAAATGCTATAATGTCTCACCGAGGATTCAACCAGCTCCGGACTAGGGCAGACCATTTCCTTCATTCGGCTGCCCTTCTTGAATATCTTGAAAGTTGGTACAATTTTGACATTCTCAGCATGAACGATTGCAGGGCTCTCATCGATATCCACCTTAATTAAGTAAAATATGTACTTCAGATTTATTTATTTATGCACGGGAACTATAATAAAAGCTCAGAGTAAGCATGGAAACGAGCTCATACTAAAAAAGAAACTACGGCCAAATAAAATGACTTCGACCACTTACCTTGAGAAAATTTACAGAAGGATATCGAGTGCACAAAGTGTCCAAGAATGGAGAAATCTGCTGGCATTGTAGGTTGGACGATGCTTTAAAATGGACCACTGATACACCTGAATTATTAATTATGATCATCAGATTGCTCTAATACGACTATGTACGTGTAAAAGCCATGGGAGTCATTTCTCTTACCAGGTAAAGAAATTGCAGCTCGGAATTGCTCAAGATCAGAAACTGACTCCACTTCTCCACCAAATTTCATGTTATAAACATCCTCTCCCCGAGATTTCTTCAATGCAACTTGCACGTGAAACAAAGATTCTGCAACTGCATTGTCATCTGGGAGTTCCCTTCTCAAAACCTCGTAATCTCTCACAGCTTCAGCCCATCGTTCAAGCTATAACAATCTATGTGAGATTAGAATTTAAAGATCGAACTTTCAACTAAAATTAAGTCTCTATGCGCTACAAAGTTCTTTGAGGAAAATTTCGAAATATTCAATATTATAAGGTAGCATCGCACCTTTTTGTTTGAGGCGGCCCTTCGAAGTAGGGCTAATGTAATTGGGCTGAATTCGGAGAGCTACATTGCAGTCATCCACTGACTGTTCCCACTGTCCAAGCTTAAACCAACAAGCTGCCCTATTGCAGTATAGAATGGGATTCAGAGGATCATGCCTGAGTCCTTCAGCATACACTGAGCAGGCTTCTGTATACCTTTCCGTTTTGAAGAGATCATTCCCACGAGCACGAGCTCGACCCACCAACTTCATATTGTTAAGTATAACCGAGATTTCAACATTTAAAGGGTCAATTTGTCCTGCTTTCTCGATGGCTCTAAGTGCATCATCAGACCTGCAAGCATTCATCATCCATTTCATAATCGAAACTCTCATTCTTTTTCTGGACCTGAAGGGAGTGAAAACTCGAGTATAAGACTTACCTTCCCTTTGCCAACTCAATTTGGGCTCTGACATAAAACGGGTATGCTTCAAAAAGCATCCCAAAAAATTTCAACTGAGAATGGGAAACATTAGATGGTTCAAATTTAGGAATATTTGATAGAGCCAGAACTGCATCGTCTAGTTGGTTCAGCTTCAGAAGAGCTTCTGCTCTACAAGCACAAAGCTGTAAAATCAAATTCAAACTCTTCAGTTACAGCAATTTCCATTTCCATTCTAGAATCTTTAATACATTACATGAAAAAAGATTTAAGAAGCACCTGAGGCGACAAGTCAGCTCCCGAAGCAATGGCAGCATCGACTTCCCTCAATGTGCTTCTCCAATCGCCTACTCTCCGTGCATCAGCACATTTTGTTAGGTGCGTCTCTACAGCCTGCAACTTCTGCAACTCAATTGGATCCGGCTGATGCCCTGGAAAACAAATGTGGTTCCGGGCATTCTCGACCTTCCCTAAACTGCAACCGTTAACGATGTTAGATTGCTTATCATGTATAAAACCAGCAAACAGACGTTACACTAGATTCACCCGTTATTAGGGATTCAAATTTCAATAGAAAACAAATTCCAAGACCTATTATTTCAACCTAAAAATTAACCCATTGCAACCCCCCCACCTTTTTTTTTTCTTAAAATCAAATATGGTCCTCCAGTCTATACTTATAGGCTTATAAACTAGAGGAGAAACATACAGTGAACAGAGTAAAAGATCAAGCAAATCCCTGCCACAATGGGGAACAGACAGAATAGGTAACAGTGACATTAGCCACAACAAAACAAAAATGTCAAAATCACAAAGAACTGAAATCTAATCCAATCAGATCTATGAACATTTCTCATTCTCATCAATGTAGATCAGTATCACATACAAACTCAAATCAAACTAATCAACAAGACTAAAGATTTGAATTGATACATAAACATCATAAAGATTTGATCTTTCATTTATAGACTCACCTAAGAAGCAAAGATCCTAATCGATGGTGCGCACGAACATAGCCCGGATCCAACCTAATCGCCTCTTCGCATTCCCTCAGGGCCTCCGGCAAATGCTTCAAGCCCATCAAAGCTGCAGCGCGGTTGAAATGGTAGGTGGCATTGCCCGGAGAAATGGCGATGGCTTTATCGTAGAAGCCTAAGGCCTCGGCGAAATGCCCTTTCTTGTAGTTTTCATTTCCTGTTCTCTTCAACTCCTCTGGATCATAACTAATGTCCATTCCCATTTTCTTCACTGGCTCACCGCCAACTATTAGTCCCCTCGAGTAATTTGGTGGCGTTGGCGGCCCATCGTCGGGTTTAGATGCAAGACCGCCTCGCATTATGCTGCCGTGGCCATAATTCGCGGTGCCTAAACCCAAAACGTCGGTTTTAGTGGACCGGCTCCCCATGCCGCTTTTCAAAATCCTGCCGGACGGACAAATATTCCCGGTTGGAAGAACATTGACCGACGGAGAATTGACTGAGCCTCCACCACCGGAGTGAATTAGTGGGAGTGTACCTCCAGAATAGGACCGGGTATGACCAGGTTTGAAGTTACGGGCAGTCGACGGGGAACTCTCCACGGAACAGCCCAAAAGCTCCCCGGAATGGCTTTTTTGGGAATCGGTCTTTTTTGAGAGAGGCGGACTGGGCCCTCCGGAAGTTCTTCCCGAAAGCGATCCGGAGGAGCTGGAACTGCTGCTCGTGGCGGTAGCAGTGAGGCCAGCCTGACGAGTCCTCAGTGTCGAAACAGGCGATCCCAGATCGAGTTCTCGAAAATCCGGCTTGTTAACATTAACACCGGAATCTTCTTCACCAAAGCTCAGTCTCAACCGATCTTTCAGCTCCTCTATCCCTAGCTCCGACATGGGTTTCCCTGAATGCAACATTTTCACACTTCCCACCTAACTTCGTCACACTCTCTATATATCAAACAAAAAACAATTTTTTCTCTCTTGGGTTTCGTTCCTTCAGTGTACTTCTCTCAATGTAACTCACCAATGCCAAGTGGAAGAAGAACAACGCCTGAGAGAAGATAGAGAGATACCTAACAGTTTTGAAGACGACATTGAAGTGAGAGAGTGGGAAAGAGAGAAACAGACGGGGATCTCGTGATTTTAAAGAGTGATGAAGCAAAGAATGAATGTGAATTCTAGAGAGAGAAAACCACCATAAAAAATGAAATTAAGAGGTTCGTCAGAGACAGATGTAGAGAGAGAGTGTGATGGAAGAGGAGTGAGGAGGAGGAAGAGAAAACAGTCTGACCAGCTACTTCACGAGAGAGAGAGAGACACACTTTTTCTCTCTCTATACATATATATATATACATATATATATATATATATATATATATATTTTTTTTTTTTTTTTTAAATTTTGGGTACATTTTCTCTATATATAATATAATTCCCACATTATTAATTTTTTTTTTAAATGACATTATTAATTTATTATTGGTTATAAATTATATTCATAAAAGTTAAAAATTATTGGTGAAGTCTTCAAATGACACCTCCATCGACAATTAATAACGATAATATTATAATATAATTTTAAACAATTACAATATGGATTCTGATTAAACAATTACAATTTCGACTCTGATTATCGAGATAAAAATTATTGATAATACAGTAATTTTATGTGTAGATGATTATATTAAAACCTTAATTTTTATTTGTTGCACCACATTTTATATTAAATTTATATCTCTTAATCTTTGTTCGTCATAGTGTTTATATCCCAAACTTTTTCCTATCGTATTCTATCTTCAACTTCCTATTAATTAGCACATCTCGTTCTTGATATAATTTTTGTCAAAATATTTTGATCCCATACTTTGAAATGAGGGGAAAAAAAATTATCGCACTTTATTTATTTATTTTTTATAAATATGATGGAGTAAATCGTTTTACGCCCTTCAACGGATTTTCTGTATAGAAACTATTATCAGATAGAATATGTGTTAACTAGCGAAAATTGAGGATAAGAATGGTACGAAAAAATGTTAGAAATATAAGTGTTATAATAAATAAAGATGGAGAATTTTAAGAGTAATTAAAATAAGGTGCAAGAAATAAAAATTATGTTGTGAATATAATTACCTTTAAGTATTTAACTAATTATTTTGTTACAATATTTTTTTATCTCATTGGTGATATATTTTTTATATTTTATTTTTTAATATACCAACATATTTTCTCATTGGTAATGTTGTTGGTCGTTTTTGAATGATATAATTATATTTCCGTATTGTAAATCCATTGTCGATATCATGACAATTTGGGACCTTAGTTGTGGAGTCTCGCAACTATTATGATAATTTTTTCTCAAATTTATTTTCAATCACAAGTTTTCAAATAAATATTCTGCACGTAAATTCAAAATTTTCTGTACTTTTTAACTATAAATTTTCCAAAAAAATTACTATTCCTAAACTTATTCCCCCCACCCCCACCCCCCACCACACACACACACAAAAAAAAAAAAAAAAAAAAAAACTCGTTTTAATGATTGTCAGACATGAGGTTAATGGGTTATTCATTCTCTTGTTTCTTTACTTATATTGAAAATTTTATTTTTCGTCATATATAAATAAAAATCATTGAACAAATGATTTTTCGAAGCATTAAAATAGGAATAGACAGAATTGTAATATATTTATTATATTACTGTAAATTGCTCGCACATATAATTTCACACCTAAAGAAGAAGAAATAAAGTAGATTGAGAAGTTGCAAGTATCTTGAATTTTCTTTTATTAGAATGAAACTAATGTAATAGACCGTATTCACTGATAAAAAGTTGAAGAAAAAGAAAAGAAAACCCACGGCGTTACACAAAGAGAAGTCTCATTAAAGCAACCAGTTCCAACCAAATACAGTTATGGTTTCTATCTTTATCCAAAATCCAGGCCTCAGCTACGTTGATCACAACCAATTAGGATTTTGCTACTCAACCAATCTCGACCAATTATGAAATTAGATGTAATCTAAAATAGATTCAAGGAACTTGGATGACTGGAGATGGACGGTGCCTAGCAGTGTATTGGCCGGCGAAGGGTGGTCCGGTCGGCGGCGGGAGGGAGGTTTTGGAGCAGAGGGTCGGATTCCGAAGAGACAAGAAATTTTGGTGTTTTGTTTGGAGCAGCCAATCGACGAAGTCAGCTCCAGTCGGCGAAGGTGGTAGCGACCGGAGGAATGGTTTGGAGCAGCCGGAAATTTATGTCTCAGATATTGTTTGGTTCGGTTTTAGACTTTTAGTGGTCCATGAGTAGACTTTCAGATAGAGTTTTTAATTGGATTTTAGTTGCCAAGTCAGTAGATTCAAAACGAGCGAACGTTATAAATTATCAAGCAGAACATATTTGAGCAGAAACGCAAAACAATTGTACTACTTTGAATGTCTAAGAGACATTAAGCTAGGAATAGAAATGGTATACAAACCACACAATTTTTAAGAAAAAATAATTCACATATCAGAGTTTTCATGTATTCAACAATTGATTGATTGTACTTCTTCCAAAAAATGCCTTCATTTTTGGGATTATGGACAAGTCTTTATTCAACATTTTCATGCAATTTGTTTAGTCCTTATTATCTTTAAATCATATCAATGTTTTAGCTTTATAGATATATACAAAACACCAGAATGACAATTTATGTATCTCCTGTCTGATCCTAAGACATAGGATTCCTCAAAAGGATAGTCCGGTTTGATAATGGTGGTAATAAGTTAAAATACTCTTCTGCATTTCCAGCCTATGAATAAGTTATCTCTTAACCAAGATTGATAGTATTTGACAGTACGATGTTGAATAATGTTAAGTTGATGTTACCAAACATGTCATTCTAGTTTATTTTAAAGTAACTTGTGACTGTCGATGAATATCTGTTTCTTTTTTCTTGGTTTTTTTTATGCAAAGATGCATTTCCAAGATACTTCTGTTAGATCTGAGTTAATTGGAGTCAGAATGTAGAAAATTGTATTATTTTTTTATTTTTTATATTTTATATTGTTTTCATGTGTATATCTAAGTAGAAAGTGGAAAATCAGTACACAATTGAGGTCCAAATGTGCCATCAATGAACCTGTAACAATTATCAAGAAACCAGAGTTATTTGTTAAGGAGGGTCAACACAAGTTTTTAAAGGGTGTTTTTTGAGCCCATTTTTTAAAAACTCACCTTTCTTCAAACTCATTTTTAACCACACATTTTTCCAATACAATAATTTTACCGTAAACCCAATTTTAATCACATTCTAAACAAAATACCTATTACACAATCTATTTTTTCAAAATATAGGCTCAAATAAATGGTTAGTAACTTAAGTGGGGTTTCATGTCCCCCAAGTCCCTACATACCAAAAAGGCCGGCCCACATCTACACAATGCATGTGATCCACAAAACAGAGACTTTTACAATGGGCCAACTCTCCCCATGGAGCCTCGCCAACTAAACTTAGAGTCGTTTGGCATCGCCTCTGTTTTTTGTTCAGAATTTTCTGAAGAAGCTATTTTAGACCAACTTGTTTTAAAATATCTTATAGTCAGACAAAGTATTTATGAAAAATTATTCAAATATGTTAAAAAATAGCTTTTTAAAATAAAAAACAATAATTCATTTGAACAGCCCCTTAGTACCTCAAAACATGATTGCCTTTTTGAGTGCATCATTGCAAGGCCAATAAATCCCTACCCTTTACGATCCACTCAGTGTCAGTTGGACTGAAATAATGCAATAGTTCAAAGATTTGTCCAAAGGTTTCAGTTTCGTTAGAGTGTATCCTTACCCGTACCAAATAGACTTTGGGAAGGTATCTCTATCTCTAGTCCAAAGTTAGTCAATCCATTTGATGAGACGGCGGGCTACAAATTCCCGATGGAACCCTATGATTTTCTGAATTATTTGGTTATTAATTTGATTGTTTGCAATTTTTGGCATCTGTCTTTCTGTTTTAAGGCCCTATTAGATCTTTGATTCACAAGCAATAGTAAAAAAAAAAAAAAAAAAGAGAGGAAAGAGATGAAAACTACCTTTTTTATCCAGCAAGAATTACAGTGTTTTCATCCAGAATACCATTATAAACATGTCTCTTGGTGGGAGTTGCTCCTTATGTGAAGAGAGATGAACAGAAACATAAACACAATTCACTTCTTCATCTGTGTCAGAAAAATTACTTATTAATGACTAAAAGACAGTTTGCAAAATAACTTATGAGTGTTATCTGTATAAGGGTAAGCCTTGAGGCACTCTGACAATTGAGAATTGCCTGAATGCAACATAGCAGTCAGAAACGCTCCTTAGTTCTTCAAGATGGTCTGCTCCTTCCTTCAAAGAAAAGAGAATGTTTTTCATTGGAAAATGTTAATAGAGAAACAAAGAATGTCATCAGAAACAAAATCAAATTGGACATTGCAACTTTACTAAAATAATAAGTTAGAATTAAAAGAAAATGCTACATCTGCTTATAAACTCATCAGTATCACCCATGTAATAATATCAAGATTTTCTTACACAGCAGCAACTCACAGCAGATTAACCTCAAAAAATGATTTAGTCACCAAACAAATTACATTATAGTATAGTTTAAATGGCCACGAGACAGTAACTACATGCCGCAAAACAGAGGTAGAAGCCAAAAATGATTTCCAAGTTTTTCTATAATAGAAAGATATAATAAGCCTATGAGAGATGATTAAAGTATGTTTTAAAGAATAGTCAATACGACGACTGGATTAAAAGTAAATTAAATTAAGAAACAAACCTCTTCATCTTATTCCACCTCAGTATTATGCTGTACAAAATTCAATTTTGATCTTCTTGAGCCTTGTTAGAACATCTTTCATATTGAGCCTCTCGTTAGGCAAGTTAGCCGTGCATTCTAGTGCTAGTCCCATGATTGATCTGAAGCAGCTCTCTTTTGCTCGAATATTGTCTTCAACCGCGTTCACTAGATCAACATCCACTATCTGCATTATTGCATCGGGGAATGATTCGAACACCCATTTCCTCATTGTGAACTCTCCAACAAACATATCACATGTCGGGTTCTTTTTGGTAAATGTCTCCATCAACATAATTCCATAGCTATAAACATCTGCCATAGTCGATATTAATCTCGTAGATCCATACTCTACAAAATTGGTATATGTGATCAAACTAACAAGTGAAATGTTAAAAGACAAATAAATAAATGAGAACCAATACTACTACACTAATATATTGTTAGCATGCAAAATAATGGTTAATAACATGGCTAATTATATTCACACCACAATTTTTTCTTCTAACTCCACATTTTAATTGGACTTAAGGTCCTCAATATTTTCTCATTATAACACTTATATTCTTAACTTTTTTTCATCTAATTCTTATCTTCAATATCCATAACTAGCAACACATATTTTCCTTGATGATGATTTATGTCAAAATATACGTTTAGATGCTTTGAAATGAGGAAACGTGTATTATATCGCACTTTTGCATTTATTTTTATAAAAAAAATATAATGGATAAGTCGTTTCACGTTCTCCTGAAGAAATTTTGGACAAAAACTGCTATCAGAGATTATATGTGCTAATTAATGAAATGTTGATGATAAAATTCATTGAAAAAAAAATTAGAGAATAAATGCTACATTAAGCAAAGATTAAGGACATTAAATAAAATTAGAATATGGGAATATGGTGTAAATAATAAAAGTTGTTGTGGAAATATAATCATCCTAATTACGTATATGTTGTAAATTATATGTTTATTGGTAAATGAACATTATATCCCAGCATGTTTTTATGACTATTGTATCTCTTGCACCCCTAATTATTTCCTATAAATATGAAATTTTGGTTCTCAATAAAATACACAAAAGTCTGTTGACTTCTTTACTTTTCTCTCTCTATTTTATTACACATTGTCAATATATTTCCTCTCCAAAATATAGTAATATTTTTTTATGTGCATGCATAGAGTTTTCTTTCAAGTCATGATAATCTTTTTTCACTAATGGACCAATGATTATTTTTCACGTAATTCATGGGTATACATGTGTATTAAACCAATTGTTAGTTGTGTGCATTAGACCAATTACTATCTTTTTACTATGTATGTCATGATTATCAATTCACGACAGTTCTTGAACTCTTTCCACTAAATTTGCTGCAAAATTGGGTCTAAACATAAATGGTAATTCAACACAGTGTATAGCATTTAACAATATATATAAGTAGTCGACAGAATCATTTACCTGGCGCCATATATCCAATGGTTCCCAACGTCTTGGTAATTGAAATTCTCTGGTCTTCAGTTAAAAGCTTGGAAATGCCAAAGTCTCCAACATGGGCTACCATATCTTCATCTAAAAGTATGTTGTTGGGCTTCAAATCACAATGGACAACCGGAAAGGGACTCCCATGATGTAGATACTCGATTGCAGATGCCACATCTATCATTATTTCCAATCTTTGAGCCATATTTAGGAAATAGTTGCTCGAGGATAGCCATTTTGTAAGGTTTCCATTAGGCATATATTCCAGCACCAAAGCTTTAAGATCAAGGTTAGAGCAACTAGTAATTATCTTGACAAGATTTCTGTGACGAATGTTGCACAATATTTGGCACTCAGTATCAAAACATTGGTTTGCACCTTCCATATCTAGATTAAAAACCTTAATTGCAGCTATCATTCCATCTGAAAATATTCCCTTGTACACTAAACCAATACTGCCTTTACCAATAAGATTCTCTTCACCAAAATTATTGGTAGCATTTAGAACTTCATAATATGAAATCCTCTTGACGGTGTTGGGGGAAGTAGAGTGAGCTGCCAGAGCTGTACTTTTGCTACCGCGTCTTATTACATAAACCACAGCAATGGCAAGAATCAATACAAGAGCAACTGATGGTAGAACGTACTTCAAAACTCTGGTATTGCTTGATAATCTAGTTGCATTATCTTTGCATGGCTTGACATTAAATTGAGATGCTCCACACAATTCTCTATTGCCTACAAAAAATTCTGATGTGAAATTTTTAAAAGGCCCTCCATTTGGAATTTCACCACTAAGTTCATTGAAAGAAACATTGAAATACTCAAGTTGCTCAAGTCTCTCCAATGACTTGGGGATTACACCATAGAGATTGTTCTTGGATAGATCCAAATTTTTCAATGAAATCAGATTCTTAAACAACTCAGGTATATGACCATGTAACCGATTGTTCGACAACGTTAGATTTTCCAAACTCTGAAGTTGCCCAATGGTGCTTGGAATATCACCTGAAAACTGATTTTTTGATAAATATAACCCTCTCATGTTCTTAATGTTTCCAATTTCTGAAGCCAATGACCCATTCAGCAAATTATAAGCTAAACTCAATATCTGAATTTCCTTGTTAGTCCAAAGTGTGGATGGGATAGTGGAAGTCAATGCGTTGTGATCTAAATAAATTTCTCGCAAAGAGGTAAGACTTCCTAAACAAGTTGGGATCTGTTGAGAAAGCATATTATTGCTCAAACTTAGATGATATAGATTTACCAATTTGCAAAGGTTGAAAGGTACCGACCCCCCTAGTTTATTGAAATCGAGTCTCAGCTTTTGCAATTTTCTTAATTGACCTAATGTGTCAGGGATTGTTCCTGTCAATTCATTGCCTCCAATGTCTAACTCGATCAAGTTGCTCATATTACCAATTTCATTAGGAATGATACCTTTAATACCACAATAATTGGCGTCGAAAGATTCAACAGATTTTGACAAATTACCCAACATTTTCGGTAATGCTCCGTGAAAAGAATTGAATCCCATCCATATGAACTTCAAATTCCTACAACTTTTCAATGAAATAAGAAAATCCAATTCGAGCATTGAAGGATCATTTGTCAGATTATTACACGCAAGATTTAGAATTTGTAGGCTCTGTAAATTCCCAAGATTCTTGGGTACTCGTCCACTGAAGATGTTGTTAGATAGATCCAAGACAGTAATCTTAGAAAAATTCGAAACATAGGCAGGAATTTCTCCGCTCAATTGATTGCCACCAAGATAGAGTTCTTTGAGATCAGGGAGCCCATTGGCAATTGATGATGGAAGATTGCCGGAAATACTATTGGCATCAAAATCAAGGCATTGTAACTTGGAAAGATTAAAGATGGATTCAGGTATTTGACCATAAAGACAATTATTGGATATAACCAATTCCTTCAAATTTGATAAACTACCAATTGAATGCGGAATTGTACCTGCATTGTGGTATTTGTCAACACAATCAAATTAATGAATACCAAAAGTTAATAATTAGTAGATAGGTACCTGTTAAAATATTTGAACCGAAATAAAAATATTGAAGTGCCGATAAGTTTCCAATTTCATATGGAATGCTTCCTACAAATACATTTTATGAAATTAAAAATTAAAATCCAAAATTTGAATGTTTAAAATTTCAAAAAATTATTATCAAACAACAATATTGAAATTGTAAAGTATTAAATTTAATTAAATGCAAAATATTAAAATCAAATATGGTGGCTCTAATAGATATTATTAAAATAATAATGATTTTAGAATGGCAATGTATAAATTAATTTAGAGACTAAATTACATAGTAAACAAGGTGATATAAGCTAAACGGAACAATATACTAAAACAAATAATAAACAAAAAAACAACAATAATTCTACGCATGTGAATTTAGCTGATTAATAATTCTTTGGTTTGCAATCAGATACTGAATAATTAATCTAAGTTGACAAATCGTTCCATCCACGCAAAACATTTGAGGTCAAAAATTTGTTAAAGAAAAACTCTCAGTTTAACAAAGATACACCTACTCATTAAGTTTAACTGAAAAGCATTTGTCAAAAGAGCCTAAGTGGTAACCTAAAGTTCATTTAGATTTTCCATCATCATAAAAATCTTTGTTACATGAGACCATTTAAATTTATAGTTTTGGTATCAACATTAGTTAAGACACATATAAGAATTGAAATAGATTTAATACATAACATAAGTTTAGGAGATCTTGTTACGTACCATTGAAGTCGTTGTATGCTAAATTTAAATTTAAAGATACAAGTTTCGATAGGCTCCCAATTTCATTTGGAATAGTTCCTGTCAACCATTTACGCATATAGGTTTCAAACATCAAATTTAAATTCATATGAAATAGATCTAATTAAAGAAAAGAAGTACCAACTAATAAGAAGTCGATAATTAAGTACATGTGAAGTCATTGTTATCAAACCTAATTCTTGAAGTGCTGATAATTAAGTGCTTTTTAATTCATTATCAAATATGTTAATAGTTTGAAGTTCATGGCAATGCAATAGAATTGGAAGTATCTCTCCACGAAACTTGATGTCTCCAAGGTATAAGAACTCAAACATCTTAGTTCGGTTGCATGGATGGATCTTTAGCAAACTTTCATTAAAATTCGTTATCCAAATGTATATTGACAGTAGAGAAGAGATTTTGAAGATGGTTGAAAGAGCGTCTCCAAAAAATTCCGTAAAATCAAATAAAACAAACACACGGTAATCCCCCTTAATAATTACTAAGTTGAAATTTAACCCCCAAAAACAGAGTGAACAAAACCAGCAATTGAGTTGGATGGAGCCAAACATGCCCTTTGAATACTTTAAATTTCAAAAAGTTGTTATCAAATAATAATACTGAAATTGTAAAGAGTTAAATTTAATCGAAAAATTAAATTCAAGTATTTGTGGTTCTAATATATATTATTAAAATAAGAATGATTTTATAATGACAAAAGTATGAATTAATTTAGAGTATTAAATTATTTAGTAAATTTAAAACCACACTAATTCTTAAAATGCGTGCGAATTTTAGAAAATCAATAATTTATGGAATAATTAATCTTAGTTGACAAATCGCTGATTCCGCCCAAAGCATTTGCGGTCAAAAGTTGTAAAAGAAAAATTATCACTAATAATGAAAAGATTTAAAATATTGACTAAATATTATGATTATGTGGTATCCATCTTCATCCAAAGCTGATTGGGTACGTAGGATATGATGTTATTACAATGTATTTCTAATAATTAGTTGAAAAACACCATACATGCTGAAAAACATATTTCAGAAGAGTGTAAAATGCCCAGTTGGCAGCCTAAAGTTCATTTCATTTTTCCATCAGCAATAAAAATCTTTTTTATATATGAAAATTTAAAATTTAAAATTTTGGTATAAATCCAAGTGAGGACACTAAATAACCCAATTAAAATAGATTTAATCAGTATTTTAAAAAGCACATTTAAGCATGAAAATGGACAATGCCGCCTAACCACACTTCACTTATTTATGCCTGGTCCATTTAGGCTAGTAAAAATTTGAAGTTTGGGCTAGGCGTGCAAACACACTCGATGCTTTTTAGAACATTAATTTAATATACAAAACAAGTTTAGGAGATCTAATTACGTACCATTGAAATGGTTGCCCCCCAAATCCATAAATACAAGTTCAGATAGGTTTCCAATTTCATTTGGAATATTTCCTGTCAATACAAACAAGTAGAACTTAAAATATCAAATGTTAAATAAGCACAAAATATATCTAATTTAAGACAAGAAATACCAACTAATTTTGTGTCGATGATTAAATATATAAGAAGTTATTTTTGCGCAATTTACTTCTAATAATTATTACGAAAATACCGTACACGCTGAAAAGCATTTGTCAAAAAAGTGTAAAATATCTAGGTGGTAACCTAAAGTTTATTTAGGATTTCCATCAGCATGAATATTTTTTTTATATGACCGTTTTAAATTTAGAGTTTTGTTATAAATCATATATAGCAAATAATAATGCAGTGCAAAAGGAAACGGAGAATGAACATAAAAACAAGTCTATTCACACGATGCTTGTGAATTTAAAAAATCAATAAGTCGTTGATTTGCAATTGTATATTGTATAGTTGGTTTAGATGGAAAAATCATTAATTCTGCCTAATACCAATTTAGGTGGAAATTGTTGAAGAAAAGCTCTTACTACTTTTTAATTTTCTAATCAAAGTATTCCAGTGTACAAAGCTCATCTTTGTAACTAACAAATTAAAAGTAAACTAGATCCAATTAATAATGAAATATAAAATATTGACTAATTATTATAATGAAGCTATAGCCGGCAGCTAGCAGTATCCATCTTCATCCCATGCCGATTGTGTACTTAGTATTTGATGTTATTACGATGCGTTTAATTATTTGGAAATGCACAATTGAGGTTTACTTTGTGGGGCTATGGAAAATGACGTATTCAATAGGCAACAATATACAGGTCACCATGAATGTATAAAATATCTATGATGTGGATGATTAACAATATGTTCAATTTCACAATTTTTTGGAAAACATTATGTTTTGGGAGATTTATGCATATGAAAACCAATTTAAACATACCTATCAAATTATTTCCTCCAAGATAGAGAGTTTGAAGCTTTGACAAGTTTCCGATTTCCGTTGGAATGCTTCCAGAAAAATCGTTGTACGACAGAGAAAGTAGTTGAAGCTTCCTGCATGTTCCCAAGCTTGGAGGAATGTTACCACTTATTTGATTAAGAGGAATTCTTAGCCACTCCATATTTGGAAGATTATTGCAGATATCTGTAGGAAGACTTCCTGAGAGACTATTGTTAGTTAAATCAATTACCATCAAAAGAGAGAGGTTGAAAATCCTATTAGGAACTTCCCCATAGAGTCTGTTATTGGAGAGATTTAACTCTTGTAAATTTTCAAGAAATCCAATACTTGCTGGAATAGGACCGTTTAGCTCATTGTCGTGCATCTCTATTTCTCGAAGCTGACTTAAATTGCCAATTTCTTCGGGGATAAATCCATGAAAATTATTGTTGCTAATAATCAAGGATCTCAAAAAAGAGAGTTCACCGATTTCTTTGGCAATAGTACCTCCTACACCCATATCTGCTAGATTCAACTCCCTAACTCTTTGATGTCTACGGCCACAAGTAATGCCAACCCAATTACAGAACGAGGTTCCTTGTGACCAATTTTTAGCCAAGATATTATTTGGATCGGAAGTTATTTGAGATTTGAAGGCTAGAAGAGCATACTCATCTGTGGAGCTTTTTAGAGATGCAACAATGTTGATATGCAAGCAAAGCATTGCCAGCAACGTAAAGATCACATTCTGTCCCATGAATAATTTGAAATGTATAAGGAAAACTGGGAGGGGCTTGTAATGAGGAGTTTGAAACAAGTGGACGTGTATATATACACGAAATGAAAGCTTCCTGCAAGTTAAGTGAAAACGTAAGTTATGGTTAAGAGTTGGATGGACTTGTATCTCACGTGATGGTGCACATCATCCCATTATGAACTCCACTTTTCCCAAAAGAATAAAAAATAAAACTTTGCTTGACTACCAAGCCGGAGAAATTATTCCATTAGAGGCAAAGATTTTTCCTTATCTTTTATTGTGGAAATTGTGCAAGTTTTTCCACAAATGAAAGTTACATAATTCTAATAATCCAAAAAAAAATAATAATAATAATTTTTAAAGGCTTTATTGTCCACCAACATCCCATATTTTCTAGTAGAAAGTGGAGATTTTCTTAAGACTAGTTTGTGCCTCGTGCGATGCACGAGTTCTATAGTTATTGTGTTTTTATTAGCGTAGAAAGCAAGGTAATAGGAAGAGTAAATGATATGGAGCGATAACGTAAAACTTACGTTTGTAACAACGTAATACTATACATTCCAGTTGAATACAATCTAAAACCAACAATATTTGCTATATATTTGAAAATTTAGACAATGCACTTACTACTAACAAAAGAAAATGAAGGCACACTGCCTTAAAAGTAAAATCACTGATTTTAACGTACATAGAGACCTGAGAGAACAAAATATTAATTAGGTAATAACTACAATTCTTAAACTATAACCTGAAAAAGGGAGTGCAAAGAGGCAAGAGAAATAAGATCCGAGAGTATCAAATCATTTTGTTTAAAATATAATGTGCTAGGAAAAATTAAAATATACAGCTTTTCACACCACAAATAAGGGTAATGATGAAAAACAAAGTGACGCTAGATATGTCACCTTCCAGTTGCCGTAATCTGAAGAAAACGACTTAAATTGACGAGTTGGAATGGAAAACATCAGATTTTGACATAGAAAACGGCTTGCACCTAGCGAAGCTTGGCAGCCACGATGTGCGCGCTGAATAGAGGTTTCCGAATTGGTATCATGAGCGCGATTCTGAAAATCGTAGCCAAAGTTATGGCCGAAATACTAAGAAAGGACCAAAATTGCACAAAAAGATAACTTTGGGGACCGAAGTGTAGAAGTGCAAATAGTTTAAGGACCTGAGATTGCAAATTTTAAGGATGAAATTGATAGAAAAGTCAAATTATGAGGACTAAAAAGTACAAGATGAAAGTTGAAGGATTTGACGAGCAACTACCCCGAGGACTTAGCTGCAATAAATGAAAGGAGCTTTTGCTCCGTGTGCAATGAGCAAAAGCTCCGTGTGAACGGGGCTTTTTGGTCCATGCACACGGAGTAAAAAGTTTCGTGTACGGAGCAAAAGCTCCAAAAGCTCCGTGTGCATGGAGCTTTTATTTTATTATTATTTTTGTTTTCATTTATTGCACCTAAGTTTTCAGGGTAATTGCTTGTCAAATCTTTCAACTTTCATCTTGTACTTTTTAGTCCTCATAATTGAATTTTTCTATCAATTTTCTCCTTAAAATTTGCAATCATAGGTCCTTAAACTTTTGACACTTTTGCACTTTAGTCCTCAAAGTCATCTTTTTATGCAGTTTTGGTCTTTTCTTAGTATTTCAGTCATAACTTTGGCTACGATTTTCAGAATCGCGCTCATGACCCCAATTCGAAAACCTTTATTCAACGCGCACATCATAGCCACCGAGCTCCGCTGGGTGCGAGCTATTTTCGAAGCCAAAATCCGTTGTTTTCCATTCCAAATCGTTAATTTAAGTCATTTTCTTCTTTTTACGGCAAGATTTCGTTCATTCCATAATTTTTTAAAAATCTTCTTAATTTAGGTTTCGGTGTTTTTATAATTGAATATTTAGGAAATATTTGATATTTTTTTTGCCGAATTGTATATTTATTATATATTAGATATTTTTATTCGCATGAAAATTTTAAATTTTTCAAAATCATCTTAATTTAGTTTTCGGTGTTGTTATAATTGAATATTTAGGAAATATTTGATATTTTTTTTGTCGAATTGTATATTTATTATATATTAGATATTTTTTGGATTAGGATTAGGATATGATATATATATATATATAGTAGGTTTGATAGTAATTCTGACACGCAAAAAAAAAAAAAAATAAGACGTGAAATGAGAGTGTCACTCTACGAGAGAGAGTTTTTAATTTTTTTTTCACTTTACTTAAGAAATATATATATATACATATATATATATATATATATATATATATATATATATATTAGCGTGAAGATTTTAATATTTTTTAAATCTTTTTAATTTAGTTTTCGGTGTTGTTATAATTGAATATTTAGGAAATATTTGATATTTTTTTTGCCGAATTGTATATATATATATATATATATATATATATATATATATATAGAGTAGGTTTAACAGTAATTCTGACACACAAAAAAAATAAAATTACGACGTGAAATGAGAGTGTCACTCTCAGAGAGGGTTTTTAAATTTTTTTTTTCACTTTACTTAAGAAACGACGTCGTGTTGGTTGACGATACAAATTGCCAACACCTGTCCCTTCAAAAACTGCATCTTTTAATATAGTAGGAAAAACATTTTTCATCATTCAAATATGCACCATTAAATAAGAAGTAGAGAAAGATGATAAAAAAAAAACACAAAAATGCAATTAAACTCCAAAAATTTCAAAATCACATATAAATCGAAAATACCTCTTCACAAAGAAAGTAACGAAAAATAACTCAATAAAAAAAAAAAAAATCATATTTGACGTTTAGCTTGTTCAAGACCTAGAAAGTATATATCTTATCATATAAACTGTCGATCGGGTTTATAGTCACCTCAATCTCGTCGATCGTCGTTCAAAACACAACGAAAATATGTCGAGTCCTTTATAACTGCTAAAAAAAAAAAATACTGATTAATATGCGAAATGGAAGAGAAAATGAAAGGAAATGGAAATGGAAACGAAAATGAAAATGGAAAGCAAAAAGAGAAAGTGAAAGGAAAAAAAAAAGGGGAGAAATGGGAAAGGTGAAAGACAAGACCTCTGGCGTGTTGGAAAAGAAATGAAGCATGTGAGTGACTGCTGACATGCAAAAACAATAAAATTATGACGTGAAATAAGAGTGTCACTCTCAGAGAGAGTTTTTAAATTTTTTTTTTCTCACTTTACTTAAGAAACGACGTCGTGTTGGTTAACGATACAAATTGCCAACACCTGACCCTTCAAAAACAGCATCTTTTAATATAGTAGAAAAAACATTTTTCATCATTCAAATATGCACCATTAAATAAGAAGCAGAGAAAGATGAAAAAAAAAAAACACAAAAATGCAATTAAACTCCAAAAATTTCAAAATCACATATAAATCGAAAATACCTCTTCACAAAGAAAGTAACGAAAAATAACTCAATAAAAAAAAAAAATCATATTTGACGTTTAGCTTGTTCAAGACCTAGAAAATATATATCTTATCATATAAACTGTCGATCGGGTTTATTGTCACCTTAATCTCGTCGATCAACGTTCAAAACACAACGAAAATATGTCGAGTCCTTTATAACTGCTAAAAACAAAAAAAACAAATACTGATTAATATGCGAAATGGAAGAGAAAATGAAAGGATATGGAAATGGAAGCGAAAATGAAAATGGAAAGCAAAAAGAGAAAGTGAAAGGAAAAAAAAAGGGGAGAAATGGGAAAGGTGAAGGACAAGACCTCTGGCGTGTTGGAAAAGAAATGAAGCATGTGAGTGACTGCTGACACGCAAAAAAAATAAAATTATGACGTGAAATGAGAGTGTCACTCTCAGAGAGAGTTTTTAATTTTTTTTTCTCACTTTACTTAAGAAACGACGTCGTGTTGGTTAACGATACAAATTGCCAACACCTGACCCTTCAAAAACTACATCTTTTAATATAGTAGGAAAAACATTTTTCATCATTCAAATATGCACCACTAAATAAGAAGTAGAGAAAGATGATAAAAAAAAAACACAAAAATGCAATTAAACTCCAAAAATTTCAAAATCACATATAAATCGAAAATACCTCTTCACAAAGAAAGTAACGAAAAATAACTCAATAATAAAAAAATCATATTTGACGTTTAGCTTGTTCAAGACCTAGAAAGTATATATTTTATCATATAAACTGTCGATCGGGTTTGTAGTCACCTAAATCTCGTCGATCATCGTTCAAAACACAACGAAAATATGTCGAGTCCTTTATAACTGCTAAAAACAAAAAAAAACAAATACTGATTAATATGCGAAATGGAAGAGAAAATGAAAGGAAATGGAAATGGAAACGAAAATGAAAATGGAAAGCAAAAAGAGAAAGTGAAAGGAAAAAAAAAGGTGAGAAATGGGAAAGGTGAAGGACAAGACCTCTGGCGTGTTGGAAAAGAAATGAAGCATGTGAGTGACTGCTGACACGCAAAAAAAATAAAATTATGACGTGAAATGAGAGTGTCACTCTCAGAGAGAGTTTTTAATTTTTTTTTTCTCACTTTACTTAAGAAACGACGTCGTGTTGGTTAACGATACAAATTGCCAACACCTGACCCTTCAAAAACTGCATTTTTAATATAGTAGGAAAAACATTTTTCATCATTCAAATATGCACCACTAAATAAGAAGTAGAGAAAGATGATAAAAAAAAAACACAAAAATGGAATTAGACTCCAAAAATTTCAAAATCACATATAAATCGAAAATACCTCTTCACAAAGAAAGTAACGAAAAATAACTCAATAATAAAAATATCATATTTGACGTTTAGCTTGTTCAAGACCTAGAAAGTATATATCTTATCATATAAACTGTCGATCGGGTTTATAGTCACCTCAATCTCGTCGATCATCGTTCAAAACACAACGAAAATATGTCGAGTCCTTTATAACCGCTAAAAACAAATACTGACTAATATGCGAAATGGAAGAGAAAATGAAAGGAAATGGAAATGGAAACGAAAATGAAAATGGAAAGCAAAAAGAGAAAGTGAAAGGAAAAAAAAAGGTGAGAAATGGGAAAGGTGAAGGACAAGACCTCTGGCGTGTTGGAAAAGAAATGAAGCATGTGAGTGACTGCTGACACGCAAAAAAAATAAAATTATGACGTGAAATGAGAGTGTCACTCTCAGAGAGAGTTTTTAATTTTTTTTTTCTCACTTTACTTAAGAAACGACGTCGTGTTGGTTAACGATACAAATTGCCAACACCTGACCCTTCAAAAACTGCATCTTTTAATATAGTAGGAAAAACATTTTTCATCATTCAAATATGCACCACTAAATAAGAAGTAGAGAAAGATGATAAAAAAAAAACACAAAAATGCAATTAGACTCCAAAAATTTCAAAATCACATATAAATCGAAAATACCTCTTCACAAAGATTGTAACGAAAAATAACTCAATAATAAAAAAATCATATTTGACGTTTAGCTTGTTCAAGACCTAGAAAGTATATATCTTATCATATAAACTGTCGATCGGGTTTATAGTCACCTCAATCTCGTCGATCATCGTTCAAAACACAACGAAAATATGTCGAGTCCTTTATAACTGCTAAAAACAAATACTGATTAATATGCGAAATGGAAGAGAAAATGAAAGGAAATGGAAATGGAAACGAAAATGAAAATGGAAAGCAAAAAGAGAAAGTGAAAGGAAAAAAAAAGGGGAGAAATGGGATAGGTGAAGGACAAGACCTCTGGCGTGTTGGAAAAGAAATGAAGCATGTGAGTGACTGCTGACACGCAAAAAAAATAAAATTATGACGTGAAATGAGAGTGTCACTCTCAGAGAGAGTTTTTAATTTTTTTTTCTCACTTTACTTAAGAAACGACGTCATGTTGGTTAACGATACAAATTGCCAACACCTGACCCTTCAAAAACTGCATCTTTTAATATAGTAGGAAAAACATTTTTCATCATTCAAATATGCACCATTAAATAAGAAGCAGAGAAATATGATAAAAAAAAAAACACAAAAATGCAATTAAACTCCAAAAATTTCAAAATCACATATAAATCGAAAATACCTCTTCACAAAGATAGTAACGAAAAATAACTCAATAAAAAAAAAAAATCATATTTGACGTTTAGCTTGTTCAAGACCTAGAAAGTATATATCTTATCATATAAACTGTCGATCGGGTTTATAGTCACCTCAATCTCGTCGATCATCGTTCAAAACACAACGAAAATATGTCGAGTCCTTTATAACTGCTAAAAACAAAAAAAACAAATACTGATTAATATGCGAAATGGAAGAAAAAATGAAAGGAAATGGAAATGGAAACGAAAATGAAAATGGAAAGCAAAAAGAGAAAGTGAAAGGAAAAAAAAAGGGGAGAAATGGGAAAGGTGAAGGACAAGACCTCTGACGTGTTGGAAAAGAAATGAAGCATGTGAGTGACTACACGCAAAAAAAATAAAATTATGACGTGAAATGAGAGTGTCACTCTCAGAGAGAGTTTTTAATTTTTTTTTTCTCACTTTACTTAAGAAACGACGTCGTGTTGGTTAACAATACAAATTACCAACACCTGACCCTTCAAAAACTGCATCTTTTAATATAGTAGGAAAAACATTTTTCATCATTCAAATATGCCCCATTAAATAAGAAGCAGAGAAAGATGATAAAAAAAAACACAAAAATGCAATTAAACTTCAAAAATTTCAAAATCACATATAAATCGAAAAAACCTCTTCACAAAGAAAGTAACGAAAAATAACTCAATAAAGAAAAAAAAAATCATATTTGACGTTTAGCTTGTTAAAGACCTAGAAAGTATATATCTTATCATATAAACTGTCGATCGGGTTTATAATCACCTCAATCTCGTCGATCGTCGTTCAAAACACAACGAAAATATGTCGAGTCCTTTATAACTGCTAAAAACAAATACTGATTAATATGCGAAATGGAAGAGAAAATGAAAGGAAATGGAAATGGAAACGAAAATGAAAATGGAAAGCAAAAAGAGAAAGTGAAAGGAAAAAAAAAGGGGAGAAATGGGAAAGGTGAAAGACAAGACCTCTGGCGTGTTGGAAAAGAAATGAAGCATGTGAGTCACTGAGCAAATCAATTGTGAGGAAAAGTTTTTAATGTTAAGTAATAAAAAAAAATTTAAGGTACAAAGAAGTCCAATGGCTCGGCTAACCGGCTGACTCAAGAAGACGGCTTGGCTTATGTGGCCATTCGGCTTATGAACAGTAACTTACAAACTCACTCTTTTATTTATGTAGGGAAAATAAAGGTATCGTGATGTATGTAAAACTTTAAATCAAATCCTAAACCATTTCCATATGTAGAAGGAAGGTTTTCTTTTTTCTTTTTTTTTTTTTCGACAGCCAGAAGAAAGGTTTTTATGGTTACTAAAAACAATTAGTTTATCAATGAATAGAGCTTTTAGGATTGTGTTGACTGAAGCTGTCTTGGTTCATGAATAATGAAACAAAGCATACGAAATCTAGTGCCGGACATGTTATCTGTAGTTATGAGTCTAGTATTAGAATTGTTAGTTTTCTCTACTTTATAAGTCATTTAGTACCGTTTCAATCAAACTTTTTTGTTTTTTCCTCTTCAGTATAAATAAAGTCTCCTTGATCATTTCGAAAAATGGGGCTCAAACAGGCTAATAAATAATATTAGTTACATAATGAATAATGGTTTATGGAAGGTGAAGTCATGACAACTCTTGAAGCCAGATTCTATTATTTAGTTATGAAATCAGTAATACTTTTCAAAAATCTGTAATAAATAAAGCGAGGCAGGCTAAAATATTATTTGAAGTTGCATAATTTTCGACTATTATAGTATCTCTCTGTCGAAACCCAATGACTAAGAAAATTAGAGATAGCGAAAAAAATAAGGCCAAACTGCATGGGTCGTTTTCATGCTCGTCGTGCTTTGCATCGGGTCTTTGGGGGATTCAATGCACACCGTTTATTGGTGTTCAAAGGGACCAGCGGATTTATCAAAATTCGTATTCTAGTTGGTTTTCAAGGAGTTTGAGAAGAAAAATAGAACAAAAACAAAACTGCCTCGATTTGCCCCAAATAAGGTTCTGCCATCACACAATCTATTGGCCTGCGATCATACAACCTGTAGGAATTCCTCAAAGGTCCTTGCGCAATTCAATCCTATTATTCTTTTTTTTGGTTTGATTTGAGTCCTTTTGTGCAATTTTATCCTTAAATCATCACTTTCTGGTCTTAATCAACTTTTGATTTTCAGTGATTTAGTCCCCAGATTTATAATTCTTCATTTTTTGCCCCTTTGGTCGATTTTCACGTTTTCGTCAAAAGCTATACAAACTCGAATTTATTCTATAATGATCAATATTTAACCAAATTCAGTAGTAATTTCATTCAATTGACTTCCAAATATCCACTTTTGATAGGCTGAATACGTAGAAATCACATCTATCGATCATATGTCGTCCACAACATTTCGTGCATCTTAGCTCACACATATACCATATTGCTCACAGTATAAGTGATTTGTTCATTCTTCTATTTGTAAAATTTCATGTAGGAATTATTAAAATCGTCGATGGTTAGTGCGAGTTATTAGATGACGACGATGTGCATGATGGTACTCTTGCGAGGCAATGAGTAATGACGTTGAGTTATGAGACTCATAAAAATGTAAAAGTTATTATCTTCTAAGTTCTAAGCATCATATGCGGGAAAGTATTTTACAAATATTTATATATTTTTGGAAATCATAAATATTGATATTTTATTAATAAGTTCTATATAAAACACTTCTAAGTGGCATTATTTTCGGCTTCCCCACTATAATTTATATAATATCCTTAGTCCATAAAAATTGATAGTAGGGAATATTTCAAAGTGTTTTCCCAAATTAACTATGACACATTCTTTTTAATATAAACTTTAGTAAATATTTTAGAAGACTAGTACACTCTAGATCACTAAAAATATTCTTTATATCACTTTATAACAAATAAATAGAAAATAATCATTGGGTTCAAACAGACGCTGACTTAGAATTAAGTGTTAATATTAAATATTGATACCTGTTTGATGTGGATATTTTGAAAAATACATCAATTTTGTCTCCTTGATCAATCAATTGTCTAACGAAAGACTTTCGATTTGGTTCCAATTCTATAACAATACAAAGAAAAAATTAAAAGAGAAAACATTAAAACGACAAAAATGAAATAAAACACATGTTGGGTTAGTAAATGTTTCTCAAATCACTTAGTAAAATTATCAATCACAATCACAAACACTGATTATTGGGTTTATTTTATATTTCTTGTAACTGATGCAAAAATTTTTACTCAAAATTTTCACACCTGTAAATGCGAGTGTTTACGATACATTAGTGCAAAATCGTTTACAATAAAACAAAAACAAAAAAAAAATGTAATTACCTGCTATTAGTGGTTTGTGAGTATTGTCTGACTTAGAAAATTTTTAGAGGTAAATGGAGCAATTTAAAGAAAAACCTCATCGAATACGAAGCCGTGGGGTTTTTATTTACTTTGCTTGGATATTCAAATGTCATTTATAACTCTACTTATAAGGTTAATTGCATTTTAATTACTGAACGTAGTAGAAAATCTCAATTAGGTCACTCTTCTTTAGTTTGTTTCCATCAAATCATTGAACTTCAATTTACTTTCAAGTTTAATCAATATGTTAGCTCCTGTTAATGATATTAACATCTGATTCATACTTGGTCATTAGAACATAATGGATTGTTAATTTTGGAACATCAGGTTATCTCAAGGGAGTGGTGCTCATCACACCATTATGGACTCCAATTTTTCCACACAAAAAAACAGACTTTGCTTGACTACAAAACTAGAAGAATTATTCCATTGGTTTGCAGAGGTTTTTCTTTATCTTTTGTTGTGAAAATTTTGGAAGTTTTTCCACAAATGAAAGTTGCATTCTTCTAATAATCCAAAAGAAATAATTATCTTTTAGAGACTTCATCGTCCACCAATATACCCATATTTTCCAGTAGAATGTGAAGATTTTCTTAAGAAAATAAATGTAGCTTGAAGTTTGCAAAACTTTAAACGTACATCCTAACCGATTTAATTTTATGCAATACAACTTGAATTTCCAATTACAGAAGCAAGGTTTTTTTTTTTTTTTTTTTTTTTTTTTTTTTTTCTAAAGTCTCAAGATAGGTTTTTATGGTTACTAAGAAAAATTAATTTAAATTATTTAGCTTAATGTATTAGCTTAGTGTATACAAGTTCAATAGTAGTGTTTAATATTTCTTATAAACATTTTTACAGCTCTTGTTCTATATATGATGACAATGAGGACACTTACGAGGAGAAACCGGTGCAACAAATGTCCTGAAAGTAGCCTCTGTCCTCTTGAGTAGAATGATGGTCTCCTAGGAACACAAGTGGCATGAATGGAGTAGGATTGTGCTGACTGAAGCTCTCTTTGTCCATGTATGATGAAGCAAACATATGAGATCTAGTGCCGATGTTTTATCTTTAGTTATCATTCTCGTATTAGATATTAATTTTCTCTACTTTGTATGTCATTTAGTATGGTCTCAGTCGTATTTTTTGCATTCCCCCCCCCCCCCCCCCCCCCCCCCCCCTTAGTATAAGATAAGTCTCCTTGTGTATGGTGGCTCAGTTCAAAAATACGTCAATGTTTGTCTCATTGATCACCCAATTGTCTAATAAAGATTGAAACAAAATAGAATTTTTGTTGTTCCAATGTGGCTCTAGTTCTATAACAATATAAAGAAAAAATTTTAAATCAGCAAAATCATTATTAAAAAAAATAAAAACAAAATGTAATAAGCTTCCATAAGTGGTCTGACTCAGCGAATTGGAAGGATTTTTTTTGGTATAGGCACTGTAGGGTCAATATTTGCAAAGTTGTGTTGCCTTTGCGAAGTCGGTTCCGGGTTGTCTTTTACCCTTCTTTGCTGAATGCTTGGCAAATTGGGAATGCAAGTTCACGTTTTGACTTCAAAAAAGTTGTAAATGACAAAAACCTTACTTTGCTAGAATCTTGAATATGTTTAACCCAATATCCTTAATGCTATAACAGATTGGAATCGGTTTGTTCTTGATTTTAATAACCAAAATCGATTTATATTTAAGCACAACCAGCCCAGCCCTATCATTGTGCTTCAATATTACTCAATTTTTCTTCAAAGGGAATTTGGTGAAACCGGTTTGGGCTTATGCTCAAGCCCGACCGATTTGGTCAGTTTTCAACAGAGCTGCTACACTTACAGGAAAGTGGTAAACCACGTCCCTGACTGACTCTTACATTTGGGGGAAATTAAAAAAAAAATTTATTTCTTTATTTTAACTTTTTGGCAATCCAAACAAATTTTTATCACCAATTGTAAAAAAAAATTATCCTAAAAACAAACTATTTGCACGAAAAACAAAGCCAAACGGATTAGGTGGAAAATTATACCAATCAAACACAATTAATTACAATTCTCTCTCAAACAAATTTTAGGCAATTCAATTTCTTGTAATTCGTTTTCTTTCCACCCAAATTCCACCTTTACAATCAAATGGACCCTAAGCTTTCTAGACATGTTACCTCAAAATTATTATTTGAAAGAAAACTATTTTACCCATATTACAATAATTCCTAGCCAACGTGGCGGGTTAACTCAACCCCTACTCATTGATTTCTCCAACAAGCCTTCTCGTCCAACTCTTTCAAACTTGTTCTACAAGACCTTCCAGAAATGTTAATGCAAAGTTGGTCAGCATATACGTTTTCTTCTCTCTCACTTCTTATTTTCTGTCTTCTCTATTGATGTCAAAAAATTGTCGAGCAACACCACATCAACTCTTTGATTAATGTTGAAAATCTACATAATGGGCTTGATGTCCTTGCTTGATTGTCTAAGGCCTAAAATTTCGGTTAATTTTTGGCCACTAAGATGGTTGGGCTGTTGACCACGGACTTAGAAGCCAATAAGGAAATCGATATTGCCACTGGACTATAAGTGTACCATACCCAAGACAAGACCCACAATCAAATTTATCTGAACGAGATACCGATACAAATACTATCAAGGTGAAGCCAATAGGATAGCAAAGGGGTAAAGCATTCGGATAGATAGAAGACATTCTTGAGTTAGGAGCACAATCAAACTCTGTACATATCGATATTTTATTCTTGATTTTTGAGTAAAAATTTGTTGTTCCAATTTGGCTCTAGTTCTATAACAATATAAAGAAAAAAAAAAAATTAAATCAGCAAAATCATTTTAATAAAAAAAATGCAATAAGCTTCCATAAGTGGTTGGTGAGTATTGTCTTACTCAGCGAATTGGAAGGATTTTTTTGGGATTGTAGGGGTGCAGGGAGAATATCTGCAAAGCTGTGTTGCCTTTGCGATGTCGGTTCCGGGTTTTCTTTCACCCTTCTTTGCTGAATGTTTGGCAATTTGGGAAGGTTTTGATGGTTGTACTACACGATGCACAACACCTCCTAATAGAAGGTGGGGCTCGCGTATTGTGAGGAGGCTGTGCACCGTGTGTACCCCTAGCAAAACTCATTTGGGAAGGCAAGTTCACGTTTTGACTTCAAAAAAAGGTAAAAATGACAAGAATCTTACTTGTACTGCTAGAATCTTGAATAGGTTTAACCCAATATCCTTAATGCTATTAACATATTGGAATCGATTTGTTCTTGATTTTAATAACCAAAATTGATTCATATATAAGCAGAACCAGCCCAGTCTTATCATTTTGCTTCAGTATTACTCAATTTTTCTTCAAAGGAAATTTAGTGAAACCAGTTCGAGTTTATGCTCAAATCCTTTCAATTGGTTCGAGCGATTTTTGACTGGTTCGTTTATGTAACGGTTCCTTTATATAAATCAATTTAGACTATTTTCCGAGTAGCCACTTTTCAATTAGTCCAGTTTTAAAAACTAGAAGCTTTCTAGATATGTTGCTTAAAAATTATTATTTGAAAGAAATCTATTTTACCCATTTTACGATAATTCCTAGTCAATGTGGTGGGTTAACTCAACCCCTACTCATTGATTTCTCCAACACGCCTTCTCCCCCAACTCTTTCAAACTTGGGCATATAATATGTATGCACAGACTGCAATAGCAACAAGAAGAATCGAGTTCACATTTTTCATAGATGGAACCACTTGGTCAAGTTATAGAAACTAAAACATTAAATGTTCTCCTATTACAATTCAAACAATTTATCCAATTGTTGAATAAAATAGATCATAGTATCACAGATTCACATATCAATTTTTGTAAAGTTGTATTGGAGCAATCTCACCAAATACTTTGGACAACAGTATTCAACCAAACCCTAGTGCTGATTTCAGAACCGGACCCCAAACCCTTGCCTCCAGGAAACACCATTCGGTTCAAGTTATTGTACTGCACAGATCAAAAAATGCATCAATACGAAAAAAAACTTAAATCAAATTTCACAGGTGCCTTACCTACGCCTTACGAGGCTCTGATACCATCTTGTTGGGATTTTGTCACCCAACCGAAGCAATATTTAGAAATCGAAACACAAACATACAAAACCAGTAATAACCAACGCAAGAAATGGTCACCTAGTTCGGCAAAGCCTACTCTAGGGGCTCAGAGGTAAGAGCCCGTCACTATATGCAAGAACCTCCCAAGAGAGATTTTAAGTTTAGAGTACAAAAATCAGACCATATGTTCGATCATCGATCTATAAGATCTCACCAAATCCAACACTTAATCGACACAACCCAATTCTCCTTTCCTCAATTTTGCTGACCCAAATAATCCTTACCGAGTCAATCATGGGGATAACACTTCTGTTCTACTTGTTACTGATTTACTCACTGCCGACAACTATGTCACATGGTCATGAGCTATGCGTCAAGCTCTTCGAGCGAGAAACAAACTTGGCTTCATCGATGAAACCTATTTTGTGAATCCAATTCGATGTGGGTTACCGTCCCTGGGTTGCACTCTCCAAGTACGTGACAGTATGAAGATAGTTTTTGAAAACTTTCCTCCGGCGTACCATGTAGCATATGTAAGGGAGCCACCTTCCCCCTACGTGCTTTGTTGTAACTGATTTTCACACATAACTCACGTTCCAAGTTACGTGCAATAGTAGAGGGGTCGTACGATCGGTTTGGATTGCCAATCTCCCCAAAATGTGCTCGACAATTACATAACTAGTGGCATGTCGATGTACGTTGCTACGAAAATCAACTGAACATGTGTGCACGTTGTTGAATTTACGGATCATGAAGACAGCGGATTGCTTAACCGTCGAAGCACGTAGCATCCACGCAATTCTTGTCCACGCAAACGACGGTTAACTTTTTCAAGTTTGACCTGCTGACATGAAATTGAAACTTGTCTTGCAAAACAAGTACATGAATTTTCGAGTACAAATCTTTCTTACTGAAGAATATTTGCCTCTCGGCAATGTCGATTGTATTCAATTCTGTGTTCCAGTCGTATGTGTCTGAAGTCTTTCCATGTGAGGCATGTGCTCGTCGTCGCAAGCACTATGAGCGGCATTTGTACCATGTAACGGGTTGTCCAGGTGCTCGTCTAAAGATGCAGGAAAAATGTCATCATTCGGAGTTGCTGTTGCATTATTGTTTGCAGCAATATGATGATGATTGAACTTCTCATGTTGTACGTGTTGGTGAATATCCGATAAGACAAACTCACGATCTTCCCAAACTGTCTCCCTCCCCATGTCAACATTCGAAGTTGCTGTTGCATTATTGTTTGCGGCAATATGGTGATGATTGAGCTCCTCATGTTGTACGTGTTGGTGAACATTCGCTAAGACAAACTCACGATCTTCCCAATTTGTCTCCCTCCCCATGTCAACACTTGGAGCTCGGTTTCCAAAATAGTAACACAGATTGCAGTTTCCTTGTGAATGGAGATGTACCAATTTAAGTCTTCTTCTTCGTGTATTTCGGTCGGAGGTATATTCATGTTTGGGACTTTGAACTTCAATGCAATTGGAGTACGGGGATCAAGAATACCAAGTTTGTCCTTCAATTGCAACACAAGTCCGGCTAGGGTAATATTTGTCGACACTGAAATGGAAGTGGTTTTGTCCCCTCTCCACTTCCATTCGTCATCAATATGAACAAATTGTCCCTCATGCGACACGATAAATCTCAAATTATTACTTATACCTGAAAGTTTGGGAAAGCAACGGTAAGTTATCCGCACAATAATATTGAATAGTATGAAAGTGATACTTTCGAATATTTAAATATATGAATACTGACTGGGGTGAAATGAAAGGTTTAAACTATTTTCAAGTGTCGAATTCGACAGTTAAATTGTCTATCCCGACAGTTGAAAAATGTCGGGTTCGACATTTAACATGTCTAACCCGACAGTTTCGAAACATCGTGTTCGGCATTTGAACTGTCAGAACTCGCATGTCTGAATGAGAACACGAGGGTAAGTTTGCTGGAAACATTAATGGTCATCTTCAATTCTCAACTACAACATCTTCTCAATATTTAATGACTCAATTTGGTTCATTAAATATGGAAAATTTCACATCAACCTAAATGATATTTGTATATTTTCCATTTAAAAATAGTAAGTATTTCAAAAAAACACAAAACATCATCACCAATGGTATTTTAAAAATTTTCAAAAACAAATTTATAACATCATTTGTATCTAACTTAAAAAAATAGTAAGTTATTGAATAAAAATGTAAATAATTTGTAAGAACAAACCTCTCAAAATGAATGAAAAGTTCAAAGCTAATGTTTTCTTGATTAAGGAATGAGGAAAATGAAGATGAAGTTAAGGTTTGTTAATGAGGTTAGAAGATATTAGTGGAGATAACATTTTTTTATTATTTTATCTTTTTTTTTTTGTATTATCAAAATTCTTATTAAACAATATAATATACATATATCAATTTTTTATAATGTCAAAATTCAATCATCAAATCAAAGCATTAATGGTATTGAAAGGTTGGGTGAATGAACATTAAATGCTCCTAGAAAGTTGAAATTAAGGGTGGTTTGGACTATTAAAAAAAAAAAGTGTCATTATTGTACAAATCAAGTGTCCATGAAAATTTTAAATGTATTCTAAAAAACAATGACATTTTTGTAAATTTCCCATAAAATAATTGAGTACAAAAAACCCAAACATTTCTATAAAGCAATTATAGGCAGTGAAAAGTGTACAAGTGAAGACTGTGGAGGCCTCTGTGATGAGAGGGAAACCTAGTCTTCCGCATAGCTGGTCGTCCACCACGGATCCGAACCCGGTTTGTATGCCTACAAAGCCCATTATGCTTGTACCTTTTTTGCTCCCCATCAGAAAACACCTCTCCACTATCACCAACACCGCTACTATAACTAGCAGACCTATCCAAAGTCACAGACATCCATAGGGGCTTATTGTTTTCACATTTATACACCAAATTCTGCAGCGAATCACGGTATAGCCTAAGATAATACCTGAAAGTCCATTGAGGAGATAGTAGATCAAGAACTTCGATCTGCAGTTGTAGGAAGATGGATGTGCATAAAATAATTTGGGGATCATTTTCCATTTATCGATAATGGATTTTTGGGGTGATATGAAGAAGAAAAGGGGTTAGATCATAAACTTGCTGGGTTGAAATTTCTAAGGGAGCTGTTTTTAGAATTGGAACCTTTTTTTTTCCGATTATTTCAGGCAAAATTGACATGACATTGAGTAGAATAATTCAACATAGATACATAAAATGGATACTGTTACATATTCATAACAATCGAAGATTCAGAGACGGAACAGTGAGTGAGGAAGCAAAACATTGGATAGAACAAATTTATGCTTCAATTTCTTACTGAAGCCATAAAATAACTTAATATAAGTAATTCATAATAAACCTAACAATACAACAAAATGTTTAAGATTTTTTCACCCAAAATTTAAAATCAGAAATAATTGATATAATATTTACATTAATGAAACAATTAATATATAATTAAAACAAATTTACATTTTTTGGGTGAAACTTGGAACTTTTAATAGTCTCTAACTTATCGGATTATTAATAATCCTACCGAACTAACATCTTTGGCTAAAGTGGAAGAAGAACAACAGCTGAGAGAAGATAGAGAGATGCCTATCAGTTTTGAAGACGACATTGAAGTGAGAGAGTAGGAAAGGGAGAAAGAGACGGGGATCTCGTGATTTTAAAGAGTGAAGCAAAGAATGAAAGTGAATTCTAGAGAGAGAAAACCACCATAAAAAATGAAATTAAGAGGTTCGTCAGAGAGAGAGAGAGAGAGAGAGAGAGAGGAGGAAGGGAAAAGAGTATGAGAGAGACACACACACTCTCACTCACTCTCTCTACATACGTACATACATACATATATATATATATATATATATATATATATATATATATATTGGGTACATTTTCTCTATATAAAGTGAAAAAATCTAAACGAACACTCCGATTGATCACATGGATAACCGCATGTGAGTGGTGTGGGTCCCAGTAAATAAAATAATATTTCTGTCTACACTCACGTGCGGTCATCTATGCGATCAAGGAGGCTGTTCATGCAGCAAGGTTCATATAGTAATACGGGACCGATCCTCCTACTCATAAATTTGATACACTTATTTGATAAATAATCGTGACATTTAATTTAAATCAATCAAACGTTCAATATCTTATGGATCTCAAGTAATTATAACTGACCCTTCCATGATATTAGTGAAATACATACTGAGCGTTAGATTAACTTAAATTACATATTACGATTTATTTGTCAAATAAGTGTGTCAGATTTATGAGTAATATGATCCGTTCCGATAATATAATTCCCACATTATTAATTTATTATTGGTTAAAAATTATATTCATAAAAGTTAAAAATTAGGGTTGTGCTATGTGTACACAATGGTGTCCAGTGTTCACACCCTCACATTGGGGTGAACCCCATTTGAACAAAATATTTTTTATTCAAGTGGGGTTCACCCCCATGTGAGGGTGTGGACACCATTGTGTACATAAAATTGTGTGCAATTAGCATTATCCTAAAAATGGGTTGTATTGGTGAAGAGTTTGGATAGTCTTCAAATGACACCTCCATCGACAATTAATAACAATAATATAATTTTAAACAATTACAATATGGATTCTGATTAAACAATTACAACTTCGACTCTGATTATCGAGATAAAATTTATTGATGATACAGAAGTTTAATGTTAATTTTTAGTTTTTTAATGAGTTATTGAATATTCTTATTTTTAATATTACTAACGGGTGAGTCATTTTTAAAAAAAGATTATTATTTCATTGTTACTATTTTAATTGCTTTCATTTGTGTTACTTTATATACCAAGAGATAAGGATTTAACTTTCTTACTATTATTGACAGAAATTCTATAAAAAAAATATTAAATAAAATTTTAATAGATATATTTATCATCGATGGATTTCTTCAAAGAAATTTGTTTATTGTTATCAAGATAGGTTTTAATAATCATTGGTGTTAAAACTCTTTTAATAATTTTATGTATAGATAGATGGTTATATTAACACCTAAATTTTTACTTGTAGCACCACATTTTTATTGAATTTATATCCCTTAAATCTTTGTTCGTCATAGTGTTTATATCCCAAACTTTTTCTATTGTATTCTTATTTTCAACCTCCCATTAATTAGCCCATCTCGTTCTTGATATAATTTCTGTCAAAATATTTTGTTCTCATACTTTGAAATGAAGGAAAAAAAAATTATCGCACTTTATTTATATATTTTTTATAAATATGATGGAGAGTGAATATTTTTACGCCCTTCAATAGATTTTTTTGTATAGAAACTATTATCAGATACAAGATGTGTTAACTAGTGAAAATTGAGGATAAGAATGGTACGAAAAAACATTAGAAATACAAGTGTTATAATAAGAGTGTGTTTGAGCTATATTATTTTGAAAGAATGTATTTTGGAATACTAATACATTTTTCCAAAAAATCACTATTCCAAAACTCACTTCCCTTGCCAAAAAAAAAAAACTCATTTTAATGATTGTCAAACATGAGCTTAATGGGTTATTCATTCTCTTGCTCCTTTACTTATATTGAAAATTTATTTTTCGTCAGACATATATAAAAACCATTGAACAAATTATGATTTTTCGAAGCATTAAAATCGGAATAGATAGAATTGTAATTTATTTATTTATTAGGCTGTGTTTGATACAACTAATTTGCCATGGAACTAGGAAAATATTTTCCTAGTTCCTACTTTTGGCTGTTTGATTAACCAAATTTGCCCTGGAAAATGTTTGCCACCAATTTCTAATGTACAATCCCTTGAAGCACAAAAGCAGGAAAATATTTTCTTATGATTTTGGTGGGAAATTATTTTCCACCTTGGGTGTTTTTTTTTTTTTGACTTTTTGGCAATGGAAACATATTCTAAATTCAATGGTAAAAAAATTTATCCATTTAATTGACAATTTGCATGAAAAATATAGCCAAACAAACATAAAAAATTTATGAAAATATTTTTTTTAATTTTTTTTTTTACTTTTTGACAATCCAAACAAATTTTAATACAGATTGTAAAAAAATTATCTCAAAAAGTAACCATTTGCATGAAAAACAAAGCCAAACGGATTAGGTGGAAAATTATACCAATCAAACACCATTAATACAATTCCCTCTAAAACAAATTTTAGGCAAATCACTTCCCTGCCAAATATTTTATTTGCCATTCATTTTCCATCTTTCTATGAAACACACCCTTACTGTAAATTGCTCGCATATATAATTTCACACCTAAAGAAGAAGAATAAAGTAGACTGAGAAGTTGCAAATACCTTGAATTTTCTTTTATTTGAATGAGTTACAGTAATTACGCGTGGAAGTTTCGAAATCTTTTATTTTAATTCAGCTCCTTTTGACTAATTAACAATACTGGTATAAAGTATACCATGTCTAAATATTTTGCCCCATTAATATTTCTAGAGATAATCTAATATAAGTTTGAAATTGTTTTGTTTTTTTTTTTTTATTACAAATTTTTCTGAATAGGATAGATTTTTACATGTTATAAACTAGAGAGAACTAATAGATTTGTTTATATTTATTGAGAATTAAAGTCCTATATTTATACATAAAAATTATGATTGCAGTGATACAGTAGTCATCCAATAATTAATATTTAGCCCTTGGAGCCCCTTTTTTTTTATGAAAAATAATATTTGGAATAGTGGTTTTTTTTTTGTAGAATGTGTGGTTGAAAAAGAAAGAAAAGTTTCAATTTACGTATAATATATTATTTTATGAAAAATTGTATGGTTGAAAGTAAGAGAGAGAGAGAAAAAAAATTATATATGATAGGAAAATGGGGCCAAACAAAGGCTTAATTATAGATCAATATCACCACTAAAAGAATATCAAAAATTGAAAGTAAAGAATCAAATGCCACATTATTCGCCAAAAGTGATTTTTAAAAGAATATCATGACTTTAATAATTACAGAAAATTAATGGGGTCCAATTATTGATATTATAATTAAATCAATAATGATTTTATTCAAGACATACTTACATAATTATACATATTATTTCTATGGATAATCTAATATAAGTCCGAATAGTTTTTCTCCAAATTATGAAAATTTTACATAAAATAAACTTTTATATATTTTAAAAATAAATAACTTACCATACGTTACAGGTCAAAACTTTCTTCAAAAAAGTGAGATAACTAAGGGATTGTTTGATAAAAAATTTAGCATATTTTGACAAATGAAAATAAAACTTGTGTGGTTAATAAAAATTATGAATCCTATAAAATGTGTGGTTCAAATTTTGAGTTTAAATATTTGTACAATTGAAAAGTGAATAAAATTTTATCAAACAAACAGTAATAACATATTATATAACCACACCCAAATACTTTTGCTTGTTATATGACAACTTATGGGGATAAAATTTGGATTACTCATTTCTAATAAGCGCATTGCAAAACTAAACATCACGATCATAGACAATTAACATACTCATTTCCCCCCCCCCCCCCCCCCCCAAAATTTTAACAGAAGAAAATAATTGTCCTTGCACAATTGTGTTATAGTGTGAAAAGTTGACTAATTTAACACACATCGAGATATCGAGAGCTCAAGAAAAAAAATTTGTTAGTACGTTTTGAAATGAACAATAAATATTTGTTTTTTGGGGCTTATTTTAAAATATGAGACATATAAGTATTTTTATACTCTCGTGTGTGTGTGTGTATATATTTTATGGAAACTATAATAGGGGACAAAATGAACTAATTAATGAAAGTTCAAGCATGAAAATGCAACAAAAATAAAGTTTGAAACACATGCAAGAATGAGCAAAAGTTAGATTCCTTCATTGCAATTAAAGTGTAATGTAGTAAATAAAAAATGTGCAAATATCACTTTCTACATAAAATTAAATTCCTATACTTTTACTTTTTCGCCCTAATGGTTGTATTTTGGATCTCCAGATGGTACTATTTAGAGGTGGACAAAGTATTTAAAAATTGACCACATTAATCCAATTTGACCCGATCTGAATATGGACATTTTAAAAATTCAGTGACCTTGTGTAAGCATAATTTAAAGTTCAGTGACTATTTGGGCAATTCACTCTGTCCTCAACAAGGGAATAGCTAAAGTTAGATTACAAGATAAGCAATCAATCTGATAAGTTGAACGAAGTTGACCCATTGGTTTCTATTTTTATCTTTTTAAATAATTAGTTAGACTTCAAATTTTCAACTAAAACCAAAAAAAAAAAGAAGCAAATTTCAATCTCTCTCTCTCTCTCTCTCTCGTCCGAAAAGGGAAAGAACGTGAAGATCCTTAGCCTTGCCTCTCTTGCCTAACTCGTGATTGTCGTCTCTCACCATCTCTCAAGTCTCTCACATTCTCTCAATTCTTTATTGTGTTGTTTTATCCATTCTTGTTTTTTAACCTAATTAATTTTCGGGTTATGGATAACAAGATTTGGAATTGTGTTTTTATATGTGGGTAAAATACCTTATAGCCTTTTTTTTTCTTCCCTTTTCCTTTTCATGTAATTAGACTATTCTTTATGGTTTTCTTGATAAAAGCATTAGTGTGATTTTATACATATAGAGAATAATATGTAGAAAAATGTAAAGCTTGTATAAGGGACTTATTAAGTAGAAAAGCACGTACCATGCCAAACCGACAACTAAAATGTAATTGATCTAAATCAATTTGGTTTGGATTCAAAATTGAATCAAATCGATCCATGCTCATCTCTACTTCTATTCAATACGAAAGGATTGATTTGTCACTTCACTATAATTTTAGTTTTTTGGCCTTAACAAATTATTTATAAAATTATATTACTTTGTATAAATTGATTATAAACATTTATGACAATATTAGAGACACATTCTAACATTTATGAAAATATCAGAGAAATCACTTCACGTTTCAAAAAATATCATGAAACTTCCTTATTTTCATATTTGAGTATCACCTACGCCCAACAGCACTTTTTGAGTTATATATTATTTAAAATGAGGTTGATATACCTAAAATTTGTTTGTAAAGAAAAAAGATAATTTTTTCTACATTTAAGTATAATTTAATTTTTTTCTCTTTATTATTTATTAATACGTAAAGTCACCTACACAAAATTCTGCATATGCGTGCTACTAGAAACTTAAACCTAAAATTTGTTGAAAAATTGGTAATAAATAATTTAAATTTTTTAATTAATTATATGCATCTTGTATGCAAAATTTAGATATTAACAATTGCAAACTTATTTATATAAATTTATAGTTATAAAATTATAAATTAAAATAAGATGTTAAAATATAACTATATATTTTTCTTATTTCAGGTAAAACTTAGATAAACAATCATACACGTAAGTTTATTAGAACATTATAACATATTGATCATTACAACATTTCAAAACAAAAATAAGTAAATTTAAACTCTATCGAATGAGCATGTATATAACATGTTAATTAATATTCTTATAGTTTACTTTGAACAAATTAAATTGTAACTAATCGTAAAAAAAAATTAAAAAAAATAAAATAAAAATTCCTCTTTTTGGTAAGGAAATTAACTTTATGTATATCGACCTAATGTTGGATAATATATGGCTCAAAAAATAGCTAGAGGTGTGTATGCGATACTCAAATTTAGAAATATGGGATGTTGATGACATTTTTGAATTGTAAGGAGGTGTATATGTCATTATCATAAAGGTGAGGGAGTGTCTATGATATTATCTCTAAATTACCTTTATTAGATTTCGTACAATCTACTCTATTAAAGAACATTAATTTAAAAATAATCAATATCACATCTAGTATGTTAATTCGTCATATCCAATATGTTTCTTTGTAAGTTACTAGTTATTATATATAGAAATGTTAAATATGTAGGACACTGTTACACCACAAGTGAACATTCCCTTGAAGCATCTCATTTTTAGATGCATAATAGCTGATATTGTGAGAAGAACTTCTAATGTATGGGACTGAACAAAATTTTGAAATCCGCACCAAATTTTATGGTTTGATCGAAAAAATTGAGAATCGATTCATATATATACCTAAAAAAAAATGAAAACTATCAAAGTCGAAAACCATTAGTTCAATTAAATATTTTATTTATTTTTAAATAACGTTTATCAATTCTACTTTCATTTCACTCCAGTTCAACCTTTTTTTACCCTTTATTGATGTGCAAGTTAGTTTTCAACTATTGATAATTAATGGTAAAACAAAGTCTATGAAAGTTACGGGATAGCGCTAGACCGTTACTAATTATCCGTTTTTAATTTGACTTTATGTGCGGAATTAATCTAACCTAAGCAATAAGTCACTTTAATTAGTTTTTAGATGATTAATCAATCAAACCCAATTAATCCTATGTTTGAATGCCACAAACAGTTAATAAGGAAAGTAGTAAAGAACGTCAATATGTTGACGGAGAAACCCAACAAGGGAAAAACTCCGAGACCAAATCAGTTACCTCCACTATAGACAATATGGATTACAGTGTGATTCCAGACTAGCAACTTCACTCGTTCTAGCTGCTGTAATTCCTGCAATCTCCAAGATCTGCTGTTCATTCCAATCTCACGATCTGCCACCGTGGATACTGTCTAACCAATCTGCTAGATTTCCCGATCTACCTCTTGTAGCTTCCTGATCTACCGTCTCCTTCTAGCTTCCTGATCTCCTTCTATTGTCTATTCCAAGTAGAGTTCCAAGAACATGTTGTTTTTGTGCTTGTAGTCCACATCTTCCAAATTCCAATGGAATAGTAAGTTCCTTAAAAGATTAAGGACGCTAGGTGTTTTGGATTATGAAACCTTTGATATTTTCCAAAATCGGGTTGCCAGATCTTAAGAATTAAATGGTTGAATCTCTCAATTAAATATGTTCTTGGATCTCTTAAATCATATAGAATGTTTCTCTCTTGAAGAACAATGAGGCAACCTCTAATTAATTCGTATACCTTGCCTCTATTTATATGTAAGGCAAAATCAGTCTTTTGGGCTGAGTAAAACTTTCCAAAATTGCGAATGCGCACTGCCAGGAAAAGAATGTCACTCGAGCGAGGGAGGATGTCGCTCGAGCAATGGGTCTGTAGCTCGAGCGAGGGTTGAGCGAAGCTCGAGCGAGAGCTGAACAATCATCAATATTTGAATCATAACTTTCTCTATCGATGTCAGATTGAGGTAATTCAAATTTATTTGGAAAGCTAACTCAAAGAGCTATAATTCTTATAGAAATATCCTTGTCCAAATTTCTATGTCTTCGATATGTAAAATTCATTGTAAGTTACGGCTGAGAATTTGGAACATAATTTGTGCAGCTCTTTGATATCATTTAGACTTCTGATTGCATTTTCTTGATCATAAGTGATCTTCTTGCACATCTTGACCTCATTCAATAACTATACTACCATCTCCAAAAGATTCCTTGACTTTTTACAAATTATCAATTATGTTCTATTTGTCAACAGAATTGCCAACATACAATATAAAACCTAATAGTTTAAAACAATGAAAATCATGCTTCAAAACATATCTCCAGCAAACCAATCTTTGTGCATGGAACATGTTTGGTAAAATAGAAAGAAAGAAGAGAAGTTGAAAGTTTACCTATTATTTCAAACCCCTCTCTAATATAGGATCAAAACTTGAACAACCTCTGCGTCAGTCCGATGGTTTACCCGGTACGCATCCGAAGGGTAGCAGTTGCGGATTCGCCGTTAAAAAAAATGTCTTGATAACCCTCTATTCTAAACTAAACAATTTTGGACTAGTCCCTCGCAACCAAAAGCCCCATACTAAATAGATTTCTATACTTAATAATAGATATTCAATATTAAACACAAGCAGAGGAGTTAAAGTTTAGAATGGAAAAAAAATGCTTCAAAGAGAGGGTTCAACATTCCCACGTCGTTTCACTTCGAATGACACAAATGTCATCCTCAAAAACCAGAAGAGGATTAATACACTAAATTCTAAACGAGCTAAAACTAAATGAACTTTTGTGAAATACTAATAATATTACATGGCAATAAGTATTATATTATGATAGCTCCGTGTACACGACACTCATAGCAGGGCGGGGCCCGCGCTCAACAAAAAAATGTTGGGGCCCGTCTCTGTGAGGTGCGTGTCATCCGGGTTGTCAAGCCCAAACTGTATACGTAGCATTTTTGTTATATTATTTAGAAAAATTAAATTTTATTTTGTATCATATAATCTTATTATACAAGCATAATGGGTGTCAAGAATGAAACTAGCGAATATTTTTTAGTAATTAAAATAGGTTTAGTTTCGGGGGCCACTTACTAGAGTTTTGTTTTTGGTGAGTCGTTGATTTTTTGGCATTTCTCTAGCATTTTATGTACTTAATTTAGGAAGTTTTTCTTAAAATAGAAATTATTTCACATCTATAATAAGCTCCTCTAAATAAATATTTGTCTATCAAAACATTAGTAGATATAATTTATACATTAGAAAAAGTGACGTTTCTTTGTTATCTTGTTTGGACATACTAAATTTAAAGTACTAAAAATATTGTGTGTTGGATAGTTATTTTCATGGTAGAATTTCTAATTTTAAGTGATTTCTAGAAAGATATTTAAATTAATTCAATTTTGGACAATACTTGTTGAAATCAAATTCCAACTACTATTTAACTGATTTTTCAAGTAACTTGACAAATTAAACTCCAATGGAACACCAAACTTTGCACCATTTTGGTGCAAAATTGTGTAAAGTGAATAGTGTTGTACCAAACCAAAATGGTGCAAAGTCAAGTTTGCCACTTTTTCTTTTTTTTTTTTTCCATTTGTGAAAGCAATTGATGAAGGGTATTTATGTCATTTATGTTATATATTTTTTAATACAATAGTTTTATTATTTTAATAATAATAATAATAATAATAATAATAATATTATTATTATTATTATTATTAATTACATTTAAAATAAATTTTAAATGTAAAAATAATAATTAATGAATTAATTAAAATAAGAATACAATATATATATATATATATATATATATATAACAAACACGATTATTTAAAGTTAATACAAAATATATTACAATAACCACATACATACATTAATCTAGTTTTATTTAAAGAAAACGATACATAAAAATAAGTGTATTATTCATTTAAAGACAATAATACGAATTTCAAGAATAAAATTGCAATGATATTTCGATTTCGTAATATTATAATATTGAAATTCATATTTCTTCTAATTGTACTATATTTTTTATATTTATTAATGAATTTAATATTTTCGTTAATTTAACGTAATTATTTATTTAGTAATTTATGTATTTGTAAAATAAATAAATAAATCATTAAGAATAAAAAAAGAGAAGAAAATGATTAAACACTGTTCATTTAGTGTAAGTTTTTGTGTAATGGTTGGAGATGAATTTGAGTTTGGTGCAAAATAGTGCAAAATTTGATGTAATGTTGGAGATGGTCTAAAATCAGTTTAAATAGTTCTCAAGAGTGTTAATGAACTCTAGATTTAAAAAATCATTTTGATTTTGTTTAAGTGTATATAAATCTCAAATTTTCCATAAAAATATTTTAATAATTTTTGATGAGTATATAACAATAATACACAGACAAAAGAAAAATAAAAATAAAAAAATAAAACACGTGTTCACCCTGACTTCCAATTAGGAACCATAATAGTTTAATTATGCCACATCCCTCCTTTTCTTCTAAAGATTAAAAAATACCCTCTTTTTAATCTTTCAATTTTTACCCTATATTTAAATAACACCTTTAAAAAGAACCTCTAATTTCTATTATATAAACTTTTTATTAAATATAATCTTTTACATAAAAGAAACTAAAATAATTTTCTCTATAATTTTTCAAACCCTTCCACCACCAAACCTAGCACCGCCATCATCCCCACCAACATCATCACCCCAAAGAACACCCCTCATCGCCACCACTTCTACAACCAAACCCTAGAACCACCATTGCAGCTGTCATTGCCACCATTATCTTAGTCGTAACCAGTGCCACATGTTTTCTTTAAATCTTACCACAACCAACTAGTTTCCAAAGCCACCATTACCATCCTAAACCCACCCACCACCATCCATGGTTCGTGCCTCCGAGTCATTGTCAATAACTTCTTTTACCATCGTTGTTACTACTACAACAATCTTTTACAACCACAACCACCTATCACTACAAAAAAATATCGAAATCCTGACAAAAAATGTCGTTGCATAAATAGAGAATTTGTTGCAAAAACAATTTCGCGACAACAATATATTTGTTGTATACATCGTCATGCTATTGATGAAGATTATTGGGGAAAGAATGTATTTTAAATTGTGATATGATGAGAAATTTGTGGTTGAAAAAAAAAGTTATTGATGTGATGAAAAATATTATTTTATTGAAAAATATATGGTTGAAAATGAGTAGAAGAATGAAAATGAGAATGTGGCTAAAACAGGGGTATATAAGTCACAAATGTATTTTACGACAATTTTCAGTCATTCATCACATTTACAATCACGCGACATTAATTATTTGTCACAGAAAGTACGATAGAGCAACAAAATATTTCTCACCCTAAGATCGTCGCAATGTATATATGTTGCGAAAAATTATAAGGACGGTAAATCAATTTGCTACAACGATTATTCCAATAAAGTTTTATAAAAAACATTTGTCACGAATACTATTTTAAAGGTATAACATTAGTTACCTATTTTATTTTGCAACAATACATACGTGTAGTAGTATATATTTTATAACAAGTTATGTTTGTCGAGAAATTTATTTTTCGATACTTTTGATGTATTAACTACAACAAAAGTGCCTTTCGCAACGGGCAAAAAATATTGCAGATAACATTTCGAAACGTTCAGACATATGTTGTGGGCTTCAATATTGCCATAGACAACGCATGTTGCAAAAATTGCAATGCCCATTGTCATTAATGTTTTAGCAATATTCATTACACAATGCCATTTTCTAGTTATTTTTTACAAAAATTATTTCATATATTATTATATTTATATATAACATTTCCCATATATATATAAAACTCATTCTACAATAATCATTAAATTTATTTATGCAATAATAGTAAATACTAAGTCAATCATCACATCTCCTTTCTTACACTCTTAAATAAAAGGAAATTGATTTTACTGCTACACTCATATGCTAAACTCATAAAAAGACAATGATATGGTAGATCGGAATAAATATATGTTTTATGGTATGTGCTACATCTCTTTCCTTCAAGGTTTCATGACATTCAGAACACGCAAAACTGAAACAAGGCTCTTACTGCTAAACTTAACTTTCTCTTTTGATTGATGATCCGATATTGCAAATTGCTGCTGCTGAGAGCCTTGAGCATTGTACAAGGACGTGATGTAGGAGTAACCTGTTGGAGCGGATCCTTCTCCAGCAGATATTGCTATATTTGCTGCAACAGGAATTGAAGATAATGCTGCAACAGAAACCCACAACAGCAAAGGAATTGAGGATATCTTGGGATAAGATCTTTTGTAATTTAAATTTGAATAGCACCGATAGAATAGCAGTGAATTTGTACTATTTAAATCATAGGATGTAAACATCATCAAGTGTGGAAAAGTGATAGAATATTCAACATATAGGATCTCTAAATTCTACATGGTATCAGAGCCAAATTGACTAACGTCTAAAACAACTCTTTTCCTGTAACCATGTCTACTTCTCCTGATTCATCAATTTCTAATGTCCCTGCTGCCACTGACCTCCCAATCTTTAACCCCTCCACAAATATAAATCTCACCAAACTCACTCGTCTCAACTTTCCTACCTGGAAAGCTACCATGTTACCTTACCTGAAAGGCCAAAAAGTTTTTGGATATGTCGATGGCACTGTCAAACAACCTACAAAAGAACTTACTGCTGCTGATGGTAGTAAAACTCCCAACCCATCTTATGAAATCTGGGATACACAGGATAATCTCATCCTAAGTTGTCTCAATTCCTCTCTCTCAGATGAAGTACTGGCCTAGGTAGCTCACTGCAGCACCTCTAATGACGTTTGGACTGCTCTCAATTCCGCTTTTGCTTCTCAATCCCGTGCAAAGGCTGTGCAAGTTCGATCCCAACTTGCCACTGTTCGCAAAGGTGGTCAAACTGTAAATGAATATTTCATGCTTATCAAGCGGCTTACTGATGAATTAGCAATCGCTGGCCAGGCAATGAAATGTGATGACATTATCACATACATGCTAGCTGGTTTAGGTCCGGAGTACGATTCCCTTGTTTCCATTATCTCTCATAGAAATGATTCTATTACTCTAGAAGAGGCATATTCTATGCTCCTCACATGTGAAGCTCGCATCCAACACAACAATCAGGCACTTACTGTACCTAATGCTACTGCCAATGTTGCATCAAGGCAACATCATGTCTATGGAGGTCGTGGCCATGGCAACTTCTCCAACCCTCGAGGCAGGGGGCGTGGCCAATATCCCAACTTTCGTGGCTCTAGTCGAGGTAATTCTCAGTCCCCATCTCATCCCAATGGTTTTACTAATACCAATCTACGGTGTCAACTTTGTGCCAAGGTAGGACACACTGCATCTCGTTGCTTCAAAAGGTTTGATCAAAACTTCTTACCACCACCAACCCGTTCGAACGCCCAAGCCAACTTTGCCTCCAATCAAACTCTCCAGCAATCAACTGAACAAGAGTGGCATCCCGACACTGGTGCAACACATCACCTAACAAACAATTTTAGCAACCTGAATATCCGTGGAGAAGAGTATAGCGGGAATGATCAAATTCAAGTTGGTGATGGGACAGGTTTGGATATAACACATATTGGCACTGCATCTTTTCCTTCTTCTTCATTTGTTCTCAATCGCATTCTTCTTGTTCCTAAAATTACAAAAAATCTAATTTCTGTCCAAAAATTTGCTCAAGATAATCATGTTTATTTTGAGTTTCACAGTTCTTTTTTTCTGATTAAGGACTACTCGGGGAGCATCCTGCATAAAGGACATACCAGTGATGGTCTTTACTGTTTTTCACAGCCTCTCCAGCGCATTCTCCCTTCTGCTTTTGTTGGTGTTCGTGTCTCTGTTTCTGATTGGCATCGCCGTCTCGGACATGCTTCCTACACTACTGTCCGACATGTGCTTGCTACAAATAAATTACCTATTAGATCAAATAATAGACCATCTGTTTGTCCAGAGTGTGAATGGCTAAAAGCCATAATTTACCTTTTTCTGCATCTACTCATCATGTTTTAAAACCTCTTGAACTTATTTATTCTGATGTATGGGGCCCAAGTCCAGTACTTTCAAGTTATGGTTCACGTTATTATGTTTGTTTTGTTAATGCTTTTACAAAGTTTATTTGGTTGTTTCCTTTAAAATTGAAATCTGATGTTGAACAAATTTTCATCCAATTTCAACAGTATGTTGAACGTCATTTTGATAGCAAAATTAAATCTGTTCAAACTGATTGGGGGGGTGAATTTCGACGTTTAAACAAATATTTTCAAACTTGTGGAATTCAACATCGTTTAGCATGTCCTTACACACATGAACAAATGGGCTCAGTTGAACGACGTCATCGACAAATTGTAGAAGTGGGCTTAGCTCTAATGGCACATTCTAATCTTCCAACACCTTATTGGGAAGACGCTTTTCTTACATCAACTTATATCATCAACCGTTTACCCACGAAAATTCTAGAAAATAAATCACCTTATGAAATGGCCTATAAACAAAAACCAAATTATAGTTTCATGCGCGTGTTTGGGTGTGCTTGCTGGCCAAACTTAAGAGCCTATAACAAGCACAAGATTGATTTTCGCTCCAAAACTTGCATTTTTATTGGTTATAGTCTCTCACACCAGGGCTACAAATGTCTGGATTTATCTACAGGTAAAATATTTGTTTCACGCCATGTTATCTTCAATGAGTCTTGTTTTCCTTACTTATCTAACTCTACAGTTAAATCTCCCTTAGACTCCAACTCATGCACTTTGCCTTTAACTCTTAAGGACAATATCTTGCGTACCCCATCTAACAATGCAGGTACACATCCCCGTGATTCAAATCCAACACAAGCTGAAAATGATCATTCCATGCCTACTCAAATCTTGGATGTTCCTAGCGAAGTTGTTTCTCCAGATGATGCCACTGTACCAGCAAGGAATGTTATTCGAAATTCAATTGTTGCTCAAGATATTTCATGCCCACCTGCTAGTACACAAAGTCAGCCGACCCGTATGATCACACGGTCTCAAACACAGTCTCTCAAACCAAAGAAACCTTTTGTTGGTCTTGTTCGATATCCCTTACCCAAGTGCTTACTTGTAGAATCATGTTCTACGCTTATCGAACCTTCGAACTTCACTGAAGCCTAAAAAAAACCAGCATGGCGTAAGGCTATGGATGTGGAATTCAACGCTCTGATAAAAAATGGGACATGGGATCTTATACCTCCTAAGCCAAATTGCAACCTGGTGGGAAACAAGTGGGTTTTTCGCATAAAAAATCATGCCGATGGAAGTATAGAGCGCTTCAAAGCGCGTCTTGTGGCTAAGGGCTACCACCAGCAGCCTGGAATTGACTTCACCGAAACATTTAGCCCTGTGGTCAAGCCAGGAACAATCAGACTTCTACTATCCTTGGCTGTCACACACGGATGGAGTATTCGTCAGATTGATATTCAGAATGCCTTTTTACATGGCCTACTACAAGAAGAAGTTTATATGCAACAGCCTCAAGGTTATGTCCACCCTGATTTTCCATTGCACGTCTGCCGACTTAAAAAGAGTCTGTACGGCCTAAAACAGGCGCCCTGGGCATGGTTTTCTCGGTTAACCGAGAAATTGCAACAACTTGGTTTTACTGGCTCCAAAGCAGACAACTCCCTATACACTCTTCATCGCGGTACCTTCTCTCTGTATATTTTAATCTATGTTGATGATATCATTATCACAGGATCTAATTCAGGAGAAATTCAAAAACTGATTCGGCTCCTTGCAAGTGACTTTCCAGTAAAGGATTTAGGCCATTTGTCCTTTTTCCTCGGTGTGGAAGCTATATTTGATGAGAAAGACTTATTTTTGACCCAAAGAAATTACATTGTAGATTTACTGAAAAGGGTCAATTTGCATCAAGCTAAACCATGTTCCACACCAATGAGCACTAGCAGTACCTTATCCAAGTATGAAGGCCATGATTTTGATAATGCACAGCTATACAGGAGCACTGTTGGAGCTCTTCATTACTTGGGCTTTACCAGACCTGATATCGCCTTTGCGGTACATCGTGTTAGCAAGTTCATGCACCAACCAAAAGATACTCATTGGCAGGCAGTGAAGCGTATCCTTCGATATTTAAAACACACCATTGGCTATGGCCTCAGATTCTCCAGTAACTCTAATCACTCTCTTCAGGGGTACAGTGATGCAGATTGGGCTGGTGACAAAGATGATAGACGCAGTATAGGAGCCTATTGTATTTTTCATGGAGCAAATTTAATTAGTTGGAGCTGTAAACAACAACAAACTGTAGCAAGGAGTAGCACAGAATCGGAGTACAAATCTCTATCTAACACAGCTGCTGAAATCCATTGGTTACAATCAATTTTAACTGATCTTCGACTTCCAATTGCTAATTGTCCAACACTTTGGTGTGACAATATTGGAGCCACCTATCTCTCCTCTAATCCAGTGTTCCATGCACGCACAAAGCACATTGAGATAGATTTCCATTATGTACGGGATCAAGTTTTAGCAAAGAAATTAAGAGTGTCATTTCTCTCCACTCGAGATCAGCTCGCTGATTTGCTAACAAAACCTCTCGCTTCTGCTCGTTTTCAGTTGTTAAGAGACAACCTTCATGTGCAAGATTTGCCCCTTCGGTTGAGGGGGCGTGTTGGAGCGGATCCTTCTCCAGCAGATATTGCTATATCTGCTGCAACAGGAATTGAAGATAATGCTGCAACAGAAACCCACAACAGCAAAGGAATTGAGGATATCTTGGGATAAGATCTTTTGTAATTTAAATTTGAATAGCACCGATAGAATAGCAGTGAATTTGTACTATTTAAATCATAGGATGTAAACATCATCAAGTGTGGAAAAGTGATAGAAATATTCAACATATAGGATCTCTAAATTCTACATAACCCATTACTTTCTGGTGGAATTGCCACAACATGGGCGTTCTTCTTAGCAAGAATTATTGGAGTAGGATAATGGCTACGAGGATTTGAAAGGCATTATGTCATTAAGATTTCCAAGGTTTTGCCAACAAATATCTGTGGATCCATGTTGAAGAAAATAGTGAAAGAAAATACTTACACATTTTGCCATGCCAAAGTCGGCAAGCTTTGACATTTGTTATAGGTTATAACATAATTGAGACCAGCACTAACCTGCATCTATAATATCCTCATATAATTGCCATACTGTCCTAGATTTCACTAATTTATATTTTCTCCTCCACCTTGCCTCTACCGCCCCTTTTGCAATTGTCGATGACATGAAGAGATTCCGAATCTGGTTTCTGAAAATAGATCTAATTTCCAAAAAACCAGATTTTAATACATGGGTAACTCAAAAAGCTTGAATGGATTTTTTGGTTTTAATATGGTATTTTCTGGCGATGAATTTGGGCTCGGGTGCTAACGGGGGGAGGGGACTTGCGATGGTTTACGATGGCGGGTTGAGTGGATTCAATGACTATGGTGATGGTGATTGTAGTGGACGGTGTTGATGGCATCTCATACACCGTGGTGGCGTGCAAGTAAAAAATGTGTTACCTTAATATTGATGACAGTATTGATGGAATTTGAAAGATAGTGATAGTGCTTCGGAGCTGAATTTAGATCGTGGCCGGCCTTCTGCTCAAAAGATTGAAAGAAATAATAATGTCTGTTGCATGGAATGCCATGGTGAGTATCAAGAGTCCTAATGTTCGGCCTGTAACAAACCTGCCTTTAGCCGCCCTTTTCGAGTTGTCATAAGCAGTAACAAATACGGGAGAACGCAACAAAGTGTCCTGGGGAAATATTGAGAGCACGAGTAGTGGTGGAAGATGCTCATTGATTACCCTACACGTACAGTTACATATTTGTTAAAAAATTAAGGGTCCGTTTGATTGCAAATGTGGAATTTAGGTGAAAAAAAAATGAACTACAAATAATTGAATTGCCTAGATTTATTTTACCGGGAATTGTGGATTAATTGGTATAATTTTCGACCCCGAAATTTTGAATCTTTTGATATTCGTTTGACTTCTTTTTTTTTTTTTTTGAAAAATTGTCCATTAAAGTGATAAATTTTTTCAACATTGAGTCTAAAATTTGTTCCAATTGCAAAAAAAAAAAAAAAAAAAAAAAATAATAATAATAATAATAAAAAAATTAAATTTTTTTTAACATACCGAATATCATTCATTTGACTTTATTTTTCATGCAAAATGTCAATTAAAATGATATATTTTTTTACCATTGAATCTAGAATTTGTTCCAATTGCAAAAAAAAAAAAAAAAAAAAAAAAAAAAAAAAAAAAAAAAAAATTGTTTATCATACCAAATTTCATTCGTTTTGTTTTACTTTTCATGCAAATTGTGAATTAAAGGGATACATTTTTCTACTATTAGGTCTAGAATTTTTTTGATTGCCAAAAATAAAATAAAATGGAAATGTAATTCCTCCAAATCAAGGAATAAGGGCGCGCGGGTGGGGATCCAAGAATTTGTTGCCTAGAAAAAATTTGTATCAAACAACCTCAATTAGCTGAAGTTGGAACTTTAATTCCATTTTTCAGGGAATTAAAAGGCTATCAAACACAACCTAAAATATTTTAACTATGCTCTATAACTAACACAGTAACACATATATTACCCTAAACTGTAATTCTTAAAGAATGTTGCTTTTTAAATAAAAATAAAAATATGAATAATACTATCTAGTACCAGTGGTGTTAGAACATGCGCATTAATTCAAGTGACTACACTTTATAAGTTTAATTAAATGAGTTGTTTATTTATTTTTTAGAAAAAATAAGCATATGATATGTTATTTATTTATTTATAACTTTTTTTTTTTTTTTTAAAATAGAGATATTTATTTATTATTTTGTTTAATCATGTTCTAATGTATCAAATAAACGAGTTTAGCAATACGTTGAAGTTAGGAGAAAGTAATAAGTTTAATTAGTACACAAGATAATTGGAATTTTTACTTGCGTGCTATATTTTGTAAATATAAATTTTGAATAATATATTTTACTTATTGATAACAAAAAAACTTTTTGCAGGGAAAGTAGACAAATTACACCCTATATATTACACTATGTATCATTTTATTATTCTTCAAAATTTTAAATTTTATTACTATTTCATCTAAAAAAGTAATTTATTTTCTCTTCATACATCTTTTCATAAATTATTTTTCTCTCAATTCAAGTATCTTGACTAGACCATTAGCATAATAATTTTTTATTTTTATTTTTATCTTTTACACTAAATCGTATAATTTGATCAATAATTTCATGTTTATTTGTCATCTCTTTTTATATTTTTCTTGTAAAACAAAATAATAATAATAATAATAAAGAATTTTTTCCCGAAAATTTGTTAAATTGCAAATGGGTATGGATCTATAATATCAACTTCAAAAAAAAAAAAAATCATCTTATGTTGCAGGATACTATATTATTTTACTTCATATTTTAAATTCTTTTTCATTGAACTTAAATTATTTATTAAATGATGACAAATAATAATTTTCATTTATCCATTTCCCAACACATTTTAAGTTTATTAAAATATATTTACTATTTTTTCAAGTTCTATTTTAGAGAAGATGAAGATGACACACTTTAGAAGAAGAAGACCACCATCTTTTAAACTAACAAACATTTAATAACGCGTATCACGTTTGTAGTGATTAAATTTTAAATAAACATAGGACCATTAAACAAATGATATGTTCAAAGCTAGAAACTTAATATATGATGTGATTTGTTACTCCAATTAAGAATATGGGGTCAGTACATAAATTTATGATGGCAATTATATTATGTCACTCTTTGTATAAGAATACAACACCCTACCAAGTACTAAGTTGAAATTTCTTTTCTCAAATTAAGCCAAATCTAACACTTTTAAGCCATTAATTAGTCACTGATAAGTGCATTTTACACACTTATTTAGGCCACAAAACATGGACAATTGTGGATGTATGTGTTGAAATATGGCTTAATTCGATACAATTTGTGTTTGTAGGACTATTTTGATGGATGGAACGAGAAGTATGTGAAAACGAGCGAAAAATGATCAAAACGAAGAAAATGAAAGTTCAAGAACTAACGTGCAAATATTCAAAAGTTGTGTCGACCCAAACGATGAAGATTTGAGAGTACTAGGAGTCAATTGGTTGAAAGAAGACGTCAAAGGGATGGAATATCGTCAAAGTATGATCACACATCAATTTCTAATCGAAAAGTTATGCACCGGTTTTTAGTCTCACATTGAGACCAATATTTGACATGGTAAACGATCGAATTAGAAGATGATGTCTGAATAAAAGTTGTAACTCTTTGAGTTATCTTTCCAATGCACTTTGAATCACTTCAATCGGACATCAATAGAGAAATTTATGATCAAAATATCGAAAACTGTCCAGTGGAAAAAAAGTTGTTCCAAGCGGTCGCTTGGAACAAATCTCAAGTGGTCGCCCAAGTACATTCAGGGAATCCAGGAGGCAAATTTTACAAACCAAGTGGTCGCTTGGCTTATAACCAAGTGGTCGCTTGGTTCATTTCTGACCCGAAAATTCTGGTTTCATTTTTTAAGTTAAACACCTATGAAAACTCGATCTTGGACTTCTTAATAACCCTAAACTCGACCAGAAATAGGGGCTACGCATATTTTGACATATTCTACACATTGGAGAGCAAGACAACAAGGAAGGAGAAGAAGATTCATCCCAAAATTCAAGATTTAACTCAAAAATTAATAGGGTGATGTCGTCTCCAACCTATTTCTTTTGTTTTCTTACTTCTATTATGTTAGGCTAGTTTTTTAAGTACTAGGTGAACGATGAACCTCACAATGTGATCTTATAATTTCTATTTTGCAATTTGATATTTAAACACGTTTGATGGATGTTGAATGATTTATATACAATTTATTCTCTCCATAATTAAATGCATGTGATTATGTGAGTTTAGGTGATCTATTTTATGCATTCGAAAGAAGGGAAATAGATTTTACAAGGTATAAATCATCGTAAGGTCCGATAGGGGATAGAAATATACCGCTATGCTTTGCATGAATCTCTAAGTGTTTACAAAACGTTATGCATTCTTGTATATTGCATTTGTCATAGAAATATAGTCAAATGGTATGCTAGAATAGGTTCAATTCTACTCGAAAGAGATTGTTGGATAAGTTAGAAACATTGATTCTTCAATCAATTCATCGTGTCATTAATTTGTGAAATAGGAGTTAAAAGTGAACTTGTTTGGTGATTCGGGATCCTAGTGCGTTTTTATTATATTAATTTCATAAAATTTGCATTCGGTTTTCATATTGCATTCGAAGATAATTTGCATTTAGTTTATCAAACTCATTCACAGTAGTTTTTATAATTTAGGTTGGTTAGTCTTTAGTATAAAAACACATCAAAAACTCATCTTGTTTCGGTTAAGATCGAGATAATTAATATTAAACTACTCAATCTCTGTGGGATCGACAATCCGGACTCTAAAAGTCCACTTTATTACTTGTAACGAATCGTACACTTGCGATAATTTTAAATCGAACGGTATTTTCGTGAACAAGTTTTTGGCGCACTAATAACTAAATTATCTAAATGCTCCCCCCTTTAATCTATAATTACCCACATAATGCATCTATAAATGTCAATCGATTAGATAATACTAAAAAGCATGCAAATCAATATTTAACATCGTTTAGATAATACTGTAAAATACGCCAATTAATATTACAATATTGTTAGTCCGTACTGTACGATAATATTACACAAAATTATTTCAAAACCTTCTCTAGTAAACCTATTAATTAAAGGGAAACGATACTTGCACACTTTAGAATGTACATAAAGATTTACATCCCTTCACATGGAGGAAGCCTGTGTACAATAGTTTAACACTAAGTGACTAACACTCACCAAAACTTACCATTATCTTTGTAAAATTAGTACAACCGATTTTTTATATTGTAGCCACGTGAGTGGCATGAAGAAAAGGAAATGTAACACAGAATGTACCAAGTTTGAAATTTCAGAGTGTTAATGTTTAAGGATTGTTCAGACCCTTTAATAATGGGCTCAGAACCCATGATGTTCCTCACATGCATTTTCTTGTTTTGTGGATTTCTTAATTATGATAACCTTATATACATACATGTTAAACTCGTACATTCAAATCATGACGCTCTATGATACGATCTATCTCGAATTATCTAGAAAACTCAAATCATGACTTGCGCGGATGATTGATGTCAGCTAAGTGCCGAACCCACAGTCAAGATTAATTTTGTCTTGTTTTTTACTCCTCACATCCCAACCACTTAAATCACGACAACTTACACATCGAGTGCCCCCTTATTTATTTATTATTTTTTTCTCTTATCCACTCGATATCCGAAGTGTCCTACTACGTATGTATATAGAACCATCCAATAGAGACATAGAAAAAAAATTGAAAAGGGGGATGAATTTTATTCATGGATTTGATCCAAATTTGTCGCGGAAAGTTTTAAATTTATGTTACATTTTTAGGTTTAAGAGTCCTGCTCCTTAATAAAGTTCAGATAATTTTGCATAAGCAAACTAATGCATGCACGGTAACTTGGGTATACTAAATCTGAAACCCTATTGGCAGTTTTTGTGGATAAGGGACTTCGTCAAATAGGCTGCAAAGGCACATGATGACCACATGGCCTTGGAAGAAAACCATGATTTCTTCTCTGGGTTTTGGGGGTGGAGGTGGGGGACGCAATATGGAATCCTTTTCAGAAGCTCTGTATATGTATTTGTGTAGTTTTGGCTCTCTCTTTTTCTGATAGTTCTATCCTTATCTTTCTACTGAAGAACATGCTCCAAATATCTTCTAATTTGAAGGGTCCCCATTAATAATACAAGAGAGAAGAAACATGTTTAGGATAACACTACTCGATAAATTCAACCCTCTTCCCAGTACTTTCTACTTCACCGTAAATATGTCAATAAAGATTAAAATGTTATAAACGAGCGAACGTTATAAATTATCAAGCAGAACATATTCGAGCAGAAACGCAAAAAAATTGTACAACTTAGAATGTCTAAGAGACATTAAGCTAGGAATAGAAATGGTATACAAACCACACAATTTTTAAGAAAAAATAATTCACATATCAGAGTTTTCATGTATTCTACAATTGATTGATTGTACTTCTTCCCAAAAATGCCTTCATTTTTGGGATTATGGACAGGTCTTTATTCAACATTTTCATGCAATTTGTTTAGTCCTTATTATCTTTAAATCATATCAATGTTTTAGCTTTACAGATATATACAAAACACCAGAGTGACAATTTATGTATCTCCAGTTTGATCCTAAGACATAGGATTCCTCAAAAGGATAGTCCGGTTTGATAATGGTAATAATAAGTTAAAATACTCTTCTGCATTTCCAGCCTATGAATAAGTTATCTCTTAACCAAGATTGATAGTATTTGACAGTACGATGTTGAATAATGTTAAGTTGATGTTACCAAACATGCCATTCTAGTTTATGTTAAAGTAACTTGTGACTGTCAATGAATATCTGTTTCTTTTTTCTTGGTTTTTTTTATGCAAAGATGCATTTCCAAGATACTTTTGTTAGATCTGAGTTAATTGGAGTCAGAATGTAGAAAACCGTATTATTTTTTTAATTGTTTTCATATGTCTATATCTAAGTAGAAAGTGGAAAATCAGTACACAATTGAGGTCCAAATGTGCCATCAATGAACCTGTAACAATTATCAAGAATTATAAAGAAACCAGAGTTATTTGTTAAGGAGGGTCAACACAAGTTTTTAAATGGTGTTTTTTGAGCCCATTTTTTAAAAACTCATTTTTAACCACACATTTTTCCAATACAATATTTTTTCCGAAAACCCAATTTTAATCACATTCTAAACAAAATTACTATTACACAATCTATTTTTTCAAAATATAGGCTCAACTAAATGGTTAGTAACTTAAGTGGGGTTTCATGTCCCCCAAGTCCCTACATACCAAAAAGGCCAGCCCACATCTACACAATGCATGTGATCCACAAAACAGAGACTTTTACAATGGGCCAACTCCCCATGGAGCCTCGCCAACTCCCCATGGAGCCTCGCCAACTAAACTTAGAGTCGCTGGGCATCGCCTCTGTTTTTTGTTAAGAATTTTCTGAAAAAGCTACTTTAGACCAGCTTGTTTTAAAATATCTTATAGTCAGACAAAGTACTTATGAAAAATTATTCAAATATGTTTAAAAATAGCTTTTTAAAATAAAAAACAATAATTCATTTGAGCAGCCCCTTAGTACCTCAACACATGATTGCCTTTTAGAGTGTATCATCGCAAGGCCAATAAATCCCTACCCTTTACGATCCACTCAGTGTCAATTGGACTGAAATAATGCAATAGTTCAAAGATTTGTCCAAAGGTTTCAGTTTCGTTAGAGTGTATCCTTACCCGTACCAAATAGACTTTGGGATGGTATCTCTCTCTCTAGTCCAAAGTTAGTCAATCCATTCGACGAGACGGCGGGCTACAAATTCACGGTGGAACCCTATGATTTTCTGAATTATTTGGTTATTAATTTGATTGTTTGCAATTTTTGGCATTTGTCTTTCTGTTTTAAGGCCCTGTTAGATCTTTGATTCACTAGCAATAGTAAAAAAAAAAAAAAAAAAAGAGGAAAGAGATGAAAACTACCTTTTTTATCCAGCAGGAATTACACTGTGTTTTCATCCAGAATACCATTATAAATATGTCTCTTGGTGGGAATTACTCCTTATGTGAAGAGAGATGAACAGAAATAGAAACACAATTCACTTCTTCATCTGTGTCTGAAAAATTACTTATTAATGACTAAAAGACGGTTTGCAAAAGAACTGATGAGTGTTATCTGTATAAGGGTAAGCCTTGAGGCACTTTGACGATTGAGAATAGCCGGAATGCAACATAGCAGTCAGAAACGCTCCTTAGTTCTTTAAGATGGTCTGCTCCTTCCTTCAAAGAAAAGAGAATGTTTTTCATTGGAAAATGTTAACAGAGAAACAAAGAATATCATCAGAAACAAAATCAAACAGGACATTGCAACATTACTAAAATAATAATTTAGAATTAAAAGAAAATGCTACGTTTGCTTATCAACTCATCAATATCACCCGTGTAATGATATCTAGATTTTCTTAGAAATCTGAATAGCACTGTGATTATCACAATACATAGGTGTTGGCGAAGACGAACGGACACCCATGTCAGCAAGTAACCAACGCAACCACACAATCTCGGTAGTGGTGGATGCCATAGCTCGATACTCGACCTCAGTAGAGGAACGAGAAACAACAGTCTGTTTCTTACTCTTCCAAGAGATAATGGAATCACCCAAAAAAATACAAAAATCGGTAGTGGACTTGCGATCAGTGGGATTACTGGCCCAATCAGCATCAGAGTAGGCACGGAGCACTAAAGAGGAGGTCGATGGAAACAAAAGACTCTGAAAACAAGTACCACGAAGATAACGCAAAATGCAAACAACAGCTGCCCAGTGAACTGTAGTAGGAGCTGAAACAAATTGACTAACAATGTGAACAACATAAGCAATATGAGGACGTGTGATGGTAAGATAAACCAGACATCCAACAATGGTGCGATACAAGGTAGGATTAGTCAAGGGTACACCGTCAGAGGGTGAATACCGAGCATTAGACTCAAGAGGAGTATCAATAGTTTTAGAATCAGTAAGAGTAGCACGCTCAATAACATCCATAGTATACTTAGACTGAGAGAGAAGGTAACCTCTAGGAGAAGAAGCAACTTCGATCCCCAAAAAATAAGATAATGCACCTAAGTCCTTCATTTCAAAACGACTAGCCAATTCTGATTTCAAATCTGCAATCCCATCAACATCATCACCAGTAATAATCATATCGTCAACATACAATAAAAGTAGAATGCGACCAGCCGAAGTACATCTAAAAAATAAGGCAGAGTCATGCTGACTGGATGTAAAACCAAAAGAGGTAACAACAGTAGAAAATTTTTCAAACCAAGCACGAGGTGCTTGTTTGAGGCCATAAAGTGCCTTCTTGAGCTTACAAACATATCCAAGAGAGTGAGACAGACTAGGAGGAGGAACCATATAAACCTCCTCTTGAAGATTTCCATTCAAAAAGGCATTTTTGACATCCAATTGAGAGAGACTCCATTGACGTACAGATGCAACAGCAATAAGTGTACGAACAGTGGTCATCTTGACAACAGGAGCAAAAGTCTCCTCATAATCCAAACCATACTGCTGATTAAAACCTTTAGCAACCAATCTAGCCCTGTAACGCTCCACTGAACCATCAGATTTGGTTTTGATTTTATAAACCCAACGAGAACCAATAGCATGTTTACCTGGAGGTAATGCAACCAAGTCCCAAGTGTCTGTCTTATGTAGAGCAAAGAGTTCATCAGTCTTGTTGCCAAAGAGGATCTAGAATAGCTTCTTTATAGGAAGATGGTTCAGATAGTTTGTGAATAGAGGTTAAGAAGCAGCAAAATGATTTCGAATAACAAGAGTAAGCAAAATCAGGTAACTAAGTAGACTTATGAGTACGTTGAGGATATCGAGGACGTGAAACAGGAGCTGGATCAACAATCTCGAACGGTGCTTGGGAGACCATAGAAGGAGGAGGGATATCATGAGCCGACGCATGTGTACCTGTAGTAAATGAGGGATCAACAGTACATGGGGTAGGGGGAAGTGATCTATCGATATCATCAGAGAATGGATCAATAGATATGAGGTCAGACTTAGTAACGTCATGAGTATTATCAGAAATAGAAAAGAATGGGATATGCTCAAGAAACACAACATGGCGAGAAACATATAATTTTTGAGTAATGGAATCAAAACAGCGATAACCCTTTTGGCCCTGCCCATAACCTAAGAAAACACAAGGAGCAGAGCGAGATGTTAACTTACTGCGTTCTACTTCAGGACGAAGGACAAAACAAGTACAACCAAAAACTCTCAATGAGGAATAATCAGGAGGATGCCCAAACAGCGCTTCAAAAGGTGATAAACCTAAGGTGTGAGAAGATGGAATCTTATTAATTAAGGAAACAGCAGTGAAAACTGCTTCTCCCCAAAATTGACTAGGAACTTTGGCAGATAAAAGAAGAGAACGAGCAGTTTCTACAATGTGTCGATGCTTTCGCTCAGCAACACCATTTTGTTGTGGGGTGTTAGTACACGAGGTTTGATGGATTGTGCCATCAGAAGCAAGTAATGCAGAGAAATCTGCAGAAGTATACTCACCACCCAAATCACATCTAAAACACTTAATTAAAGTAGAATGTTGAGTTTTAATAAGTGCTCTAAAAGAACGATAAATAGAAAGAAAGTCAGAGCGTCGTTTCATAAGGTAAATCCAACAATAACGACTATAATCATCAATAAAAGATACATAATATCTAGACTCTCATTTGGTAACAATAGGAGCAGGTCTCCATACATCAGAGTGAATAAGATCAAATGGTGCAACAGAATGAGAAATACTTCGATGAAAAGGTAAAGCAGAAAATTTAGCTAATTTACAACCACTACAATCAGAAATGTCATGAGTTTGCAAATCTCCCAATTGACCTTTAGAAGCTAAAAATTTTAAGCGACTAGCGGAAACATGTCCAAGACGAGAATACCACAAATAAAAATTAGAAGAAGGGGAATTCAAAAAGAAAGACGACAAGTCAACACCAGAGGCTGCAAAATGTGGTGCTCTCATATTGTCCAAAACATATAACCCTCCTTGTCTACGGCCTATCCCAATCAGCTTTTGAGATCGAGGATCCTGCACATGACAGGCAGTAGAAGAAAATTGAACTAAATATCCAGAATCACACAATTGACCAATAGAAATGAGATTCAAAGTAAGAGCTGGAACACAATAGACATCTGAAAGCGATAAATTTTGTGTGTTAATAGAACCAACACCTGCTAAGGGCAATGGGGTGCCATCAGCAGTCATAACAGACATAGAGGAGTTAGAAGGACGCAAATCGTTAAAGAATTTTGAATCAGATGACATGTGTTTGGAAGCTCCTGAATCAAAAATCCAAGATGAAGGAATACCTGAGGGACTCTGAGATGACAGATCTAAATGAGTGGAGGCTGACATAGCATGAGGCTGCATGGCTAAGAACTTCTCAAACTGTGCTGCTAAATCAGTTAACCTGGGACTGGATGAAGGTGGTGCTCCAAGAATAGACGAGTCACTATGTGGTATGGTGGCAGCTATGTTAGCATTAGGACGATAAGATCGCTGTTGTGGTTGAGTTTATTGCCTCCTCAATAGCTTAGGACATTGAGACTTCCAATGTCCCTTTTGTTTGCAAAAGTTACACTCATCACTAACAGCTCTCATATAACCTTTGTTTTGATTTTGTGTGAACGATCGAGAGTGTACAGCCAGCACTGAGGTGCTAGATGGAGGAAGAGATACTTCTCCTGCAAGAGATTTTAAACGTGTTTCCTCAGCTACAAGTTCACTAACTATCGAGTCAACTGATGGAAGTGGAGTGCGATGCAAGATAGGGCCTCTAAGTCCCTCAAAATCACCACGGAGTGCCATCAAAAGCTGAACTAATCGCTGCTCCTCTCTAAAAGTAATATATTCCTCACATGCTTTCAGTCCCACTGATTCCGTAAGAGCCAACTCATCCCAAATTGAATTCATAGCGGCATAAAACTCGAGAATACTCATATCCTTTTGATGTAAAGCCCGTATATCAATCTCCAACTGATACCGTTTTGCAAAGTTAGATTTAGTATATATCTTCTGAAAGTGCTCCCAAACTTCCTTTGCCGTTTCAAACTTTTCCGACTGTGTACCAATAGATTGCTCAACAGAATTATGAATCCAAGTGAGAATTTTCGCGTTATATGTATCCCAATTATCTAACTTTGTCGCATAATCTTCATCAGTGTCTTTGGGCTTCACAGTACTTCCACTAACATAACCCCACAATCTTTTTCCCTTTAAAAAGTTCCTCATCACGATACTCTAATATGAGTAATTTTTACTATTTAATCTGACACTAATAGATTGAAGCGAGTCATCCCTTTCAGTTGTCATCATAAAAAAAGAAAAACACACAATAATATCTAAAACAACATAGAGCCCCAATACCTTCTGCCCAAATCAGATTTCACAAGCCTTGGCAAACAGGGAAACCACAACACAAGAAGCCCAATCAAATGCAAAATTTCCAGAGTACTGACCAGCACATGAATCACAGTATGGTAGAACACAAATTCAAATTTATATTTGAATGAAATCCCCACAAATACATACAAAATACTACAGCCTTGCAATGGATGACAGCTATGTAGATAAAGACTAAGCAACTTCCAGATTTCAGTGTCAAACCTACTTATAAACAATCAAAGCTTTGAAGAATCATTTTCATAACTGAGAATGAAAGGTCTTACCAAACTAACAGAAAACAAACAATTTGGAAGAGAACCAAAAGCAATACAAGGCACCCAAAAGCCAAGCTGCTCGAACTGCCCAAACTGGAAGCAAAACCATACTGGCCAAACTGCAATAACCCGACCGAAACCAAGACAAAACCAAAGCTGAAGAAGGCTGGCCGAAATTGCCCACCAAGCTGCCAATATACGAACAACAGCAGTTCCAACAAACAGCCGAAACTGGAGCACCAAAACTGCCAAAACTAAGGCAGAAAATACCGAACCAAAACAGAGAGATGATCGGAAAACACCCCAAATTCTTAGCCAAAGAACACCACCCAAAATCCCATTTTCTTATGACAAGTTTATGCCATTAGAGATAGCTCTGATACCATGTGGAACATATAACATAATGCTAAAACAACAAAGGAAAATAAGAGGAGTAGAAGCTGTAGAAGAGAATCAGTTATTGGGGCCACAAAACTTAGGGCAAAATGTGAAATATACAAAGAGATTATATACTACAAAATAAGGAAATGAAAGGACAAGACTACCCTTAAACCAATGTATTAATTACATTAACATTACACAGCAGCAACTCACAGCAGATTAACCTCAAAAAATGATTTAGTCACCAAACAAATTAGATTATAGTATAGTTTAAATGGCTACGAGACAGTAACAACATGCTGTAAAACAGAGGCGGAAGCCAAAAATGATTTCCAAGTTTTTTCTGTAATAGAAAGATATAATAAGCCTATGAGAGATGGTTAAAGTATGTTTTAAAGAATAGTCAATACGAAGACTGGATTAAAGGTAAATTAAATTAAGAAACAAACCTCTTCATCTTATTCCACCTCCGTATTATGCTGTACAAAATTTAGTTTTGATCTTCTTGAGCCCTTTTAGAACATCTTTCATATTGAGCCTTTCGTTGGGCAAGTTAGCCGTGCATTCTAGTGCTAGTCCCATGATTGATCTGAAGCAACTCTCTTTTGCTCGAACATTGTCTTCAACTGCATTCACTAGATCAACATCCACTATCTGCATTATTGCATCGGGGAACGATTCGAACACCCATTTCCTCATTGTGAACTCTCCAACAAACATATCACATATTGGGTTCTTTTTGGTAAATGTCTCCATCAGCATAATCCCATAGCTATAAACATCTGCCATAGTAGATATTAATCCCGTAGATCCATACTCTACAAAATTGGCATAGGTGATCAAACTAACAAGTGAAATGTTAAAAGACAAATAAATAAATGAGAACCAATACTACTACACTAATATATTGTTAGCATGCAAAATAATGGTTAATAACATGGCTAATTATATTCACGCCACAATTTTTTCTTCTAACTCCACATTTTAATTGGACTTAAGGTCCTCAATATTTTCTCATCATGACACTTATATTCTTAACTTTTTTTCGTCTAATTCTTATCTTCAATATCTTGATCACTAGCAACACATCTCATCCATGATGATGATTTATGTCAAAATATATTTGAAATGAGGAAAAGTGTATTATATCTCACTTTTGCATTTATTTTTATAAAAATATACATATATAATGGATAAGTAAGTCGTTTTACGTTCTCGTGAAGAAATTTTGGACGAAAACTGCTATCAGAGATTATATGTGCTAATTAATGAAATGTTGAGGATAAAAATTTGTTAAAAAAAATTAGAGAATAAATGCTACATTAAGCAAAGATTAAGGACATTAAATAAAATTAGAATATGGTGTAAATAATAAAAGTTGTTGTGGAAATATAATCATCCTAATTACGTATATGTTGTAAATTATATGTTCATGGTAAATGAACATTATATCCGTGCATGTTATTATGATTATTGTATCTCTTACAACCCTAATTCTTTCCTATAAATATGAAATTTAGGTTCTTAATAAAATACACAAAAGTCTGTGGACTTCTTTACTTTTCTCTCTCTATTTTATTACACATTGTCAATATAATTCCTCTCCAAAAATATAGTAATATTTTTTTATGTGCATGCTTAGAGTTTTCTTTCAAGTCATGATTATCTTTTTTCACTAATGGACCAATGATTATTTTTCACCTAATTCGTGGGTATACATGTGTATTAAACCAATTGTTAGTTGTGTGCATTAGACCAATTACTATCTTTTTACTATGTATGTCATGATTATCAATTCACAATAGTTCTTGAACTCTTTCCACTAAATTTGCTGCAAAATAGGGTCTAAACATAAATAGTAATTCAACACAGTGCATAGCATTTAACAATATATATAAGTAGTTGACATAATCATTTACCTGGCGCCATATATCCAATGGTCCCCAACGTCTTGGTAATTGAAATTCTCTGGTCTTCAGTTAAAAGCTTGGAAATGCCAAAGTCTCCAACATGGGCAACCATGTCTTCATCTAAAAGTATGTTGTTGGGCTTCAAATCACAATGGACAACCGGAAAGGGACTCCCATGATGTAGATACTCGAGCGCAGATGCCACATCTATCATTATTTCCAATCTTTGAGCCGTATTTAGGAAATAGTTGCTCGAGGATAGCCATTTTGAAAGGTTTCCATTAGGCATATATTCCAGCACCAAGGCTTTAAGATCAAGGTTAGAGCAACTAGTAATTATCTTAACAAGATTTCTGTGACGAATGTTGCACAATATTTGGCACTCAGTATCAAAACATTGGTTTGTACCTTCCACATCTAGATTAAAAACCTTAATTGCAGCTATCATTCCATCTGAAAATATTCCCTTGTACACTAAACCAATACTGCCTTTACCAATAAGATTCTCTTCACCAAAATTATTGGTAGCATTTAGAACTTCATAATATGAAATCCTCTTGACGGTGTTGGGGGGAGTAGAGTGAGCTGCCAGAACTATACTTTTGCTACCGCGTCTCATTACCGAAACCACAGTAATGGCCAGAATCAATACAAGAGCAACTGATGGTAGAATGTACTTCAAAAATCTGGTATTGCTGGATAATCTCGTTGCTTTATCTTTGCATGGCTTGACCTTAAATTGAGATGCTCCACACAATTCTTTATTGCCTACAAAAAATTCTGACGTAAAATTTTTAAAAGGCCCTCCATTTGGAATTTCACCACTAAGTTCATTGAACGAAACATTGAAATACTCAAGTAGCTCAAGTCTTTCCAATGACTTGGGGATTACACCACAGAGATTGTTCTTGGATAGATCCAAAATTTTCAATGAAATCAGATTCTTAAACAACTCAGGTATATGACCATGTAACTGATTGTTCGACAACGTTAGATTTTCCAAACTCTGAAGTTGCCCAATGGTGCTTGGAATATCACCTGAAAACTGATTTCCTGATAAATATAACCCTCTCATGTTCTTAATGTTTCCAATTTCTAAAGCCAATGACCCATTCAGCAAATTATAAGCTAAACTCAATATCTGAATTTCCTTGTTCGTCCAAAGTGTGGATGGGATAGTGGAAGTCAATGCGTTGTGATCTAAATAAATTTCTCGCAAAGAGGTAAGACTTCCTAAACAAGTTGGTATCTGTTGAGAAAGCGTATTATTGCTCAAACTTAGATGATATAGATTTACCAATTTGCAAAGGTTGAAAGGTACCGACCCCCCTAGTTTATTGAAACCGAGTCTCAGCTTTTGCAATTTTCTTAATTGACCCAATGTGTCAGGGATTGTTCCTGTCAATTCATTGCCTCCAATGTCTAACTCGATCAAGTTGCTTATATTACCAATTTCATTAGGAATGATACCTTTAATACCACAATCATGAGCACTGAAAGATTCAACAGATGTTGACAAATTACCCAAGGATTTCGGTAATATTCCGTGAAAAGAATTGAATCCCATTCGTATGTTCTTCAAATTTCTACAATTTTTCAATGAAGTAAGAAAATCCAATTCTAGCATTGAAGGATCATTTGTCAACTCATTATACTCAAGTCTTAGCCATTGTAGGTTCCGTAAATTCCCAAGATTCATGGGTACTCGTCCACTAAAGGAGTTACCACCAAGATCCAAGTCAGTAAGCTTAGAAAAATTTGAAATAGAGGCAGGAATTTCTCCGCTCAATTGATTGTTATTAAGATAGAGACTTTCGAGATCAGGGAGCCCATTGGAAATTGATGATGGAAGATTGCCGGATATACTATTGGTAGTAAAAGCAAGTATTTGTAACATGGAGAGATTGAAGATGGATTCAGGTATTTGACTATGAAGACTGTTATTGAACAAATCCAATTCCTTCAAATTTGATAAACTACCAATTGAATGTGGAATTGTACCTGTATTGTGGTGTTTGTCAACACAATCAAATTAATGAATATCAAAAGTTAATAAGTAGTAGATATGTTCCTGTTGGCAGCCTAAAGTTCATTTCATTTTTTCATCACCAATAAATATCTTTTTTATATATGACAATTTAAAATTTAAAATTTTGGTATAGATCCAAGTGAGGACACTAAATAACCCAATTAAAATAGATTTAATCAGTATTTTAAAAAGTACATTTAAGGTTGAAAATGGACATTGCCGCCTAACCACACTTCACTTATTTATGCCAGGTTCATTTAGGCTAGTAAAATTTTGAAGTTTGGCATTGGCGTGCAGACACACTTGTTGCTTATTAGAACATTAATTCAATATATAAAACAAGTTTAGGAGATCTAATTACGTACCACTCAAATGGTTGCTCATCAAATCTAAATATACAAGTTCAGATAGGTTTCCAATTTCATTTGGAATATTTCCTGTCAATACAAACAAGTAGAACTTAAAATATCAAACGTTAAATAAACACAAAATATATCTAATTAAAGACAAGAAGTACCGACTAATTTTGTGTCAATGATTAAATATATAAGAAGTTATTTTGGCGCGATTTACTTCTAATAATTATTATGAAAATACTGTATATGCTGAAAAAACATTTGTCAAAAAAGTGTAAAACACCTAAGTGGTAACCTAAAGTTTATTTAGAATTTCTACCAGCATAAATAATTTTTATATATGACCGTTTTAAATTTAGAGTTTTGGTATAAACCATATATAACAAATTCAAATAGATTTAATCTATAAAATAAGTTTAGGAGATGTAGTTACGTACCACTAAAGGAGTTGCGACGAAGTCCCAACTGTGTAAGCTTAGGGAAATTTGAAATAGATGCAAGAATTTTTCCACTCAACTGGTTGCAACAAAGATAGAGAACTTTCAGATCCGGGAGCCCATTGGTTATTGATGATGGAATATTTCCGGAGATACCATTGTTATTCAAATCAAGCATTTGTAACATGGAGAGATTGAAGATGGAATCTGGTATTTGACCCTCAATACTGTTATTAGAAATACCCAATTCCATCAAATTTGATAAACTACCAATTGAATGTGGAATTTTACCTATATCGTACTCTCGAGTTGGTCAATACATTCAAATTAATGAATATAAAAATTACTAATAAGTACGTAGATAGGGTACCTGTTAAGAAATTTGAATCCAAATATAAATATTGAAGCACTGATGCGTTTCCAATTTCATATGGAATTCTTCCTGTGAATACATTTTAGGATATTAAAAATTGAAATCCAAAAAGCCAAATATTTAAAATTTCAAAAAGTTATTATCAAATAATAATACTAGAATTAGTTAATTCTATTGAAAATACAAAGGTTTTAAATTCCAATATTTGTGATTCTAAATTTTATTATTGAAATAAGAATGATTATAGAATGACAAATGAATGATGTATCACTTAATTTAGAAGATTAAACTATCAAATAAACAATAATGCAGTGCAAAAGGAAACGGAAGATGAACCTAAAAACACGTCTATTCATACAATGCATGTGAATTTAAAAAATCAATAATTCGTTGATTTGCGATTGTATATCGTACAGTTGGTTTAGATGGAAAAATCATTAATTCTGCCTAATACCAATTTAGGTGGAAATTGTTGAAGAAAAACTCTTACTACTTCATAATTTTCTAATCAAAGTATTCCAGTGAACAAAGCTCATCTTTGCAGCTAACAAAGAAACTCCTAATCTATAATCGTAACTGAAATTGCATCCGAGGTCCTCAATCTAACAAATTAAAAGTAAACTAGATCCAATTAATAATGAAATATAAAATATTGACTAATTATTATAATGAGGCTATAACCACAAGCTATCAGTATCCATCTTCATCCCATGCCGATTGGGTACTAATTATTATAATGTATAAAATATCTATGATGTGGATGATTAACAATATGTTCAATTTCACAATTTTTTTGGAAAACATTATGTTTTGGGAGATTTATGTATATGAAAACCACTTTAAACATACCTATCAAATTATTTTCTCCTAGATAGAGAGTTTGAAGCTTTGACAAGTTTCCGATTTCCATTGGAATGCTTCCAGAAAATTTATTGTACGCCAGAGAAAGTAGTTGAAGCTTCCTGCACTTTCCCGAGCTTGGAGGAATGTTACCACTTATTTGATTACGAGAAATTCTTAGCCACTCCATATTTGGAAGATTATGGCAGATATCTGTAGGAAGACTTCCTGAGAGACTATTGTTACTTAAATCAATTACCGTCAAAAGAGAGAGGTTGAAAATCCTATTAGGAACTTCCCCATAGAGTATGTTATTGGAGAGATTTAACTCCTGTAAATTTTCAAGAAATCCAATACTTGCTGGAATAGGACCGTTTAGCTCATTGTGGTGCATCTCTATTTCTCGAAGCTGACTTAAATTACCAATTTCGTCAGGGATAAATCCATGAAAATTATTGTTGCTAATAATCAAGGATCTCAAAAAAGAGAGTTCACCGATTTCTTTGGCAATAGTACCTCCTACACCCATATATGCTAGATTCAACTCCCTAACTCTTTGATGTCTACGGCCACAAGTAATGCCAACCCAATTACAAAACGAGGTTCCTTGTGACCAATTTTTAGCCAAGATATTATTTGGATCGGAAGTTATTTGAGATTTGAAGGCTAGAAGAGCATACTCATCTGTGGAGCTTTTTAGAGATGCAACAATGTTGATATGCAAGCAAAGCATTGCCAGCAACGTAAAGATCACATTCTGTCCCATGACTAATTTGAAATGTATAATGAAAACTGGGAGGGGCTTGTAATGAGGAGTTTGATACAAGAGGATGTGTATATATACACAAAATGAAAGCTTCCTGCAAGTTAAGTGAAAACGTAAGTTATGGTTAAGAGTTGGATGGACTTGTATCTCACGTGATGGTGCACATCATCCCATTATGGACTCCACTTTTCCCAAAAGAATAAAAAATAAAACTTTGCTTGACTACCAAGCCGGAGAAATTATTCCATTAGAGGCAAAGATTTTTCCTTATCTTTTATTGTGGAAATTGTGCAAGTTTTTCCACAAATGAAAGTTACATAATTCTAATAATCCAAAAAAAAAAATTAATTTTTAAAGGCTTTATTGTCCACCAACATCCCATATTTTCTAGTAGAAAGTGGAGATTTTCTTAAGACTAGTTTGTGCCTCGTGCGATGCACGAGTTCTACAGTTATTGTGTTTTTATTAGCGTAGAAAGCAAGGTAATAGGAAGAGTAAATGATATGGAGCGATAATGTAAAATTTACATTTGTAACAACGTAATACTATACCTTCCAGTTGAATACAATCTAAAACCAACAATATTTGCTATATATTTGAAAATTTAGACAATGCACTTACTACTAACAAAAGAAAATGAAGGCACACTGCCTTAAAAGTAAAACCACTGATTTTAACGTACATAGAGACCTGAGAGAACAAAATATTAATTAGGTAATAACTACAATTCTTAAACTATAACCTGAAAAAGGGAGTGCAGAGAGGCAAGAGAAATAAGATCTGAGAGTATCAAATCATTTTGTTTAAAATATAATGTGCTAGGAAAAATTAAAATATACAGTTTTTCACACCAAATAAGAGTAATGATGAAAAACAAAGTGACGCTAGATATGTCACCTTCCAGTTGCCGTAATATGAAGAAAACGACTTAAATTGACGAGTTGGAATGGAAAACATCAGATTTTGGCATAGAAAACGGCTTGCACCTAGCGAAGCTTGGCAGCCACGATGTGCGCGCTGAATAGAGGTTTCCGAATTGGGGTCATGAGCGCGATTCTGAAAATCGTAGCCAAAGTTATGGCCGAAATACTAAGAAAGGACCAAAATTGCACAAAAAGATAACTTTGGGGACCGAAGTGCAGAAGTGCAAATAGTTTAAGGACCTGAGATTGCAATTTTTAAGGATGAAATTGATAGAAAAGTCAAATTATGAGAACTAAAAAGTACAAGATGAAAGTTGAAGAATTTGACGAGCAACTATCTCGAGGACTTAGCTGCAATAAATGAAAGGAGCTTTTGCTCCATGTGCAAGGAGCAAAAGCTCCATGCACACGGAGTAAAAAGCTTCGTGCACGGAGCAAAAGCTCTTTTGCTCCGTGTGCATGGAGCTTTTATTTTATTATTATTTTTGTTTTCATTTATTGCACCTAAATTTTCAGGGTAATTGCTCGTCAAATCCTTCAACTTTCATCTTGTACTTTTTAGTCCTCATAGTTGAATTTTTCTATTAATTTCCTCCTTAAAATTTGCAATCATAGGTCCTTAAACTTTTGGCACTTCTGCACTTCAATCCTCAAAGTCATCTTTTTGTGCAGTTTTGGTCTTTTTTTAGTATTTCAGCCATAACTTTGGCTACGATTTTCAGAATCGCGCTCATGATCCCAATTCGAAAACCTTTATTCAGCGCGCACATCATAACCACCGAGCTCCACTGGGTGCGAGCTATTTTTCGAAGCCAAAATCTGTTGTTTTCCATTCCAAATCGTTAATTTAAGTCATTTTCTTCTTTTTACGGCAAGATTTCGTTCGTTCCATAATTTTTTTAAAATCTTCTTAATTTAGGTTTCGGTGTTTTTATAATTGAATATTTAGGAAATATTTGATATTTTTTTTGCCGAATTGTATATTTGTTATATATTAGATATTTTTATTAGCATGAAAATTTTAAATTTTTTAAAATCATCTTAATTTAGTTTTCGGTGTTGTTATAATTGAATATTTAGGAAATATTTGATATTTTTTTTGTCGAATTGTATATTTATTATATATTAGATATTTTTAGGATTAGGATTAGGATATTAGGTTTGACAGTAATTCTGACACGCAAAAATAAAATAAAATTACGACGTGAAATGAGAGTGTCACTCTCAGAGAGAGTTTTTAAATTTTTTTTTTCACTTTACTTAAGAAACGACGTCGTGTTGGTTGACGATACAAATTGCCAACACCTGTCCCTTAAAAAACTACATCTTTTAATATAGTAGGAAAAACATTTTTATCATTCAAATATGCACCATTAAATAAGAAGCAGAGAAAGATGATAAAAAAAAACACAAAAATGCAATTAAACTCCAAAAATTTCAAAATCACATATAAATCGAAAATACCTCTTCACAAAGAAAGTAACGAAAAATAACTCAATTAAAAAAAATCATATTTGACGTTTAGCTTGTTCAAGACCCAGAAAGTATATATCTTATCATATAAACTGTCGATCGGGTTTATAGTCACCTCAATCTCGTCGATCGTCGTTCAAAACACAACGAAAATTTGTCGAGTCCTTTATAACTGCAAAAAAAAAAAAAAAAACAAAACAAATACTGATTAACATGCGAAATGGAAGAGAAAATGAAAGGAAATGGAAATGGAAACGAAAATAAAAATGGAAAGCAAAAAGAGAAAGTGAAAGGAAAAAAAAAAAAGGGGAGAAACGGGAAAGGTGAAAGACAAGACCTCTGGCGTGTTGGAAAAGAAATGAAGCATGTGAGTGACTGCTGACACGCAAAAAAAATAAAATTACGACGTGAAATGAGAATGTCACTCTCAGAGAGAGTTTTAAATTTTTTTTTTTCACTTTACTTAAGAAACGGCGTCGTGTTGGTTGACGATACAAATTGCCAACACCTGTCCCTTAAAAAACTGCATCTTTTAATATAGTAGGAAAAACATTTTTATCATTCAAATATGCACCATTAAATAAGAAGCAGAGAAAGATGATAAAAAAAAACACAAAAATGCAATTAAACTCCAAAAATTTCAAAATCACATATAAATCGAAAATACCTCTTCACAAAGAAAGTAACGAAAAATAACTCAATTAAAAAAAATCATATTTGACGTTTAGCTTGTTCAAGACCCAGAAAGTATATATCTTATCATATAAACTGTCGATCGGGTTTATAGTCACCTCAATCTCGTCGATCGTCGTTCAAAACACAACGAAAATATGTCGAGTCCTTTATAACTGCAAAAAAAAAAAAAAAAAAAAAAACAAAAATACTGATTAACATGCGAAATGGAAGAGAAAATGAAAGGAAATGGAAATGGAAACGAAAATAAAAATGGAAAGCAAAAAGAGAAAGTGAAAGGAAAAAAAAAAAAGGGGAGAAACGGGAAAGGTGAAAGACAAGACCTCTGGCGTGTTGGAAAAGAAATGAAGCATGTGAGTGACTGCTGACACGCAAAAAAAATAAAATTACGACGTGAAATGAGAATGTCACTCTCAGAGAGAGTTTTAAATTTTTTTTTTTCACTTTACTTAAGAAACGGCGTCGTGTTGGTTGACGATACAAATTGCCAACACCTGTCCCTTAAAAAACTGCATCTTTTAATATAGTAGGAAAAACATTTTTATCATTCAAATATGCACCATTAAATAAGAAGCAGAGAAAGATGATAAAAAAAAACACAAAAATGCAATTAAACTCCAAAAATTTCAAAATCACATATAAATCGAAAATACCTCTTCACAAAGAAAGTAACGAAAAATAACTCAATTAAAAAAAATCATATTTGACGTTTAGCTTGTTCAAGACCCAGAAAGTATATATCTTATCATATAAACTGTCGATCGGGTTTATAGTCACCTCAATCTCGTCGATCGTCGTTCAAAACACAACGAAAATATGTCGAGTCCTTTATAACTGCAAAAAAAAAAAAAAAAAAAAAATACTGATTAACATGCGAAATGGAAGAGAAAATGAAAGGAAATGGAAATGGAAACGAAAATAAAAATGGAAAGCAAAAAGAGAAAGTAAAAGGAAAAAAAAAAGGGGAGAAATGGGAAAGGTGAAAGACAAGACCTCTGGCGTGTTGGAAAAGAAATGAAGCATGTGAGTGACTGCTGACACGCAAAAAAAATAAAATTACGACGTGAAATGAGAATGTCACTCTCAGAGAGAGTTTTAAATTTTTTTTTTTCACTTTACTTAAGAAACGGCGTCGTGTTGGTTGACGATACAAATTGCCAACACCTGTCCCTTAAAAAACTGCATCTTTTAATATAGTAGGAAAAACATTTTTCATCATTCAAATATGCACCATTAAATAAGAAGCAGAGAAAGATGATAAAAAAAAAACACAAAAATGCAATTAAACTCCAAAAATTTCAAAATCACATATAAATCGAAAATGCCTCTTCACAAAGAAAGTAATGAAAAAATAACTCAATAAAAAAAAAATCATATTTGACGTTTAGCTTGTTCAAGACCTAGAAAGTATATATCTTATCATATAAACTGTCGATCGGGTTTATAGTCACCTCAATCTCGTCGATCGTCGTTGTAGACACGAAAAAAATAATAATAAATAAAATGGATTGGGTCGATTTAAATTATTAGCCCAATTAAATTAAAATCTATTAAAGCCCGCTAAAATAATTAGGAGGCCCACCCTACTTTTTTTTAAAACCTATAATTATTTAATTAATCATTTTAATTAAATATGATTGAGTAGTTACCAAAATTAGCCACGAAATTTCCCCTATAAATAGGACCATTGGTCTTTGAAAAAGGGGGGAGGAAGTGAAAATGAAGAAGAAAATCACGAAGTGCTGAAGAAATCACGAAGCCGGAGGAAGAGAAGAAACTCTCTCAAGTCCAAGTCCGGCAAGCACGAAGAAGACCAAAATCTTCTTCAAATCAAGTCAAGTCCAAGAAGATCAAAACCTTCTTCAAATCAAATCAAGTCCAAGAAGATCAAAACCGTCTTCAAATTAAATCAAGTTCAAGTCCAAGTCCAAGCCCCAAAATTCAAATGTTGAACAAGTCAAGCTCTCGACAAATTAAATTCTCAACAAATCTCGAAGTCCAGGATTCAAGCCACGTGGCCCCTCGTCTTCAAATATTCAGATCACTAATCAGAGGATCTTGCAATTTTGCAATTACAAGAAGATTAATTTTAACTTGTATTTCTTGAAAATACAATTTGTAACGATTTCCGTATTTTAATACACGAAATTCGTCGTACAAATTTTTGGCACGCCCAGTGGGACCTTCTTGTCCTCTCATCTTTTGATCTCAAAACCTTCAATTTTCAACCATTACGTCAGCGATGGCAAACGAAAAGTCAAAGAGAAATATGGCTCATCTTGAAGAGACCCTTGCCGAACTCTTCCATGCGACCAGGGCCCAAACAAAAACTGGGAAAACTCAACTGGTCCCACCACTGAAGAAGTTCTCCAACAAAGGCAGAATGAAAATTGCTTTCAAAAAGCCAAACCCTCGTTCGGTGGTAAAAACCAGGAGTCCAGCGAAAAGCTCTCGTTCTGGTTTCGTCTCTAGTGGCAGATCCATATCTGGATTTTCTCATGCTACTTCTCTGCAAAGGTGGGGAGATTATTCCTCATCTGAAGAATCACTCGAGCCCGTGATGGTCACAGAAGCAACGTCGGGCTCAGATGACCGAATTCAACAAATGGCTTTAGCCATTGAAAAATTAACAAAGTCGCTAGAAGACAAAGACGCACAGGTCGCTGCACTCTTGCACCAGTTAGAATTGCAAAATCCGCCGGTTAAAGGAAATCAAGAAAATTCAGAATCTTCCAAGGCTAAAGAACTAGAAGTGCAAGAGAACCAACAGAAGCAAGATATGCATGATCGGACAGTTGTTCAAAACGTGTTACGTGACTCCACTCAACTCTCCGTTGGCTCTCTATCTGTCCAACAACTTCAGCGTATGATTGCAGACACTATTCGTGCTCAGTACGGAGGTTCATTGCAATCTTCATTGGTGTACGCTAAGCCCTATAGTCGTTGAATCGATGAAATCAAGATGCCACTCGGTTATCAACCTCCCAAATTTCAGAGTTTTGATGGGAAAGGCAACCCAAAGCAACATGTTGCACACTTTATCGAGACATGTAACAATGCAGGCACCTACAATGACACAATGGTAAAGCAGTTCGTACGCTCCCTAAAAGGTGCCGCATTTGAATGGTACACAGACTTACCAGCTGGGTCAATTGATAGTTGTGATCAACTCGAGCAAGAATTTCTAACACGTTTCTACAGTACCCGACGAACTGTCAGCCTTCCGGAACTTGCTCGAGCGAAGCAGAGCAAGGAAGAGCCCGTTGTAGAGTACATCGAACGCTGGAAGAACCTTGTACTTAATTGCAAAGAACGAATAAGCGAAGCATCGTCCATCGACATGTGTGTACAAGGCATGCATTGGGGATTACTCTATAATCTCCAAGCAAATATGCCTCACTCATTTGAAGAATTGGCGACACGTGCTCACGACCTAGAGCTCCAAATTGCAAGGCATGGGAGTTATTTGCCAAGTGATCCTCGTGACAAGAAAGATCCTAAGAAAGAAATAAAGAAGGAAGTCAAGGCTGTTAAGTCCAAAGAAGCAATGACAATTTCTACTGCTCCTGCAAAGATAGCCTTCCAGAGGTCGAGCTCAAACCCGAAATCGGGACTAGAGTTCAGACCTAATAAAGGACAAGTCCAAAGCAGAAGTCATGTGACTCTAAAAGAACTTGAAGAAAAGGAGTACCCATTTTCAGACGCTGAAGTTCCTGAAATTCTTGATCAGCTTCTTGAACAAAAGATAATCGAACTTCCAGTATCGAAAAGACCCGAAGAAGCTGGTAAGATCGATCATCCTAAATACTGCAAATTTCACAGAATCATTAGCCATCCAGTGGAAAAATGTTTCGTCTTGAAAGATCTTATTGTTCGTCTGGACAAAGAAAATAAGATCAAACTTGAAACCGGAGAAAATTCGACAGTCTCTTGCTCGATGGTTTCATTTGGATCGTTTGATCCAATTTCTATTACGGAGAAGGAACCAACACCTCCTAATACATATGGTGCCAGTAAATCCCCGATTGAAGAGTTTGGACCGCAACTTCCAAAGGGAGCCGTTCCAGCGAAGTTTGAGGTGGATGGAGAAATCACTATTATGTATGTCTATCCGGGGATGGGTGGACCGCATCCACCCAATCGTCCAACTTTCTACGAAATTATGACGGATGATTTGGATGTTTGGAATTCTGATTCGGAGTCTGAAAACGAGATCAGCGACGGTTGGTCTACCTTCATAAGTAAGAAAGAAAAATACCGGATGTCAAGCAAAACAGGTAAAATGTCACCTTCTACGCCTCTTGCAGACCCAAAGCTAGAAGAATTGGGTACGAAAATTCAACCCAATAAAGAAGAAATACTAGAAGAAAATCAGGGGGCACGGACCTTCATAAAAGGACGTCGTCGAAAGGCTCCACAATTCCCAAGTTCCAGTGTTTATGATCAGGAATTAAGACTAAAGAACAACCAGAGAGGAAGGTCTAAAGCTAAATCGAGAATATCAACTAAATCGGAAGGGGTAGAAAGCATTCTTTCTAGACTGCCGACCCTGGGCGATTATTTCCCCAATGGTTACTTTGACAATGATTGTTTCATCTCCAATGTCATCAATGTGGAGAAGAAAAATGAAACAAAGAACGTGTTAGGACAGAGTTCGAAACAAAACAAAACTGTCTCGCGACTCAACAAGATTCCTGCCAATACAAGTTTAGCAGAGTCTCTCAGTCTCCCTTTCGATGATCGAATAGCTTTAGTCGCGGCATTGATTGATCCGGAAGAATATGAAGGCAAAGTCTTAGAGCATACTGGGCCAACGACTCGACAAGACTGTATGGCTGCTATAACTTTTGATGATGAAGATTTACAATTAGGCTCTCGTTTACATAATAGACCACTATATGTTAGTGGTTATATTCGAGAATGCAAGATAAATCGCATGATGATCGACTGCGGATCTGCTGTGAACATTATGCCTGTCAAGACAATGAAAAGAATAGGGATTGACGTTGGCGATCTATCTAGGAGTAAGATCATGATTCAAGGATTCAACCAAAAGGGTCAACGAGCCATTGGCATGATCCGTCTGAAGCTACAAATGGGAGAATTAATTTCCTCGGCCCTCTTTCATGTCATTGATGCTAAAACATCATATGAGTTACTCCTTGGACGTGTTTGGCTGCATGAAACTGGAGTAGTACCTTCGAGTTGGCACCAATGCTTCAAATATAGTCGAGATGGAGAAGTCAAATGTGTGGTAGCTGAGTCCAAACCATTCCTCGAAGAAGAATCATATTTTGCTGATGCCAAATTTTACACAGAAGATGAAGAGTGTAATTCTGCAGGGTTGACCATGTCCGGATTCAAAATTAGAGATGCAAACAATGATGGTACATCAGGTATTGATCAATCTCGTCAGCTTATCAAAGGTAAATCAATATTTACGTCTGAAAGATCCTCTAGAGGCGAAAAACCTCAAATTGAATCGACCGATGTTGAGGTATTGAGAAAAGAGTTAGCTCTTCCAATACCTACTATTTCAAAATTGTTGCTGCCCCATCAACTTATGGCAGTCCCGAAAGAATGTAAATCTACATCGGAAACTTTGACATCTGTTCCGAACATATCAAAACTCCGTATTTCTAGTCCGTCCAAACAAGGCCTGTCAGCTGCTAAAGGAGTCGACGAATCAAAACATACTTTCAAAGGATGTTATAATCCTCAGGTCAAGAAACTGTTTGAGAATGCCGGATTTGGGAAAGGAGAGCCTCGCGAATTAGGTGATCTTGATGCCATCCTTTCGAGTGGGCGTGTCCCTTCTGATGGAGCCCTTATGTCGCGACCTAGATATGGTTTGGGATATGATCCAAATCCACCGAGAAAGATTAAAGTCAAGAAGGTTTCCTCAAACCCAATCATGATTCAAATATATGAAGTCAAAGAGGAAGAATCGGTACAACCGAGACCTTCAGTGTTTGATCGAATTGAAAATGAGAATGCCAGAGTTTCGGCATTTGAAAGGTTAAAAGGAGAACCTTCCCCAACGGTTGAGATAAAATGTAGAGCTTCCGTCTTCCAAAGGTTAAGTGAGAACCCTTCTTCTATCCAAGTTGATAAGAATGCACGAACTCCCCAAGGGTCGTCTTAAAGACAATCTGTATTTTCTCGACTTGGAATTAAAAGTTTTGATCCGAGTCCGAAACCCCAACAATCAAGAAGAAGACGGGAACATCAAAAAGTTCACTCATCTTTAAGAGATAATGAATATGATGAAGCCTCTGTCAATCACATAGCTTTTGAAGAATCTTCTAATTCAGAATCCGAGTCTGAAAACTCTGTCGCCACAGACGAACTTGAACAAGCCCCACTTACATTTGAAGAAGGAGAACAAGCTACTGTGGATGATTTGAAACAATTGAACTTGGGGACTGAAGAAGACCCTAGACCCGTATTCATAAGTGCTCTCCTCAATCAGAAAGAAGAATCCGAGTACGTCCTTTTGCTCCGGGAATACAAAGATGTGTTCGCGTGGTCTTATAAAGAAATGCCGGGGTTAGACCCAAAGGTTGCAGTGCATCACCTTGCAGTAAGACATGGAGTTCGACCGACCAAACAACCTCAAAGAAGATTTCGACCAGAACTGGTTCCTCATATTGAAGCGGAAGTCAACAAACTTATTGAAGCTGGATTCATACGCGAAGTCAAATACCCAACTTGGATCGCGAACATTGTTCCTGTCAAGAAGAAGAATGGACAATTGCGAGTCTGTGTTGACTTTCGTGATTTGAATCAAGCATGTCCGAAGGATGATTTTCCACTTCCGATAATAGAGTTGATGGTGGATGCAACTACTGGATACGAAATCTTGTCATTCATGGATGGATTTTCTGGATACAACCAAATACGGATGAACCCGAAAGACGAAGAACTTACATCATTTCGTACTCCTAAGGGTATATATTGTTACAAAGTTATGCCGTTTGGATTAAAAAATGCGGGGGCAACCTACCAGCGAGCTATGCAAAAGATTTTCGATGACATGCTGCACAAAAATGTGGAATGCTATGTGGATGATCTTGTTGTTAAAACAAAGAAACGGGATGACCATCTACAAGACTTACGGGATGTTTTCAAAAGGCTTCGACGACATCAACTGAAGATGAATCCGTTGAAGTGTGCATTTGGTGTCACCTCCGGAAAATTTCTTGGCTTCATTGTTCGACATCAGGGTATCGAAGTAGATCAATCAAAAATAGAGGCCATAATCAACATGCCAGAGCCAAGAAATGTACATGAGTTAAAAAGCCTTCAAGGAAAACTCGCATACATTCGGAGATTTATTTCTAACCTTGCCGGACGTTGTCATCCTTTCAACAAATTGGTAAAGAAAGATGTACCATTTGAATGGGATGATGCTTGTCGAAATGCTTTTCAAAGCATTAAACAGTACTTGTCTCATCCGCCAGTACTCACAGCTCCAGTCCCAGGAAAACCATTGACTCTTTACGTTGCAGCACAAGAATATTCTCTTGGAGCACTTCTTGTCCAAGTCAACGACGAAGGAAAAGAGAATGCGCTCTATTACTTGAGTCGGACACTGGTAGGTGCTGAAATGAAGTATTCGCCTATCGAAAAAATATGTCTCGCGTTTAAAAAGTTGAGATATTATATGCTATCACACATAATCAATCTTGTTTCAAGGATTGATCCATTAAAGTACATAATGTCCAGGCCGATTCTTTCCGGAAGAATTGGAAAATGGGCATTACTATTGTCCGAATTCGATATCAAATTCATTCCACAAAAGGCAACCAAAGGACAGGCTTTGGCAGATTTTCTTGCTGACCATCCAATTCCAACAGAGTGGGAACTTCAGGAAGACCTCCCGGATGAAGAAGTTCTATTTACTGAAATCATACCATCATGGAGACTATACTTTGATGGGGCAGCTCGAAGTTACGGTGCCGGAGCAGGAGTTATCTTTATCACTCCCCACGATCTCCTTATGCCTTATTCTTTTACCTTAACGGAGAAATGTTCAAACAACGTGGCGGAGTATCAAGCCCTTATCCTTGGCTTAGAAACGGCATTAGACATGGATATCCGTCAGCTGGAAGTCTTTGGAGACTCTAAATTGATAATCAGCCAACTCCTAGCCGAGTATGAAGTCCGTAATTCAGACTTGAAGCCGTATCATGAATATGCATCAACGCTCGTGAATCGATTTGATTCGATAAAAATGAAATTCGTACCTAGAAATGAAAATAGAGAAGCTGATGCCTTAGCTAATCTAGCCGCTGTTTTAGCCGGGTCGGATGAAGATTTTTCCCACTCCATATCGATTGCTCAAAGATGGGTGCTTCCGCCGTTGTTGCCCTGTGATCTTGAAGAGAACAATACTGTCGAAGTAATCGAGGATGAGGAAAGAGAAGATTGGAGACAACCAATAATCGATTTTCTTCAAAATCAAAAGTTGCCAAATAATCCACGACGAAGAACCGAAGTCAAGAGACGTGCGACCCGCTTTATCTTTTATAAGGGGACGCTTTATCGACGATCATTTGAGGGGATTTTTCTTCGATGTTTAAGTAATGACGAAGCAACACATGCGATAGAAGAAGCCCACTCTGGAATCTGTGGTGCTCATCAGTCTGGACCCAAGCTCCATTTTCGGATAAAGAGGATGGGGTACTATTGGCCGACCATGGTACAAGACTCCATGGATTATGCAAAAAAATGTGAAGCTTGCCAAGTCCATGCAAATTTCATCCATCAACCGCCAGAACCGTTGCATCCAACAGTGGCTTCATGGCCATTCGATGCATGGGGTCTTGATGTAATTGGACCCATAACTCCAAAGTCTTCAGCTGGGCATTCATTCATCCTTGCTGGGACCGACTACTTCTCTAAATGGGCTGAAGCTGTACCATTGAAGGAAGTAAAGAAAGAAAACGTTGTAGATTTCATCCGAATCCAGATCATTTATCGGTATGGAGTTCCGCGACACATCATCACTGACAATGGAAAACCCTTCCGCAATAGCCACATAAACGATTTGTGTGCAAAGTTTGGATTTAAACAATACAACTCGTCAATGTACAATGCAGCAGCTAATGGGTTAGCAGAGGCGTTCAATAAGACTCTATGCAGTTTACTGAAAAAGGTCGTCTCCAAATCAAAAAGAGATTGGCATGAAAGAATTGGCGAAGTCTTATGGGCTTATCGAACTACTTATCGGACCCCGACACAAGCCACTCCTTATGCCTTAGTGTATGGAGTGGAAGCTGTACTTCCTTTGGAGTGTCAAATTCCTTCACTTCGAATTGCCATCCAAGAAGGTTTGACAACAGAAGAAAATGCTCGTCTTCGACTAGAAGAGTTGGAAGCTTTGGATGAGAAGAGGTTAGAAGCGCAAATGCACATGGAGTGCTATCAAGCTCGAATGACTAAATCCTTCAACAGAAGGGTGCGACCAAGATCATTTCAGGTTGGAGATCTGGTGCTTTCCGTGCGCAGGCCGATCATAATCACACGAAAAACAGGGGGCAAGTTTCAACCTAAATGGGATGGTCCATATCTCGTTACTCATGCATTCACTAACGGAGCCTACACGATCGTCGACAAAGACGGACTACAAGTCGGGCCTATCAACGGCAAATTTTTAAAGCGTTTTTACGCTTGAAGTTCTTTAGTTTATAAGTTTTTCATTGTAATAAAATGTAACACTCCTGGCCCGCAAGAGGATAAACTGTGAACGGCCCTAAATAAAAAAAAAAATTGTTCTTTTAACGAACTACGTTTGACTTGATCCCGTTTGGGTACGTAGGTAGCTTGAATAAATTATAAATTCAAGTTCAGTCACAACTAATAAATTCATTCAAATTGTTTACCAATTTCTGAAATAAAAAGAAATACACTCGAAATGTGAAGACAAAAAAAATGATGACAAATCAAAATTCATACGGTATGGTCCTAAAGAAAATCACAAATTCTCGAAATCACTCATCATCAGGAAACTATCTTCAAGTGTCTTCCTTTTTCGGTCAATGGATGCTATGCTGGTGACATCTCTAGTCTGCGACTCTTCTAATGCGGCCTTCATGGTTCCAAGCATACCCTTTTGTTCCTGATGAGTTTGAAGTTCATCACGAATTTTGTCCAGCTCGAAAGTTAGCTGCCCAATTTTATTTTCCAATGAAGAACACGTGGAATCCTTCACTTCCAATTGGGTATTCAAAAGTTTCAATTGCTCAGCCTTTTCTTCAGCGGTTAGACACTCTAAATGTTGATTTCTCTCTGATAAATAAAGGTCGACTTCCGTGAGAAACACATCCATATGCTTCATCAAATGTGTTGGATCTGCGTGAAATGAGTTGGCAATCACGTTTTGAAGAATTAAATTATTTTCACTCCACCAAGATCGAATGTTGGAAAACCCATGCTTCAAAACGTCCCTGAAACACTTATGAAGGTAGTTGATCATGGCATCGTGTAGAGCAGCTTTCAAGTAGGGAGACTCTTGAGTTATCTTGGGCGGAGGACCAGATATGAAAGAACAAATCGGCGCAACCCGATGATTATTTGTCTCTGAAGGCGGAATGTTAACTAAAGCCAATGAAGATGGAGCAACTGTGACCTCGTGATTAATTTCTGAAATGTTAGCTCTCATAGTCTCGGAATTTACTTCATCCTCATCACGGAATTTATCTATGTTGAACACCAAGGTATCTTCATTAATAATACTCGGGTATTTGCAAGGTGGGTCGTGAAAATCGTAGGCACCATCTATTCCTTGAAGCGCATCAATTCTTTCGTCATTCTCGCCGATCTGATCTTGCAAAGAGTTTGGATTCATGGAGAAATTCAATCCTTCAGGAATGCTTGGAAAACCTTAAAAAAAATGGAGATTTAACAAAAAAAAAAAAAGAAAAAAAAAAGGGATCTAAAAAAGAAGAAGAAGAAGAACATACCCGCGTTTCGTGTTCTAGGTGACATGTTTAAAGATTCACCATCTGGTGGTGTATTCGGGAGACTGATGTTAACTTGAGAAGTTTCAAAATCACCTTTTGAAGGATTTGGAACAGTTTGAAGCGGCATTGGTTTTACCGATTGTCTAATGTTATATATTCGGGAGAGGGGAGCCTGAAATTGAAATTTGTTGCATAAGATTCAAAAACAAAAAAAAAAGGATAAAAAATACCTGATCTCCGGAACTTTCATCCTCAAGAGTTAGAGTTTTTCCAGGAGCATGAGATGCTCGATCTCCGGGACTGCTGTGGTCTGGAATCAAGACTACTTCGGGTATTTTGTCAGCAGGCTCAGAGGTGGAAGCGAACTTGGTCGAAGGGACTATAATTTTAATCTTCTTAATCACTTTTTCGTTTCGAAAGTCTGGATCTCTCTTTCGAGAATTCTCTTCAAGAATAATATTTGGAGGGCTTAACCCTTTGGCTACAACCCTATTTGGAGCTGGGCCTAGAATGAAGTCACGACTCTCACTAGAAGATAAAACATGTACTTGAACCTTGGTCAGGATTGACAACACTTGGTCATTCCACCAATTCTGGTACTCTGCAGTAACGTTTTGATGTGTATCTTTCACATATTCCGGGATATGAAATGTAGATCCACTTAGCGTCCGAGTCAAGGACAACCAAACACGGTACATGTCACCTGCATTGGGGGCAATATCCAACTTTCTTGGTGAACCGGGAAGCGTCTGCCTAAAGCCAAGCTGTCTTGCAAACCTGTGGGGATTATACGCTTCAAGAATGAAAGGGGAGTTTCCTCGGCGATAAGAAACAAATCCTGATCGAATACTCACAATAAATTCTGAAGTATCTATAGCCCTTGGAACGTCATCCACTCGTGCACCGGGATGGGACGATGAAGGGAACGGATTCCAACAAAAGTCATTGGCACCCATCATTCCACGAATAAGGTCCCGACAATCAACAACATTTTTCTCCCAAGACTGGAAAGCATTTAAAGTGCCAGCATACCTTCGGATTATAGGACGAGGATAACTTTTGTCCACGTGGGCATAAATGCCTCGGACGAAATAAGTAGCAGCCCAAGCATAAAGAAAATGTCCAGGAAATGAATGTGAAATCGAGCCAAGGTCTGGATTTGACTGATGATTCGACGTCCGTGTAAGTCCTCTATAAATACTCACTAATACCGGAGGGACTAGGCTGTAAGTGTACCCACCTGCCATCTTTGAGGACGCTTTAAAAGTCCCAACTCTCATGTACTCGTCCCCGGATGGAAGAACGAAACGACAAAGCCACAGGGAGAAATAAGCAGCTATCTCCAATTCCTCTTCTTCTTCTATAGACAAACATATTGGTATATCGCCCCAATGACTCCGATCCCTGCGGAAAATGTCTCTCGGCTTGTCTACAATCACGGGTCTCCGAATTTCCTGTGAAGCTTTTTGATGACGCCTTTTAAATGGATTTAGATTCATAGCATTCTTATAATTTTTGTTTTGTCGAGGATTCTGGGCACAACCACTCTCGTGAAACCAAAAATTAATCCATTCTTCATGACTGACGCAATCAGATTCGTTCGCATTGGCAATCTATGCGAAAACATTGAAGAGGTACAAACAAGACTTGGGAAGATGATCTGTCAGCTCTGAAAGACTTGGAACTACTTCCTCATAGTAATTACCCATAATCGGAAGTCCACTTACCTCACGGATGTCCCAAAGAGAAATACCAATTTCACCACTGGCAGTCACAAAAGTATTGGTCTCTGGACACCAAACTTCACAAAGAGCCCTGTAGATAGAGTTTGGGCGATGATAATCCTTTGTAGCGGAGCTGACTGCAGAAGCTAGTTGACGAAGATTTTTCTTGAGCAGAAGTTTTTGAACCCATGAAGGCCATTCCCAAAACTTTGGAAGAAAAGAAATTTCTCCTTGACTGATAAGTGCACTTCCCCCATCGTATTTCTCTGTTGCCAATCTTCTCACAAATCACTGCTCTTGGAATGCACTCCATGCTTTGAGAATGATGAGGCGGAAGACATAGAAATGGGAGATGACTGCTAGAGTGGTCGGACTTCGCAGCTTCTAAATTCTCATGGCATTCACTAATGGCAGGCGTGTGCAACTCTGACAAAGGCTCCAAGAGGTCAAGAGAAGGGTCTGCAGTTGGCTTATGGATGCTAAGTTTAAGTTCGCCGCGTATGCCAGGCTGGGCATGGTACTTCACATCAGTATCTTTGAACCGAAGGTAACTTTTGCCTTGATTTTTAAGTTCGACGATTTCATGTATGTCAGAATACACTTCATTGTTAGAGCTTGCGCCAGCCATCCCTTAAAAAAAAAAAAAAAAAAAAATGATCAGTAAATCTTTTAAGTTCGTCTGAGCCTTGCAAATATGTAAATAACGTCCACACGAAGTGCCTTGGACGGAAAAAGGAGCCGGTCCTTAGTCCTCAAACACAAAGCGCCTTGGACGATAAAAGGAGTCGGTCATTGGTCCCAAACACAAAGTGCCTTGGACGATAAAAGGAGTCGGTCCTTGGTCCCAAACACAAAGTGCCTTGAACGGTGAAAGGAGCCGGTCCTTGGTCCCAAACACAAAGTGCCTTGGACGATAAAAGGAGTCGGTTCTTGGTCCCAAACACAAAGTGCCTTGGACGGTGAAAGGAGCCGGTCCTTGGTCCCAAACACAAAGTGCCTTGGACGATAAAAGGAGCCGGTCCTTGGTCCCGAACACAAGGTATCTTGGACGGTAAAAGGAGTCGGTCCTTGGTCCTAAACACAAGGTGCCTTGGACGGTAAAAGGAGCCGGTCCTTGGTCCTCAACACAAAGTGCCTTGGACGGTAAAAGGAGTCGGTCCTTGGTCCTCAACACAAAGTGCCTTGGACGGTAAAAGGAGTCGGTCATTGATCCTCAATGCGAAGTATCTTGCATGACGAAAGGTGACAGTCATTGGTCCTCAAGGTACATGAAAATGTTCGAAATTTTAAATCTATTCTAAACTCTTGGTATCATTACATCACAAATTTAAACTATGTCCCAAAGAGATCTCAAACCTCAAAATTCTTGAATGGCTCCAAAAGTTGGATCCCTGGAAAAAAAAAATGAAGAATGTCAATTTCAATTAAAACAACCATGCTAAAATAATCATAACGTTAATATTAAAAAAAAAAAAAATCTACATTTAACGTCAAAAAAAAAAGGGGGCAAAAGTCGAACTTTGAGAACTGACAAAAGAAATAGAATATATTACGCAAACTTTTTGGTCACCATTACAACAAAAGGTGTGTTACCACTGTTGACCATAATCACAAATTTTTGACCACCATAAACCCCTAAGTCAAAGTTTTAAAGGTACAGGCACTCCCATGTATGTGTGTGAGAAAGTGTGGTCACCTAAAACTTCATTATTCAATTGGTTGGCGACGGAAATCACGCGAGAAACAAGGAAAAAATTTCAAAAAAACAGATAATAACAAGTAAAAGAAGAAACCAATCTTTGGTTTTTGCTGGAACGACAGAAACCAAGACCAAAAAAAAAAAAAAAAAAAAGGAGGCGAGGGAGGAACAAAAAAAAAAGAGAATAATAATTAAAAAAAAAAAAAAAATTCTCTACCTTTGTTTGAAAGATTTAACCAACTTGTTCCTAAACCTCAAAATTTATTTATATAAATAGGTGGGTATCGGACCTTACTTAAACCCGACATACCATATAACATAAAAAGCCTGTACAAAATATAAAACAAACAAATAAACAAATAATAAAAAAATCCTCGTTATCAAATTTCAAGGATAAAAATTTTGTGTTAAATCAAATTCACACTTCATTCTCAAATTTTTCATCCGTATTAATTTACTAGTGGGAAGTTTGGGTTCAAAAAAAAAAAAAAAAAAAAAATCAAAAATCAAAAATCAAAAATCAAAAATCAAGATTTATTAATTTATTTATTTCATAATAAATAGATAAATCTTGAGGGGGTATTTGTAGACACGGAAAAAATAATAAGAAATAAAATGGATTGGGTCGATTTAAATTATTAGCCCAATTAAATTAAAATCTATTAAAGCCCGCTAAAATAATTAGGAGGCCCACCCTACTTTTTTTTTAAAACCTATAATTATTTAATTAATCATTTTAATTAAATATGATTGAGTAGTTACCAAAATTAGCCACGAAATTTCCCCTATAAATAGGACCATTGGTCTATGAAAAAGGGGGGAGGAAGTGAAAGTGAAGAAGAAAATCACGAAGTGCTGAAGAAATCACGAAGCCGGAGGAAGAGAAGAAACTCTCTCAAGTCCAAGTCCGGCAAACACGAAGAAGACCAAAATCTTCTTCAAATCAAGTCAAATCCAAGAAGATCAAAACCTTCTTCAAATCAAATCAAGTCCAAGAAGATCAAAACCGTCTTCAAATTAAATCAAGTTCAAGTCCAAGTCCAAGCCCCAAAATTCAAGTGTTGAACAAGTCAAGCTCTCGACAAATTAAATTCTCAACAAATCTCGAAGTCCAGGATTCAAGCCACGTGGCCCCTCGTCTTCAAATATTCAGATCACTAATCAGAGGATCTTGCAATTTTGCAATTACAAGAAGATTAATTTTAACTTGTATTTCTTGAAAATACAATTTGTAACGATTTTCGTATTTTAATACACGAAATTCGTCGTACAGTCGTTCAAAACACAACGAAAATATGTCGAGTTCTTTATAACTGCAAAAGAAAAAAAAAAAAAAAAACAAATACTGATTAACATGCGAAATGGAAGAGAAAATGAAAGGAAATGGAAATGGAAATGGAAAGCAAAAAGAGAAAGTGAAAGGAAAAGGAAAAAAAAAAAAAGGGGAGAAATGGGAAAGGTGAAAGACAAGACCTGTGGCGTGTTGGAAAAGAAATGAAGCATGTGAGTGACTGCTGACACGCAAAAAAAATAAAATTACGACGTGAAATGAGAGTGTCATTCTCAGAGATAGTTTTTAAATTTTTTTTTTTCACTTTACTTAAGAAACGACGTCGTGTTGGTTAACGATACAAATTGCCAACACCTGTCCCTTAAAAAACTACATCTTTTAATATAGTAAGAAAAACATTTTTCATCATTCAAATATGCACCATTAAATAAGAAGCAGATAAAGATGATAAAAAAAACACAAAAATGCAATTAAACTCCAAAAATTTCAAAATCACATATAAATCGAAAATGCCTCTTCACAAAGAAAGTAATGGAAAAATAACTCAATAAAAAAAAAATCATATTTGACGTTTAGCTTGTTCAAGACCTAGAAAGTATATATCTTATCATATAAACTGTCGATCGGGTTTATAGTCACCTCAATCTCGTCGATCGTCGTTCAAAACACAACGAAAATATGTCGAGTTCTTTATAACTGGAAAAAAAAAAAAAACAAATACTGATTAACATGCGAAATGGAAGAGAAAATGAAAGGAAATGGAAATGGAAATGGAAAGCAAAAAGAGAAAGTGAAAGGAAAAGGAAAAAAAAAAGGGGAGAAATGGGAAAGGTGAAAGACAAGACCTGTGGCGTGTTGGAAAAGAAATGAAGCATGTGAGTGACTGCTGACACGCAAAAAAAATAAAATTACGACGTAAAATGAGAGTGTCACTCTCAGAGATAGTTTTTAAATTTTTTTTTCACTTTACTTAAGAAACGACGTCGTGTTGGTTAACGATACAAATTGCCAACACCTGTCCCTTAAAAAACTGCATCTTTTAATATAGTAGGAAAAACATTTTTCATCATTCAAATATGCACCATTAAATAAGAAGCAGATAAAGATGATAAAAAAAAACACAAAAATGCAATTAAACTCCAAAAATTTCAAAATCACATATAAATCGAAAATACCTCTTCACAAAGAAAGTAACGAAAAATAACTCAATAAAAAAAAATCATATTTGACGTTTAGCTTGTTCAAGACCTAGAAAGTATATATCTTATCATATAAACTGTCGATCGGGTTTATAGTCACCTCAATCTTGTCGATCGTCGTTCAAAACACAACGAAAATATGTCGAGTCCTTTATAACTGCAAAAAAAAAAAAAAAAAAAAACAAATACTGATTAATATGCGAAATGGAAGAGAAAATGAAAGGAAATGGAAATGGAAATGGAAACGAAAATGAAAATGGAAAGCAAAAAGAGAAAGTGAAAGGAAAAAAAAAAGGGGAGAAATGGGAAAGGTGAAAGACAAGACCTCTGGCGTGTTGGAAAAGAAATGAAGCATGTGAGTGACTGAACAAATCAATTGTGAGGAAAAGTTTTTAATGTTAAGTAATAAAAACATTTTAAGGTACAAAGAAGTCCAATGGCTCGACTAACCGGCTGACTCAAGAAGACGGCTTGGCTTATGTGGCCATTCAGCTTATGAACAGTAACTTAAAAACTCACTCTTTTATTTATGTAGGAAAAATAAAGGTAGCTTGATGTGTGTAAAACTTTAAATTAAATCCTAAACCATTTCCATATGTAGAAGGAAGGTTTTCTTTTTTCTTTTTTTTTTTTCGACAGCCAGAAGAAAGGTTTTTATGGCTACTAAAAACAATTAGTTTAAATTCTTCTTGAGTAGAATGATGGGCTCTTAGGAATAGAAGTGGGCATGAATGGAGCATCTAGGATTGTGTTGACTGAAGCTGTCTTGGTTCATGAATAATGAAACAAAGCATACGAAATCTAGTGCCGGACATGTTATCTGTAGTTATGAGTCTAGTATTAGAATTGTTAGTTTTCTCTACTTTGTAAGTCATTTAGTACGGTTTCAATCAAACTTTTTTGTTTTTTCCTCTTCAATATAAATAAAGTCTCCTTGATCATTTCGAAAAATGGGGCTCAAACAGGCTAATAAATAATATTAGTTACATAATGAATAATGGTTTATGGAAGGTGAAGTCATGACAACTCTTGAAGCCATATTCTATTATTTAGTTATGAAATCAGTAATACTTTTCAAAAATCTGTAATAAATAAAGCGAGGCAGGCTAAAATATTATTTGAAGTTGCATAATTTTCGACTATTATAGTATCTCTCTGTCGAAACCCAATGACTAAGAAAATTAGAGATAGCGAAAAAAATAAGGCCAAACTGCATGGGTCGTTTTCATGCTCGTCGTGCTTTGCATCGGGTCTTTCGGGGATTCAATGCACACCGTTTATTGGTGTGCAGATTTATCAAAATTGGTATTCTAGTTGATTTTCAAGGAGTTTGAGAAGAAAAATAGAACAAAAACAAAACTGCCTCGATTTGCCCCAAATAAGGTTCTGCCATCACACAATCTATTGGCCTGCGATCATACAACCTGTATGAATTCCATAAAGGTCCTTGCGCAATTCAATCCTATTATTCTTTTTTTGGTTTGATTTGAGTCCTTCTCTTGTGCAATTTTATCCTTAAATCATCACTGTCTGGTCTTAATCAACTTTTGATTTTCAGTGATTTAGTCCCCAGATTTATAATTCTTCATTTTTTGCCCCTATGGTCGATTTTCACTTTTTCGTCAAAAGCTATACAAACTCAAATTCATCCTATAATAATCAATATTTAACCAAATTGAGTAGTAATTTCATTCAATTGACTTCCAAATATCCACTTTTGATAGGCTGAATAGGTAGAAATCACATCTATTGATCATATGTCGTCCACAACATTTCGCGCATCTTAGCTCACACATATACCATATTGCTCACAGTATAAGTGATTTGTTCATTCTTCTATTTGTAAAATTTCATGTAGGAATTATTAAAATCGTCGATGGTTAGCGCGAGTTATTAGATGACGACGATGTGCATGATGGTACTCTTGCAAGGCAATGAGTAATGACGCTGAGTTATGAGACTCATAAAAATGTAAAAGTTATTATCTTCTAAGTTCTAAGCATCATATGCAGGAAAGTATTTTACAAATATTTATATATTTTTGGAAATCATAAATATTGATATTTTATTAATAAGTTCTATATAAAACACTTCTAAGTGGCATTATTTTCGGCTTCTGCACTATATTTTATATAATATCCTTAGTCCATAACAATTTATAGTAGGGAATATTTCAAAGTGTTTTCCCAAATTAACTATGACACATTCTTTTTAATATAAACTTTAGTAAATATTTTAGAAGACTAGTACACTTTAGATCACTAAAAATATTATTTATATAGAGACATCATTAAATAAGTGTTACAAAGAAATTTGTTGAATTTTCTGCTTATACAGATGCTGCTGTGTCAGAATTTCACACAATGCAATATGTTGGGTTTTTTTTTTTTTTTGCTATTGTCTAATAGGAAATTGTCATGTGTATTCTGTGAAAAGTCTGGTAGAATATTTTTGTACACATAGTAGATTTCAAAATTGTTATCTCGATTCTTCCTATTTGTTTATCAAGCTACACCGTCGGTAAAGTGTGTAGAGTATTTTTTCTATTCTCTTCCAATGTCTAAGTCAATACATATTTATATAATTTTCACCATGTAACTATGCAGAAAAATTTAAAGTGCATTGTATATGTACTTGTGATCAATAAAGAAATTGTGACATATAAAATTTGTGATTTGTGAATATGACTTGTACGTAATCGTGATCATAAATTGTTATAATATTGTGACTTTAATAAATTTAATTAATAAAATCTAATTAAGATCTGATTTTCGAAATAAAAAAACCAATTTCTTAATTTGGAAAGTTTATTTTGCAACCACCCTATTTATGTAATGTTCCTTTTTTTTATGTGGAAATGTTTTATTTTTGTTTACATATTAGCCCGGCTTTTAAAAAAAAATAAAAAATAAAAAAATTCCAATTCTGAATTCGCCCCTGTTAGTGTTCGTTTGTTGATATATAACATTTAATTATGTCATATGTATTTGCCAAGTAATATCTTAATATGATTTTTCTACATTAAAAATTGATTTTACCATTATGTAATCCAATTTTTCCATAAATAAGATAAACTTTGCTTCACTCCAAAACTAGAAAAATTACGTCATTATGGACTCCAATTTTTCCATAAATTAGACAAACTTTGCTTGACTACAAAACTAGAAAAAATATTCCATTGGATGCAGAGGTCTTTCTTTAACTTTTTGTGGAAAATTTGAAAGTTTTTCCACAAATAAAAGTTGCATTCTTCTAATAATCATCTTTTAGAGACTTCATCATCTACCAATATACCCATATTCTCTAGTAGAATGTGAAGATTTTCTTAAGAAAATGAATGTAGCTTGAAGTTTGCAAAATTTTAAACGTAAATCCTAAACGGTTTAATCTTATGCAGTATAAGTTGAATTCCCAATTACAGAAGAAAGGTTGTTTTTTTTTTCACTCTTTACAGTCTCAAGAAAGATTTTTATGGTTACTAAGAAAACTGAATTTAAATAATTTAGCTTAATGTATTAATTTAAATTGTTTAGCTTAGGGTGTACAAGTTCAATAGAAGTGTTCAATATTTCTTATAGACATTTCTACAACTCTTGTTCTATATATATGATGACAATTAGGACACTTACGAGGAGAAACGGGTGCAACCAATGTCCCGAAAGTAGCCTCTGTCCTCTTGAGTAGAATGATGGTCCCTTAGGACTGTGTTGACTGAAGTTCTCATAGTCCATACACGATGAAAGCATAAGAGATTTAGTGCCCATGTTTTATCTTTAGTTATCATTGTGCTTCAATATTTAAGCAGAACCAGCCAGCCTTATCGTTGTGCTTCAATATTACTTAATTTTTCTTTGAAGGGGATTTAGTGAAACCGGTTCCAGGTTTATGGTCAAACCCGACCAATTTGGTCGGTTTTCAATTGCTTCAAGCAACCTTTAACTGGTTTGTCTATCTAAAGTTTCCTTTATACAAATCGATTCGGACTATTTTCAAGTAGCCACTTTTCAGTCGGTTCAATTTTAAAAACTATAAGCTTTCTAGACATGTTGCTTAAAAATTATTATTTGAAAGAAATCTATTTTACCCATATTATGAATAATTCCAAGTCAACGTGGCGGGTTAACTCAACTCCACTCAATGATTTCTCCAACACGCCTTCTCGCCCAAGTCCATCTAAGTTGGTCAACATGACCTTCTGGAAATGTTAATGCAAAGTGGGTCAGCATATAAGTTTTCTTCTCTCTCATTTCTTATTCTTTGTCTGCTCTATTGATATGTCAAAAAATTGTCGAGCAACACCACATCAACTCTTTGATTAATGTTGAGAATCTACATAATGGGCTTGATGTCCTTGCTTGATTGTCCGAAGGCCTAAAATTTCGGTTAATTTTTGGACACAAAGATGGTTGAACCATTGACAAGGACTCAGAAGCCAATAAAAAAATCGATATTGTCACTGGACTGGACTATACGAGTGTATTATACCCAAGACAAGATGCACAAGCAAATTTATCACAACGAGATGCCGAAGGGGTAAAGCGTTCGTAATGATAGGTGACATTCTTTTTTTGCTCTAGCACGGAGCTCTTGTTACATGAGTCACGTAACCCAAGGGAAGAGCTAATCAGAAGGCAAGTTGACAAAACCTAAAGACAAGAAGCAAAGGTATGTGATTGAAGTATATAGGGCCAGCGACCCCTTATTGGTAAAATCTCCAAAAACAAGAGATTAACTTGCAATGCATATCTGATTCAACTAAGCAAGGATCCACTCTGAAACATCAAAAAAAGAATAGCATTTGATCAACATGATACCTAGGCACATTTTTGAGACATTGTTTGGAGTCCATTTTTTCTACAAAAACTAGAAAAATTACGCCATTGTGGACTCCAATTTTTCCAACAATAAGGCAAACTTTGCTGAACACTACAACACTCGAAAAATTACACCATTATGGACTCCAATTTTTCCATGAATAAAATAAACTTTGCTTGACTACAAAAATAGAAAAAAAAAAAAATTATGCCATTATGGACTCCAATTTCTCCATTAATAAGACAAACTTTGCTTCACTACAAAACTAGAAAAATGGACTCCAATTTTTCTATGAATAAGACAAACTTTGCTTGATGACAACTCTTGAAAAATTACGCCATTATGGAATCCAATTTTTCCATGAATAAGACAAACTTTGCTTCACTACAAAACTAGAAAAATGGACTCCAATTTTTCTATGAATAAGACAAACTTTGCTTGACTACAACACTCGAAAAATACGCCATTATGGACTCCAATTTTTTCATGAATAAGACAAACTTTGCTTGACTACAAAAATAGAAATAATTACGGCATTATTGACTCCAATTTCTCCATGAAAAGGACAAACTTTGCTTGACTACAAAAACTAGAAAAATGGACTCCAATTTCTCCATGAATAAGATAAACTTTGCTTGACTACAAAACTCGAAAAATTACGCCACCGTGGACTCCAATTTTTTCATAAATAACACAAACTTTGCTTGACTACAAAACTAGAAAAAGTGCACCAGTATGGAATCAAATTTTTCCATAAACAAGCTAAACTTTGCTTCAATACAAAACTAGAAAAAGTACGCCATTATGGACTCCATTATTTCATAAATTAGACAAAGTTTGTTTGACTACAAAACTAGAAAAAGTGCACCGTTATGGAATCCAATTTTTCCATAAATAAGACAAACTTTGCTTCACTCCAAAACTAGAAAAATTACGCCATTATGAACTCCATTATTTCCATAAATTAGACAAAGTTTGCTTGACTACAAAACTAGAAAAAGTGCACCGTTATGGAATCCAATTTTTCCATAAATAAGACAAACTTTGCTTCACTCCAAAACTAGAAAAATTAAGTCATTATGGACTCCAATTTTTCCATAAATTAGACAAAGTTTGCTTGACTACAAAACAAGAAAAATTATTCCATTGGATGCAGTGGTCTTTCTTTAACTTTTTGTGGAAATTTGAAAGTTTTTCCACAAATGAAAGTTGCATTCTTCTAATAATCAAAAAGAAATAATCATCTTTTAGAGACTTCATCATCTACCAATATACCCATATTTTCTAGTAGAATGTGAAGATTTTCTTAAGAAAATGAATGTAGCTTCAAGTTTGCAAAATTTTGAATGTAAATCCTAAACGGTTTAATCTTATGCAATACAACTTGAATTCCCAATTACAGAGGAAAGTTTTTTTTTTTTTTCGCTCTGTATAGTCTCAAGAAAGGTTTTATGGTTACTAAGAAAACTGAATTTGAATAATTTAGCTTAATGTATTAATTTAAATTGTTTAGCTTAGGGTGTACAAGTTCAATAGAAGTGTTCAATATTTCTTATGGACATTTCTACAACTCTTGTTCTATATATATGATGACAATTAGGACACTTACGAGGAGAAACCGGTGCAACCAATGTCCCGAAAGTAGCCTCTGTCCTCTTGAGTAGAATGATGGTCTCTTAGAACTGTGTTGACTGATGCTCTCTTAGTCCATGTACGATGAAGCAAAGCATAAGAGATCTAGTGCCCATGTTTTATCTTTAGTTATCATTGTGCTTCAATATTTAAGCAGAACTAGCCAGCCTTATCATTGTGCTTCAATATTACACAATTTTTCTTTGAAGGGGATTTAGTGAAACCGGTTCGGGTTTATGCTCAAACCTGACCGATTTGATCGGTTTTCAATTGCTTCAAGCAACCTTTAACTGGTTTATTTATCTAATGTTTCCTTTATACAAATCGATTTGGACTATTTTCAAATAGCCACTTTTCAGTCGAACCAATTTTAAAAATAATAAGCTTTCTAGACATGTTGCTTAAAAATTATTATTTGAAAGAAATCTATTTTACCCATATTACGAATAATTCCAAGTCAACGTGGCGGGTTAACTCGACCCCTACTCAATGATTTCTCCAACACGCCTTCTCGCCCAAGTCCATCTAACTTGGTCAACATGACCTTCTAGAAATGTTAATGCAAAGTGGGTCAGCATATAAGTTTTCTTCTCTCTCATTTCTTATTCTTTGTCTGCTCTATTGATATGTCAAAAAAATTGTCGAGCAACACCACATCAACTCTTTGATTAATGTTGAGAATCTACATAACAGGCTTGATGTCCTTGCTTGATTGTCCGAAGGCCTAAAATTTCTGTTAATTTTTGGACACAAAGATGGTTGGACCGTTGACAAGGACTTAGAAGCCAATAAAAAAATCGATAGTGTCACTAGACTGGACTATATGAGTGTATTATACCCAAGACAAGATGCACAAGCAAATTTATCACAACGAGATGCCGATACAAATCCTATCATGATAAAGCAAATAGGATACCAAAGGGGTAAAGCGTTCGTAAAGATAGGTGACGTTCTTTTTTTGCTCTAGCACAGAGCTCTTGTTACATGAGTCACGTAACCCAAGGGAAGAGCTAATCAGAAGGCAAGTTGACAAAACCTAAAGACAAGAAGCAAAGGTATGTGATTGAAGTATATAGGAGCAGCGACCCCTTATTGGTAAAAACCTCCAAAAACAAGAGATTAACTTGCAATGCATATCTGATTCAACTAAGCAAGGATCCACTCTGAAACATCAAAAAAAAGAATAGCTTTTGATCAACATGATACCTAGGCACATTTTTGAGACATTGTTTGGAGTCCATTTTTTCTACAAAAACTAGAAAAATTACGCCATTGTGGACTCCAATTTTTCCATCAATAAGGCAAACTTTGCTTCACTACAACACTCGAAAAATTGCACCATTATGGACTCCAATTTTTCCATGAATAAAACAAACTTTGCTCGACTACAAAAATAGAAAAAAAAAAATTATGCCATTATGGACTCCAATTTTTCCATTAATAAGACAAACTTTGCTTCACTACAAAACTAGAAAAATGGACTCCAATTTTTCTATGAATAAGACAAACTTTGCTTGATGACAACTCTAGAAAAATTACACCATTATGGAATCCAATTTTTTCATGAATAAGACAAACTTTGCTTCACTACAAAACTAGAAAAATGGACTCCAATTTTTCTATGAATAAGACAAACTTTGCTTGACTACAACACTCGAAAAATACGCCATTATGGACTCCAATTTTTTCATGAATAAGACAAACTTTGCTTGATTACAAAAATAGAAATAATTACGCCATTATTGACTCCAATTTCTCCATGAAAAGGACAAACTTTGCTTGACTACAAAAACTAGAAAAATAGACTCCAATTTCTCCATGAATAAAATAAACTTTGCTTGACTACAAACTCGAAAAATTACGCCACCGTGGACTCCAATTTTTTCATAAATAACACAAACTTTGCTTGACTACAAAACTAGAAAAAGTGCACCATTATGGAATCAAATTTTTCCATAAATAGGACAAACTTTGCTTCACTCCAAAACTAGAAAAATTACACCATTATGGACTCCATTATTTCCATAAATTAGACAAAGTTTGCTTGACTACAAAACTAGAAAAAGTGCACCGTTACGGAATCCAATTTTTGCTTCACTCCAAAACTAGAAAAATTAAGCCATTATGGACAGTGGCGGATCCAGGGTACTGAGTCAGCTAGGGCGACCGTTGATCCTTGACGATTACAATAGTAAATTTTTTTTATTAATATTTAATTAAATAATATTAAAAAAAATTTAAATTAATGTATAAATATACTAAAACGTAAAAGTCATATACATTTAAAAATATAAATTAATACACAATCCAAAACAATGAGAAAAAAATACATTTTACAATCAAATATTCATGATCAAGTTTCAAAATTTTTAAAAACTTAAGCGAGATAAGATCAAGTTTATACGTAAAGTATGATTAAATAGTAAAGACAAGTTTCGAGCTTAGGTGAATGTTATGCAAATTTTGAAAATAATAATTTTTAGAATTAGAATAAATTTTAATCTCAGAAAAAAAATTTGAACTTTTAAAAGAACACTTAGACTGTTTAAATTTGAATTTTATAAAATAAATTGATAAAATCTAATAATTAAAGTATATATATATATATATATATATATATATATCGTGACGCAATATTTTGAGTCAATAAATTTTTTAAATAAATTATTTCGAAAATGATAACTAATAATATATAATTGTTTATTTTTTTATTTTTTGTACTTTTTTGTTTTTTATTTATTGTATCAAAAATGATAACTAATAATATATATCGTTCACTAATAATACAATAACATATATATATATATATATTTATTTATTTATTTATTTAACAAAAATTTTCATTAACTATTTTTTCCGACAAATCCAGCTCAGGCGGCCGCACCGGCTCACCAGGTGCTGGATTCGCCCCTGATTATGGACTCCAATTTTTCCATAAATTAGACAAAGTTTGCTTGACTACAAAACTAGAAAAATTATTCCATTGGATGCAGTGGTCTTTCTTTAACTTTTTGTGGAAAATTTGAAAGTTTTTCCACAAATGAAAGTTGCATTCTTCTAATAATCAAAAAGAAATAATCATCTTTTAGAGACTTCATCATCTACCAATATACCCATATTTTCTAGTAGAATGTGAAGATTTTCTTAAGAAAATGAATGTAGCTTGAAGTTTGCAAAATTTTAAATGTAAATCCTAAACGGTTTAATCTTATGCAGTACAGCTTGAATTCCCAAGTACAGAGGAATTTTTTTTTTTTTTTTTTTTTCGCTCTTTATAGTCTCGAGAAAGGTTTTTATGGTTACTAAGAAAACTGAATTTAAATAATTTAGCTTAATGTATTAATTTAAATTGTTTAGCTTAGGGTGTAAAAGTTCAATAGAAGTGTTCAATATTTCTTATAGACATTTCTACAACTCTTGTTCTATATATATGATGACAATTAGGACACTTACTAGGAGAAACCGGTGCAACCAATGTCCTGAAAGTAGCCTCTGTCCTCTTGAGTAGAATGATTGTCTCTTAGGAGTACTGTGTTGACTGATGCTTTCTTAGTCCATGTACGATGAAGCAAAGCATAAGAGATCTAGTGCCCATGTTTTATCTTTAGTTATCATTGTGCTTCAATATTTAAGCAGAACCAGCCAGCCTTATCATTGTGCTTCTATATTACTCAATTATTCTTTGAAGGGGATTTAGTGAAACCGGTTCGGGTTTATGCTCAAACCCGACCAATTTGGTCGGTTTTCAATTGCTTCAAGCAACCTTTAACCGGTTTATTTATCTAACGTTTCCTTTATACAAATCGATCAGGACTATTTTCGAGTAGCCACTCTTCAGTCAGTCCAATTTTAAAAACTATAAGCTTTCTAGACATGTTACTTAAAAATTATTATTTGAAAGAAATCTATTTTACCCATATTACGAATGATTCCTAGTCAACGTGGCGGGTTAACTCAACTCCACTCAATGATTTCTCCAACACGCCTTCTCGCCCAACTCTATCAAACTTGGTCAACATGACCTTCTAGAGATGTTAATGCAAAGTTGGTCAGCATATAAGTTTTCTTCTATCTCACTTCTTATTCTTTGTCTGCTCTATTGATATGTCAAAAAAATTGTCGAGCAACACCACATCAACTCTTTGATTAATGTTGAGAATCTACATAATGTGCTTGATGTCTTGCTTGATTGTCCGAAGGCCTAAAATTTCGGTTAATTTTTGGACACAGGTGGTTGGACCGTTGACAAGGGCTTAGAAGCCAATAAAAAAATTGATATTGTCATTGGACTGGACTATATGAGTGTATTATACCCAAGACAAGATGCACAAGCAAATTTATCACAACGAGATGCCGATACAAATCCTATCATGGTAAAGCCAATAGATACCAAAGGGGTAAAGCGTTCGTAAAGATAGGTGACATTCTTTTTTTGCTCTAGCACAGAGCTCTTGTTACATGAGTCACATAACCCAAGGGAAGAGCTAATCAGAAGGCAAGTTGACAAAACCTAAAGACAAGAAGCAAAGGTATGTGATTGAAGTATATAGGGCCAGCGACCCCTTATTGGTAAAATCTCCAAAGACAAGAGATTAACTTGCAATGCATATCTGATTCAACTAAGCAAGGATCTTTCTGAAACATCAAAAAAAGAATAGCATTTGATCAACATGATACCTAGGCACATTTTTAGACTTGGAGACCTAATATAATAGCGGCATAAGAACAACTACTATACTAACATTTGCTTCAACATAAGCAAGACATATTTTTTATGCTTGGAGATCTAGTCTTCGGCACTCCTACCACTTTAAAAGGCCTCTTTCTTTCGTCAAATATACTCTTTTTCTGCATTGTGGTACCGCTTCTCTTAATGTCTTCTTTCTTTCACCACACTCTTTTTTAAGTTCACTTTTTCCCAATAACGCGTCCTTAGTGCCAAACCACTTAATTCTCCTAACCCTATTTGTAAAACTTCTTCAACTCAATCAACAAGGTCCTCTGGACGTCAACACATTCAGTGTGAGTCTATCGATTCTTCTTCTCACTTATCTCATTATGTCTTTATTATAGATGTCAAAAATCACCTGATAGCTCCACATCATACATCGTGTTGCCAATGTTGAAAATTCCAAGAAACAAGTATCAGCATATGAAGAAAGATGAATAAAAAAAAAAATCAAATTAATCAGTTATGTAAACTCAATCTTTACTGTGGATTCATAGATGGGCTTCATAATTCGAGATTCAATGGCTTGCATGGATCTAAAACAACACTCAAATTCTCTCAAAGGATAGAACCAAGACATAAAACAATCATGCCCAACTCTATGCTTGAAGTCGATGTTGTATCTTCAATTCTCCCCTTCAACACCGACTTTTCATTTTAACTCTTTTCTTTTTAGTCACGCCCAACTCTACCTCAAACTCAACAAGTTTTGAAGCGATCGGTCCTTCGTTCAACGCATTATTGACTTCAAATATATCCAGCTCTTTTGTACTTTTCTTTTCATCTATTTTTAGGTTAGCAAACTTGATACTTGATTTCTCATCTCTATCCTGTTTTCTTATTTTTTATTGTAAATTTGTACGTACCTCAATTTCTTCTTATAGACTTTGTTAATCCTTCATTAATATTTTGGACCACGTTGTATTGCCAGGATTCCATCTTACTCTTACACATTCTTCTATATCACCTGATATTTGCAGATCTTTGAATTCCTCAGCGCTCCGTTGTGCTTCTATGATCTCTTGCAATTTGTTTTTTGTTTTCTTTAAATCTAGCAGTTCCACCCTCTTCGATGTCTGCTCCACCCTCTATGGTGTCTCCAAAGAATATACTTCTTCAAACACCTCTTTTGAGTTCCGTAGATCCTCCATCTGTACGTAGAGTCCACAAAGAAGACTCTTCCTGAAGAACGATGTCCTCTCTTGAGTCATCGATTCAATCATCTTCTTCCAAGTCATCAATCCAATCATCTTCGCAATCCAATTGTTCAAGCAGGACCACTACTAACTTTGATTCATCATTTAAACTTGAATTAAAAAAAATTTCTCGAGCCAGCTCAATTGTTGCTATGGTTGCCCCAGCATCCCATTCTTCTTCACTACTGTATTTATCATCCTTGTTGGAGATTGCGGCATTACCTTCTGCCGATTCTTTTTTAAACCAACAGTATCTAGAATAATGGCCTCATTTTTCACATACAAAGTTCGCACCATTAGTTCGTTGATATCCTTGGCCTCTCCTGTTGTAATTTTGTCGAGATCCCCTTGTCTGGTAGCTTCCTTCAATCCGTCCTCTAAATTTACCTTCTTTTAATTCTTTATTGTTTTGTTGACAGAGTTGGCCTCTTCTTTTATAACTATATAGTGCTTCTTTCTCTATCGAAACCCCTAATATTTACCTGGTCAACGCTTCTTGATCAGCCAGGAAATTCTCAAGATAGACCAATGAAGGTTGCTCTGACCAACTTTGTATTGCAGTGATAAAACCACTAAATTTGGGTTTTAATCCATGTATAATTATTCTTCGCATTCTGAACTCTGAAATCTTACACAACGAATCTAATTCTGAAATTTTGCGACAAAGGGATTTACCCGCTTTGATTCTCCACTTCTGTAGAGCTGCGGCTTCCTCTGGTGGTGTCACGTCACTTCCGCCAACAACTTTCCACAAGTCTTGCCCTTGGAGATATGACTCCATGCAAGTTTGTTATGTGGTGTAATTCTGATTATTGAGCTTTCTCATTTCGCCTACCACTTGTAGGTCGTCCATTGTGACTTGAATTACCTCATCCTAATTAAGCAAGCTTTATGAAAGTTTCACAATCTCCTTTTGTGCACGATCTTGAGAAGTTCAAAAAATTTGTCCCCGCCACTTTGCTCTGATATCAAATTATTAAATTTAAAATAAAAATAATATATATTATTATTATGAGGCAATACTTGTACAAATTATTGTGGAACAAACCTACCAATGTTTCCTCACTAATTTGGAGCATAACTTTATTTATTTATTCACCCCACTAACTTGATTAATCTCTCACACACACCACTCATATATGTGTGCCTCTCTTTATCTATCTCTCTTAGCACACCATTCACACTTCACTCTCTCGTCACTCTTAATTCACTTCACAAAATACAAAGGCTAAACACACACATATACTAAGCTATTGTTGGTGGAAGAGACTTCAACAAAACTCTAGATAAATCCTTCAATGGCGGTGGAGGCTGGAAAGCACTAGAATGGAGGAAAATTTTTCTTTCTTCTAGATATTAGCCTCAAGGTGAAAAATCTGGAATCTTCCCAAAATTTATCTAGATTATTCTTCAATCTCCTTGAAGAAGAAGGTTTAAGAAATGAGATGAGTGAACAACACAATCTGGAATTTTCCTTGAAGTCGAAAAGAGTAAAAAAAACAAAAAAACAAAAAAGCAAAATACTACAATTCTCCAAAACTTTGAGCTCAAAAGTTAATGAATCCTTAGTCTAAAATACCCATTAATTATATGGTAAAATAAAACAGAGTTACAAATTACCCAAGGATTTTGGTAATATTCCATGAAAAGAACTGAATCCCATCAGTATGATATTCAACTTTCTATAATTTTTCAATGAAAGAAGAAAATCCAATTCGAGCATTGAACGATCATTTGGAAACTTAAGATCATTAGATCTTAGATGTTGTAGGTTCTATAAATTGTCAAGATTCATAGGTACTCGTCAGGGCCGGACCTGTGTCTTGCGGGACCTAAGGCGAACTTTTAATTTTGGACTCATAAATCATAGCAAGTAATTTTTTTTTTTCGTGAAATATACCATACACATCAAAGTTCAAGTCTTGCAACGAAGTAATTATACAATTCTTTCGTGAAATATAAAATATAGCAGAAAAGGTAAGAGATCAAAATTGTTTTCCACCATTTTTTTGTTATATTTTCTTAACTAACAATGACTTTGAATTGGTATTGAATTCTTTCATGGAAATTAAAAGCAAGCATTAAAAATGTGAGTAGACGTACAAAATAAAATAGGCAAAAAAGTAGTCAAAATGCAATTAATAGACATAAAGTTGCTCATTTACAGCAATAAGTAAGCAAATCGACTAACTAACCATCTTCAATAATAAACAGGAACCATAAAAAAAATCCAATTTTCATTAATTAAATGTCATTAAGAAAACAGATCAAATTAAGCCCAAAAATATAAAACTTAGCATTGCGTCAGATTACTCCAACACAGAAATGTCAAGTTTGAAGAGTTTCTCTAATTAAGCTTGGGAGAGTGCATTTTTGGCATTTGGTCGATGGGTCTAAAAGTATAAAACTAATTATTTATACTGAATAAGTAAAAAATAATTTATTAAAATATACTACAAATTTGATTGTTAGCTGTATTAAATGGACTATTTTTTATTAAAAACAAAAGAACAATTATTAAAAACAAACGCTACAGGACACTCTTTTTGTTGCTTTGGAAATTACAACTTAAAAAGTGCTCTGCCATTATCATAAAGTCCGTGCAGTAATAAAAAATAAAAGCAAAAAAGAGAATTTTGGGGCCCTAAAAAACTGGGCCTGAGGCGAGGCCTCTTGGGCCTCTCCTCAGGTCCGGCTATGGTACTCGTCCATTGAAGGAGTTGTAACTAAGATTCAACTTAGTGAGCTTAGAAAATTTTGGAACAGTGGCAAAATTTCTCCAATCGATTGCAACCAAAATAGAGCATTTAGAGATCAGAGAGTGCATTGGCAATTGATAGTGGAAGATGGCCAGAGATAATATTGTTATCAAAGTCTCGTTAATTCCGTAGAATAACGAGAATTTGGACACATAATTGAGAATACTCAATTTTTCATTTCATTAAGTCGCATCTTTTAAAAGGTTCGAATGATCTTATTTTTACAATGAAATAGAATAATATTCTATAAGAAAAAAAAAATTAAATATCACAATAAAAACTCTAATCTAAGATATTAATTGTGGGCTTCCAGGCCAAATTTAAATAAGATTTTCTGACTTATTTGGTTGTTGAAATAAAATTTTATTTTTTCTATTTTTGGCATTTGGCATTCTGTTTTAAGGCCTTGTTTGATCTTGGGATTTTGCAAGCAATAGGAATAAAAAAAAGAGGAAAGAGATAAAATAATATAGTACCATTACATGCGGGTTGTTTCTACCATACTAAACATTCTTCATTAAATCTTCATTCACAAAAAACTGGATTACTCCCGAATGTGACACCCTTATGGGTAGGGTTGGGCAGAACTCTCAAACTGAATCGGATCGAATCGAACCGAGAGGTTCTTCTTAAGTCAAATACCCGAACGGGTATCTGAATGGAGAACCGACGGGTTCGGTTTGATTCTCAGTACTAGATCAAGAACCGAAATTTCCTAATTTTTTTAATTTATTTATTTTAAATAAGCCAAATTATTTTACTCTTTTCTAAACAAATTTGCTAATTCAAAAATATGATTTTCTTATTTCTAATTTTTAGTCCGAGCCCAACTTAATCAAATTGATCTAAGTTTTATCTAAATCTGTTATTATACCGTAGTGCTGTTTCTTTTGAAGAAATTGAATTGAAACTCAATAGTGTCTCTCTTAATTATTGTAAACTCGTTATCGTCCTATTCTTGTGATTTTCACAATCAAATCTATAAAGAATTCAGCAAAGAGACGTAAAAGACACATAAGATTTTACTACGTTATTTTGTAAGAGTTAAGATTGTATATATCATTAGTTGAATTAATGTAGTTTTGTAAATATTAAAAAATTTAATTATAGTACAAAACTTGGGAACCGAATGGAACCAAACCGAACTGAACTGAACTGAACTGAAAGGAAGCGAACCCGAACGGTTTTGGACCTGACGATTCCACATACTGAATACCCAAAAATTTCGGGTCCGATTCGGTTCTCATTAGAACCGAACCGAACTATGTCCAACCTTACTTATGGTTCTAAGCTCATTTCCTTGATGATTTATTTATGTCCATCATGGACTATAATTCATTCATATCCCTTTTGGACAACAATTTGAAAATATTAAAGTTACATATATGCTTCGTCTTAAAAATGTTCGCAGATAGTGGCGTAGGTTCACGGAAGGTTGCGAGGTCATGATAGTATTACGAACAACGATCCGTCATCGATCTCTATAAATTTAATTGATAATAGTGAGCTCGTCTCTATATAGAGGAAAGGAAATGGGTCATAGGGCTACCGGACCAGACCCAAGCCTAAGCCCAAGACGAGGTTAGTTGATTCATTCGATCCAATCGAATTAACATAGTTAATCGATGCATAGTCGACCAATGTGGGCCCCTTTTGACACGTGCATGCAATGTAATTTTTTAGAATGACAATAGATTCTACAGTGAAAATAATAAATCCTCCATTGAAATAAATAAAATGTGTATTAAGAGTGGTTGAAGACCAAGATAAAACCCAAAGGTTCAATGAGGATAGAAGATCAAGAAAAGGGTTATATCATAAACCTGCAGGATTGAAAGTTTTAAATGACGTAAGGCAAAATCGACATGGCATTTTATTTTTAAAAAATCTTTTGCAATTCTTGTTTTTATAAAAATCAATCCAGTCAATATAGTTATGTTACCCAGGGTCATATATAAACACACTAACCAATAACATAAGAATCAGGCTACTCTTCTTAAACCCTCTTTTTTTTTTTTTTTTTTTTAAAGGTAAAACCCAAAATCAGAGCTCTTGATACTCAAGCGAGACATTAAATCCGTCAAATCAAAGCTAAAACAAGAGATTCCAAAATTGGTGTTCTAAAAAATGAACCAATCTTGCTAGGGCATGTTAAATGGTATAATCTCACATCAGTTAGATATAAAAACACTAACCAACATTCAAGGATTTGAACTACTCCGCGGTTGACCTCTTAACTTGGGAATTCAAGAACTAATACCAAGGAATTGTATCAAAGCTGACAAAACGAGCCAAATAAGTATGAAAAGAAAGCAAGGGAGGGGGATCGAGTAGGAGAAATCTGTAAATTCTAACAGAGGAAAAACTGCTTGCAATAAGACGAATAAAAAAAACTAATTTTGAACCGCCATTCAAGAAATATAATCATTAATCCGAGTGGAACATTCTGGTCTATCTAATACACTGCTTTCCACATTTACAAATAATTGCTTCTCCGTCCAGGTGTACATCTCGGCCTCTGCACAAGCAACTACTTCAAATTGGCACTTCATTAGTGGAAAAAGTGGGATGATTCTTGTTCTTCACTTGATTGAAATAGAGTTACCATTTTCGGTTCTTGAACAGAACGATCATGATCGCATAGTCGTCTGCCTTCTTGTTCATTGGATGAAATTTCATGGTCTTGTTTTTCATGTGACTGCATATTCTCAAAGTGGGCATGTCCAAAAACTGTCTCGGTATACATCTCATTGGCCTCTGTACAAGGAACTACTTCAAGTTGGCTACCTCCTGAAAACAAAAGCACTTCATTAGTGGAATATTTTTAGTTTTCTGCGACAATCTTGTCTCACACTGGATTGCAAATAAAGTTACCATTTCTGTTTTCTGTCTCAGTCTTGGCTTCTTGAACAGAAAGATTGTGATTCCATTTCCATAGTTGTCTCCCCTCTTGTTCATCAGAGGAAACGCCAGGGTCGTGGGTTTCATCTGATTGCAAATTCTCAGAGCGAGGATGTCCTGATCCAGTCTCAGTATGGGCTTCTTGAACAGACAAATCGTGATTGGACAATTGTCTAAGCTCTTTTTCATCAGATGAAATGACGGGGTCTTGTTTTTCATATGATTGCATATTATCAGAGAGAGCACGTCCGGATCCTGTCTCAGTATGGGCTTCTTGAACAGAAAATTCATGATTGGATAATCGTCCAAGGTCTTGTTCATCAGATGAAATGTCAGGGTCTTGTTTTTCATGTGATTGCATATTCTCAGAGAGAGCACGTCCAGATCCTGTCTCAGTATGGGCTTCTTGAACAGAAAATTCATGATCGGAAAACCGTCTATGCCCTTGTTCATCAGATGAACTGTCGGGGTCTTGTTTTTCATGTGATTGAGAATTCTCCAAGTCACGAAGTACGGTTCCTGTTTCAGTATTGGCTTCTTGAACAGACTGCATGGTTGAAAATCCTTCCTCAAGAGTTCCCATTTCTCCGGGATCATTTGCTCCAGAAGTTGAAGCATCATCTGGTCCTGATGCACGAAAATTTTTTCTTAATGCGACAAGAGAGAGCATGTTTGGTGTTACATTTCTATTACTTTAAAACACAGCCAAACATTTAAACGAGGATGAAAAAAATCTCAAAAACAAAAGCCTCACCATTTTCTTGATACGTGGTATTCTGATACAAAGGCTTCATCAGCCAAACGGATCCTGGAAACACCATAAGGTTAATTTTGCTCAAACTTTGTCTCTCGTCGTCTTCCAGGGGTTCAAAGCCAAAACCCTTTGTCCATGTCTCCACTACACTGGGAATGGCAGATACAACGAGCTTCTCGACCCTCAAAGACTTTAACATCTGAAGTCAAAATGGAACTGAAATTACTAATATGCATACCAGAGCAGTAGACCCAGAATCAAATAAAACTCACTCAGAAAGAACTTGTGCATAAACGTTAAACGTGTAAAGACGGAAAGTTTAAGAAAACAGATTCCAAGCGATGGAGAAAATCATGAAACATCACTCTTGGGGTACTTCACCACAACTAAGAAACACTCCAAATTACAGATATCTAAGATACACAAATATCTAAGAAACCCATTATATAAGAGAGATTTTCCAAACAAAAAAATCTCCCTACTCATGCCCCTGAAGAAGATCAACTTCTTGCTATCATATTTGCTATCTGCTTTCAATCAGGCAACCCCAAGTTTCCTTTTCTGAATTCCAGAAACATTTGCAATTTGCTTCATTCCGGTTCGGTCAAGTTTTTAGTTACTATTTTATTCCCATGAAAGTTATTGCAAAAATATAGATCACCAACAGATTATGCACCCCCCACATTTTGTTTAGACACAAGCGTGCACACAACATAAAAATTAGTAAACAATCATAGTGGAGAATGAATTCTTCTCACACACGTTGTAAGATGAATGCTGACGATCCAAATAGATAAATTACCTCTTCTATAGAATTAATAAGGAGCCGACACAGTCCCCGTCGACGATAATTGTTGCAAGTAGCAACTAAAGGCAGCTCTGCTACAGTAACCCCGTGGATTCTGTGTCAAGGTCATATGTCATATTATAAAAAGTAATGTCCAAGTTACATATAACCAACAACAAAATAATTATCGAATTAAACAAATATTGAAGAATTACTTAGGATCGGATAAAAGACCAAATAATAATTGGAAAAGCGATAATGGATAAAATGTATAGTAAAATCTCTATAAAATAATAATGTTGGGAGCGAAGAAAATTATTGTTTTAAATGAGTTATTAATTTATCGCATAATTTATTAATTCATTGATAAATGAATATTTATTAATTTATAGAGTATTTTATATTTTTATAATTTGTATTATATTTTACCATAGATAGGAAATTTTAAAAAAAAATATGAATGTAATGAAAATGAAATTCAGAATTTAATCAGTAAGCATACAAAAAAGCACACATATACATATATTAAGCTTATGTTTGGCCCCCATTTCTTCAAAAACTCATTTTTTTAAAAACTCGTTTTCAACCACACATTCTTCTATAAAATAATTTTACACGTAAATCGAATTTTTTCCTTTTTTTTAAACATATGTCCAAATATTTACTATTCCAAAATACATTTTCTTATCAAAATAGGGCTCAAACAGGGGCTAAAGAGGAAACATTAATGTACATACATTAGCTTCAAAGTTTAATATTTTGGAAGACTAATTGTTCAAATTATTTCACGTACACAGTGATGGAATCTCCAGATGATGAAGATTTCAAGCAGTCATAACCTTAAATAATTACTTTGTACAAAATGAAAAAATTATGCCAAATGTAGTTAATGTGCATTGCAAAAATTAGGGATAAAGTTGAGTTTAATTTGGATGCCAAAAAAAAAACAAGGACTTTAGATGCATATTTTAAAAAAGAGACAAATGGGAAAAAAAAATGTTGTAAGATTAAAAGTTTGCTAATTTGTATTAGTATGAACTTTTATAAATATTATAAGAAGTTATTATTTATATATTCATTGGATCGTAAAGGATCTCAAAAAAAAATTAATATTTTATGCATTAAGTTGGGTTATTAATTTAGTACACTGGTCCAAGACCGGACCGAAGAATTTATTATTTAAGTAAGATTATTAATTTATCAAACATTCATTTATCGAAATTTTACTGTAAAGTCAAAATAAATAAGACATCTATAGTGTTCACCCAAGTGAATATATAAAATTAAACTGCTATATGGTTTCAAAAGGAACCGAGATGTGTCAGTTTGATGAAGGGGCTTCACGATCAAAATATAACAAAGACTACTCATCTTGAAGCTTCAGTAATATTTTCTCCCCTGAAAACCCGTGTGTGTATGAAATTCAATGCCGGTTGAAAATAGATCTTTAGAACATATTTGGTACACTAATTAGCTATGATTGTAGCCGTCATGTCTGGCGTCAACCTTGGCAGCTAACACAGCATACAAGAATGTAGAAGTGCTTCCTAATTTACACACAATAAAAAATAAAAAAAGAGATCCATCATATTAAATTAAATTCAAGTCAACGATGAAAAAGAAAAGCATAAGAATAAAGTAAGCTTTGGCCAATGTGCGCTTTTCACTTTTGTGACTGAAACAAGTTAGAACATATCTTTCAACACCCACTAGGATGAAGCAGCAAGAAGCATGTGATAGTAGATGTAAGAATGAAACAGTCTCCTAGATAAACTTTGAGACGAGATATACCACTACAAAAGGTACTAAAAGACAGTATATTGCATAAGCGAAAACAAATTATACATCGTAATTTACCTGATGGATGCTACAGACAACATGATGTCATCTTTCTCCAAAACCACAGTATAGAACCCACTATAGTCCAGACGTGCTAATTCTGATCTGAAAGAAACACAGGGTTATTGCTTTCAGTTTGAAACTTAGTTACCATCGGGTGTTGTTAACATAAATAGTGAAGAAAAATGAAGTGAGCTCAAAATAGCTATACATAGTTGACGGAAAAAGTCTGAATAACATCAAGGAAAGAGCACAATAAAATTCTCAAACTGAGCTTAATTTAGCTCAAGCATACTGGTTTACCAGCATCTATTTATAAGCAATATGCACAGCCTAAACATCTACAAACATATACGTGCACATCATGTAATGTAACACATCAGAATATCGATTAATGACAATGGGCAGACTATTTATTTGTAAGAACAACAATTGCCTGTGTTATGGTAAAACTAAAAATATTGGTTAAATTGTACAATATGATGTTGTATAGCCCAGCTGCTGGTTTTTCAGAAGACAAATTTGTCAAAACAAAGAAAACAAGAATGAACAAAAGTATTCAATGACAACAGCAAAGTAGGCCCCACTACACCCTACAAGTGATCCCAGGTGACTGCTTTCATTTTTCAGACGCATCAATAACGTCAGTTAATAACTTCTTACAAATGAATACAACACTCCAACAACTTCATGAAAATGCTCGATTTTTGCTATTTAAAGTGTTGAATCAAGATGGATGAAAACATGTGATCCTAGTCTTACTGCTTAAGCTTTTAGATGAGATGTTCACATAAGGTGTTATAGAACAATATAGAAGTCTTACACCACCTCAGCATACTTAGCTTGATGAAAACCAATTCATAGGGTTATCCAGTTAAAAAGAAGCAATGAAGACCGTCAAAGAGATGGAGTTTACTTCACATAGTTCAGATTTAGCCATCCTACGTAAAGGAATCAATTTAACGAGAAATAAAAGCAACAAAAGTTCAGCAGCTGACAAATATCTTGAAGGGGAGGCAGAGGGCAGAGCTTCAACTTGCAGTTCTTTCTAGACACAGCCATGCTTTACAGCTGAAGAGGAAATAACAATTGGACAAACGGATAAAAGTGGGTCGTAAGAGTTGATTTTTAGAAACATTGAAATAGTTCAATGTGATTGCTCGCCAAGTGAATCTATACCCAGACATATGAACAACACAGAAATGGTGCTACAAGTGCTAGAAGGAAAAAGCAAGGTATGTAAAGTTGTAGAAAACAAGGTGATGTTCTATAACAGTAGTACCCCCAGTTGTACATGACTTGAGGTATCATGTTTATGCCTGTTTTTGGGTCCACCATCGGAAGAAAGCATTCCTCCAAAATCGTGATTGCAACAGCAAGCTTTGAGTTGCATTCTGCCTTCAAAGCAACAAAGCACTCATCAGAATGAACTTTCTGCTCGCCATTAATACACTGAAGAAGTGTCCAAGAGTAGCCATCAGAAAGACGATTTATCAACCCTATGCGAGATCGAAGACCCGAGTATACCTGCACAGGGAATTATAACAAAACAGAAACAGAATATTACAGATGCTGAAATAATACTTCAATAAATAAAACTTCCAAACAAGCAGCAGTAATGGAAATAAAAGCGATGCTTAAACTTCTTCACAAAAATTTTATCTTTTCAATTATAATAATAATGCGTCCTCATTTCAAAAAACACATTCTAAAAAGAGGAACATGTTTAATTTTATTCCTTTTCATGGTTACATCTGACAAAAAGGGAGAAAATTAATGTCAAAGCCTCAAAGGGATAGTTACCTAAAATGTATTAGCCTTCGTATCGATACAATTTATAAATTCAATCAAAATCAAACATTAATTATAACCGCACATTCATAACTACTAGTTATTATCCACACATTTCATGGGACACACTACTATTCCTCTTACTATTCCTATTTATATACATTTAATTATTTCCAAACGGTGGCTTAGTACAGTGTCATGCATTACACCTTGCAAAACCTACATCATTTCCCTGAAAACAATATCATCACCTGCCTTCAACAATAAAAGAGATTTAGACTGATATGTTACTGAATGCTATATTCCCATTGGGCCAACATGAGAAAATCATTACATTTTATCATGCATACACTTCCACTCAGACAATGTCTTTTGATCCTCAAGGTGAGTTTATGTAAGCAAAACATATTTCTAAGAAAGTAATCTCTCCAAGATTTTTATGCATGAACTCGATCCTAGCTGCAACATCTTCAATGCTGTCCACAAATATCACTAGTAATCTATTTAGTGATAGCAGAGTCTAGCAATACGAGCTTATTACCAACTCTTAAACATGAATGGGTACTTTGCTGATCTTATATGTAAAACACAGAATCACAGTGTTTTCAACCATCCAGCAGAAAATTCGACCGTGTACCTAGGCGTAGAGAACTAAAACTCATTGAGAAAGAATAAATCTCTAACAATTCATAAAGAAAAAACTAAAAGGTTTTGGCTAACATTTCTGTGTCACTGAAAAAACATGGCAACAAGAGAATGAGAGAGGATTCTTCAGATCAAAATGCTATTCAGAACTTATATTTAAGCATGCTGTGTTTTTTATCCTGCTAAGTGGAACTAATGAAAATGTATTTAATACCAAATATTTTCATTCAATCTTAAGATGTATGCAATGCATATAACTGACTGGAAACTGTATCAAATTGGTAAACAAACCAAGAAAAGAAAGTGGCTCATTTCATATTAGAGGGAAGCCACGTGAAGAAACAATATTTGACTTGTTTACCTTCACTCACTATATGCACCATATTTTACTCAACAAGGTTGTTAGTTATTAATCAACTGAACTGATTAAAGGAAACCAATGATTTACCTCCTGGCAGTATTCTCCACAGAACCAGTTATCTGAGGCCATTTCGATTTTCATGCCCTTCCCTTGCATGCATGTCTCGTGATCTGCTTGCAAGCATTAAAAATGATTTAGTAACCCCTGCTCACTCCACACAGACACAGAGAGAGAGTGCACTAAGCAAGAAGCAAAGCACGAATAAGCATTGTCAATCTAAAATAAAACAGGTAAAGAAAAATTTCACTTATATCTCATAGACGTTAAAAGGTGAATTAAACCAAGCACTAGTCTATTTTTCATGTTCGTGAGTTGCGCGAAATCTGACAAAACAGTCCTTCAGAGTCGGGAAAATTACATTTGAACTCGCACTGTGAGCATTTAAAAGAGCTATGAGATTGTGAAGCATCTTTATCATTGACCACTGCCCCACAAATCAAGCAACGACATTGCGGGCAATACCAGCTTCCTTCAGGCAGCTCCTGGAGAGAAGAGTAAAGCAGGTTGAGTTCTTGTACATGATTCTATATTTCTAAACTGATATATCACCCCAAAAAAAAAGGACAGGGTGAACAGCAGAGAGGGAAGAAAAAGTGGTGTGAAAACCAGTAAATTAGCCTAGCACTTCTACTTTGGGCCCACTTGTAGAACACGTGTTTTTCTCCAACTAATTCCCCAGTCAGAAAGTGCATTTATACCAGGAATATAGTGAATGCTCCATTAACTAAATGCATGATTGGAAAGTGATTAAGTTATAATCTAAGTTGATCAAACATAACTTTTTATCCACACATTTCGTAGGTAACTACTACCCACTTAGGCACTTATTATCTACACATTTTGGGGGGAATAAACTGATTTTCACTTGATTTGAAGCCAGAGCCCACTCGTCTTGAGAATAAAATTATACGAATAGCTATCTACCTTAAAACAGAATGAAGGCAAATGGGGAATAGTAAAATTTAAATACTCGGACAAAATTGGTTACTCAAAATTATGTTACTAACTACAAGGCAATAATTAACTCATAAAGCATTAATTATTAGGTCAACTTGTATGCTAAAATGCTGCAATCACTGAGCAGAACAGCATGCTACAATGGTTTAAGCTACTCGCAAAAGATTGACTGGTCCAATCAAAGCCCAAGGTGTCAAACTCTAGATCTACATACTTCCCACGTATCTAGCTACGTTTAGTTCAGCATTTATAGCACTTATTTCTAAGTATATGAGAATAACCTTTGAACATCTATCTTTAACACTTCTAAATGAAAATATTACAGAAAACAGGGTAAAATAGAATTAAATTAAAAAGAAGCATTTGGACGCCAGTTCACTTCTGGAGTTCTATTGTTTTAATAGGAAGGAAGAGAAACAAAGAGGAGACAAGAAATTTCGGTAAAACACCTCATTTTTCTAACAAGATACTTTCCAGATATAAGTAATACTTTATTTTTCTGACACACACTAAGAAGGGCTAGCAAGTGCTCTATCTCTTGCTATCCACTTCTTTCTTTATTCTCTCGCACAACAAGAGAAAGAAATGTTGCCTTCCTCCTTTCTCATTTCCTGTACTTATTCTCCATTATTCAGGTTTTTCAACTAGTTTTACTTCCACTCCAAGCACAACGTTAAATTATTTTCAGCACATGCAGTTCAGATAATTATGGCAAACACAGGCAGACATAAAATTGTGAGCCAATAACTCACTCAAAAATCTAGTAGCTAAACAATTATTACATTGTTAAACCAAAATGTTCAAAGATAATTAAACAAAAAATTGATAAGAAAAGATGAACTTCAGACGCGTACATACTATGAATGACCCGTGCTAAATTTATTTCAAAAATAATAATACACATTCTTATTTTCATGTAGAGTTACATAAACAAAGTTGACTAAAACAAACTAAAAAATACGTGATTTCAAAATGCCTGTGTTGAACATTCCTGGCTTCTTCACTTGACAGTTCACCTGTTAACTCATTATGCCCAGGCGGACAATGAAATTAGATACTAGTTGCAAGGTGGTAAATCAAGAATTAAATGAAGCATAGGGGAGATTGCAACCCAATTAAAGATGATGGAAAACTAGTGCCGAGCAGAAAAAAAGTAAAAGATTATTTGGCCAGGCTCAACTGGATAATGATTTGAGTTTCAGCTGGGCTCATGTTGACCACAAACCTCTCCATGCATGTCTATACATGGATATTGATAAAAGTTGGCAACTAGAGTTCAAAACTAGCAATGGCTCCATCTATCAAGATGCTGTTCATAGCTTCAGATGCACGTTAACGGAAATGTGATCATGGAAACAAATGTTTGAGCTAATTCCAGTCATTAATAACAAAAAAAGAAAATATTATGAAAATACTCAAAATCTTAATGCAAGGAGAAAAGGTACATGATGACCGCTGGATACAAAAGAAAGCAAAGACAAACCTGTTCAAACAAGCATGCCTGATGAAAAGCGGATGGACAGCTATCACAGCATATTAATTTACCAACATCACCACAGCGCCCACAACTATCATCATTTTGATCTGTCTCATCAACTTGGCCAGATTGAGGAGCTACTTTTCTGGCTTTGTATTCAGCTGACCAGGCCTCAAGCTGGCATGAGGTTAATGGCTTACCAGACTCCATGAAAAGATTGATACAATGATGCTTCAATCCAAAACCAGCATGACTATTAAAAGCAGAGATGGAAAGCACCTTATTACAACACTTGCATAATATACCTCCCCTAGTAATTAAACCATCTTTCATCACCACATCAGTTTTCAGATTCCGTAACTGGACCACTTCATTTAGTAAAACAACACCAGAATGAATTAACCAGGATAACATAGTTCTCAATTCAGAAGCAGACCACTTCCCTTCCATCAAATGCTTTGCGCCCTTGTTAAGGCTCCTTACAAGCAATCTGCAACTGCCTTTTCGTCTCTTGGTCTTCCTCAGAGGCTTGGATTTGCAGGTGGCCCGTTTCTTGGAAGATCTAACGGTTTTGTTTTTAATAGCTGAAATCAAGAGATCATCGTCATCAAGATGTGAAGTCTTTGATTTCTTTGATCCAATTCTGCAACTACTTGTTTCCTCTACCGAATACCCTTGAGCATTTGAATGACATTGATACAGACTAGCGACTTTCATTTCAGATATCTTTCTGGATTTTTTGTGAACCCTCCTATCATATCCAGAACAGCCTTCTTCGTCAGGTCTGTCTTTGCGTAAGCTTTGGGAACCTGTATTACTATCCTGAAAAGCTTCGGGTCCTCCAAGCAAAGTGTATGTATTTCCTGAAATGATGGGAACTTCAAACATAATATCAGTCTGGTCTTTTCCCAAGATTTTTCGGTATTTGACAGTAGGCCCACCATCTCTTGCATGTGCCAAACTTCTCTTTGCTTCAACTGCAATTCCTTTTTTCAATGAGCGAATTGTCTTGTCAATGAACACTACCTTGGCAAAGGGATCCAGAAGACACCATAAATGAGCCATAGCAGCAGTAGTTTCTAAACTATTGTGTTTCTCTTCAATCTCCTTAAATGTGTTAGATAAATCTGTCCATAACTCAGTCATATCATTCCACTGGTTAGAATCATTTCTCTGCACAAAATCAATGGCATCAGTCAACAAACTCTCACCACACATGGACCAAGCTCTATGAAATTCACGAAATGGTCTTCCTCCTGGTGACTTGTATACATATTCTCCAATCCCATTGTATTTACTTTTCCTCTTGCGCCTCCCAATCACCCATCCTGCTGCTCTAAGTAAGCGATTAATGTGATAGCGAAGAAGAGGACGAGGGTCATTTTTTATGTCCCTCGGCATTGATAATTCATCGTCATCCAGTTTCAGGAAGCAGGAGTCCTTCCATCTAGGCTTGGCGGGTTGATGACTTCCCAACTTGTTTTTAACAGAAATAGCTGGATCCATTACTAGAACCTTACTTGCATAGCTCTCTTGAGAAGCAGGTGAAGTAATTGCTATACTTACAACGTCCTTCTGGTCATGTCCATCTGAAGATAATCTACTCTTAGAGCCACCCATTCCACTAATTTCATAACCTTGGCCCAGATCAACATGTCCCTTCGGTTGATAGTGCCGATATATAACCCCCTCACCAGATGATTCAAGTAAACAATGTGTTAGAGTGTGACAAGCAGTATACGAATCTTGTTGGGACATACCCATTACAATTCCTTCGCAGACAGATATATTCAAGATATCCCCTAGATCAGGTTTCCCATTTGGATGATTTTCAACAGCTAACTTTGCTTCATGATTAATTTTGTTCGATGATGTTAAATCTTCTGAGAGACATTCTAGTGGAGTTTTGCCCCTCGAATCCTCTTTCGCATCAAAGCAATCATCCTGACTCGTTAACGATGAGTTTCCACTATTGGAGCAGAGGGATATGTCTGTTTGCTTATTATAGTCACAACCAGTAACAACACATCCTTTACCACTGCCACTGTCATTTCCAAAGAACACCTTTGCAAAAATCCTATATTCATCGGCTGACCCCACAAAACCATCATCGTGCAGATCGTCAAAATCATTGCTGAATAACATTTTTGCTGACCCTGCCATTACAGTGTCTCCCATATTTTTCCAATAGCTATTCCACCATAATAAATGAAATGCTGGCTCACTGCAGGGGGGGAAAAAAGCACACACACACTTCAAATGCCACCAAACGGAAACTACAAGTGATACACAACTTTACCATAAAATGAACAACAGCCAAAACCAGTAAATAACATGGATGGGATGCAAACCAGAAAAGGAAATGATCTAGAATCCTTTTACATCATTGGAAACACCTAAACCTTTCTACCATTTGCATTTGCTCGTTTACCAAGAAGTCGACGTCTAATTAGGCTGTAGAATGTACTTGATTACCACCATTAAAAGGGAACATACAGATTTTGAAAATGTAATATTTTTTTCCCATTCATTATACTTTCCATTTTACACTGAGGAGAAGTATAAATATGACACTGACAGTCTGACATTAGGCGGGTGCATCTAAAATTGACAAATGTAAATGCACCTGAAATCCATAAACGTAAAATCAAAAGTAAATATCAAATAATTAAGGATTCAATCTGAGAAATTATACCTTAAAGTAAAGAAAAACGAACACAGGTAAACACAGAGCTACATTAACCTTCATTTCTCAAAATAAGCAAAATTCCAAAAAAAAATAAGCAAATCCCACCTCAAAATTTCCCATTCCCAAATCAAAACCCACATATGAACCAAAAACAAAATGAAATCTTTACGTAGAATGTCCCAGCTCCCCCCAGATTCAATAACCCACAGCAAAAGCAGAAATACAAAAAATAAAAATCACCTCGCATTTGCATTCAAAACTGCAGAAAGAATAGGGTTCCTCCGATTCCCAAATTCCGAGGGTCTTCAATTGTAACGCTTAGATGTAAAGATAATTTGCGGGCAGCTCAAAAGGAAGAAACGGTGGGTTTGTGTCACACTTCTCAAAGACCCAAAAACTCACAAGTAAATGGCTTTGTGATGACCGAATAGGGCTCGAAACAGGGAACAGGTGTCAAGCATGAACCCAATCTGCCATAGTTCTTCTCCATGTGCACGCTATGACATTTGTATCCCATGTCACCTCTCCACCCAGCCACCCACTATTGTAACCTCCTTTGTCTCTTTCTTACATTTTTCTTCAATAGTTTTTTATCTAATCCAATTCGCCTCCTCCATTATGGGTTTCTGTACCCATTTATCCTTTTAACAAATAATAATAAAAAGGCTTTTATAAGAGTAGCTGAAATGGTGGTTATGGTTGGATTATTGGGTGGGTTCGTTTTTAGATTTGATTGACTCCACAGTGAAAACAATAAATCCGCCATGGAATTAATCAAAATCACTGTGGTGATTTCTATGATTTCTTTTTCAATTGTTCGCAAATAATGTTCTAATTTTAGCGATGACTAATATTATTCAATCTCATTCGTGCAATTAAATGATATTAAATAATATATTTATTTAAATACAAAATTAAATTATTCATTTAATTGAACATGTCAAATTTATTTAAATACAAAATTAGATGATTCATTAATTGAATATGTCAAATGTGGGAATGAGTTTTAGGAATTTATCACTTTTCAAAATTTAAGGGTGTCTTTGTTGATTTAATATATAAAAAATAAAAAGTTACAATCAAAAATCACTTCTTTCCCGTCATATCAAAAACTCCAAGTTTATTCGTGAAATCATACTACACATGCTGAGCAATGTTATTCATATTTATTTGATATTCTTTGTTTAATATTGGGATCATTGTCACATTATAATAGTGAATATAGTCATATATATATACTGAGTAATGCTACTTATTTTCACTGGATAATGGAGTTATCGTCAATCGCCACATTATCCAACACAGTATTAAATAATATGGCAGTTATCATCCCACTATTACTTATGCTGGTGTTGAACACCACTGTACTGAATAACATCACTCATGGATATTTAGTTGTAGCATGCATTTCGTGTTCAACTTAAGCTATGCAGAATTGAAATTAATTCCAATGAGATGTAGGCAAGTCGAAATCAAATCTTATCGGTTAGACTCTCATGACAAAGAGGACAACTTTAATGTCATGTTATTGATCGCATGTCCACAAGTTTCGATATTTTGCATTGAACAAGGTCGGGGGGAAATGAGTAAGAAGCATTCTTTTCCATTTGAGGTGTATTATTATTTATTGGCTTTAATGCAAGTCCCGGTCAAATGAGAGTCAAGATTAATGTCTCACCTACATGTTTTCTGAATTAGTTAATTTTTATCGCATTCATGTAACATAAGCAGGGATCTCATTTCCATTGTCAACAATGCAAAATTATTGCTAAGATAAGATTGATATTGGTACGATGTCTAACGTGTTACATTGGTGACGGAATTAGTTATATATTTTGGCGGTTGAGTGTATAATAGAAGAAAATTAATTTAAAATAATGGATGCTCGCATCACACTTAATAGGTTCCGTGTAAGTTTGTTACTACCATTTATAGTAGTTTGTGAAGTAGTTTCCGCTTTTTATGTAGCTTGTTCTCTATTTATATATAATGCACTAGCCTATCACTACAGATAATGAATTCGAGCTTCTTGTATATTAAAAATCTAATTAGATAATGTATGTAAATGTATTTGAAGGACTTATGTATAATCAAACTAATATGAGCGATATAGTAAATTACTGGTTATGCTTCCGATCATTGTAGCGTGAGGAAAATAGACTGCTACTCAAGAAATTCGGACTATTATTTATTTATTTATTTTATTTTATTTTTTTGAGGATTTGCCATTCCTGTTTTATAAAAGACAGAAGCATCTGAAATGAATTTCAGATTTAACCAATTCGACCAAAAAAAAAAAACCAATTAATTGAAAGTTCTTAATTAATAATCGTTTAAATAGAGAGTCATTAGGCTGATTGTTGATTCTTTCAATAGTTAACGACAGGTTTAGAACATCACTAGGACAAATCAATTTAAATTCTTTAAAATTATATATCAATATATTCTTTTTTATTTCTATATTTTAATTTTACACAAAATCAATATTACTCTTAATTTGGCCTTTCGATTGGAAAGATTTATAAATGGATTAATTTTTAAATAGATAGAAATAAATTATGAATAAATAAATAATAATGATGTGTCCATTAAATTGTATAATTTAACTGCCAAATAGAAGCAAATGATCGTTCATTTAACGTATTAAAAATAAATGTAAGTTACAGCATAAATACTACTATCAAATAAATAAGAAAGTGAATAATTTTATTTATTTAGAGTCGGCCTATGTAACAATGAGTTTACTGTTACATTGTCCAATGAAAACGTTATGTCCTCAATCCTCCTTACACGGACAAGTGATTATCACATGTGATAATACTTACATGAAAGTGTTCGAAATAAAATAAAATAAAATAAAAAAAAATAGTAAAAAATTGAGTGTTGTTATGTGTCCTATCTCTAATCTTCTTCATTCCTTCCCATGTGGATAATTATGGTAAACCAAAGGGTTATGTATCCCACTACGATAGTCACCATGTGATACATCATAAAATAACAAGACCAATAAAATGAATTTCAGGTCCATAAATTTAAATCTTATCACTTTATGACATAGACATGTCATTATTCCTAATGGAGATAAATAGAGTAATATTATTCTTTATTAATGATTACCCACAAGCAGTGACATTTAGATGACTTTAATTGATTTGCAATCTTAGGTAAATAATTTAATATAACAAATCCATTAATGTCACATCATCGATTGGTATGCCGAACTTGTGGTAATGCTCATATACATAGCATTATTCTTTACAAAATAGAATATGTTGTTTGACATTTAAGACACGTGTCTAAAGAGTATTAATGTCCACTTTCCAACACGTTGTAGACACACACACACTATCTCAATAGGATTGTCATGCTTTATGCTTAACCACTTCAATCCGAATCTCTATAGGAGCAAGAATTCACTGAGCAAATAAGATATTTGATCATAAATAACTAATGCGGCATCTTTACTCAATTTGTGCACCAAACTTTACCCCAAAGCTTACACATAGAAACCCCGCCACAACATCACCATAAGTATAAGCAAATATCAACAAGCCTAGTCACAAGAAAAATCCGTATAAAGAAAAAAAGGAACTAGAATGTCACATACACTAAACCTTCTCCCCCTCTCAATATTTTTTGTCATCGTCTTAAAGTTCTGCAGAGTTGCTCCCACGGACAAATGAACCCCGTTGATGGCCACCAACAATAACATCTTTAAATCGAGATATGGGACCTAGTATCCTGCCCATCTTCTGCACCGAGAATAAATACAACATGGAGTTATAATATCAAAATGAGCTTAAGACCTATGATGTAGAGCAAATAACTGGATCTTGGAAAACAAATTTTCAATTGAATAATGCTATTCATCATTAGTAGAGATCATTATTAGTCTTAAGTAGCAGTGAAGTCCTTAATTCATTGTCCAATGCATTAAAATGCATCACAACTCCATTTGACAATGAATTATGGGATCCACTGCCACCTAGATTGACGATAATCTCTATTAATGATGAATAGCATCACTCTTTTCAAATATCACTACATTCTAACACAACATTTCAGGTCAAAACACCACAATTAATCTGGGCCACATTCCGCTATGCCCCTGTAACAATGAGAATACACACTGAGCTGATTACATAAAAATTGAGCTAAATGCATAGAACTGAAACCTTAGAAACAGTTACTGAATCATTGCTACCGTCCAGCAAGATATTACAAGTCAAAACACCATAAGATTGGGCAAACCAACTCTTATTACACAGTGGCTAGCATAAATACTGGGGTGATAAGAGTTGTGAAGTTTGTGAATTGCTTAAATTTTGAGTTAATATTTAAAAATTTTAGAAAGTATATCCTTTTCTTCATGCTATTACTACAAAGGACCAGAAGAAGAGTCTGGTACCAGTTACTTTGGAAGAAAGGGGAGTTGACAGAAAAAGTAATCAACAATCACATTATTACCATCCTACATGTAGATACATTTTCCATTAGCCATCAAAGTCAATATGCTTGCTACTTAAATCCAATCTATTCTGTCTGAATAACGATGGATTGCAAATTCACTCAGTCATATGTAACCTTACATAGACACGAGAAAAAATTATCGTGTCAAACTTAACAAAGCATAAGAATAACCATATTATATAACCTTGTCATTCTTTCTCCTTTTTACTCTTTCTTAAGGTGTTAAATTGCAAAAACGATGTACCATAACCATCTCCACTTTGCATCAGACCTTAAGATCAAACTAAAGGACTTCAACTAAAACTTTAGAATAGGGTTCCACCTTCATTTATTTTATGTTTTCTCGTTTTCTCCTGGGGGCAGGGGAACTATCTAATGAGAGACAACAAGGCTGAGGAAACATGGCTATGGGAAATGGATTAAACCGTTAACTCAATGTACTACGTTTCTTACCAAGACGTAGATTGCACCAGATCAAACTTTAATGGGCATTCATCTCCCACTCTAATGCTAAAAATTGAACATACTTCTAAAATTGAAAACAAATAAATCATTAACCAAATTGCGTCTTTTGGGTTATTACGTATTTCATATTTTTTGCATGGCACCTTCAGATGGAACAAATGAAACACGATCCAGAGCACATTTGGGTGCACACTTATTTTACTTACAAGGAGTCTTGATACTTTTCCTCTCTCCTTGCTTATATAAATAAAATAAGAATGCAATCAAACATGCTCATCTACCTATCCAAATGAGGACACACTAAAAGAATCAAAATGTTTAAACAATTTAAGACTTAATAACCTCATCGCTGATACTGAACTGCTGCCTAAGCTGCAAAATTTGCCACCTTTCTTGCTTCCACTTGTGTCCAATAATTACAAGCCCTGTGACGGCTGTAGCGATGATAATAGACCAAAATGTGTTGGCCTCTTTTGCATGAGCATACAGAGAAAGAGCCTGCCTTTTCCACCAAGCTTCGCAAGGAAGGTCAGCCCCATCATACTTGTTTTCCTCAACAGGCTTCTGGAAACTTGGCGAGCTTGAATTCAAATCATGTTCAAAAGGTTCAGCCAAATCATCAGTCATTGCATCCTCCTCAACAGTGTAGGACCTGCCCATGGTTGACATGTTATGGAACGTACTAAATTCTGCAGTACCAGAAATGAACTGCTCTTTGTCAAAGGCCATATCTTTTGGTAAATCTGCACCACCGACTGATAGCCTGTTGTCCTTCTCATCAAAATCATGAACTCCAGGAAATTCATCAGACATCAGTTGTTCGATGCTCACTTGTTCTTCATCTTTGACATCCAATTTACCCCTTTCTTCAGCAATCAAATAAGGAAGATCAGCTTCATCTCCTTTTTCATTTCGTATCTCATTGTACTCAGGTTCTAACAGCAAATTCTCATGCTGACTTGGAGGAAAAAGAAAATGGCCTGACATAAACATAGCACGAGAAGTCTCAGCTTCACTTTCTCCAACTAAATTACCCTGGCTATCTTCACTCGTATCAACCTGTTTGGGACCAGGGGCAGCAGCATATGCTGATGCAGTGAGTGATACGACTTCCCATTCATTTCCTTTGGGAGCAGTTTCAGTCCTGTCCTCATTATCCGCCATCTATAGAGATCTCAAGGTATAAAGACTTCGTATTTGCAGCAGATAAGGTTGGGGAAAAGAACCACGGTTATAAGTCAGAATAGAATTACTAGAAGCACAAAATATATTAATCTCATGAAATCATCATAGTAAACAGAAAAATGTCCAGTGGACAGGTAAAAAATCTCTCTTCGTAAAGATAAATGACATGCGAAGGCAAAATATATTCTACCTTCAAGAAAATATTGAGGATGGATCATTTTTTTCCGAAAAAAGGGCTTTAGATCCCTATCTGAAATGTTTATAGGATAAATCCTGCCACAAAGGATACTGGTACCAACTACTTCCCCTTCAAACTTACGAAACTTGAAAAGCAGGGCACGAAATACCAAAAAGAAATCATTCTCCTAACTTATTTCAAGAATCCATTCAAATGAGAAAGAGAGGTACGTAAAGAAAATTCATGCAGATTAACATAACATGATTCTGAAATCCCAGAACAAAGTAACCAGTGCAACTTTCCCAGTTGAAGAAATATATTACACGAAAATTTGTTCAGATGTTGCAAATTCCAGTGGAACTCATGGGAGTTTGAATCCCTCATCAGAAGTATGGGCTTCCTTTGTAAGGTTTATATAGGTTTGGGCTCTCCAACTTCAACGGTTAGCTTTTGAGGTACGGCTCTCCAAAATTCTATGATATTGATATCAGAGTAAGCATTACTTCTCGAGACCCTGGTTGGTGTATAGGCACCTGCGCCATGTGGGCGTCGGGGTTAGAAGCGTGGTGGTTTATCATGGTTCATTGGAACTTATGGGGGTTTGAATTCCGATGTGGAAGTATGGGCTTCCACGGGTTTGGGCTATCCAGCTTCAATGGCTAGCTTTTGAGGTATGGCTTTCTCACATATGTTTGCGCAACTCTATGGTGATGGTGACCTATGTACATGTTGCCATGTTGGTATTCATACACATAATTGCCAAATTAAACAAAATACATTGAAAGAAAACAAAATATCAGACAATAAGAAAAACAAACTAAGCACTTAAGTTCTACCAACGATCTACCAGTTCAATTAAATCACTAGCCACCACAGCAAAACATACACAAGCTCAAAAAGTGTATGAACACGCACATAGATAAAAATACATATACATAAGATTCTAGTAAATTTATGATTTATCAGCCAAAACAAACTTGTATAGATCCAAAATTCATATCCATAACACAAATAATCTATCAAACAATAAAAAAGGTTAAAAATCGGATTATTCAAGAAAATGAATAAACTAATTGAATAATGGAAATTCGAGAGTACTAACAGAATTAAGAGATAAAAATCCGAGGCGAATCAACAAAGCTCCGGCGAGAAAATGATTGAACGTGACTCGGGAAACGTAAAAACTTAAGAGAAAGGGACTAATTTATACAGCGAGATTTTTATGTGGGGAGATAAGGCACCGGGATAGCCGGATGGAAGTGGTATATACCGGCTATGAGGGACGGTGTCGTTTAGTAGTTACGTCGTGGACTCGCGGGATGGTAACCCCGTTATTACGGTTGCGTGCGTGGAGAAAGAAAGAATATAAATGATAAAGATTTATTTTCTCTAAAGATTAAAGAAAAAAAAAATAGAAGAGATTTCACTTTCTAAATATATAAATATTCAATTTGTCTCCTATGTTTTGAGAGCAGCTTTGGATAATCTCTAATCCATTTTTACAATTAAAATTAATAAATTAAGTGAAATATATATATATATATATATATTGATTTTAATATATTATATATCACATGAAGTAAGAGTTTTTTTTTTGGATGATTTTAACCCTATTACAATTCAATTATTACAATAATACTTTACTTTTCATTTTTAAATATGTAATAAATACTACAAAATTATTGTAATGTATGAATTTCGAGTTATTAATTCTAAATTAATGAGCAGTCAAATTAATCTATACGCAATGAATCTTGATCTAAATGTTTGAATTATTGTATATGAATTTATTTCAATTTATATATCTAGAAATTTTAATGAGTGTTTATATTCATATATTAGTAATTAATTCTTATATATCAAATGTAGTATAAAAATATTGTTCATTTTTAATATTTTACTATCACATAAAAATTGAACCATATGAGTTGAGTTTTGAGGAAAACAATTTTCTTTTAATTTTTATTTTATTTAGTTCGTTTGAGACTAACCAAATCATCTCAACAAATTGATGTCAAATATTAATTTCACAGTATTTATAAAGTATTTCAAAATAACGTGCAACACACTTTCAACTTGGACAGTTGTATCCATGGGCAGAACTACGGTGGGGCATCGTAGGTCAAGTGCCCCCACTAATTTTTTGTTTACCTTTTTTTAATGAAAAAATGTAATACATTGATCAAACATTAAAATTTTAGTCAATTAATAAAATCGTGGTCAAATATGTCAAGATAAAAAAAAAATTTAAAAAATAATAATATTCGTAATCCCTCATTAAGACAGTCGTCCTACGTGATGGCATATACATAACATGTAATCATATGATACATCACACATTCAATTATTAACCCTCATGTATGCATTTCACTTTATAGTAATGTTTGTATATGTTTAACCTTGAATCCACTAAGAGCACATTTTCGAGATGATATGAACTTTTTAGTTATTTTATTTTTTCATTTCTTAAATTACTATAGTTGTTTTCTAGGATACATATTAAACTTTGGATCATATTGTGTGTACATAATGATATACACACAGCCTTATACCTCCCTCACATGGAGGGGGGCTCACACATAATAAAATATTTATGAATTCCTCTCCATATAAGAGAGGTGTAATCTATTTGATACACCATAAGGTGTACAAATAGATTAATCCTTAAACTTTTATAGCAACCAAAAAATTAAAATAAGGGTAAATAAAAGTTAGGAAAAATTGCAGCAACGGTCTTTAACTTATCATCTTTTGTAGACTTTATCTTGACCTTCAATTTATGCCAGCAAAAATCCCCAATCCTTCATAAATATGTAGCAGAAATCCAAATGGACGATTTCCATCCAATTAATCGTTAGTTGATCAAAAAAATTGATTTTGACCAAATTTAAAAAAGGAAAAAATTGTAATTCTGTTATTTATTCACATTCATCCATTAAAAATAATTAAAACAACATAAAAATAATATTGTGCATCATCTCCCTCCGTCACCCCATCCCATCCCCTAAACCAAATCAAACCAAGCCTCTGTTTGAGTCCCATTATTTTGTATTTTTGATGATTGAAAATTTTTGGAATAGTAATTGATAGGAGAATGTGTGGTAGAAAAGTAATGAAATTTTTTAGATTTGTGTGTAATATTATTTTATTTGATGAATGTGTGATCGTAAAGAAAAGAAAAAAAAAATTTAATGTAATGTATTGTAATTTAATGGGGATCTAGCGGATTGCAAATAATCTCTATGAGCACCACCACTCGCCATATCATTGTCATCGCTGCCCATTCCAACAACATCTCTCCACCCGTTTAATCTTTTTTTCCCATCCCTATCCCCACCTCCATCCTAAAACAAAATCAAACCCAGGATTGTTCAAGAGTTTTCATCCAAATTGTTCAAGAATGAAGAAACACATAGTTTTTAGATTTATGTGTGAGAGAGAAACAGAAACCCACCGTTTATAAAATTCTCTTGCAGGCTTTAGTCCATCACTTAGAAGAACAAAATTTACAATGACGGTCCTCAGAACACATCTCTAAGTGGTAAAAAGGGAGATTGTCGCGTCAAGAGTTCGAATCCTGAAATATGAATTTAACTCTTGGATAAGTACAAGTGTACAAGCAGTCTTCCACCTTATTTCTTGGAGCCATAACCTGCCATTTATCTCCTTCATCAAGGTCAGGGCAAGACAAGTGGGGCGCCAGTAATTGGGTATAATAAAAAAAATATATATTTACAATGGCTGAAGAAAGAGAAAATACACTGTCACTTCCATCATCTTTGGCCAATAAATTCAAAAAAGTCTCCACCAGCTTGTAAAAATGATGTCTTTGATTTGAAAAATATTTTAGTCCTTGAAAATGGAGAAATGTCAATGGATTCCAAAGTTGCCTCTCAAACAAAGAATTCACTTTGCTGCAGCGATTTTCCATAGCTTATACAATCAGTTCGTTTGATGTTCGTATTTAATGAGAAAAAATACAAGAATAATTCAAGAAAATTTCAGATGAAAAGTGGAATTGCCGATATAATGGGAGAAGTGAATTGGGTGAAATAGCAGCTGTTCACCGGCGCAATGGGATCTACTGTGCTTTTATAAATTGTGGCAGGCCATTTGGAATTGAAATGGTTTGCGTTTGATTCCGTTATATAAACAACTTTTCAAGATTTGGAAGCCCATCGATCTTTGGTGGTAGTGGCGGAGAAGGAGAGGGAGAGGTGGAACGGCAGAGATTTGGGAAGAGGGGCGAATGATGGTTTCTGGGGGACGGGTGGGGGGAAGAAGGTGCCGTTCTTTTTGCCATTTTCTGTTTTCGATTTTCGAAAACGATAAAAATGTGTTCTCTTTCTCATTTTTGAAAATGTGTTTTCGAAAATAAAAAAAAATTTGTACACAAAATACAAAACGACTTTTTTTCATTTTTTACGCTTTCAGTAGAAAACTCGAAAAATTCGAAAACGCAGGAAAAACTTTAATTTTCAACGTCTTCCTTCTCTCTCTGGTTAATTGTTATCTCCGCCTTCTCTCTTGGTTAATGGTAATCTAATTTAACTTTTTCAAAATAATCTTTTACGAAAAGTAGAAAAAGAAAAAGAAAAAGTAAAAATATGTGCCTCGGTGGAACTTGTTACACTTGTTGATCTTTATCAAAGCAGCAAAGAATATACATAAGGCTCGAGTGTCTCGATCTTTAATGTATCCGGTCTCTAGAGAACTCGAACCACCTTGACACATAATAGAAAATGGCATCACTACGTTTGCGCCACCTCACCCCATGTTCTCCCTTTATATCTATCACCAAACGGCCCCCAAATTCCACACATTTACACAGTCTCTCCATCACTCGCAGTAAAATCAAACGCGTCTCATTTACTGTAATGGCTTCCGCTGCTAAGAAGGTACTCCGCTGTACTCTATCTATGTTCAAATGAATTATTGCAGATTCAATTGCGTGATAATTTAATGATTTGACTACTATGTTGTTGCCTTTAGGTTTTGGTGCCGGTTGCGAATGGAACGGAGCCGCTGGAGGCTGTGATAACTATTGATGTGTTGAGGAGAGCTGGCGCCGATGTGACTGTCGCGTCGGTGGAGAAACATCTGTGTGTTGATGCTTGTCACGGAGTGAAGATCGTCGGCGATGCCCTTATTTCTGATTGCGCTGATACTGCATATGATCTTATTTCTCTTCCGGTATGCTTTATGTATCTAATTACTTCGAGCACTAGTGTTTCGGATTCTAATCTTCTATGAACTGGAATTTTTTGATGGATATCTATAACAATGAATCGCTATATTATAAGTCTACTAGACTGTCTTGTTCAGGGCTGATAAATTGCCAATTTGTTGTTAAATGAACTATTTTTATCTGACTATCTGAGCTAAATATCTCTATGCAAAATTCGCGGATGATCGAATGCTAGTGTGCTTGGCAACTAATATTTTTTACTGTCAGCGAGTGAATAATCTGGAATTCATTTTTCTTCGACAAATCAGCATCTATTGCCACTCTCTGCTAATAATTGCTAAGTAGTTAATCAAACTTTTATATATGTGTGACGAACAATTGAATGAAGACCAAGACCGATGATTTTGTTTTGGTTTAGGTTTTGGATACAATAGTGAAAGTTACTAACTCTGGAATTGTTTGTTTTAAATGTTTAGCATCTCTCTAATAATTATTATTACGTCTATTGTAAATATACTTATTTACTCAAAAACCTGAATTGATATATCCGTTTATGATGCTATGGGTGCAAGTTATACAGCTAGTAGCTACGTACCATATCTAGTACAGATCATCTTTCAACGATAAATTTGTTTTTAGAAAACATGTTATGATTAAAATGCAACTGTGGTCTAGGGAGGAATGCCTGGTGCAGCCACTCTTAGAGATTGCAAAACATTGGAAAGCATGGTGAAGAAGCAGGCTGCTGATGGCCGCCCATATGCTGCAATATGTGCTGCTCCTGCAGTTGCACTTGGATCGTGGGGTCTCTTGAAGGGGTTGAAAGTAAGCAAGAATAGCTACACTATTTGTTTATTTCCTAGTATTTGCTTATACAAAGCTTTTATAGTTGACGATCTTCTTCAAATGACAAAAATGGCAATTATCCTCAACAGGCAACTTGTTACCCATCATTTATGGAGCAGCTATCATCTTCTGCTACTGCTGTCGAATCGAGAGTCCAGAAGGAGAGAAAAGTAGTGACCAGTCGAGGACCGGGAACAGCTATGGAGTATTCTGTAAGCCTGGTTGAACTACTCTATGGGAAGGAGAAAGCTGATGAAGTTTCTGGACCACTGGTAACGTTTCCTCTTGTAATTTGCACTATCTGCACTAATCATTTATTGATTAGTAGGTATAATCACAATTCATATTCTCTAATCCAGTCAAGTAGTTCTAATGGATGTAGAATTGATTTCAAATTATTGATCAGGTTCCTTTCACAAAAATTATTTATCAGGATATTATACATGTGAATTAATTTATCTAAATTGCTAAGGAGAGTTTAGGTCAGAGTGATGCAAGCCCTGTTTTCAGAAGGGGACCCTGTGATGCACTCACAGATACTGCATGGAGGGTTTATAGAAGGTAATATCATTCAGCGAACCAGTAGCTGTGTCAAATTACGAGTATGTGGTCTGAGGGACATATATTACCATCTCTATGGTTAAAAGTAGCACATATAAGGTTGAAGTACAGGGATATGGTTGACTGAACTTATGTGTGCACGATTTCTATTACTTTCTTACCTTCTTCGTGGGCGCGCAATCAGCCCTTTCTTCATTCCATCTTTGACTTTTTTAATTTGATAAACTCTTAACGGCTTATATTTGTAATCAGGTTATGCGCTCAAATCACGGGGATGAGTATACATTCACTGAGCTAAACCCAGTCAAGTGGACATCTGGGGATGGTCCACAGGTATCTGAGTTTGTTGTTTCTATTGTCTGCTTGTCTAATACTTGCAATGTTGTTTCAAATTTATCTCTGTCCTTACTATGTAGAAGCAGCCTTTCCATAGCAATTATTTCTGCGATTCACTTGCACATGCAATTACTAACCAACAACAAAACCTCGTTTTCCATTGTCAAGATGTTTTATTCTTTTATTGGGATATCTCAAACTTTCAGTGGAAGCATTGGATTGAAGGAGATGTGCTTTTTCAGTTATCAGCTTAGCTTATACTTGTATCCAATTATAGAAAGCATTGTTTCATTATCTGGCTTCCTTTTTATTTGTAGTTTGATGTTTTTTCTACTGCATGGATTTGGTTCTTTAGATACTTAAAATCCCCACCACCCCCCCCCCCCCACCCCAAAACAAAAAAAAAACAAAAAACTCTTCCTCTTTTTATCAAAATAATGGCATATATACTATATAGTACCTTTCTTTTTTCCTTCAATTACTTAATTTGGATGTAATGGAAGGATGAAGAAAGAATGGGAGGGGGTGGGGGGGAATTTAAAGGCTGCACATTGGAGTGACCTTGAAAGTACTACCAATAGAGGCCTCCTTGCCCGAACAAAAGGCTCAACTGAATTGCTACAGTTTTTCAAAGTTGGATCTTTGGCTTCTTTTTCCAAATCACAATTTACTTTTTGCCTTTGCAGATTCTTGTACCCATTGCTAATGGGACTGAGGAGATGGAAGCTGTTATAATAATAGATGTACTACGACGAGCAAAAGCTGAAGTGGTGGTGGCATCTGTTGAAGATAAATTAGAAATCCTGGCTTCCAGGAAAGTTAAACTAGTTGCAGATGTTCTTCTAGACGAGGCTCTAAAACGTTCTTATGACCTTGTTGTTTTGCCTGTAAGTATAGACCTTTATCATCATTTGTGGTTGTAAATTAAAAACAAAACCTCATAATCTAAGTGATAATTTCCATCACGTGCTTCTCTTATGCAGGGTGGACTTGGTGGTGCACAAGCCTTTGCCAACTCAGAGAAGCTCATATTTTCGCTGAAGAAGCAAAGGGAAGCAAACAAACCCTATGGGGCAATATGTGCGTCCCCAGCTTTAGTCCTTGAGCCCCATGGCTTGTTGAAGGTATCATTTGTTGTAGAATTCCTCTTTTGCCCTGCCAAAATTATGTGTCTTCTTTTCTCATCGTGGTGGCTACGCAGGGTAAGAAGGCTACTGCTTTCCCAGCAATGTGCAACAAATTGTCAGATCCAAGTGAAGCAGAAAACCGAGTTGTGGTCGACGGCAATCTCATCACTAGCAGAGGTCCAGGAACTGCCATGGAGTTCTCTTTGGTGATCACAGAGAAACTATTCGGACAAAAGAAAGCACTAGAGCTGGCCAAGACGATGCTTTTTGTAAAGCAGTAGAGCCTGTAGCATACGCCTCTGGTAACACTCGACTCTCTCAATGAGTAGCAGGTTTCAAATGAAGTTGACAGTGTGAGTTTGCTGTGTAATCTTTTAAAGCTATTACAAAGTAATAAATGAGTCCTTTTGTAGAGCTGTTCTGTATTGTGGGCTTGTTACTCATCTTTCAAATGAAGTTGACAGTATTGAGTTTGATGTGTAATCTTTTTAAGCTATTACAAAGTAATAAATGAGTCCTTTTGTAGGTTCTGTATTCTGGGCTTGTCGTTTTGATAACATTATTGGCTAGTACTTTGAATGCATATATGCTTCTAAGTATTGAGTTTAATATATGTCTTCAAAATAATAATTACAGAAATAATAATTTGTAAACTATGCTTAAAATTGGGATTATTTTTTACAATTACCCTACACATCCAGGGTCGAAAACAGGCTCAAAAATAGGGGCGATGCTTGTCATCCCGCGATTGAACAGTTTGAAAAATTGAAAACAAAAAACACGTAACCATTTGTCGTCACCTCAGTACAGGGGCGGAGGGAGGTGGTGGGCTATGGTTGGCTGTAGCCCACTATTGGCCCCAAACATAAAAAAAATAAAAAATAAAAAATAAAAAAATTCCTGTGTAAAAATTAAAAAAATAAAATAAATTTAAGTCTATTTTTTCATTATCCTACCTAGTAGCCTACCATCCAACCCAATAGCTCACCATATGGTGGATTCCTGGCTCCGCCATTGTCTCAGTATGTCTCTTTCTTTCTTGTTTTTAACCTGGTTAACTGATTTTATTCTATTTTTTAATAGGTCCACTTATTAAAGGTGAAAAAAGATTATTATCAATCTAGTTGGATTGAATGAGAATTTTAGAAACAATTTCAATAATAATGACTTTCATGATCAAGAATATTTTGATTACCGATCTTTAACAAGTTTTTAAACATTATAAACTGTTGGATTTGAGTTCACTTGAATTCTCAAAGATGAAAGATTTCCATTTGACAATCATTATTATTTATTTTATATATTCATTTTCAATCACATATTTACACAATAAAATATTGTACACATGAATCTAATTTTTTCTTTATTTTTTAATCACATATTTTCAAAAATTTACTATTTAAAATTTTGTTTTTGTCAAATAATGCCCATCAAATAGGGACTTAACTCTTTGTAAGGATGTATTCTCAATACCGAAATTTTATTTTGAAAGTTAAGATTGTAATTTATCTGACAATAGTTTAAGTTAAAAAAATTTATTTCCATTTTTAAGCAGTCTAGGTCAATTTCAAATCGACGTTAAAATTTCAAAACCTAAATTAAATCGTACTATAATTATTTGACTTATTTTCAAGTTGTTTCATTAACGAGTACACCTGACATTAAATTGATGGTTTTAAAAATTTTCAAAGTTGTCTTTCTCAATTATTCATAAAAAAATCTAAAAACATCCAGATTCTTCTTGATTTTTGTCGTAAAAATGTAAATTTGTCAAAAAGGATTGCTTAATAACATTCAAAAATAACTAGTTGGGAGTATAATACCACTCAATTCCCCTTAAATTTCTTTTGCCAACGTAAGCATATATTCGTCACTAGGTATTTCCCTGATTTCATTATTAATTTTTTTTTAAAAATTTGTTTTAATTATTTTCCCAGTTACAAATCTCATAATTTTATGGGTAGACACAGTCTTCCAATTTTGACTTGGACAAATTCAGATTGAATTTATGACTTTTTCAAAATTTCTACAATCGCGTGATATATTCTCTTTTTTTAATTATTGTACATTCTTCTTTGAAACAATCAATACTGTCAATTGGGAATTAAAATTAAATTTTTATTAAATTTGGATAAAAGTCAATGAAATATGTGATTGAAAAGTTGTGGATTTCATAAAGGTTTTTATAAAAGTTTTAACAATTTTTTTTTATAAAAGTTGATGAAATATTGTGGGTTCCACAAAATGTTCGATTAAAATCAATTATTAACTTTGACATCAATTTTTTTTAAATCAAATTATCCAAAAAAAACAATATTTATCATTAGGTGTCAATTCAACGTATATGTTAAACCAAGTTTTAAAATTTTTAAAAATAATTTAATTAGTTTTCTTGTAATTATACATTTTTTATGATTTATGATAACATAATCAACAATTTGGTGACATATATGTGATGTATAATTTAAACGAGAGCTCTAATCAAGGGCGGACCCAGAAAATGATTCAGTGGGGACGAGATAGAATTATGTAAAAAACATGGATTTAAAACTTAAATTATAGACTAAAAAATTTTGAGAACTGCTTTAAAAAATATTAAAACTGAAGGAGCCAGTGGGTGAAATTGCACCCACTTGGCCCTTCACAGGTCCACCACTGGCTCTAATCAATACAGAAGTCTAAACAAGAGAGTCATCAATATCACATCGTTTAGAATTGTCATCAAATGATAACTTTGAATTCAAGCTAGAGAGGTCAATGTCTAAATTTAAGATAATACCACTAAATACTTGAGGATGAGGGACGACTCGGTCTAACCACTCACGTAACAACACATTGGAGCATCGATCTAGTACAACAAAGACTATGAACAAGATTGAGTGAACTACAAATACTGGAAAAACTATTTAAGATTTTCAAGACCCATCAGCGTTTCAGATACGCAAGAAAATATTAGAATCTATTTTTAAAGTCGATGACGATTAGACATTAATGTAATCTATTTAAATTATTCGTATTCAAAACTTTAATTTATAGGTACAAGTAATTCTCGAACTCGAAGTTATGTCTAATGGTAAATTAACAATTGCACTGTACATTTGAATAAAATATGAATAATAATAATACTAAAAGAAAATAGTACGATGAACTATACGATAACCTGGAAGTTTTATATCAAGTTGGCAACTCTTCCACGACAATCTTCTTAAAAATTATAGTCTTGTAATTGTTTATTCAATTATTTCCAGCCCAAATGTAATATAATATTCATTAGCAACTAGTTTCAAACAATTATTTAACTCAGATTTCAATAGCCAACTGCACCAATTATAATATCTTGTCAAACCCACTAATATATATAAATTCTGTTCTATTTCTCTCCGTACTGAACCATTTTCTTCCTCCCCAGCACAACAATACAACAAATTGGTAAGTGTCTTGTCATATTTTACAGAATTCCCTGTGTAAATGATTTTTATTTATTTTTTTGATCTGCTGTTTTTTTTGGTGCCAATTAGTAGTTCTGATTCGTGGCCATTCTTTGAGTTTTGATCTGTATGAGAATCTTAGAAGTTGTTCTTAGCTTCAGTCTTCAGATGAAATAGATCAAGGGTTCATTTCCACACTGCCAAATTAGTTCTTGGATATGTTATTATCAAGAAAATTTATAATTTGTTTGGTAAAATCTTGTTCATTGCACTCGTATCTATCAGGAAGTATTAAGAAAGAAAAGAAAAGAAATTCTTGTTTGGATACCGAACATGCTTGAGGTATTAAGAGTTGTTGATGTTCTTCCTTCACCTCCTATCACTATTTTTTGGTCGGGAGAAAGTTATAGTTGTTGCAGTTGTCACTCCGAGTAATAGGTTGAGAATTTTGAGAGGAAAAATGTATCTACAATTGAATTGTTTTCTTGTGCACTGCTACGAGGTTTCCTCTTTTGAGGGACGAAATCTAGGCTGAGAAAAACCGGAAAAGAGTAATGTTTGGGTGATGATACGTTCAATTTGCAGTTTCTTGGTTCTGATAAAATTGCATTTGTAGAAGTCCAGTTATTGATGTTTTAAAGGTCTTTCTTGTATCTGATCATATACTCCTGGGATAATATAGGTTGTTGACTCATTAAATTGGCTGGGATTTTATTCTTTAATTTACTTTTCGTAGCCTAAACTTTTTGTTAATTTAGTATATTATGAACTAGATTGTGCTAAGATAGAATCATTTCCATGACGTTCTCCTTTTCTTCTTCTTTTTAGCTAAGATCAAATTTTGGTGAAATCATAGGTGAACGCTGTTCACTCGATGGTTGAAGTTTGACTGGGAAGGAATTATATATAATTTGACGTATCAATTGACATCAAGAGACTGGCTGGATGACTTGTTTTACTGTCTGTTTCAAACAAAAAGCTTCTTCCCCAGCAAAGCAAAATGTGGGTTCTAAAAAAGGTAGACTTCGAGATAGTGCCAATCTTTGAAACTAAAATAATTGGTCAGAATCATCTTAACTTTGCTAGTTTCTTGGTCCTTTTCGTTGTGATTTGGATTATCAAATCACATTTTCCAAGCTATGATATTTATTAACCATGGACGTCTTTTCAGCATGTTCTTATAACAGAGCTTCGAATGGAAATTCAGAAAGGAATGTAGAAAATTTAAATGAGGAAAATGTAAAACTGTACAGTTACAAAGAATTACAACTTGCGACAGAAAATTTTAATCCAAGAAATAAGATCGGGGAAGGAGGCTTTGGTTCTGTCTACAAGGTAATGTGCAGCTTCTTGCTCAATCCTCATTCATGGGAGTATGGTTTTAAAACTGATGATTCTTGTTCAGATGTGCACTCAAACTATCTTCTAACTTTTAGGGGAAGCTAAAGGATGGCTCCTTGGCTGCTATAAAGGTTCTTTCTGTCGAGTCAAAGCAGGGTGTCCGTGAGTTCTTAACAGAGATAATAACGATATCAGGCATGGAACATGAGAACCTGGTGAAGTTATATGGGTGCTGTGCAGAAAAGGACCATAGAATATTGGTTTATGGTTACGTAGAGAATAACAGCCTTTCTCAAACACTCTTAGGTAATTTACGGCTCATAACATCATATTTTTACTCTCATTTTCTTGTCTAGATAGTAATAGCAAAATATCTATATATGTAGGTGATGGTTACAGTAACATTCAGTTTAGCTGGAAAACACGGACTAAAATTTGCACAGGGGTGGCACGAGGACTTGCATTCCTCCACGAGGAAGTCCGACCTCATATTGTTCACAGAGATATCAAACCTAGCAATATCCTCCTTGACAAAGACCTAACTCCAAAAATCTCAGATTTTGGTCTGGCTAAACTTTTTCCAGATAACTTGACTCATATGAGCACACGTGTAGCTGGCACGCTGTAAGTGCAGAAATTCTTGTGCTTCTGTTTGGAAATCAAACTAATTTTGTTGATCCTTGATATCGAAAATAAATGTGCCTTCTCTCTATATTTAGCAAAACTAAGGGAGAAATGTCAATGAAGAATAAAAGAATATTATCATGTTACTATTTACAATTAGCAATAATGATCTAGATGATATTCTTTAGGTTGGCACCCGCAGTAATTATATGCCATGTGAATTCACAAATTTGGAAAATTTACGTACTTATGGTTCTGTACACAAGATATCCAGTACTGTAATATGTCTTTCACAATGAAAGAAAGTCAGATGTTACGATAGCAATGGTTATAGATATTTGTTATTGACTTTGGCCTCTTGATTATGGGATCTTGTCTCTCCTTGTGTATAACTGCAGTTACCTGTGTATTATATAATGAATGAACTGTTTATTTTCGTTGTAGAGGTTATTTGGCCCCTGAGTATGCGATGCAAGGGCAGTTGACGAGAAAAGCGGATGTTTATGGTTTCGGTGTTCTCCTGTTGGAAATTGTCAGTGGAAGATGCAACACAAATAAGAGATTGCCCATTGAAGAACGTTATCTTCTTGAAACGGAGGTCGTGATTTGCAGTTTTCATCCATCAATTATTAGAAGGGAATTTGTTTACTTTAGATATTACCGGACAAAAGCTTGGCCAGAAAGAAAAGACAAAATCTTAGTCTTGGCTTACAACTTAGTCAGATGGATAAGAAATTTTTGCAAGTCATTAGGGGTTAAGCTAAATCCTAACCTGGAGAGAACTAATGAATGAAATGAAGAGCGCACACACCCACAAACACATAGGTTTATTGTGGTTCACTCTTAATGTGAGAGGTACATCCACTTGGCGTTGCATATTTTTCACTATAGTGATGTATGAGATAACAAGGTTTTCCTCACACCTCTCCGTCTTTTCTCAGACAAAGTGGCCCCTCCAGTTCCTTCATATAACATAGGAAACTAGAGCAACTCCTCAGAGTCCAACACATGCAAAATATGAAAATGTACAGGGGTTGGCTCGTGTTATGGATAGTGGCTACTTTGCATTTTACCAGAATATACTTTATCTACCTAGATACACTCTTTTGGTAGCTAATATTTATTGCTTCTCTTCCTCTATCTATAAGCCTTCTTACACCATGAAACTCTTTTCCAGGCATGGAAATTATACGAGAAAAAGGAGCTGGATCAATTGGTTGACATGGCACTTGAAGGCGACTTCAGTATGGATGAGGCTTGCAGATATTTGAAGATTGGCCTTTTATGCACCCAAGACGTGCCAAAAAGCCGTCCAGCCATGTCTACCGTGTTGAAATTGCTCACAGGCGAGATGGACTTGCACAAGAAAAAGATATCTAGACCAGCCATACTCTCTGAATTAATGGCTGTGAATAGCAATACAACGTCACCTGGATGGGGAAATCAAGATAAGTCATCTTCACAAAACAGAAGCACGACGTATGCCACTATGACTTTCACTTCAGTATATGATCGAGGCAATTGAGTTGAGAATGTTATGATGGTGGCCAAAAAGGCTTCTTGTTTTCTCATTCATTTATCTATCTGAGTTGTATACTGTCATTTTAAGGTCGCTGAGAATGAGATGGATTGTATAACTTCTTGCAAGAATTCAAAAAATAAAATAATTTTTTGAGACAATCCAAATTAATTATGTTCGTGTTAGTAGAGATTTGACCGGAGTTTTCACCTCCTCATGATTTTCTTGTACTTAAGGTACATATTTTAATGGACAAGAATAGCATCAATTTTGATTTGTATGTCATTTTCTCTTCATTTTTTGTTGTTGTGATATGATAACATGTTAAATTTTCATAAACAAGTGAAAATAAATAACAATATCATTCAAGTACTTGAGTTTGATTGACGTGGGGGCGGATGAATATGCTTACTAATATGTTAAAGCATTCAAAAGAATAATTTTTTCATATATCTGTGTGTTCCAATCAGTAAAAAAATAATAATCTCCCCAGTGTACTACATAAGTTAGAATGAGCTATCTTTTTTTTTCTTTTTTTTCTGGGAAGTTTATGCTTAATGTCTGGTTCTGTAACATCTGAACCATAAAATAAGAAAACAGAGCACTCTGTAGCCTAAGACAAAACCCAACATGACAGCCATGTTAGTCCACTTCTGCGACTCTTCAAGACCCTGCAGTTTCAAATACCCGTTTCCATATAGGATGCAGTGACCTCCTAAAATTTCCAAGCACTTGTTGCTTCCTTTTCCTCCGTATTCATTTATAACCAAACTCTCGAATGGGTACTTGAACAGGCTCAAGTAATGCATGAAGATCCAGTAACTGGGTATATTCTCCTGAGCAATAAAATACCCAGAAAAGAGAAAGAAAGCCCCCATTAGCCCCGCAATTATTGATGTACCCATTATAAAGTTTGGCACAAGTGCACTGCAGCATGCTGTGAAAGAATTTGACATTAGGACAACCACCCAAACCACCAAGGAGAAATAGAGAAAACCATCCAAATCGCGCCTCAGGCCGATTAGCCAGTAAACTGGGGTACTGAAGAGTAGACCAACCATTAAGAGAAAAGGAAGGAACACAATGGTGTTTGCTAAAACATAAGATAATACCCTGTATGCTCCTCTTGATGTCTCTCTCATCAATATTCTCCTCTCTTGCAGGAAAATTGGCAGGCCCTCCGTCATGGAGGATAGCAAGAAACTAAGACTGAAAGCGAAGAATCCAAGTCGGGTTTGTAAAGCAACCTTCCCTATGTTATTGGTGACATCCATGTATATCGTACCGAGTATGAATCCCACTACCACAGCCTGAATTATTCTTGTTGCAAAGAGTTCTTTGGTTCTGAGAATGTTCTTACAAAATCTTTCCCCTAGAATTAGAACCTCCTGAAATTGAGAATTCGAGTAAGATGGAATTTTTTTCTTCTCACAGGAAGTGGGAATTCTTACACTGTGATAACCATTTTCTGCACTTCCTTCACTTTCTACATCAGTTTCGAAAACGGACTTGCTGTCGGGAGCTTCTGAAGTTTGTATGGTTATGCTGCTAGAGATATCGATGGCAAATTCGAGCACGTTGATATGTGGAGGTATTTGATAACCAGCTTTTTTGAGCTGTTCTTCGAGTAAATCTAATGAACCATTGTGCAGGACATATCCATTTGAGAGCAGAACAAGTCTGTCAAACAACTCGAGGATTCGGAATCCAGGTTGATGGATGGTCAAGATAATTGTTTTACCTTGATTGACAGCCATCATTTTCAGCAGAGAAATAACGTGAAAGGCCGATGCTGAATCCAAGCCTGAAGTTGGTTCATCAATGAGCAAAACCGCAGGGTCGTGGACCAATTCCATCCCAATTGACACCCTCCTCCTTTCCCCACCCGAAATGCCATGGCTTGAACCTTCGCCTATTCTGGAACCAGATATATGTTCAAGTCCAAGCTCCTTCATCAGCATCTTAACTCTATGCTTAGCCACTCCTTTCCCACCCGGAACCCTCAAAAGCGCACCATAAGTCAGGACTTCTTCGACAGTGAGAAGTGGGAATAAGACGTCGTCTTGAGTAACATAACCCGATAGTCTACGATAACTATCGATGTGCATAGGATGACCATTAACCAGCACCTCACCAGAAACCTTCCTTGGTGAAATCTTCCCAGCTAGAATCTCCAACAGTGTAGTTTTCCCTGCTCCACTAGGACCAGCAATTGCTGTGATTTCCCCCGGCCTCGCCTCGAAATCCACATTCTTGACGATGAACCTTGGCGACACCTTAACACTCTTCCAAAACAAAAAATGTCTATATTCATCATACAGACTGTGGAAAGTGTAGGAGAGCTTTTTAGTCTGTATAACATAAGTTCCCGTGTCGCCATGAACCTGCCTCTCGATCGGAAATTCCATGGAGTTACACTGAAGAGATAGAGAGAAAATGGAGAATTAAGAACAAGAAAAAGAACGAAATTAAAGGGGATGAGCTAACACACCAACCTCTTGATAGATTTTGGTATACTTCAAGTTTGTTGAGAATCCAATAGATAATTTGCATGTAGAGCTTTGTAGGTTTAACATTGGCTTGACTTAAAGGGTTAAGCTGGGTGGGTTTCTTGTGGGATGAAAAAAAATGGGCTGGTTCGGAGCTTGTGCAGTTTTTTGCAGGTGAACTGTATATTGACTATGGAGGGTTGGTGTTAGTTGTTATAAGATCATTTTTCCTGCCACCTCTCTACAGTTCTATTACATGCTCTTGACTCAGATTCTTGAGAGTTATATATATTTTCTATGCTCAACTTATTGAACAAATTAAGTAGGTAACTCTTTAAGATTAGTATTAATGCAGAGGATGTTTCAAGATTTATGGGCTTTTAATCTGTGTTAAGCAAATTGAATAACTAACATTTACTACTTTAACTGTTGCATTTTACCACTTACCATGTTAAATGGGCCAAAACCTAAATGGCTATATTTGTAGAGCACGTTTGGCAAAGATCTTATTAAATTATAATTTGTGGGTTTTTATGAAATGTGTGTAATAAGTAGGTAAAAGGTATAAATTCTATGAAATGTGTGGATAAAAGTAGAATTTGATAAACTTATAAGTAATTATAAGCTTTGCCAACCATGCACGAAATTTGGCGAGAAAATAATTGAAAACATGACGTTGAGGAGAGTGGCATATTTGTACTTGTCAACCTCTTGATTCAAGAAATCGGACTTGTGTGCCTTTAAGATAACCATAAATTAAGACATATATAAGGAGACAAGGTAAAGTTGAAAGTATTGGCTTTTAACAATATTTATCAAACAAGCACTCACTCAATAAGAAAAATTACCAAGGAAGTCATAACTTACACAAGATATAGAATTTGAATCTTCAATTTTTATTTTTTTAAGAAATTGATTCTAAACTATCTTTCTAATTTGTATACCCATTATTTGACTTGAAAATATAAATTTTGTGAGAAAACAATTATATTTTTATTTTTAGTTAATATGAAAACAAAACATGTAAGGTTAATAAATGAAAACAATATTTCTTGCTCTCCCTCACCCGATAACCAACTTTCCACCCTAGGTAGTTGTCACGGGGGAACTACTACAGAGGGTGAGTACGTGAGAAACCGTGCGAGAGGTGAGACATTGGAGAGTAGCATGGAGATGCAAAAATATGATACAGAATGATTCTATTAGGCGGGAGCTTTAGACGTGGAAACACAAACTTGTTAGTGTAGGGGGACAAGAGTGAGCAAATCGAATCAAGAATCAATGAAAATTTTAAAAAATGAAACTATCGAATTTATGATTTATCTCTAATTATAGAACCATTAGTTATGTCTCTCCTTGTTTATTTATTTTATTTATTAGGAGACACACGGAGGTGTAAACGCCGATATACTTAGGATTTTGTTACTTGTACATAAAAATTGTATAAAAGCCGTTATCGAAAACGACGTTAAAGGAAAATATTGAATGAAAAAGTTGACCGCATTTTAATCTGACAAATAATAGACTGTCATATGGGCATTATGTAATTTTTTATGTAAACTTTGATATAAATGTAAGAGGATCCATAATTCTGAGTGAAAAATAAGTATCTATCATACAATTTTTTTTAAGATTAGCCAAACATGGACCGAGAAAAATAAGCCCTTATTTAATTTTTATTCTTATCAAACTATTTTTTTAGATAATCTTTTTCAACCGTACATTCACACAATAAAATATTATGACGTAAATTCAAAATTGTTTCCTTATTTTTTAACCACCCGTTCTCCTAAAACAATATTCAACCCCTATTTGATTTTCACTTTTTTCCAAAATTCATTTTTCTCTCTTTTTTTCAATCACACATTCTTCAATAAAATATTATTACACGCAAAATCAATTTTTTTCTTTAATTTTTAACCACACATGACATTATTCATCAATCAAGTATACAAAATATATTATTTTCTCTACAATGGGAATCAAACGGGCTCTCAATCTTTTATTATTATTATTTTTTTTTTAAAGAATGGTGGTGGGCTGAATATACTAGAGAACATGCGCTCACAGTGCGAGTATAGATCTAGCTGGAGGGAAAGAATGGACAAAAATGGAAGGTCAAAAAGGATGAAGAAGGAGGAAGTAAAGTGGGTCGAGCCGGGCTGATAATATTAGAAGATTCAAGCCCGAAGTTTCAATCAGGCCCAGGATGAATCTGACGATTCGGCCCATTTGGGCCCGGCCTGTTTCATAGCAGCAAAAATCCAACCATTTTCTACTAGGGTTTTTTGGTGCTGAATTTTGATTTGCATTTTCCAGATTTCGCTTCCACCGTCGCCGAACACTGATGGAAAAGGCGAGTAATCTTCTAGTTTAATTTAGCTCATTATGATATGCATGCGGTCTTGGCGTATATATATTAAATACCAAATTACTTTGCGTTATATTACTTTTTAGAAAAAAAATTGAAATGCTTGTAGAAGAACCAAAGGACAAGCTTCCAATTGATCTTTTGCGGATAATTTTTCAGCATCAGGAAATGAATGAATTTGCTTAAAAATAATCGAGATAAATGCTTGATTGAATTCTTTACCCTGTTTGGTTAGTGAATTATGCATTTTAAGCAAGTTTCTTTTCTATTGTTTGCTGTTGTTATAATAAGTTGAAGAAAAATAAAACTTGCAGATTGATGTTATAGACAATATAAGAAAGTTTTGTTACTCTATTATAAGTACTGATATGTGCTAGGATCTGAAAATATGTTGGGAGATAAAGAAAAACCCTTCAACGAAATATCAATTTGAAAAACCGTTTACTTGATGGATTCCATACGAATAACAATTCTTAAAAAGCTGCTTGAGGCTTACGTTTGATTCCTGGACGTTAGAAATGCCTTGAAGCTTATGCCTTTAGTTCCATTTTGTTATGGTTGGAGCTCAACTTCAACCAAAACTAACTAAATTCAACTCAAAATCAACACTCAATTGAAGCAATCAGCTGGGTTTGTAATTCTATTAATTGAAATAAAATTACAATAAAATAGTTAAATGTAAAATAACCCAAGTCTTACACCTCATTTCAATGAGGCTTAGGTGTGTGGTTTGTCTCGACTTTTCTGAATATTTTTCTGGGCTATTTTATGTAACCTTTTATTTGGGCTCTGTTTTCTTTTTGTTTTTTTCCCCCTTACACGAAAAGGATAGGGAAGGAGAGGATGATGACAAAGAATGATAAACAATTTATCGTAATGAAGAGGATCACAGAAGAATCAAATATATTGATGGTTCTCTTAATGGTCCTAAGGTCCTATCAGTAGCAATGATATGAGACACTTCTAGTTTTTGTCTAATTATAGCTATAGGTTATAATTTTGTTATGTGGTTACTGATTTGAGAACTTTTAAAATCCTACTCTATTGCTATATTTTATATTTATGTGTAAGACTTTTAGTTTTGTTCACTGGTTATTATGGATTTTCAAGATGGTTCATTCTTTGATTGTTCATTAATAGTTTACTCAATAACACTGATATTGGCACTTGAACAGCACCTTGGACCTAGAGGTGTTGTGTGTTAATTTTAACATCAAATTTTCCAATTTGTTATTCTTCTTTTTGGTTAGACGGCAGATGCAGATAAGGAAATTGATGTTGAGGCCAACTATCAATCGGAAGCAAGCACTGGCGAGAAACGCAAAAGAGAAGGGAAGTTAAGATCTAAAGTTTGGGAACATTTCTCGAAGATCATAAAGGAGGACGGAACATGTGATAAATGTCAATGCAATCACTGCCAGAAGCTATTTACTTGTTCAAGCAGAAGTGGGACGACTCATTTACTCCGTCATGTAAGTGATGGGATATGCCCTGTTTTTAAACAAGATAAAAAGGAGAAGTCACCTGCGACATTAAATTATACGAAACCGAACCTTTTTTATCTCCCGTGGAAATATAATCTAGGTCCTGGCCAATTACCTGCCCAACAACCTGCTGATGTTGAGATTGAACTACTACCCGAGGTGTTGTCTGATCTTGAACATCAGGCTGTTAAAGAAATGCAAGATGACAGTGGAGTTCAAAAACTGACACCTTCACGTGGAAAACTTCCTCAGCAATCCGCATTAAAATCTCAACATAAAGGAGAGCCATGGATGAATGAATTAAGGGCTTGTGTAGCTAAACTTGCTGAGCTTACGAATCTAAAGATTCCAATGGGATCACTTATGGCAGCACCTGTTTGTGCTCCAGATTACTCGATAGCTGTTGCTCTCAAGTTTTTGAATGAAATGGAGGATATCCCACAGTCGAGTGACATGTACTTAGATGCTTTTGAGATTTTGCAGGATGAAGGTGAAAGAGAATGTTTTGTTTGTTTGCCCCCTGAACCGCGCAGGAGATGGATGCAAAGGATGTTACACCGGCGCCATCCTCTACGGTACAGTTCTAGCATTTAGTGGTGGTGGTGTTGGTGGTTGTGGCACTTAAGGGGACACTTTTAGCTTCTGGCCAGTGTATTATTCTGAAGATGTTGTACTTCTTAAACGAAAATAGTGGCGAAAGGCTCTGCTTTGGAGTGCATTTGGCTTTGGCCGATGTAGCCTATAACTATCGACTGAAAGAAAAAAAGAAATATATAAAAGTAGGTGGGCACTGGATACCCTGGAATGAAGCGTCGTAGGAAATAACTTCGACCCTGATTTGTAAAATGAGTTGCTTAGATTTTTATACTACTTTCTGATCTAATGTTATGTGCTTTTAAGCGATTTTGTTTGAAGTGTGAATTTGTATGCTACAGGAGAAATAATATTTGTTGAATCCTCGTCTTCTTCCTTGGTTAGAGCTCTGTAGCTCTCACTTTGTTCAACTCAAAAATTGTCCTGTCCTTGTAACATGGGCACAGGGGATGAAAAAGAGAGGAACAGCTTAGGAATTTAAGGTCATGTTTGGTACGTGCCACACAACTGCACTAAGATTAGTTTTGATTTGAATAAGTAATCAAATTAGGTATAAAAGTTTGGCATGAATTCTTTGAGAGTCAATCAAAGGATGCATAATGATAATTCGATTCATATTTTGAACATATGGGGAAGGGTGAAATTCGAATTTTTTAATTATCAAACATGTACAAGAACAAGTATGAAAAATAATTCTTCAAAATTGTTTTATACAAGTTTTTGTAAGATGGTGTATTAAAGGTATTAGCGTACAAGATGTGAATGATTGCTACACTCTTTTTTCGGTGCTCATTTTGTGTCATTGAGTTTTCGATAACAACAAATGATTAGTTGGTATAATCTAAAAGTCTCTAAATAATTTTTTTAGTCGTCTCCTCTTTGGGGGTGATTAAAATTAAATTTTTAACAGATTTTAATAAAAGTTGATAAAATGTGTAGTTGAAAAATGTGGTTAAAATTAATTATCAATTTTGATTTTGATAGAAATTTAGATTATAATTTCTATCAAAACGAGGACTTAATCTAAATTCTATGGTTCATTATTATAATTTATAATCTTTAATTCTATTCATTTCTCATATAAAAAAAAAAATCCAAAGTTTCACTTTTATACATTTTAGAGCCTATTTGACAATCATTTTGGTAGAAAAATGAGTTCTGAATAATTAGTTTTAGGAGAATGTATTTTTAAAAATTAAGATTTTTTTTTATTATACGTGTATAATATTTTATTATGTAAATGTATAAATGAAAATAATCCTGTAACAAGTTATAAAATAATTTAAAGAATGTCAAACAGACACGTAGAAAATCGCACTCTTTGGTTAGAAAATAAAATAAAATAAAATCTCAAATTAACAAAAATGTTATCGGGTCAACCGAATAATACTCTCCCAAAACGGGCCATTGAAACCGATGCGCCCAGCCCGCAATTAAACACCCGATAAGGAAAGATGCAATTTTTCACAACTCCAGGGGCAGTTTGGAACTTCCGAGTCAATGTGTATAAAATATCCAGAACCCTAAACCCCTCCCATTTTCTCAATCCGACTCTATCTGGGGTTTATCGCTTTATCGAACCCTAAAATGGCGACTAAAATGGCAACTTGGTATCTGACTCGGTCTCTATTCACTACCACCAGACAAACCCTAACAGCCAGCTTCTCTCGCTCCTTCGCCGTCTCATCTGCTGCACCACTGCACTCCTCCTTTGCGCTCCGGCTTCGCCCTCTCTTTGCAGCGGCGTCCACTTCCCAATTCCGCCTACTGTCCCCGGTGTTCTCCTCTAGAGGATTCGCGACCCGCTCTACGTCGTCTTCACTCAATGATCCAAATCCCAACTGGTCGAATCGACCCCCGAAAGAGACGATTCTGCTCGATGGGTGTGACTTTGAGCACTGGCTCGTCGTCATGGAAAAGCCTGAGGGAGAACCCACTCGAGATGAAATCATTGACAGCTACATCAAAACCCTAGCCATGATCGTTGGAAGGTTTGATGATTGGCTTTGTGCTTAATTTTTAAGTTTGCATTTTTATTATTTTTTGCAAAACGGATTTAAAAGTGCTGTTTGATGATAAAATAACGTCCATTCATACTAAATTTGATTGTCGTAGAATCTGTTTGTTTTACTGCTCATAGGAAGTTGAAAATTGTGGAGTGAAAGGAATTGCTAGTAAAGATTTTGTATTTTATGTTAAGGAGTTAAATTTTTATTGTTATTGATAAAAGTTAAGGGATTTAAAGTTTGAACAATCTGCTGCAGGAGTTGGGTGATTAACGTATTTTGCATTTTATTTTAGAGATGCAAAAATCAGGGTTGTGAACTGGCCAAGATTGCCGTATTTCTGGTTTATTTTCTGTTGCACTGTTGATGGAGAATTGATACGTGACATATGTTTCCAGTCAAATGATTGAATTTGGTGCACAAGATGGCTTTTTTATTATTATTTGGTGTTATCAGTAGAGCTTGCCTTAGTAAATTTTGTTGATACACACTTTGATTTAATTTTTGCTCTTTTCATGATTATGTTTTACTAAAGTTTGTAGCATTGCATTATGTTGAGTGAACCTTTTTCAGTGAGGAAGAAGCACGAATGAAAATTTATTCAGTCTCTACTCGTCATTACTTTGCATTTGGAGCCCTCGTGAGTGAAGAGTTGTCCTACAAGTTGAAGGGTAATTGTTCTTTTCCTGTTTGGTCATTAGGAGTTTCTGAGATTTACTTATTGATTACATAACAACTTATGGAGCAGAATTGCCCAGAGTTAGATGGGTGCTTCCTGATTCCTACCTGGATGTCAAAAACAAGGATTATGGAGGTATGAACCTCCAATCTGTTATTGATGGTATTTGGTCGTTTGTGTTTATTTTTCTTTTTAGTGGTTGGGAAAAACCTTTTTGCTTATCACAACAACACGTGTAGGATGCTTATTAGTAGTACTTCCTATTTTGTAATAGAAATTTCCTTTACACCTAACATGCTTGAAACCATTCATTTTTACCAAGACTTCAGTCTCCAACTGGTTCATTCAATTTGTTTTTGGTTACTGAGAGATGTTATCGTGTACTTATAAGATATGTATGCATCTTTTATTGGACAGTATTATTACTTTCTAGTTTCTACACTGCCTATGAACTTTTGGTTTGTGTTTGTTGCATTTTTATATTGTGCGAGGGTAATGGGTGTTACTGTTACTGAATCCTAGGATCATGTTCATGCTGAGTTCTATAAACTGTTGACAAATGGTTGCCAACAGTTATTAGTTTATGGGTCAGCTGTATGGTATTTGAGTAGGCGTAGTGATGGACGCCTCCAAAAAGGTTCATACAATTGATAATACATAGTTATGGGATTCAATTGAATAACTTGAATGTGGATGTTAATTGATGCAAAATGTTATTGTCGTGCTTGCCTCCAGGAAAAAAGGAAAACCAACTCTTTCAGGGTTCTGTATTTGTCAGTACAGAAGTCTTGTAAACTATGATATTTATGTTATTACTTGACATGCAGTTCTTATTTCTGTCGTGTCTCAAGGCGCCTTCATCATGGACCATTTGTGCTGTTAATCTGGGAAACTCTCTTTAGTTGAATTTGGTTTTTTGTGCTTTGCGTTATGTTCTATAAACTTTTTTGCCTGCCTAGAATTCCGGACGTGCAGATTTCTTCCACCTAAAATCTCTGGTGATCTCCAAATATGCATCTTCATATGTACATTGCAGGGGAACCGTTTATAAATGGGCAGGCTGTTCCATATGACCCTAAATACCATGAGGAGTGGGTGAGAAACAATGCTCGGGCAAATGAGAGAAATAGGCGCAATGATAGACCTCGTAACTTTGATAGATCGAGAAATTTTGAGAGGAGGAGGGACATGCAGATGGCTAATCAGAACTCCGGAGCCAATATGGGTGGTCCAGCTGGTCGCATGGGAAGCCCTCCAAACACGGGTGCACCACCTAACATGGGAGGAATGCAGCAGCCGCCCAACATGGGTGCACCACCTAATATGGGTGGAATGCAGCAGCCGCCCAACCACCCGGGAGGAATGCAGCAGCCGCCCAACAACCCGGGAGGTATGCAGCAGCTGCCCAACCACCCAGGAGGAATGCAGCAGCAGCAGCAACCCAACATGGGAGGACCCCCGAATAATATGGGTAGTTACCCCCCGAATAACATGGGAGGAGTGCCCAACAATGCAACAAATTACCAGTACCAGTACAGGAATGGACCAAACACTGGAGGAATGCCTTATCAGTCAGGTCCAGGGCAAAACCAAGGTGGCTATGGTCCAAATGCGGGGTCTGCTCCTGGACACAATCAGAGCGGCTATGGTCCAAACATGGGATCAGTTCCTGCACAAAATCAGAACAGCTATGGTCCAAACATGGGATCAGTTCCTGGACAAAATCAGAACAGCTATGGTCCAAGTACGGGATCAGGTCCAGGACAAAACCAGAACTATGCTCCAAATTTTGGTGCTGGCAGCCCCCACCAAAACCAGAATATACCTGGAAGAGACTTGCCCCCACGCCCAGATAATTGACAGACATGATGTAGATATTATGGGTACTAAGAACTGCCAAGAACTATGTTATAGATCAAATTTCCTACGGTAATCATGTATGCATTTGGGTTGACAGTGTTGCTTTTAATTTTTTTTTTTTTTAATGTGCAATGGCTGTGCTCATGTTTCTAAAATCTGTTAAATTTTTTTAACCTCCACTCAAGTTATTATACGTGCTTAAACTATTGTTTATCACCACTGGATTGTGGATGACATTAAAGTATTTTTCCATCTTTAAAATCTTGTTCTTGGTTTGTTGATATCTGAAATCACAATAACTGAAAAACAAAGTTGATTTCATGCACGGATGCAATGGATGAAGTTGAATATTTTCTATAGGATCACATGAACAGTATAAACCTTTAGATCCAAGTATTTTTTTGTCGAAGGTACTTACGAATATATCAAGTAACCTCCTGTTTGATGGCCAATAACAAATAAGCTAGTTCAAAAATTTAGTACGGGTGTTGATATTACAAGCAAGTTTCAATTATTGAAGCAATGATCACAAGATTGGACAAACGATGTTAAGACACAATTTCGTTTGTGTTGGAGTAATATGGAGTTCCTCTAGCAGCAGCATTAGCTCTGATTTGATGTACTCTAACTGAACTCATGTCCAGAAGACAGTATCGAAAGCTTCTTGAGTTTAATATTCTGCTCTTCTATTCTTAGCAATTTGAATCTGATCTGTCAGTGAAATTTCCTTCTGCAGTTGTTCTCTCTTCACGATTTCTATGTCAAATTTCTCCCAAGTTCGTTTCCGTTGACTGCTTATTTGACTAACTACAGATTTCTTTCTGTGAATCTGTTTACAGCAAAAGATAAGAATTATCATCAAAATGAGAGTAGAGATTGAGCTAACTAAACAAAATACATAGGAAATGGTCTACACTAAGATGCAATTTTAGGCAATTCCATACTGAAGGATTCCTAGAACACTATACAACAAGAAAGCCTTCTTCCCTATGTGACACTCCATGCCCAGAAAAAACTAAAGCAACATCACATCTATAAAGTACACATTGCCGAAAACTAAACAAATAGCTTACAGATATTTCAGGGTTCTATACCCTCTTCCAAATATGTAAGCATTATTGATTGTTTACCTTCAAACAAGAAATCAACTTATCTTCATCTATGAATATTAGATTGTTCCCATTGTTTTAAATGTCACCTGAACCCTACAATATGAACTTTTTACACGTGTCTTGTTTAGCCATTTTGTCTTCTTATCCCCACGCAACCAATAAAATACTTGAATCCATATTGAAAACAAGAACATTAATAAGATCCGGATATGATATAGATAATTCGCTTCAATACTGTCACAGTTTCACTTGAAAATTTTATTGGGTTTTACCTTGCTTAGTCTCTCCCTGAGTTTTAGCTCATGAGAAATAGCCAGCTGTTTTTTTCTTCCTTCGATTTTTTGTTTTTCTTATTCAATTCTGCTCTGTGTTTTTCGTTCTCTTCCCGCTCTTTTCTCTTTTGAGCAAGCTTTGCTGTCTTTTTTGGCTTTTGCTTGTGATGCTCTCTTTGCTCGTATGCGTGCCATTTCTTTTGCCTTTGTTTTTTCAAACACTCTTATATTTCAATTTGGCATGAAATTATACAGAGTAGCATGTATGCGGCAAAATTAAGAATTTCTCTGACTTTTGATAAGTTGGAGCTGTTTAAAAGTCTCTAACCTATACTGCAGCTAAGAGCTTTTGTCTTTCATACAGTAACCTTATATAGGACACATATTAGTACTTAAATGATTACTCTTCGAGAGAACATCAGAACCCTTATCCGTTTCAAACATCATAGGGACAGAATACCATGTTGAGCCAAAAGGACAATACTATTATTCTTGTGAGAGGTTGGTTTCATTCATGATCCAGTGGAACAGTAGAAACAAAGAATACCTGAGAGAATGAGGACATTCGGACATCTTCTTTTTAACCTGTAAAAATAAGAAGTCGACAAGAAGAAAACAATGGTAAGAGCAATTTAATCATGTAACTAAGTTTAGCATCAAAGAAGTAAGAATGGTGGTGGCTTCTTCTAAGTACAACAAATTATCCTCCTTAACAGTGAATAATTTACATGGCAATAAAGAAAGCATTACGAGTTTTTAACCAACTTTGAAATCCATGAAGTAAAAATATATATGCATTTCAGTTATCTGATTCTTAACTGACTTCACCTTGGGATCTTTCAAGGCTTCTTTTGTTCTCTGTTTGATTCTCTCGCGAGTCTCTGCACATGTAGATACAATGCCATTTAGACCAAGCAAGTTCCGATTATACAGCTGAAAAAGCTACCTTCGCTGTGTTTCCTTCCTTTGTTCCATGGCACTTTTCCTTTGTTTGCTAGACCAATTTTCCTTCTTCTCTGGATTTCTTTATCATTGTCGAATTCATAAATTTCTACTGAATTGGCATTACTGTCTACTCGAATCTCTTCACTTAAAACTTGCTCCATGGGAAAATCAAAACATGCCTTGCTCTTTGCAAGATCCCTCTGGCTAGGTGTCTGCAGAGTTACAGGAGTATGGTCCCTTTGAGAAACTAAGGGCAAGACCAAGTCCAATGGATGGAGATATACTCTTCACAAGAGATGCATCGAAAATTTTACACACAGTACTTGGTTTAATGCGTGCACATTCAATCACATGATATGAACAAGTTCTACGCATGGAATTGATAGGAAGGTGAGAAGCTGAAAGTTTCCTGGCAAGAAACCAAATTGAAATTGAAATCGAAATAAACTATTTAGATTATCTCTAACTGTAGAATCTGGAAGAGTCGAAACTCTTCCATTTGTGCGGAAGTATCAATTTAATGGTGTAAAGAAATGGTGGTTCATCCTTTCTACAAGATGACCATCTTCATAGGTGAAGAACTTGGCAAACGAGGGAGTGAAGATGACAGATTTAGCACAACAAAATAGAGTTCAATGACTTAATAAACTTGTGGTTTCAAGTGGGGAATGAATGGCAGAGGTCGAGCAACATTAAACATAAAACAATAACAATAAAACATACATAAATAAGAGTATAAACAGAAGTTCTCGAATACCAGCAGAGGAGACGCCCAAGAGAAGCTTGAAGACTACATTGTGAATGTATTTTTTGTATTGATTTTTTGTGTATTTCTTGTCCCTTAAGCTCCACGGTGGAGCACATATATATATGGTCAGTCTGACACTACCATTTCTACAAGCAACTCCCTTTACCTTATGTACTAGTTGCCTACTATTTTAATACATTTCATCATATGTCTCAGTTGATTTGCAACCAAACTAGACTTACAATATTTGAAATCACAGTTACAATTTAACTTGTTTGACAACAAAGTGTCAATACCCAACAAACTCCCCTTTGACACTTTGATTGGAAAACAAATTTTGTGTCAAATGGATCAAAAAATTTTGATCCATTCTTCTCCAATTTTGTTCTTCAAATTCTTCATTTTTCTTGGCCTTGCTGCAGCTGAAATTTTGCCATTTGAAATACCGGATTTTTCCAAATTTTGATACAATACCGGATTTATAGTTTGTGTATTTATAGTCTCTTGGCCTTGCTGCAGCTGAAATTTTGCCATTTGAAATACCGAATTTTTCCAAATTTTGATACAATACCGGATTTATAGTTTGAGACTTACCGGATTTGGGTTTAGGCAACTTACCGGATTTTTTAATACATATCGGATTTCAGCATATTTTTGGCAATTACCGGATTTCAACATATTCTTGGCAAATACCGGATATTGGCTTTGGCTAGTACTTACCGGATTTCAACATAATAAACAATCTGGATGTTGAGATACGGTATGAACTTACTGGATTTGAAGAGAATCTTTTCACTTACCGTATAATAGCTTACCAGATTCCTTCAATTACTGGATTTGAGTTTCAACCAATAGCTCATCGTATATCAGAATTTCAACACCTATTTTTTTTTGCCATTAAAACTCCAGATTTCTTAGTCAATCATTTTAAACACGATTTTGAGCCATTTTTCAACTTCTTCAACATCATTTAACTCCTCTTGTCTGGTATCAACTTTTTTTTTTTTTTAATTTCGAAAAGAATGTTTAGCCATTTAACACCATTTCCAGCCTCCTTTTAAAACCTCTAGGGATGACTGAAATCTGGCTGCTATAAACTTAGATTCAGCTACTTTTTAAGACCACTTGGGAGGATTAAAACCTGATTTTATCAGCTATTTAACACCACTCGAAACTCAGTACCTTTAAACTGGTTTTATCCAAGAGTACTTGAGCCATTGTTAAGAGGGCTGTCTCTACAAGGTTTCAAGAGGCTGCTGGTGTTGTTCGCTACTTGTTAACTGAGCCTAATTCTTGATATTTCCAGCACTTGAGCTGAAACAACAGAGCTTCAAGGAGCTCGAAAAAATGGTCACTTTTCTCACTGAAAAATGCCTGAAAACAGATTGTTTAGCTACTGTCAACTGGGCCTGATCATCAATAGATCTTTCTAGGTCTGAACTTAAACAACAACAAAGGCAGCTCTCTATAAGAGTGCTAAGAAAAATGATAAAAAAAAATTTCAAGGCAAAAGGGGGTGATAAAATCTGATTTTTGTTCAAAATTTGGCAGCATTTTTGAAGCATTTTTCTTTGGCCCTTAAGATCATTGAAACTCTGATACTATTTGTAGAATTTGGAAGAGTTGAAACTCTTCCATTTGTGCGGAAGTATCAATTTAATGGTGTGAAGAAATGGTGATTCATTCTTTCTACATGATGACCATTTTCATAGACGAAGAACTTGGCAAATGAGGGAGTGAAGATGACAGATTTAGCACAACAAAATAGAGTTCAATGACTCAATAAACTTGTGGCTTCAAGTGGGGAATGAATGACAAAGGTTGAACAACATTAAACATAAAATAATAACAATAAAATATACATAAATAAGAGTATAAACAGAAGTTCTCTCTGCTGGTATTCACCAGCAGAGGAGACGCCCAAGAGAAGTTTGAAGACTACATTTTGAATTTATTTATTTTATTGATTTTCTTGTCCCTTAAGCTCCACAGTGGAGCACACACACATATATATGGACAGATATGGTCAGTTTGCCACTATCATTGCTACAAGCAACTCCTTTTACCTTATTTACTAGTTGTCCACTATTTTAATACATTTCATCACATGTTTTAGCTGGTTTGCAACCAAACTAGACTTACAATATTTGAAACCACAATTACAATTTAACTTATTTGACAACAAAATGTCAATACCCAACACTAACCAACAAAAATTTCTACATATATGCCATTTTCCTTTATAAGCATAAAATTTACAGCAGGGGAAAAAATTGAAGTAGCAGAAAAATAGCCAGAAAGTGGCATAAAACAGCCAAATTTTGCCAAACTTACTAAACAAACAACAGAGAAATGTCAGTGAAAATTGGACGCGAGAGTTTAAATTCCACGTCGACCGGGCATTGAAGACTAATCACTGCAAAAATCGAAGACTTCAGCATTTCCAGCACTTGGATATGAGCTTCGTAGCTTTAGAGTTTCGTTTTTATTTATTTTATTTTTACAGTTTATTTATTACTGCAAAAATATTTTTACAGTTACTGTGAAAAAAAAAAAAAAAAGTGCTAGGGTTATATAAACAACATTATTTCCATAATTTAAAATTTCATAATTTATCAAATCTCCCAAATATTTAAACGCCACAAACAAATTCGTTAATTTTTGGACACACTACTCTTTCCTTTCGCTGACACTCACAGGATTCCTAGGGTTTTCTCTTCCAATGGATCCGATTAAGAAACGCAAGATGGACGATAACGGTGTCATAACGGTGGATACGGATGCCTTCATCCCTTACAAACTCACCCTCGATGATGCACGCAAAATTATTGAGCCCTTTTCCCATGAACAGTTGTTGGAAATTGTTCAAAGCGCCGTTCTTCGTCACCCAGATGTGCTCGACGCCGTTAGGTCAATTGCCAACCGGGATATGACCCAGCGGAAACTGTTCATTCGTGGACTTGGATGGGAGACCACCACTGATAAGCTACGCGCTCTGTTCTCGGGATATGGGGAGTTAGATGAGGCGGTGGTTATTCTCGACAAGGCTACGGGTAAGTCTAAGGGTTATGGATTTATTACTTTTAAGCATGTTGATGCTGCTATGCTGGCTCTGAAGGAACCGAGTAAGAAAATTGATGGTAGGATGACTGTTACTCAGCTTGCAGCGGCTGGTATGTCTGGAGGAAGTGGGCCCGGGGTGGGTGGTATCGGAGGAGGGAATAATCATGTGGATGTGTCGGCAAGGAAGATTTATGTGGCGAATGTGCCATATGATATGCCTGCTGATAGATTATTGCAGCACTTTTCCATGTATGGGGAGATAGAGGAGGGGCCTTTGGGGTTTGATAAGGCGACGGGGAAGTCTAAGGGGTTTGCTTTGTTTGTGTATAAGACAGCCGAGGCTGCGAGAGCTTCTCTTGTGGATCCCATGAAGAATATTGACGGGCATCAGCTAAATTGTAAGCTGGCAATAGATGGGAAAAGGGGGAAGCCTCCGGGAATTGGGGTTTCTGGACCTGTTGGAGCTCAGCAGGTGGGCAGTGCGGATGGGATTGGGGCAACAATGCCGGGTGGGCAATATGGTGGGATTGGTGGGCAGTATACTGGGTTTTCTGGGCCTTTAGGTGCTGGTGGTGGTGTAGGTGGTCAGGCGATCCCTGCAGTTGGAAGCCAAGCTGCTGGGATGAATTTGGGTGGTGGTGGTGGATTTGGGTCTGGATTGGGTGGGCCTTATGCTGGTGGGACCAATTCTGTTGGGCCTGGTGCAACTGGGTATAATGGACTGGGCATTGCTGGTGGAGGTTTAGGTGGTGCTGGTGATGGATATGGTGGGGTTAGAGCTGGATTGGGGGGTTCTGGTGGTGGACCGGGTGGAGTTGGAGGTGGAATGGGTGGTGGACCAGGTGGAATTGGCGGTGGACTGGGTGGTGGACAAGGTGGAGTCGGAAGTGGGCTGGGTGGAGGACAAGGTGGAGTTGGAGGACTGGGTGGTGTTGGCAGTGGATTGGGTGGTGCAGGTCGTGGGTCCTCCTTGTATGGTTTGCCACCAAGCTCAGCTGGGATGGGTTCGGGAGATTATCCACGGAGTGCACAGTACAGCTTGTCATCTGGTGCGTATCAAAGCCAGCACAATCAGCCAGCAGGAACATCACCAGCACCTAGAGTGCCGCCCGGAGGAATGTACCAGGGGATGCACCCTTACTACTAAGGTAGCTTCCATACCTCTATAATACTCCACTCGTATCATTGTTGTTCGTAGGTTATGCTCCGTGCTCGATTAACTTAATGTTTTATTTCAATATGCTCATCTACTGTTGTGTTGTGGACATGACTTTGCATTCTGCATGATGTGCATTCTACTCTTGGACTTTCGTGGTTATAGGTTCTATTAAAATTAACATCTCAGTCTTTTTATGATTTCATCAATCATCGATGTGCTGCTTATTTGTGCCTCTGGCTTTTATCAGCAAACATGGTTCCTGTGTTACCACTGTGTTGTGCTTTTTTGAAACACTTAATTAATTTTGTGTGGTTTCATATGGAAGTTTAATTTGCAACTTCTGAGTTCAAAGCCTCTCTAGTTATGTGCTCAGGATACAGGATTCATTCATGTATATGATGCACACAAAGTAATCTGGAGGTGTCAAAATAATTGTTATTAATTATGATTTGTTGTTGCCTGTGTGTTATCTCTGTTTTGTCTGGGGCTGTGGTAAAAGTTGTGATATGCTTTTTTGGTGCCAGTTTGAAATGGTTGTATTAGTTAATGATCTATTTGAAATCGAACTAAAAAAGTTGGTTGCTTGCCGTTGCTTCTCTTTGGTGCCAGTTTGAATTGGCTGTATTAGTTAATTATCTATTTGAAATCGAACTAAAAAAGTTGGTGGTTTGCTGTTGCATACTTAGTTATCTGCCATGTTAACCAGGAAGGATAAATTTATTGTTTCTTCTTAATTCCCTTGATCTTAATAATGTATTTGCAGAACATGGGCTTGTTAACAGTTGTAGAAATCAAATGAAATCCTTTTTTCCTGACGCGGTACAAGTTGGCTTGAGGCTTCATCATTGCATTCTCTGTCAAGAACAGTTCTTCATTTATTAAACTTGTTGGTAGCAAAACACATTTGAAATGAGAGAAGTTAGTTTTCTCTCTCAAGAAAATATTTATGTTATCACAAAATATCAATTTGGATTAGACATAAGACATTATTTATATCTCTTGAAACAAAATTACGAGCTAAGATGGTGTAGTCCAAGACAGAACTCTTCAATTTTGGTTATTATGACGTCAACTACTTTCACCTCTCCCATTTCTTTCTGGTGGAGTGGAAGGCGGAGGTTTGTACAAAGCCTTCTTCTCTAGATAGGTTATTTGTTCAGATGTTTTGGCTTCTTAGATGGCAAATATACTTGCTGATGAACTACTGCCAGGCATTGTTTAGAGAACCAGCGCAGTCTATCTTATTGAGACCCAGCTAGTCTGCCTCCTGATTATGTATATTCGAGAAAACCAGGAATCTCTAAAGGAAAGTGGAATGGTGGTAGATTTGACGAGTTTGGACGCGTTTAGATGAGACTAAGTACTGGAGTTGGCCAAGTATTATTTTCTGTTATCTAACCAAAGTTGGATGTGGATAGGAAAGTGTTGGACCATACGTTACTTGTGTTATGGTTTAAAGTTGGATTGAGAATTTTCACATGCTAAACGCATGATCTGTTAATTTGTTATCATCTAGTCTCATAAGCAATGATGTGTCAAAGTGAGAGAATTGATATATGCCAATGTTATTTGCAGGCCCTTTGGATAGCAGTTCTTATCTTTTAATGTTTGTGCCTTTATGGTCACTCATTATTTCATTTGGTACCTAAGTAGGAAGTATGTGCCAATGATCTTACTGTCGTGCTTGGGTCCGTGATATAGTCGTCTCTTTAGTTTGTGTAGTGCTTATGGGAGTAATACATTATAGTAAACTACATATGAATATGACTGTTATTTGGAATTACTACTGATTGATCTGCTGAAGTTCTAAATTTATGGTAAAATTGCATCATTGGAAAACTTTTCTAGTTTAGGATATCATGTTTTAAAAACTTAATTCTATGACATGTGCTTCTGTTAATTTTTTGCGCAGTTTGGTTGATTGTCCTTGTATACACTCTTACACATTTGACTTGTTAGATTGCCTCCTAATATTTATAACTCCGATGCTTCATTTGATTGAGAGGGTATGTATTTTGGAATGTTATCATGCATTTTAATGCAATTGGTTGGGAATAAGGTGCTTTTGATGTTAATATTTTGCAGAAGTTGTCATTACTTTTTTGAGAACTGCTTTGGATTGGATGTGTGGTGCATTGTCCATGCCGGTTTGTTAGATATTTTTATGTTGATACATACATGTGAAATGTATTAGTATTTCTCATTGCACGTTTCCGAACATGTACATGTATGCACATTCCCACACAACCACTTACCTCCATGACTGTACCTCTAGATACAAATAACGTTCATAAATAAATGCATAGACACATGGCTACATGGCAATGCATCTAGATAATAATAACAAGTTTATGTTTACAATATGCATAAGGGTGTTATATTATAGCTCATTATTTGTGCATATGTTTTTAAGAGTTGAATACCATTTGTGAAGCATTGTTATTCATTGTGTAACCTTTTCTGAAATTGTTTCAACCTTGAAATAAACAATGACATAAGAGGCCAATTCTTAATTTGGTAAACTTGGGGTCAGCCACAATGATAATTTTTATTTATTTTTTATTTTTTTCAATTCCGTACTACATCTTCAGAAATGTCTAATAAAATAAAATATTTTGCAACCACCATGGGCTATATTAACTTTAGTGCACCTATTTGTCTTCTAGCCTGTTCTACAAGGATTGCACAACTTTTGTGAATGCGAGTTTTTTGGGATTTACGATAGAGATGTCCCTACAGTTTACGTTTGGCTTCTAAAGCACATTATATATAGAAAACTGCCTTCCTCCTAAAAAGTGGCTATTGGCTTCATATTTGACACAATTATTCGGGTTGAGGCTGGGTGTTGTCATGGGGTTGAGGTTGGAGGTCTTGATGAGATGAGAGTGGGTGAAGAGCCTGTTCTCATCCAAATCACCTCCTCAACCCTCAACCTCTCTTTTTTTGGAGGATCCTACAAATTTCTTTGCCCACGTGTGAGTATTATTGTGGAACTTTTGCTTACTTCTCAGCTCATCCAACCAGCTGCTGATGTGTCTGTTTGCTTATGTCATATGCCTTAAGCTAAGTCTTGCCAACTTCACACTACAGTTGATGTTCAATTCAGCTAGTAGAAGATACCCCTAATGAAGTTTTTTGAAGAATTAATGTGATATATGTGCTCAACTTACGGTAACCCACCTCCATCCTTGTCTGGGAGCTGCTGTATAAAATGTTAAGACTTTATTGGTCGTATCTTGCAAATTGATAAAATATCAGATGTTTTTCGTTAAACATATAAGTTCTCTAAATCATTTTATCTCTGTGCAAATGAAGATTAAGTGGTCAAGTGATTCTGTTATTTTCTTGTCTGATCTTTTCATATGCTTTCTATATTTATTAGCGCATTTTTTAAATAATTCTATGAAATTTCACTCTTATGGTTGGTGAGGAATTTACCTCAAATTTTAGAATCTTCTCGAATTATTTTTTTTGTTAGTCTGAACTCTGTTTGTCTGTTGTATGTGGAATGATGTATTGAGTTATGAATGGATGTTTGATTCAGGTTTATAACAGCTTGTTGGCGCAGTTGCCTTAAGTGGTTCTGGTGATCTCATGCAGACAATATGAACTCTTGACCTGATGGTTTTGATATGCTGTGTACTTTGGCCTCTTCTTCACTTCATATGTGCCTTGAGATGTCATCCTCTCTAATTGCTGGTAGTTAAAGTGTGTTAGATTATCTAGCAAGAAAAGCTAAAGAAAAAGAGTATTATTGGTATTTTCCTTTAATGAGGAACTGATATTTTTCCTGGTTTTTATGTATGAAGGTAGTATCATTGCTACTGGCTTTGACAGTGGTATGCTTTATATTTTTATGTATCTTTCTGGTTGCTTCTGCTGCTTGAACCTTTCAATTGGGTTTATTATTTACATCTCTTTGTTGGTGAGTCTAAAATTTTGCTTTTATAAAGTGGTAGTATAATTATGTTTGCATTTTGTTTGGTTGTTGTTTCTTTGTAGATTTATTTTCAGTTAGGACCTGTTGCCTCTTGGGTTGCATAGCTTCCTTGACAGGTTTTTCTTTTGGAAGGTGTGTTTTTGGTTTTCAAAAATTAAATTGAAGAGATTAAGAAAAGAAAAGGATATATAACTTTTTGTTGTTAGCCCCCCAACTGTTTGAGGTCCTATACATTGTTATGGTAGAAAGTCTTTTAGAGCAGCCTACTAGTAAACCAACACACAATTGTAATATTACTGGTAAGATTAGATTTGATAATACACTTGGGCCATGAAATAACTGTGTTTGCTCACTTTGAGAGCTGGAAATTTTATTAAGCCCCTGTTTGGTGTAGATTAAAATCAAATTTTTAGTAGATTTTGATAAAAGTTGAGGAAATGTGTGGTTAAAATTAATTGTTGACTTTGACTTACGATTTTAATCCACTCCAAACAGGGGCTAATTACGCATCACATACTTCCATGGCCTAAAGTGTTTCTTCGTCTGCAATTACCTCATTGGAAAAATTACTCTTAGATGTATGCGAGTTTTTCAAATGAACAGAACTTCAAAATTTTGAAACTTCTCATCTATCAACGAGATAAACATATTTTGTTGTTGGAAGCCCGTCCTTGTGAGAATCTCAGTGATTTATTATCAGCACCACTGTCTTGTTCATCTTCAAGGTCCTGCACAACCCCTGAAAAATGAGCTTTTCAGTTTTTTATGAATCAATTTTCATTTTATAACTTCTCTTGAGGAGTATAGTAGTTTGACAGGTTTTTGTAAGAATCTATAGTGCAATTCTCATTGTAGATTTTCTTGCATCCCTCTTATAATAGTACAATTACATATGATGTATCTAATTCCCTTAATGACTATTAAATTTGTATAAAGTTTTATTAGAAGTATTCAAAATCTTTTATTCTCGAGGCTGAAAGGTCTAATTATTGCCTATTAGAATTTATTTTGTACCAAGTGGAATGAGATGGTTATTGAGAAACTTTATAATTTCTATCAGTTATTGGCTGAAAATGCTTTTCTAAACTAGCCTCTAGGAACAACATTCCCAACTTTTCTTATTACCATGTTTGTGGGCTTGTATTGTTGAGAATAAATCTATTGTCGGTTTGCATGGATACTTGTGCATAAGCTGGGCGTGAGTTGTTTGTGATGTTCTTTTGGTTTGTAATTCGTTGTTACTTGTGCCAGTGCCCTCTCACTTGTATATCTTCATAGCATATTGTGAAGACGTTTCATTTAAGTTGGTTTGAAAGTGCTGTCTGTTTTTCCGGTATTACTGTTTGAAAATAACAATAGTTTCAGTCCCATTAAGGTTTGTTTGTCAAATGTTTTCCTAGTTCATTCCCCTTACCGTGTGCTGGCTTCCTTGGGATCATTTTTCTCTATACATTATCAGTTAAACTTAAATAGGTCACTGTTGTTAGATATACTTGTTAAAATTGCTGTTCTGGCAACTCTGTAAGTTGGGAGTTATGCCTATATCTGTGTACTGGCATTTGCCATATTGTTTTATATCTAAGCTAGGGTGGTGGGAGCGAGTTGAACTGTTTGTTGAGTTATATGCTAGTTCTGTTTTTGTATCCTTTATAGGATTGGAAATCGTATATTTTACATGTCTATGCAATTGAGTTCTTGGGTTTTGAAAATAGTGTGAAAAGAAGTGATTCGAATCATTGCTAACTCAGACCTGTTCTATAAAAGATGTATTTCGAATTGTTTGTTGACACGGACAAAGTCAGGGAAAACTTTTGAAATTATTTCCATATTGAACCTTGGACATAAGAGTTTCGAATCGAATCTTTTTGTAAAGAAGATATTTTGTCTCACGGTAGCCTGCTCCAACGTGTAGTTGCTTTTCATATAGTTTGGTTGGTTTTATGCTCGTGTGGTCAGTGAAATATAGTTGGGTATTAGTTGAGTTACTCTGAAGTTTGCTTCAACTCTTGGCGTAGCTCTATGCAAGTACAGTTAATGCTTACACGAGTGGGTTATATGCTCTAAAAATATGCTAATGTTCTTATTTTTGTGTTTTGATAGTTGTGTCGAAAATTAAATTTGTGTGGGTCTTTGTATATTCATGTATGAAACTGTTGCTTTGTACTATTTTTTAAGGACAAAATAAAAAATAAACGTTCAGTGTTGTGTTTTAACAATTTGAACAGCTATTATGAATTTTCTCGAATTTCATAATGATGGCGCATAGTTGATACTGTCCAATTTGTCCTATCAAACATATATTGATTCAGCTTAATGTACTAAACAAGAATTATGTCTCTCATTTTGCAAATTAAGATGCGAGAATTGAAATTTTGTTTTATTATACTGATTTACAAACTATTTACAATAGTGTTTAGTTTGATCCTCTCAATTCAAATTTTTGAGTCAAAGTTGAATCCCAATTTGATCGAGTAATGTTATGTTATATAGTTGAAGTGACATTTCAAGTGGCATTACATTAGACGCAATTATATGAGTTATAATTTTACATTTAATTGAGTTTATCATTTAGTGTCACTTGAACTGGTATTGTAGCATAAGTGATTTCAGATTGCATTATTCATTTGATATCGAGTTATGAATTACCTATTTATGATTGTGAAAATAAAAGTCAAGATTGTAGTGACTAAAGAACCTATAGCATTGAATATTCAATAAAGATTTTTGTTGTGTCCATCTCGGGGATTTAAAGATATTAACAATTTATTATTGGTTAATAAAACACTAAAATCGACTTTTATTTAATGCTTATAAGAAAGAAAAATACTAAATGAACATAGTCGATGACATTTTGGTTGGCATTGCCTTTACATGGAACGTGTGGGTCCTGTCTGAATAAAAAATGTTTCTCCTCCGTGTGTGTGGTGTCAATTCTGTGGTCGCTCATACAGACAATGCAGTATAACTCTATAAGAAAATATAAATATTTCAATAATTACTGATAAATTTGTTAAATTAGTGGTCTCACTTAATTATGATGCCAAAAATAGTTATAAAATTCATTAAAGATAAAATTATCAAGGGTTCTCAATATTCTATGAATGATGTACCCGTGTCTTCAGTCTACCTTATGCTTATATTTCCGTCCTTGAAACCCATGTCCTTGACTAATGGAAGAGAGTTAAATGACCGCGTGAAATGTTATATTAAGGTAAAAGGTAAAATCGTCTAAAAAGATTTCATTTATTTCAACGTGAAATGTTATATTAAGGTAAAAGGTTAAATCGTCCAAAAAGATGTCATTTATACCAACATGAAGTGTGATATTAAGCTAAAGGGTAAAATCGTCTAAAATAATTTCATTCATATCAAATTAACTAAGTGTTGAATTCAATTTTCATTTAGGGTTCGTTTGGTTGCGAAGTTGGAATTTGGATGAAAAGAAAATGTATTGCAGGGAATTGAATCGTTTAGAATTTATTTTATTGGGCATTGTAATTAATCGTGTTTGATTGATATAATTTTTTACTTGGTTCGTGTGACTTTGTTTTTCATACAAATTGTTCATTTTTGGGATTAGTTTATTTTATTTTATTATTTTTTGAACAATTGGAGATAATATTTGTTTGAATTGTCAAAGAGTTAAAAAAAAAAAAAAATCGAATTTTGTTGTTTTTGTTTGGCTTTGTTTTTCATGTAAATTGTCAATTAAATGGATAAATTTTTTTATCATTGAGTTTAGAATGTATTTCAATTACCAAAAAAAAAAAAAAAGGCAAACCTATGATATCAACGAGTTACAAGTTGGAAAGTGGAAAACATTTGCCTAGTTCCATGAAATATATCTCTAATCAAACAGGGCCTTAGAAATTCAACTGTATTCAAGGCAAATATCATTTAATATTTCAAACAAACTTTTTTTTGGTCATTGGGTTGGGAGATTTAATGCCTGAGTTTTAAAATTTGAAAATCATCTAAAAAGACATCATTTATTTTAAATTAACTAAATGATGAATTCAAGAAAATATCATTTTGCTTCAACCGATCCTCGATATTATGAGAGTATCATGGGATTCTATAACGTTCAAACAAACTTATTTGTTAGCTGAGATATAATGTCACATTTCTAAAATTTGAAAATATGAATGAAACAAATTTTAGGTAATTCGAGTATCTTGGATGTCTTTCGTGAATTTCATTGATTCTGCCTTTTTTTTATAGGTTTTTTTAATTCATTATTCAATTATCATCGGTGATGGCTTATGTCGAACTTTTCCCTTCGAATTATGGAATCTTCTTAATGAAATATCCAATTATTTATGAGATTTTTGAATTATAAATGGTTAGAGGACGACATTTGATACGGACTCCTATTCCCAAATTAGTCATAATGCCTCAATTTCACTAAAAGACACCCTCTGCATAAACCCTACATACATAAAACCTTGCACGTGTGTAAATAATGCACACGCTGCGTATTATAGCTTGTATTCTCTGCTCCTGGCGCAGATTAAATATACCTTTTTGCTCTCGCCTCGCCACGCCTGTACACTTTCTTCCGGCGTTTACCCAGTAAGTCGTCTCTCTCTTTATGTTTCCCGATCAGAGTTTATCTTCCTTTTTTAGAAGTCAAAAGCTTTAATTTTTTGCAGTTTTCTTTGAAGTTTCTTACTTTTTAATCAAATTCCACGTTTTCTGCTTTGTGATCATCTACATATTTGTGGTCGGAGGAAGTGGAATCTTTTGTTCGTTGTAAAAGAAGGATTTTTGGCTTAAAAGGGGGGGAAAAAGCTGTTAGAAAATTAAGTAGGTGATTTAGAGTTTGATTAACACTCTTTTCTTCTGACGCTGGTTGATTAAAAAACGGGCCTTTCATGTTTATACATCGTCGGAAGCTCAGAATTTCCTGAATTCTGATATAGTTTTCTTACGCTTCTGTGTAGCCTTAATTTTCATTATTTAGTCTGCTTTACTTCAATGATGGCTATTGAATTTGATAATTTAATTCGGCTATGTGCCGGTTTTGCCCTTGAACTCTAATTATGGGACCTATAATAGTGTTTTTTAGTTTTATCAATGGTTGATTGAAAGATATTTGTTCTATTTGATGTTATAATTGTATTTCTTGCATGTCCACCATTTTAGGTAACATTGTTTGCTTGTATGTTAATGACTTAAATCATGATTGGTTAAGCTTAGAAGTTATCCTTTCTCTCAGATATGCTTTGATTTTTTTCTGAAGTTATACTTCGTATTAAGATTTCAAAAACTTTTTCTAAGAGTAAAGTTATTTTCTGTAAAGTACTTCTATTTTTTCTAAAGCTTAGTGAAACATGCTCTTAAGGATCTCATTGCTGTTCTAGCTATGCCTTCATTCTTCCGCAATTTTTCATAAAAAATAATTTTTTCCCCTTGTTAAAAAGAATTGGTAAAGTTTCTTGTGTGCCTCTATATATATTGTAATGTTTTTCTATTCTTCAATGCTTCCGTGTTGCCCTGAATTTCGTGGAATTATAAGTTCCCTGTGCAATGTCTTGGAATTTATTCTTATTACCCTAGACAATAAGTGAAAAAAAAAAAAAAAAAATCATTGTGCCACTTCTTAGAAAGTTAATGCTAAAAACAAACTCATTTTCCTTTTACTGAAAAATAGAGTTTCCGTATTAGCTATTCTTATGAAATCCTATGTGAATGTATGCAGGTTCAATCATCTGAGATCATCAGGAATTTTGTTTAATTTTAGTGACGAGTTGTCTTGATCATTTGGCCACATAATATATGTTCCAATGGATTTAAAAAACAAAGGTAAAACATGGGTTGGGAACATGTGTAACAGGTTCGAGTCCATGTGTAATGAGGTTGATGGTTTTATGAACAAGGTATTGTTTTCTATATCTTTTGCTCTTGAGTCATACTGACATAGTATATTTGCATGGACAAGGTTGGACAAACAATCTTGTGTCTGGAAAATGGCAGCTTGAGCTCGTTAAGCGAGTGAAGAGTAGAGTTATTTTTAGACCCTTTGGTGCAAATTTGTCATTCCAGGTGTAGAATATTATTCTTGTAGTCTAAATTGGTTAATTGTACAGGAAACAGTTAAATATGTTGAGAATCAAGTGCAAAGCGTTGGTTCAGGTGTGAAAAGATTTTACTCCAATGTGGTCCAAGATATGCTTCCACCATTAGAGGATATTGTGAATTCCAAAGAGTGGTCTATGCAACAGGGTTCTGTTGACACTCAGAAAAACAACAAAACATTGATGCCAAGCAAACTTGACTGTTCAGTGCAATGTACTACTACACCTGCGGCAGATCCTTGTGAAGAAGAAGAAACTGGTTTGCCTTCGGAACAATATGATGATGGTATATTCTCCAATAACTCAGATAATGTGGTTGTTGAGACAAGGGATGCGAGTGGAGATCATAACAATACCACACTGTCTATGGTTTCTTCACTAGCACCTCCAGTTCATGAGGCAAGGCTTATAACTTTCCCAAAAGAAGGGATCTTTAGTAAAAGCTTTGCAGATGACATAGAGTGCAGTTCTGATATATCAAGCACGGGCTGGGAATTTGAACTTGAACTTGAGTTGCCAGAAATTGAAGATTCAAATTCTGATGACGATGGAAGTTTATCTGCACCACAAGATGTTTCAGTTGATAAAGGTCGAAAGGATAATGTTCCAGTAATGGATTCATCATCATCTTCAGCTGATGATGCAGATTGCAGAACCCCAGAAAAAGAGAAGCTTCTTTCTGATAACCTTTCAACTGAAGTTGTATGTTTCAATGCTTCAAGCACCGTCCTGCCACCTGAACTTGACTTGCCAGAAGTTGAAGATTCAAATTTTGATGAAGATGGGAGGTTATCTGTACCACAAGCAGTTTCAATTGATAAAGGGCAAATGGATAATGTTCGGGTAATGGATTCATCATCATCTTCAGCTGATGATGCAGATTGCAGAACCTCAGAAAAAGATAGGCCTCTTTCTGATAACCTTTCAACCGAAGTTGCGTGGTTCAACGAGTCAAGCACCATCCAGCAACCTGAACTTGACTTGCCAGAAGTTGAATATTCAAATTTTGATGAAGATGGGAGTTTATCTGTACCACAAGCAGTTTCAGTCGGTAAGGGTAAAAAATATAATGTTCCTACAATAAATTCATCAACTTCTTCAGCTGATGATGCAGACTGCAGAACCTCAGAAAAAGATGGTACTCTTTCTGATAATTTTTCAACTGTAGATGAGTGTTTCAATGTGTCAAGCACCATCCACTTGCCTGAAATTGTGGTTTCTACTTTTTCTTGTGAGAATGCAGAAGCGGATAATGGTGTTATCTCTTCCGGTTGTTCTGCATCTCCTGAGTCTTCTAATTTTTCGGAGTTAATATTTGCAAAGTTGGTTCAGAAGGCTGAAGATATATTTGACCCTCGTGTTGATTCTATTGATTGTGTTCATTATAAATCTGACGACCATACATGTTCTGTATCTTTCACTACTGCGGCATGTGAAACAAAGACTCCGGATTTTATTCCTGCATTTTCTAGTAGTGTCTCTCTCTTCAAATCAAATGGTTGGTATTTTTGATTTTCTACCTCCTTTGTGCTGATTAATATTTTCCATTTTATATGTCTTACATTATAGTTTTCTCCCCTTTCTCTACGTCCGCTCCTTGTAACTTTTTTTTCCCTAATAGATAGCTTCTTAACCTCTTTAAGTTTTTTACTTTGCAGATGTTAATACTTCCACAACTCATGGATCAGTTTCTGTGGTTGAACCATCTGGAAGTAGGCAAGAACTATGCTGTGACAGTCATCAGTCAAATTTGCTCATTTCTCCTGCAGAATTTGGTATGTTCGTATTTTTCCAGAAACCTAATATTTTGTATGTTTTCGACTTAATGTTTACTAATTTTATGATGGCACGTGGTTTATGAAGATGATTAAGGTTCAGTTTTGCACGCTTGTTTCTGCTGGATTGTAATGTGCATGCAAAAATTGAAAAGATTGAATTTATTACTTCTTTACTGGTGCTTCTTGCTCTATCAAAATAATCATTGATCTCTGCTACCTTCTACTCTGTTGTGGCGTATGATATAATCCTACAAAAATACTCCTTAGTCAATAATAATTTACATTAACAATTGGATAATGATAAAATTAACAAATTATCAAATTTGTGCTCTGTAGTGTATTTATTGAGTTGTCCTTGCTATTCTTTATATATGTTATTCTTAAAGGCACTCGTCTGGTTTTTCTGTTGAACGCCTTGAACAGGTAACTTATGCGAAGTTAGTGGTGGTATTTCCGACCCTAACATGGCAACAGTCGATCTCTCTGATAAGGTAGAGCGCGATGAAAGTTGTGCCGTTGTGAATGCTAACTCTGTCTATGGTGCTTCTTACAGAGGAAGAAATTTCAGATATTATAAGGTACCGTTTCCATCATCTGCAATCACAAATAATTCATTCCTGTTCATTTATATTGACTTGCTCACATTCTCTGCACTACTAGATGATTGGTCGTCCTGGCATGCGCTTAATTTGAATAATCGTGATCAAGCCAACCAATTTAATCGAACACCATGTTTGTTTTATTTGTAGAAATTGATTAAGAATGCTTTTGGTTCACACAAGAGATTAATCAAGGAATATGAACACTTGGCAATATTATTTGGAGATGTTGATAAAGAATTATGGCAACATTCTGAATCAAGTTCTTTTCCCTCTACACCCACTGCATATTCTCTCTTGCCGAGATCACCATCACAAGAGACCCCCGAGTCTGATTGGGAGCTTCTGTAAATAAAACCAACGGTCGATTTGCAGAGAGTGAGTAAATTATTATCCTCTTCATCTCATTTCTTAGAGTAAATAAATTTGTCTACACTTCCATTTCAGTAGTTCCAATTTTATCTCCATTGAATAAAGTCGTTACCACGGGAAATTCTAGATACTCTCTATTTTGCTACTGCTTGATGCATTTCTATGGATGTTTCTTCTTTATTTTCTGACATTCTGGTTTACCACGGTGAGTTATGTAAAAAGAAACCAAAACTTGTACAGTAGAAGTACATTTACATCTTTTTGGTCAAATTGATCCATTTTATCGAGTTTGCTTGTTACACACCTCATATTTATGTTCTTCGTTTTGTGGGTGACACGTCTCTGTAAAGTTTGCGGCTTTGTTGCTTGTGGTATTCAAGATTGCACCTTTTAATTATATTCAGCCATTCTTGCAAAAGAAAAATTATTTTCAATCAAAATAACTAGAAAGAAAACGGATACCTACGTTTTTCATGCACTATTTGTAATAACCTTATCCTAGCTTTTTGGAAAGAATTTAGATGGTCCTCGATCCTTTACTAATATTGCAATATCAGTCCCTTCGGGCACTTGCAGTGGAAATTTCTCTTCAAACGACCAAATTTCAGTGAAAACAATTTTTCTTCGCATATTTTTTTCCTCTGAATTAGAATGATAAAAGTGTGGCAAAACTGCATTATGAAAATTGTAAGATGGCTTACAAGAATTTTTTGGGCAGCAACAATTTAAGAAAAGAATGAAACGCAACCTTTTGCTTTTACTAGATTTTACGAGATTGTAATTCTTCACGCATTTTCAATCACAATATTTAAATAATTTTATTTATTTTTTTTTTTTTGGCACTTTATGATCATACATTATATGAAATTATTTCTCAAAAAATAAAAATAAACAAGTTTTGAATTGATATACTAATCAAAATCCTAAATTCCCTTTTTATAGAGCAAGAACCTCAAAGCCTTGTAAGCCATGATCACTTCAAATCAATTCTAACGGCTACTTTTAATCCTGATTCTTCTTAAAGAGACTTGTAACATAGCAGTTAAGAGCATTGCAACGATCAATCGCTTAAACTTTTGCTATTTTGCCACATAAGCAAAATAGACGTTTAAAAATAATCCTACAATGAGAGTTAACAAGAACTTCTGTCAAACTGAATTGGCAAATAACAAGATGAACAATAATTAAATCTTCTTCAGAAATATATTAAACTTAACAAATCATATATCTCCTTTCCCGATGCATTTCCTATCCAGATTGACTATTGTTTTGTTTTTCATTTTAGCCCTTGTTTGACACTCATTGAACAAAACCCATTTTTTCTCATAAAAAATTTCAATAGCAGATTCTCACAATAAAATATTTTACACGGAAATCCAAAAAAATTTCCTACTTTCTAAACCACATTCTCCAAAAATTCATTATTCCAAAACTCCTTTCCCCAAAAAGTTTATTTTAATGATTGTCAAACAAGTGCTTAAGAATAAATGACACCTACATAGCAATTCAAATAATGCAATGGAAATCAATTTTGGACTATAATGTCTATTTATTAGACATTAATTAATGTCACCGAAAGTCCATGCCACCTAAATAGCAATTCATAGAAATACATTTGAGATGATCTAATATGCACACTAGCCACTAGCACAAGAAGCATTTAGCAATTCAGGCAAATGTTCAAGTAAAACAAGGAACTGTACAAGGGAATTGATATCCAAAACAATGCCTTGGCCAAAATCCACAAAGCCTCTATACCCAAATTTTAACTTGAGACGTGAAAATCAAACGCCACTTGTAGGTCAAAAACTCTGTACACACTACTCTATTTTCCCCCTTTTTGACACCAGGTACTGATACAATGAACAACATTACTTTGCAGGTGAAGAAAAAAAAAAGCATTACAACTCGGCTACTCCTACCATACTTACATGATTTTCAACCTTGAGTTCTTTTTTTTTTTTTTTTTTTTTTTTTTTTTTTTTTTCCATCAAATGTTACCACATGAAAATCCTACCACAAGCCTTGTACAACTAGAATTGGTACATATCACAGCAATTTACATTTGCTAAGTTCTTTATAACCATTCAAAAATACACATTCGTCTTAACAAAAGAAACCGCCTTAAATATAGGACCTACATGTTCAAATAAGCTACGATGAGAGCAAGCTCCAAGTCATACACCTAACCCATCAAACACAATGCATCAACCTGCACTCCCCACCTGCTGCGTCAGAAGGGTCCGGAAACCATCATTTGTAGAGGCATTAAAAAATAATTTTTCAGACCAGATAAAGTTCATCCTATAGAGATGTCCTGCAACATTACAATATGCAAGAAAACTCAGTGTTTGGTCTCGCTTTATATTTAACAAAGCATGGAAAGATAAATTGAACAAAATCCAGAGTATTTTTTATAGTTATAATTATTAACTGAGACTTCCATTCTCATCACTTTCAGCACTCTCTAGACTGAATTAATTTAAACAGTGCCATGGCTAAAAGAAATTATGATGTGGCATAGACAATATTATCGTTAGCTAGGCAAAATTTCTCTCTGGAAAACACGAAGGCACACCAAGTCCAGCAAGACGCCTTTTTGCCCAACTGCACCATAAAACGATGCACGGACAAATTTTTTCCATGCCACATCATATTTTCTGTTAGCCATGTCAAATTTTTCGTTAATTTAACAAAGGAGATGGATGGAGAGTGATTAGCAGTGCTTTTAACCCTCAAACTGTATCATTAACTAAAGTTTTGGACAGTATCTCAACATTCCCTATCCCCCCCAAAGTTCAGCAGGACTTACTTTTGCCCAACTGCACCATAAAACGATGCATGGACAGATTTTCCATGCCACATCATATTTTCTGTTAGCCATGTCAAATTTTTCGTTTATTCAACAAAGGAGATGGACGGAGAGAGATTAACAGTTCTTTCAACCCTCAAACTGTATCATTAAGTTATTAACTGAAGTTTTGGACAGTATCTCAACATTCCCTATCCCCCCCCCCCCCCCCCCCCCCCCCCCCGAAAAGTTCAGCAGGACTTACTTTTGCCCAACTGCACCATAAAACGATGCATGGACAGATTTTCCATGCCGCATCATATTTTCTGTTAGCCATGTCAAATTTTTCATTAATTCAACAAAGGAGATGGATGGAGAGTGATTAGCAGTGCTTTCAAAACCAAGGAAATAAAATATATGACAACTTTTCTCCACGAACCACGCACACCATTGAAAAAGCAACTTCAAGACGGTATTAATTTAAAAATGGATCTTTATGGGCATATTTCAATCGATTTTATTCCTTTTTTTGGTTTCTCTTTCCCCTGCTTTTAGTTGGGAGGCTAATGATCAAATTGAGAAAGACATGAATTGCTAGTTTGCAGAGCATGGCAACACCTGTCAATCATCACAACCCTCGACTCCGAAACCACTTTCTTTTAGACTTGAACATAAAAAAAATGTAAACCCACTTGTGCATCAGATAAACTTACAGGTCAGAACAAAACCATTTCTCGACAACTAGAGCAAACTTAGAAGGAAAGGATAAGAATCAGATTCAATCGAGAAACAGTGGCATGTCAGATTCCACTGTATGACCCAGCTGTGAACATGGAAACATTCTTTAATGACGTCCACTAGGTTGTTTGGAGGGTGATTAAAAAGCACGACATCTTTGGCAATTTACATAGCAATGTTAACACCGCTGCTGACAATATATATATCAAAAAAGAGGAGAAAAGGAGCCATGGAAAACAAAAAAAAAAAAAAAATTGGATTAAGCCGGTGAGCTCTAGAAATTGCAAGCAAAAGAACTCTCGAGGCATTGCAGCTCAATGCATGCACGACTGAAGAAGAAAAAAATTAATAACAATGCAGACACCTTTTCATTTACCTCAAGAAAATCCATTCACATACTAGATCAATGCTCTTCATCTGACCCATCAGCAGAGGAGCTATCACTATCAGAATCTGCGACAACATTAAATAACAGAGTGAATCAGTCAGAAGATGACAGTAATGACGAAAGCAAAGATATCAACATGATCTAGCATGTTTGGGTGGGCTTATAAGCTTATTTACAAGGAGAAATGTACAATCTTACGAGCCTACCTGCTTATAAGCCCACCCAAACGTGTACCATATAATGAATCAGATCAGTAAAAGTGAATATAAAGGGTTGCACGGTATCCTAGAAAAATAAAAAGAACCATAAGAGTTACTGCTCGTGTGGTCGAAAACAACAAAATTTTGCTGACATCATTATGACGTCTTCTATATTTTTTTTTTACCTCCCTTATTTGAAAGGATGTAGTTTTTCGTGGGTTCTACACTTGATGATGACCTCATTTCAATCTGACACATCACGATCCTTTCCATCCCTTTTCTTCCAAAACTAGATGCCACATTAATTTTCCTTCTCCCTCTGCAACACTCTCTCTCCCCAGTTTTCTCCCTTCATTCAAATATTCACTGTCATCCTCTTCCTTTCTCTCCAGTATCCTCTCTGTTCTCTCCCCAAATTGGGGCCATCCTTTAAGATCTAGGGTTTCTTCTCTCACACTGACATACCGATTTTCAATTTCCTGGACATCTTGGTTTTGCTTTCTCTCTGGGTAGCTCCCACCCCCCAAAATCTGCATCCACTACTCCGAAGCAGATGATCCACCGCCATATGCACATAAATATTCACCTATTAGGGTTTGGCAGCAAGCAGAAACTGATATATGAAGGGGAATACAGTTTTATAAAATTCTCTCTTTTCTCGGTAACTCTTCTGTTTATATATCTTGCTATATACACATATATCTCATTGATTTTAAGGTCAGGATAGAAGAGCTTTGGTCTAAGCAGTAGGCAGGGAATGCTAAGGTTTCTGCATTCTCCAATATAATTTGTTTAATTTATTTTTCCTGGTTTTAGGTTTTCAAGAATCTAGATCCCTTTCTATGTTATTTAGGGATTTTTTTTCAAATTATGCTATATTTTGACTATTATAATTCTCATTTTTGTTGCTTTGGTTAATATATGAATGAGAGAAAAATCATTTACCGCTCGAAGATGATCCAGAATCACTGCTAGAACTGCTTGAACTACTGGACTTACTCGGATTATACCCCAGCTTTTCAACTTGAACGGGAGGAGGAGCAGAACTCTTTCCAACTGCTTCAAAAAAACAAGAAATTCGAAGGTCAGTTATGGTAATATATGTGTGCAAAATAACCTCTAGAATATCAATATCGTAGAAAAAATTGCCACCTGGTCCACTTTCAATAGGAACCTCTGCCAATGCCGGGGTTGTACCCTGCAATATGATGAAAAGATGATCAATGTAAGTATTTTCCAAGAAAAATACATTATTCCAAAACACGAGAGAAATTATAAATCAAACTCTTACCATCACAGGAACAGCCAAATTAGCTCCTGCTCTAGCTTGAAGAGCAAGTTCCGCTTTTCTTTTGTACTTGCTCAAGCTCTTCTTGAAATTAGTCACAAACCTATCAAGTTCCCACAAGGTTTCCGTATCAACGGTGTCAATGTCCACCTCAATCTCATTATCATTTTGAGAAAGAGCAGTGTTCCTCTTCTTAATGATTTGAATAAGTGCATCAAGCTTCTCAGAAGGTAAGCTCTGAAGATTTTTGCTAAGTCTTTGCTTCTCCTCATAAGTCATCTCCCTCTTATGGGGATCCTTTGCCTTAGGTTTCTTTGGAACAGGCATCCGACCAACGTGAGTACGCTGAACTTTGGGATCAAGAGATATAGGTGTAGCCACGGACTCCGACCTATCCAAAGTCATCATATGTGGGGCAGATGGAGCATGGGCAGGAAAAGAGGCGGAAGCAGGAGCAGAGGAAAAGGCAGGGGGAGCAAAATGAGGCTGAGGTGGAGCCTTTCTTGAAGTGGGAGTGGGCAACCCCACATCATGATACATTTGGTACTTCCAATAATGATTATATTCCGCCTCTATAACTGCCCATCGCTCTTCAAAAATCTCCAGTAACTGTTCAGCCATAACGTGGACATCCTGCCCTTTTGGATTGTAGATCATTGCATTCCGAAACACAAGTCTCACATCCTCTGCAAACTCCCTTGGAGACTTATACCAATTTTGTGACAGTCTATTCTTAATTGTACCCAAATCCATAGGATGCTTAATGATATCGTGGTAATCACGCAATCCCAGAGCCTTGGCATTCACAGGCTCATTAAACACCCATCCATGTTTGTGCTTCATCAACCTCTGAAGCAAGTTGCTGCAACTCCTAAGCACCTGATTCATGTTCTTGTCCATCGCGAAACCAAAGCCAAATCCATGTCCACCAAACTTCCTCTTATTATTTGTCTTTAATCTCTTATTGCTTTCAGGAGGCAGTCTATCCTTACCCAAAAGAAACTCCGAATTCCTGTAATACTGATTTGCCTTAGGAGTCCTTTTCTCCTTTTCCACATATTCACCAACTCTGGGATTGTTTTCCATTACTGCTACACTTAGTTGCCTACTGTAAGGCCTTGGTTTCATATACCGTGTTGCACCCACGTCAGAATTCACTCTTGCTAACCCCATCGGCCTGGTTGCCTCTGAATTCAGTCTCAATAGCACCCTCGTCTCTACCGCATCATTTCTCACATACTGAGGCTGAGGTTGAATATACCCACCCAAATTAGCACCAACACTGCCGGTCAACATATTATTACTGCTAATAATACTACTGTTAATATTAGCATCCTTGGCTTCTAGCTGTTTAAATAACATCCTAACCTGCTCAAGCTCTCCCTCAAGCTTCTTCTTAAGCTCTCTAATCTCATCCCTTGGCGTTGCTTCCGATAAATTAAATCTAATCTTATCATCAATCCAGGTTACCACCAGGGGTTTCCCGTTTCCGTTCACAGTTACTAGCTCATTCCCACTGGGCAGGATAGAGGGAACTAGGGTTTCTTCTCTACCATTCTGTAGCTCATACCCACAGGGCAGCTGTGCCATAGAAGATTCCCTACAATTTGGCAGCTCATTCGCGCTGGGCTGTGATGATGGTTCTCTCGAACTCTCTGGTCCATGCCCAATTTTTTGTGGCAGTTCATTTGCACTGCCCAGTGGTGATGATTCTTTCAAGTTGTTGATCTTATTCTGTCTTGAACCATCTTCTGACAGAATGGACAGCAGCCTTGGTTCTTGATGCGGTGGTTGTCCTTGCTGCTGCTGAGAAGCATCTGCAACTTTGGACACTAGGGTTTCCGAAGACGTCCGTTCTTGATGAGGGTACTGCTCTTGCTGCCTCTGCGGAGAAGAATCTACATCATCAACACCAGGGGTTTTCGAAAATTCTGTCACAACATTGTCAATGCTCTTACGGTGGTCAGTTATTGTCGCAGTAGAACAGCCAGCGATAGCCGTCGGAGTGGAGGTGGAGGCGTGTCTGGTGGGGTTCTCGGCGGCAGCGGTGGTAACAGTGGAGAATGGAACTTCGGCGGCGGCAGGATTCCTGGTGGTGGAAGTGGTTGAGGCTGTGGGATTCTTGGTACCGGTGGTAGTGGCAGAATCGTAAGTGATGCTGGTTATTTGGGCTTTCTTGGCCACCCTTCGGGTATAAACTTTGCTATTCTCGTTCCATCGAACCCTCGGTCTCGAATCCAGATCTTTATCCGAATCCATTCATGTAATATATAAACCCTAACTTCACTAAATCAGCCCTCAAGAACCCTAAAATAACCCATATTCCAAAGCTAGGGTTTCAAAAACCCTAGATTTACAAAACAAAAAATCCAAACCTAGGGCGTCAATAACGTCAATTTACGAAAAGAAAATACTCAGCAATTAAATCAAAAGTGGCTCGATATATGCAGATCTACTTTATCAAAATTAAATAAATAAATAAATAAAAAAAAGAAACAGAAGCGAAAGATCTAAAGATTGGGAAAACGAAAACAAAAATAAAAATAAAAATAAAAATAAAAGAAAAATAAGAAAAGAAAGTCTTTGATTTTTTAGGGTTTGGGTGGAGGAGAGAAGAAGGGGCCGTTCTGTTCTTCGATCCGTAGTTTACTCGGTTTCTCTCTCTAAAAAAGTTATTGTTTCTCTCTCTAAAAGCTCTGTCGCCTCCTAGGTTTTAATCACACGCGCTTGTGCATAAATGAGATAAAGGCGGTGATGGACTGCCACGTCATTGGCGAGTGGGCAGATTGATAGAATAGATGTGTGAGGGTCTTCTTATTGTTGTGTTTCTTTGTGATTTTAGATATTTTTGTTGTTTCAGTTTCCTTGCGATTTTTTTTATTGTTTGTGTATAAAATCTCTTTCACATGAAAAGATTCTATAATTGTTTTTCAATTTGACATTTTTGGCCATCTCATAGATTTTGTTTTAATACAGTAAATGTTGTCGTCATTTGAATATGAAACGTGTCAAATCTCAGGGCTCAACTTTGGACGCGCTTGTTGATTTGGAATACAGTGGGAACAAAGAGAATTTTCGATAGACTAGTTAAATGTATTAAAATAAAGAAGAACGCCGACGACTTCAAAAACATTCTGTTGGACAAACACTGACAATAAAATACAAAAACTAGTGGAGTGAACGTGAAAAGAAACTTTTAGCCTTAAACAATGGATGCATCAGTTGCGCATTTTGCTTAGGGAGTATGTTTGCAAGAATGATTTGCGTGATGATAATTTGCATTACTTATAATAAATTATAACTTAATCTCATGTACATATTGTTTGTCAAATGAAATTCGATGCTTGTAGGTGGAACTGAAGGAAAAAATGAAATTCGAGCGAGAAGGGATTCGACCACATATTGATGATTGAAGACAACACGACTCAATTTGATGTAATTAGAAGGCAAATGACTAAAAATGCCACAAAAAAAAGAAGACTAAATCATACCTCGGGAAGAAAGTCAGGGACCAAATTGCAGTTGCTCATGAACACAACCCCAAATTTTGGCTGAACTAGAAGCACAACAACAAGCTTAATTATCTTATCGCAATGGTCCAAGCCATTCGATTGCATGGCTATAAACTAGGCAAACAAGTCAGTTTCCTTGTTTTGATGGAAAGCAAAGAACGAACTAACACAAACCACATTGGAGGGAAGAGGTCTCACAATTAGAACACATGACAATTTACATCAAAAATTGAAAATTCAAAGCTTGAAATTGAAGATCAAGAACAAGAAATTGATTCTCAATCATATTTCTTTAAATCATATGATCTTATGGGTGATGGTTTTTTGTTATTCTTTTTGTAATATCAAGAAATCATGTTAGACTAAACTCTTTATTGTATTGGATGAAGATGAAAATTGTTTACTTATTTTTAATTCAAAGATCGAGTAGTTAGTGTGTTTTTGTGTTTTTGATTAATATTACTTGAATATTTCATTATTTTATTGATTGATCGCCAATTAGATAATTACTTGATTGTTGTAGTGCTGTGAGATTCACAATAAGTTTAGAACACAATAAGGTTAATGCACAGACAATATATTTTAGAAATAATGTCTATGAAGTGTGCAATCATCTAGATTATCGTGTAAATTAATGCATTACGTTGCATATGAATTTGGAATAGAAATATGATCGTGTCGTGGCTAGAATATGTTTAAGTTACTTTAGAAGAAATAGTTAGATAAAAATGAATTATCGATTGTCATAAATACATGAACCACACTAAATTGCATAGTTCGAGAATTGAAAATAGAGTTGTCTTCAAGAACGTGGAAATATGTAATGCATGGTTGTAATGAGTTCATGCCATAAGGTGATTAGCTAAGTCTTTAATGAGCACTACCCTCATGTTTAGTTGTTGGCATTGTGTACAAAAACATTAAGAAACTGCCTTTAATTTGCAATCCAAAATGAGTCAATTTTCTCATATTGAACCACCCATATATATTTGTAGAAATATGCAAAATATTTTATTTTAATATAGATTAATTTGGTTCTTTTGAATCTTACTTGAGACGAATGATAAAAAAAATTATTATGTCCACTTCCTTAGGTGGATGTCTCTAATATGAGTACCAAATGACAAATTAAGATCAATTAAGAGTTTACTTTTTAAAATTAAAAAAAAAAAAATTCATTAGATTTGGTATTGTACAAGAATTATATAGAAATCTGGTGATACCCATATTAGTATTTTTATTAAATCTAGAATAAAATATATGAATGTTATTCTAGAGGTAAATGAGTTTGAGAAACACTCCAAGCATCAAATTGAAATTAATCTATAATATTGTATATAAATGTTATTGTAAAGGTAAATGAATTTGAAAAACTCTTCAAGCATCGCGATTTAGCTTATTTCGTAATATGTTTAGCGCCACTTAGTCCACGTAATAATTCGGTGTCATGTCATATCTGGAGGTTATGCTACTAACTAGGTGACCAATGTTGAAATGTTATTATATTTTAGTGACATAATTGATTAGAAAAATATTTTAAGAATCAAGTGAAATTTCGCTCGAACGTCGGTGATTATTAACAAAGATTTTACCTGTTCCAAAAATTGTATGTTAGTCTTTTCGACTAAAGATTCTATGAATCAATATTGCTTCCTTTTGCTAAGTTGGCATGTCTTTCAATTTCAATATCTTATTTAACAAGTTGTCTTTTCAACGATCTGCAATAAATTTTATTAATTTTCTTTGAATTCTCTTGGAGTCAATTCCGTACGCGAATTGACTTGTCGCGTTGCTATTTTTTTAGGTAATTACCACGCATTGTCTATGAATGGGATTTTATTGTGCTTCTTTGTGATGCAGCAATTACACATTTTGCATGGGGAGTATGTTTGCAAGAATGATCTTAAATAAATTGATAGGGGTTGTACAAGTTTACAAGTGCATGTTGAAATGATGAAGCGTGTAATTTAAATTTAATACAAACATGGAACATTCCTAGGATTTGCATTATCGGAAATATCACTTTCAACAACCATATAAACGATCTTAGAATATACATTATTAGTTGTTGATCATATTCAACGACCACAATCAATTGATTGTTCGTTGGTAGGCAAAGAGGTGTTAGCAAATGTATTCAACGACTAAAAATACGTTTGGTCATTAAATATATTATTTTAACAATTAAATAACTGGTCGTAAAAGTTTTGTATTGACAATCGATTCTTTTTTAACAATCACTTGTTTGGTTATTGCAACAATTATTTTTATCATTAAAATACAATGAAATCAACCAAATTTTAGTTACTTAATAGTGACAACCAACACTACAAAAAAATAAAATGCGGCTTCAAGACAGAATTTCCCGTCATTGATGGCTTGAATTACCAACAAATTAAGTCTGTCGACTATTAGCAACTGATTTCCATTATTATTCTGTCGCAATTTGAATTAAAATTAGAAAAAAAAAATTTATGATTATTATTTTAGTAATTCTTTTCTTGAGAACTTAATATATTAAAGTTTATCTCAAAAGTTAAAAAATGCTAAAATTCGATCAAATGTATAGACTAAATAAAAATGAATATGGAATTGCAAATATATTCATTCAGTTTTTTAATTCTTGAGTTCAAAACAATATAAAATAAAAATAATTTACAAAAAATAGTTAAACTCCAACTATTGGAGAAACTGTTTTGTGCAAACGGAGTACGCTTCTTCTTCCCGCGAAGGATATAATCTGCAAATAAATAAGAAAAAAACTCCCAATAAATTTCATAAAATCTATGTTGTGGCAAGAAAAACACATTAAAATTGAAGGTTTCCTTAAAAAAAATTCATCAATGTAATCTTGTTATTTGACTCTGAACTTAGATATAATACAACAATACATACAATGCCGATTGAAACGAAGTCTTTATACATCACCCCAAAATGCATCATTTAACTTCCTTGTACATAACAATTAGTGAGTGTAACAGCATGAAATGAAGTCATTTAATAGCTAATCCATAGTTCACCAAGGAAATATAACACCTTTAGAGCCACAATAATAAAGTCAACAAAGGCATCGAAAAGATCTCTCACTGCTTAGACAGAATGCAAACTCATCGAAAGATTTCTCTGCTCTCTACACACAAATACTCGACCTACTGTTACTACTGGCCAAGCCTCCTTCCTGAAAATAGATAAACCTCATAATTCTTACTTCAACTTGCCATAAAATCTGTTATAAACTATTAGAGAGCCATGGAAGTAAAACCAAAAAATGGATAAATTTTTGAGAAAGTAGGAGTGGATGGTTAATTGATAGTGATTATGGATATACAAATGGGGCCAGGAAATGGACTGTGCTTGTATCAACAATGGTGGAGATTGAAATTTGAGGTTCCCTTTTCTCTCTATATGCTCAAAGAGAAAGAGTTAGAGAGAGTGAGGAAGAGGAAGAGGAAAAGGAAAAGGGAGGCTGCGTACATCCATGAGAAGAGATGAAGTTATCGATTTGAGGTTAGGGTTTTGGAATGAAATGAAATGCCTATGTGGATAAGAGAAAATTGTTTGACTGTGAAATGAAATTTTAAGAGCCGAGTGAATTTTTAGATGGGAAGCGAAATTTTAAGAGGGAAAACCTGTTAACAACTATTAAAAAAGTAGTCGTTGAATGTCGAATTTACCTTTAGTTTCAACAATCAAGTAGAATTGGTTGTAGATTTAGTCTATTAATGACCAAACATTATAGTCGTTAAATGTTTCTTATATTTTTAACAACCAATTATGTTGTCATTAAATATAAACATACATTTTGGTAGGAATTTTTGATTTGGCGCTCCACTCATAATGATCAATTTTAATTTGATTGTAAAAAAATATAGAGTTAACAACTACTTTTTGGTGGTTATAAAATATTTCTAACTAATTTAAAATTTGATTGTTAATTATCAATTTTCTACGATCAAACTTAATAATTAGTCATTGAAAATAATTTTTAACAACCAAATTGATTTGATCATTGAACCATTAGTTGTAAAATATCACTTTTCTTGTAGTGTTGACATATTCTTGAATTTTCTTGAAAGGTAAAGGTCTCTTGAGGAACGTAGGCATAGGTAGTACATGGCTACAGGAGTTCGTGTCATAAGGCGTTAAGTCTGGTAACAAGTGCAACTCTCATATTTAGTTGTTGTCGTCGAGTTTGAAACTCTTAAGAAATTGTCTGTATCAATAAAATAGTAATATTCTTACATTGAATCATCCATCTATGTGAAGAATATTTGACATTTTTTTATGAATTATTTTGGTTTTTTTGCTTCTTGCTTGAGCCTAAAGATGAAATTTACAATTCTGCTTCATGTACATTATGGTTGATATTAAATTTGACATTGCTTGATATGACAGTAATTATAGCCATTGATTTTAATCACACTTATTCAAATCAATGGCACAATTTCTACATATTACACTATTACGATTACAAAATGACGATTTAAGATCAATTCAGAGTTTATATTTGCAAATATTTAAAAAAATACAAAAGTTGGTATTTTATAATAATTAGGTAGAAATCTATTGATACCCTATTTTTTTTTTATTTACTAGATCCATAATATTATATATAATTATTACTTTAACAAGAAGGTAATTGAGTTTTAAAAACACTACAAGCATCATCTTGAAATTTTACACAGATTTTGGTAACTATTTATCAATTAGACTGGCAATTTAGCTTGTTGCGTAGTAATATTTTAACAATAGATAGTTCGCGTCATGTGTGAGTGTATGCTACTAAACTAGTGACCAATGCTATAATGTTATTTGATTTTAGTGACTTAATATTTAAGAACCAAGTGAAATTTAGCACAAACTTCGCACAGTCGTTAGTGACTAAACTAGAATCTTACATCTTCCACAAATTGAGTGTTGCTAAAGATTCCACGAATTAATATTGCTCTCCTTTTTTTCAATTTTACTATCTCATTTAACCTTTCGTCTTTTCAGCGACCTGCAATATATTTTATGATTTTGTTTAAATTCTCTTGGGATCACCTAAGTGTCTCGTACGTTTTGTTAAAGTGTCGTGTTGCTAATTTTTTGTGAATGAATATCACATAACGTGTGTATGTGAATGGGGTTTTATTGTGTTTCTTTATGATTCGTCATCCTAGATATATTTTGTTGTTTTAGTTCATTTCCGATCTATTTATTTCTCATATTTATATTATTTTGGGAATAAAATCTCTCCCTCACCGAAAGATTCGATATTTATTAACTAAATTAACATTTTTGGCCCTTCTCATTGATTTTGTTCGACATGATAAATGATGTCATCACTCTTTAAATGGGAGAATCTATATCATGTCAAATTTCAAGGCCATCTTGAACATGTGTACTAAGGTGGAATACAGTGGGAGCAAAGAGAACGGGGTCAGAAATGCATTAAAAAAAAAAAAAAAAAAAACGCCAACTTCAAAATCACTCTGTTGGACCCAAACCAACACAAAAATACAAAAGCTAGTGGAATGAATGGGCTGGAAATCTATCTTTAAGCAATGAATGGCTATGTTGCATATTTCGAGTGGTGAAGCATGTAGTTTCGCCGATGTTTGACAACAATACTTTCCAAAATCTTTTTTTTTTATTACATATTCATTTTTAACCATATATTCACATAATAAAATATTCTGCACGTATATCAATTTTTTTTTTTACTTTTTAACTACAAGTTTTTCTAAAAATCACCCTTCAAATGCGAAATGCCCTTTGTAATTGTAGGGTACTGTTCCTATAGGGGCCTCACTATGCACAGACCCCACATGTATAAAAAAAAAAATTACACCGGGCCCGCCCATGTGTGTGTCTGTCTGTACACCCAACACGGTTGTTCAAATGCTAATGATGGAGTCAAGTTATATCTGGAATGTATGCTACTAATGGAGAGACCAATGCCATAATAATAATTAATTTTAGTAACTTAATTGGTTAGAAAAGTATTTTAAGGACCAAATGAAATTTCGCACAAACTTTGCACAAATGTCAGTGTCTATCAATGAAGCTCAAAGGAATTGATAGGGGATTGTACAAGTTTACAAGTGCCCGTACAAGCGGTGGACCATGCAGTTTAATTAATTGCAAATTAAGAATCTTACTACGGTTTAACATATCTCTTAATCCTCTTCGAAGGAGGAAGCGTCTTTAGAAATGCAAGCATAGTTAGTGGATAACTACCATGAGCTCGTGCTATGAGGTGTTAATTTTATTCTGGTAATGAGCGCGACCCTCGTGTTTAGTGGTTGCAAGTCTTCATCAATCTAAATCCCCGTTTAACAATTTGTCATTTTAGTGAACTACAATCGTTTTTTTTTTTTTTTTTTTTTTTTTTTTTTCTGGTTTTTTCTTGAATTCTCGTAGGGGTCACCTAAGTATTCTATATAGTATGATAAACTGTCGCAATGCTAATTATTGATCACTCACTTTTTCGTGTCTCAAAAATCTTTGACGTGTTTCCATGCAATAACAATCTAAAAAAGTTAAGGAACTACATAAAACAAATCATTCATGAGAGATCTATCTATTGTGCCAATGGTGGATTTTCTACTTCGATCACCGTATCTAGTTTGGAAGTCTCCGATGATTTTTCTTTCTTTTTTCAACTCTTCCAAAGTGATTTTTTCTCTTCTTCTTTCTCATCCGTGGCCAATTCGGCTACCTTTTTCTCCTCCTCTGTCTTCTCCTCTTCTTTCTTCCCCCCTTAGCTTGTGGTGGAACAAAATCAGACGTCTCCGCCGTTGTTGCCTCCTCCTCCAAAGGCGATGGCTTCTCATCTACATACCATACTTTGTTTGGGATGGGGTTGAAGGAAGAAAATGAATGAGTTTGGGCCCTTTTCATTATTCTTCTTTTGGGCTCCCTTGGTTAATTGTTTATTTAAATTTTTTTTTACTCTTGTTTTCTTTTTGTTTATTTAAAGTGAAGGGCGAAATTGTCTTTTTCCAAACAATCAAATTAGACAAAATCTGTCAATAGGAATATAATTTGCAATTAAATGAAAGGCTAGGGATGTTTTTAATACTGAAAAAAGGTTGAGATTTTATTAGTATGAAGTTACAAAGGTTGTAGACGAAAAGTGCAAACTTACCCCCAAAAAAGTGTATTTAAAAGGTGTCGAAGTAGGATGAGCTAGCTAGTGGCATTAAATATAACAATATTTAATTTTAGTAACGGGTCAGAAAAATACTTTAGGGACCACATTGAAATTCCGCACAAAGTTCAGTGCATTTGTGAAATTGAATGATATTCAGCTTGTTTGGCCAACGTATTCGATGACAGCCAGTGTATATAATAGCCCTATTTGATAGTTTTTTTTTTTTTTTTTTGGCAATAATGAGTTTTTGTATAGTAAATTTTTGAAGAATGTATAAGTAATTAAAAAGTAGAAAAAAAATTTAAATTTACATGAAAAATATTTTATTATGAAAATGTGATTGAAAATGAGTACTAGAAAAAAAGAATTTTTAAAGAATGATTATCAAATAGGGACATAATTTACCGGTATCACATCGCACCTGATGTAACATTAAAATTAACTTTAGCAACTTAAAATGGGTAAAAAAAAAAATACTTTAAGGACCAAATTAAAATTTCTCACAAACGTCATTGACTTTCTGTGAAATTAACCCCCAGCAAATTGCCTCTTTCCGGGCTAAAGATTCCACCAATTAATATTACTCGCCTTTTGCTAGATTCGAATGTCTTTCAATTTCAATCCTCCATTCACACAATTCAATAAATTTTATGGGTTTTCTTTGGTTCTAAGTTTAAGGAGATCTTTGTAGGACCTAAGGGAGCGTTCTCTTTACTGTTTTCGGACCGTTTTCTATTTTCGATTTTCCAAAATATTGAAAACGTATTTTCTTTCCCATTTTCGAAAACGAATTTTTGATAACGGCTGAAAATTTTGTGAAGAAAATAGAAAACAATTTTTTTATGTTTTGACTGTTTTTTCATAAATCTGTCAAAACTCAAAAAATACGGGTTGTGAAATATTTTTTCAAAACAACAAAAAGAACGAATTTTCAACAATCTCAAAATGGACACTCAAAACACAAAATACAAAACAAATTCAAAACTCAAAACACAAAACTGAAACACGAAGAGAATGCCACCTAAGTGTTCGTACATTATGTCGAAGTGTCGAATTGCTAATTTCTTGATCGCCCACGACTTTCGTTTGTAAAAATCTCTTTCCGATTCCCATGTAAGAACAATCTACAAAAGTCAATGAACTCCACGGAGCAAATCTTGTGAAGGAGATTTTTCTAATATCAATAAATAGTTTAGCGCCATATTGAGCGGCTAAGATAATTATTGAAGGGAAGAAAAATGTCCGTCCATGAATAAAGAAGCTATAAGTAATACAACTGTGACTCTCATGAAGAGTTCGCTCCTCACTCAGGATCAACGTTTGCAACATGCTTAACACATACCAGTCGGATGAGAAATGGTGCTTCTACAAAGTAAATCAAGTTGCATAGAATTCATTCAGTTATGTATGAGAAGGTTTAGTATGTTAGTTCAAAGTTTTAGTTTTCTTAAAATCTCAAATGTTCTTTATACTCTCCTCGATGAGTTGATATTAAAGGATCGGCATACAGGGTGATTCAAATACGAAGTTGCCCAGAAGGGTTTAAAAACTTGCGAAGACAAATAATTTTAATGTATAGAATCAGAGCTCGAAGAAGGAAAAACTTGGTTCAATGCATTACTTGCTGCACGAATGTATAATACATCAGCAACAAAAGAACACACATGTTCTAATCAGGTATCTATTTATCTACCTAGGACAATTTTGGTGATTTAAAATGATGTTGAGGATCCGGTCCTCTCGGCGCCACTCTCATTGTCCCTACATTCAATGTTAATGCCTCGCGCCTTCTGTAATACTCTAATTTGGATTCCTCGATCCCAAATTCACGTTGTATAAGACTAGGCGTATTATTAGCAGCAGGTTCTCTCAGTACCAAAAGTACATGAGGAAGTCGAGAGCTTGAACTGGCTATTAGTATCGATGCAATCATCAAACTCATCAGCAAAACTCTTACAGTCATCAAAGAAGCAGCCATGGCTCACGGTTTAAATGGAAAATTCAAAAGCCAAGGAAGAAAAAGGAGGGGGGAAATTTCAAGTATTCTTCAGTACTTGTGTTAAGAATGAAGTAGAGCCCCATATTTATATATAAACAGAACAAACTAGGGACAAAACATGAGTGGAAAAATCATGGCGGGACCATTTTTTATCTGAACAATTGTTAGTGTGGCCGCTAGTTATTGTTAATAATGTAAGGGTAGCGGCTGCGATTTCCCCCCTCATAAAAAAAAAAAAAAAAAAAAAAGTAACCTTTACTAATTCAGTGAATATTATTGCAATATCGTTTAGAGAAAAGTTTCATAAAAAGAACAAAAGTTTAGTGCATTCTTTTATTTGTTCACATTAATAACTTGTAAATGTACTTTTGACTTAAAAGAAACTTTTTAATTTTGTTAACTTTTTTAGTATTGTGTCTACACTTGAAAATTGAGATGATTTGATAAAGAGAGTCTTTAAGTTAAGAAATAGATTCTCTATTTCGTACGATTGAGAGTGTGAAAAGATGCAAAAAAGATAAGATGGAAATAATATGTTCACATGTTGAGTTCTTGACATTCGACTCTATTACTAAAGGGTTGGGTTGGTTGAGTAAGCAATTTTTAGTAAGTATAATTGATTTTTGTACTTCTGTTTTGCGTGGAAACTGCTTACAATTAAAAGAAGATTCAGACGATTGTGTAAGGAACAACGACCTCTCGAGACAAAGTCCCAACGAGGGGTGTTTATTTATGAAGATTACAATTCACAAGACACGAAATGTTTCTAAGGGGCGCAAGCACACAAAGTAACTAAAATTTGATAATGAAAAACTTAAAAGAAATAAAATTACATAATTCTCTGTTTGAGAGTGATTTGTTCGGGTCCTTGCTTCTGTATTCTCTTTGTTCTTTTATACTCCTAGGTAGTTTCTTTTGTGGAACCTTCTGAAAATCGCATGTCGCTCTATAACCACCCACTTTCTCCATGATTAGCACTCCATCAAGAAACTGCTGTCATTACTCCAATCATATAACTGTCGCAATCGATATTCTCGGAAGGTAGGATGCGATAAGATTGCCCTCAACTGTTTTAACAACCGTTGCCTTCGAAGGTGAGGAGATGTTATGCTCGCTCAGATTTGGTGCATCCGCGCAGCTGGACGACATCCAACAGGTTTGAGGGATTATGGGCTATTGTAGCACGACTCCTTCTTGAGTAATCTCGTTTGGGCATGTCTTTCAAATTGGGCTTTGCTCTCTTCTCGAATTAGGTTCCACTATTTGAGCCATTTAATTGGGCACGCTTAATTGGGCATAGTTTTGTGTGTCAACAACTTCTTTAATGCGAAATGTGTTAAGTTGTGAAATCCAATTATTGTAGCTGTATGTAATTCAAGTGCAAATCAAAAAAAGAAAGAGGATAGAGAAATTAAAGGGTTGGCGATTTTTTTTTTTGTAAACTTATTTTCATCATAGTGAATTATTGTAACGGTGAAAAAAAAAATGTAGTTTCACGTTGAAACGTACATCTATAAATTTTGCGTATTCTTGTGTATCTGTATTTTTTTACAACTTTATTGCTTTCGATAGTATAAAATAGGGTTTCTATTTCTCAACGAGATGAACTTTTCAAAAAAATAAAATAAAATAAATAAATCTTACACTAGCTAAAGAAATCCTTCTAAAAATTCAACATTATCTTTTTGATAAGCGCTTAACATAATTTATGATAGTTGAAGATTCGAGCACAAATGCACACACGTAAAGCAAACTACTTGTTTGTTGTGAGATGACTCACCAAGCTATATGATACATTTTTGTTGTAATCAAGTTATATGTGCCTAGACATAGGGTTAAACGTTGATCCTTACCTTGTATACTAATTATTATGAAAATAGAGGAGGACATGACATCATGACCAATAAATATAGAAAAAAGATCGAAAATAAAATGAGAGAGTTCAGTTCAAACAAGTTCAGTTCAAAAATACATTAAAAAAAAAAGTTATAAACTTTAATCAATTTTAAGTTATTGCAAAAATTTGTAGATAATGGATTATGCAACACTGACTTTGTAGATAATGGATTACACAACACTAATATAAATGTATAAAAAATAATTTATTAAGTACCGTTGCGTAACTTCACTCAAAACTTTCAAGCTTGCTATGTGTACAGAAACTGTAAACACAGAAGCTGTACAGAACAGACACGATACAAGGAGTGAGTTTTTTTTTTTGCATTATTTTATTTACATGGGACCCACTAGCCATGTGAGTTTCTGTATGATTTCTGTATTGCCCTTCCTGTACAAATGACATTTCTCTAAAACTTTTTCATCTTGTTATTCCTTTTTAAGTCCTTTATGTGAGATGATTTGAAAGAGAGTCGAGATAAAAAATAGACTCTCGGTTCCTATAGATTGAACTTATAAGGACGACTCACAAGAGAGGACAAAGAATAGATAACAACAAAACATATTTATATATAGAGTTCTACAACTCGACAAGATAAGTAAAGGGTCAAGTTAGTTGAGTCGGCAATTTTTAATAAGGTATAATTGGCTTTTGTAATTCTATAATGTGAAATAAGCTTTTGTAATTAGATTTTCTCTCTCCCTCAATTCAGCCAAAGAAAGGGACCTTCTAAAGATACGCCTTTTATCTAAAGTATCTTTACCATAAATTATTATAGTTGAAGATTCGAGCACGGATAAATATATCCTCACCATTCTTTTGTGATGCGTCTCGGCAATGCCCATGTTTAGTTTAGATAAAAATTAAATTTTTAGTATATTCCGATAAAAATTGATAAAATGTGTGATTGAAATATTGTGTTTTCCATAAAATGAGGGATTGAAAATATATTTTGAAAAATGAAACGAAACAAGTGGTATATGATATTATTTTTGTTGTTGTTTTGTCACATGTGGCTTGAGTGGGGTGCGAGGTCTGACATTGACACGCCACGTATACACGAATTAAAAAATTAAAACAAAAGGAGAGGTCTAAAATTTTTAAAGAATCAAAGAATAAACTTTTCAAGATTGTAAATTCCAGATTACAAATCCCATTACAGAATTCCATCGAGTCTGGCAAAGCTAAGTAGAAAAGGTATCAAATATATATATATATATATATATATATATATATATATATATAGTCCCGTTTAATTTTCATTTTTTTTTTTCAAATTTTTTTTTATCTTTCTTCTTTTTAATTACATATTCTTTATTAAAATAATATTACACGCAAATCAAAAAAAAAATCATCTTTTTTAACCACACATTCTCCATCAATCTACTATTCCAAAATACATTTTTCAAAAAAAAAAATGTGGCTCAAACATACCTATATATATAGATTAATCCCTAAGTACAGGAAATTTTTTTACCGAGACATTACAGACTTTCACACGATGACTGGGCCCCATGTGAATAAAAAATTGACAAGAAATACCACCCCCACTGCACGTGTGTGTCCTGTAATGATTTTGTCAAAACTTTCCATGTACATGAAGCTTTGTCCATATATATATATATATATATATATATATATATATATTAATAAGGAGAGAGATCAGTCAAAAAAATGAAGAGTGTGAGTATGCAATTTCTTTTAACTAAAACAAGTTAGTCCAAAAATGCATAAAAATGTAAACTTTAATCAACATTAAGTTATTACACAATTTATCCACACATTGATTAGTTCAATTTTTTTCTCACCCTATTATAATGACAAAAAATTGATGCAAAAGGTCCACGATGTATGGCACTTGTGCGTAAATGGTCCAACCTATTGATTTCGTGTGCAAAAAGTCCATTTGGATTAGGGATGGCAATGGAGTGGGCTCGTCCTGCCTTATCCCAATTGCGTCCCGCCTTAAACGCCCGTGGAACAGGGCAGAAGTTTGCCTCGTTTACTGCCCGATTTATTTATTTGTTTGTTTGTTTTTTTTTTTTTTTTACATTTTCAAATTTTCGAGTTATGCTATTATTCAAAGTTCAACCATTAACCCAAAACATAAAGGTCATTCCATACATTTTTAAATTTTTTTAAATTTTTTTCAATCAATATATTATAAACTAGTTTTGATTATATAATTTAAGTATAATAAAAAGATTGGATGGTCGGATTATAAATTATATAAAATAATTGTTAGTTAGGTAAAATTTGACAATTGCATAATATAATTGTTTGATTAGAAACATAATATAAAATTATAAATACATTCAACAATATTTTAAAACTAATAATTTATCAAAATTTTAGTTTTTTTTTTCACAGGGCGGAGCATCTCCACTCCACAACCCGTGACGGGGCGGAACCCTACACCCCACGCTGCCCCGTCTCTCCAACCTATCGGGACGGATTTTTTTTTTGCTTTTGACATCACTAATTTGGATGGTTTAATCCATTCTTGCCGTTAAAAATAGATCTATCTAACTGAAAAGACACAAACTATGTATCAATTTATATCTTAAATAATAATTTAAGCAAAATTGTTGATTCCCATATTTCTTTGAATGATATCATTTCTTAGCTTTGGCTATTAACATCCATAACAAATAGTTCATCACTGTTAACAAGTAATATCATTCGCAATCAAATAATGTCATTCAATAATAATATGGATTTTCCCTTTTCTCTTTTTGTTATATCTTGCTCCGTTGACTTGGGATCGTATATTTATTTACCAACTTTCACTTTTGGTTTTAGGGTTTATCTCAAATATAGAGTTTTCTAGCACTACTTATATTATCATTGGGAATAAATTAAAAAAAAAAAGAATTTTGATATCTTGGGACAAATAACATGAGACCATCCAAAATCACAAGGTAAAATCAAATTTTAATTTCAATTGACATAAAGTCCTAGTTTGGTAGCCATTTTTCTCAAAAAAATATTTTTTTCTCTCTTCTTTTTAACTACACATTCTTTAATAAAATAATATTACACGCAAATCCAAAACTTTTTCTTAATTTTTAACCACACATTCTCCATCAATCAACTATTCAAAAATACATTTTCTCCTCAAAAATGACTACCAAACAGGGGCAAAATATTTAAAATATGAAATAGAGAAACTAAAAGTCAGATAACTTCGATGCCAAAACCTTGCTAAAGTGGTAAACATGAAGCCTTACTCAACTATTGACCTGAGTTCGAGCATCCTTTGGATAGAGAAAAGTGAATATTTTTTGTTGTGAAAAAAAAAAAAATTGGTAATGTCAAAATAAAAATTTTAATTAGTATTTTTCTAAAGTATACAATTTTCTCCATTTCTAGTGCACAAGTACGAAGTATGGATGAATCATTTTTCATAATGTTAGTCTAAAGATAGTCACCGTGATGTCTTGTTCTGTAGTACTATTTTTGTTGAATTTAGTACTAATTATCTTTAAGTCCAATTCTAATGATATGATACTAGCAACAGTAACGGTGAGCAAATTATCACAATTGAAAATGACTTAAAATGATACCAACAATAAAAGTGAGAAAATGGTTCCAACTCTAACAATTATAATCGTAACAACAAAATTGACTGAAAACCATCCATTTACACTTTTTTTTTTCTTTTCTCTTTTTCCTCTCATCGTGTACATACATTTTCTCTCCATTTCTTTTGAATAGGACGCCTTGACTAACTGCCAAAAATATGGAAAATAAGAAATTTTGCACAAATGGTCTTTTTTTTTTTTTTTTTTTTTTATACCTAGGTGTCCATCTTTGGTGACTAATCCTGGGGCTACGCCTTGGCCTCTGAAGACACAAACCAGGTAAATCGCGGGATGTGCTCCAAACTGACCAGGGTCTAAGAGCCCCCTCCACTGATCTGTCAAAGTGTCGAGCGAGTCAACACATGTTGCACCTTGCCTTCTAGGAGAATTCCTGCATTCCAGGATAAATCCTGCCTTCCAGGAGAGAGTCTGCCTTTCAAGAGCCCCACGAATCGAACTCGTGACCTTAGAACTGCTAGCAACTAAGAGCCTCGTCCTTTGCCAGTTGAGATGTGCCCGGAGGATGCACAAATGGTCTTTCAATTGTATGAATGGAGGCTATAAGTATCTTTTTATTAAAATAGATGGATTAATAGCAGAAAACTTTCCTGCAAACTTTTCCATATCTAATATACCCCCATATCTGTTGGAAATCATAGAAAATCCCTCCATTTTAAACGTTTTGTTCAAAATACCACCCGTCATCAAGATCCGTTAGTTTAATCGTTAAAAACTGTAATAAAAAAATCAAAATTAAAAATGAATAATTGTACTTTCAGTGCCCAATTTTTTATTTTTTTGCAAATTATACCCAATTTTTTTATATGTACCACCCACGAATCCCAAATTTTTAAAACTTTATTTTCCACCCCACCTCACCCCACCCCACCCCATTTCATCTTCAAACAGAGGGGCTTTTCCAATATGTAGGGGAGTATATCGCATATGGTCAAGTTTGTAGGGAGTTTTCTGCTATCAATCCTAAAATAGATATACATTTAATGGCAAGAATGGATATAAACCATTCAATATGACTTTTCACACAAAATCAATAGATTGAAGGGGGTCATCGCCAAGAATAGAAGGTTAGGGACGATTTGTGTACAGTGACCATACGTTAGGGACCACTCGTGCCAACTTCCCTTTAATTGCTGTCACACTGACTTTGTAGATGGTGGATTATGCAACACGCATATATAAATTAACAAATAACACATATTATTTGCCTATGTTAGGATTGATTTTTGTAGGAATTTTTTTAGGAGAAAAAGTCAAATTATCACCAATTTCGTAAGAAATAATGATATGGAAATTGATGCTTTCAGCTGCAAAACTTCTTGCGAAATCGTTAACAAATAAAATTTGTCTACTGAAAAAAAATTATAAGCGACACGACATACCATTTTTGTCTTCTGGATTATAGTTTGTAATCCGGAGGGTATGTCAACATATAAACATAATAAAATTATTTGTTATCGTTTGTACGTCAACAGATCTTATTATAAATCTACGAAGATTGAAATAATTAATATTTTCTTGATGAAAATTAACAAGATAAACTCTTATGAAAAGCTAATAAAATTGCAAATTTCATAAAATGTGTGATTAAAAATGACTTTAAAGAAAAATATTAGAAAATGAGGTTCAAACATGACATATTATTGCAATGTAATGATGCTGGAATAGAATATAAGAAATAATAAAACCATTGCATCATACAGAAGAAAATTATCCTAGAAAAGCGCTCTTCTGAATTATTGGCTCTAATGATGTTTCGGATCAGGTCCCTCGGGACTAAGCCGATCAAATTCTCGATTTTGAGCAATATTGTATCTTTTTGAGCTTTCCTTGAACATTTCTTGCGCGGCTTCAATCAATGCATGTCTCTTGTGATTAACTAACGGAACTGGAAGAGTGCGCGTTTCAGAAAGGTTTAGTGAAAATGTGATCAAAATTAAGCAGAACCAGAAATTTAAAGTAGCCATTAATGTAACTTGATCTAATATGTCTTGGGTACTAATAGGGTATGAAAAAACTTGGAATTGAAAATATTTAGATATGATAAGTAGAAGGGATGGATTTATATAGGCCTCTATGATAAAAAATTTATAGTCTTTTTTATTGAGAGGGTTGCAAATAAGAGTGTATGAATCAAATGGATTCCACTTAATTTTCAAGTGGGAACACGATTGTGTTGTCATGCAATCAAATTCTAAGATAAGTAAAAAATATGAGTCTACATAAGGCTATTTTATTGCAATTTGATTCTTAAAAGTATTTGGATTGCAAAGCCATTTTCTTTTTCATAATGTGCCATTTAGGCATTTCTCGTCGTGTTCACTTGGGAGAAATTTGCCGAATCACACTCTTCCAATGTATCGCTTGATATATGGTGTATGTAGTCATGCATCATAGTCTAAAAGGTCAAAGTACGATACTTTATATGTGCAAGTCAATGTGCTCACGTGTATCAGAAAAGTGAAAATTTTCGCACTTATTGATCACTTTTTAAACAAAGACTAATGATAATTAAAGTTCAATGTCATCTTCTAAGTTTGATTCGTTGAAAGAATGAGTGCTTCATAGAATTGGACAAAAAATATAGTTTTGAGAGTTAATGCTTGATGGGCTTAAGACAAAAAAAAAAAAATTTTAAAAAAAAATTTATTATTAAAAAGTGCTAACCAAACAAAAATTCCTAGTGGAGACAGTTTTATGAAATATATATATATATATATATATATATATATTCGATAGAAAGATATATAGATAACGATTTATATTTGAAAAATAACTAGTTGCATGATTTGATTATGCTCAAAAAAGTGATAAGTGATATGTTCAAAGTGAATATTGAATACTTACATGGTATTTTCGATCAACCATATTCTCTCGTACGGCAAATGATTTGGATGTCACATTCCAACTCCACCCAAATAAATAAACAAATAAAATGGAAGCTTAAAAATTTATATATAAAGCAAGCAAGAAAATGATATTGTAAAACTAGAACAAGAACATCAATATTAGTATATCAACCCTATCATTTTTTTTGGTTGACGGGGGAATCCACAACCGCTACTCTTTCGGTGCGCACTGGGTAAACTCTCGGGTTAACGCAATAGCCTACAAATCACACCAACCATATTAATCGCATTAGGCAAGTTCGATACGACAGACTCGATCGAAAAAGTGTTGGCAGGGAGAATCGAACTCGTGACCAAAAGTCTCTGAACTCACCTACTCCACCAACTTGATCATCCTATGAGGGGCGACCCTATCATTTTTTTTCTTGTAAATTTGTAACATTAATTACGTTTCGTTGACTATATTTAAGTCTTCGAAGCACTTTGAAATTATATTCTGCAATGATTTTGTGCTTGTGGAACAGGTGAATATTGCAAACCAAGATACCATGTTTTTGACTATCATTCTTTCAATTGGATTGAACTAAGTTGTATAGCAATGAATTATTATCCTCATTTCGTGGAAAGCAGTCACAACATGTCGATTCTTCGAGATCATGACTATCTAGATCAATCCCTAAATGTAAATATTGCATGGCATGGAGGCACTCTCTTGAGATATATTGTTATTTTTGTTAAATTGTGGAGCCTAATTTCAACTTGTAATTTGGATTTTTCCTCTTGTAAACTTCCTTTCGTTATTTTATATTTATTACTGCAGCAATAGACGAAAACATAAGTGATTCTCTATGAATTTTACGTATTTTTGTGTGTCTATTTTTTTTTATAATTCTATTATTCTCGATGTTATAGAATTAAGATTTCTAATCCGCAACAATTTTCTTAAAATAATATGATGCTCCTTGACCCTAGTGGACTTCAATGCAAGCTAACAACAAAAGTATTAGGTGCCTATATAGAAACAAAGGGGAAGACCAAAGTGCATTTCATATCCTTAGCGGATGGGGCCGCCACTATGACTTAAATATACGGACCGTATCAAATTTTAAAGTGGTTAAAACACTATCCCATTTCAAGATTTTGCAACTTGCAAATTTCTCGAAATTAATATTTTAGACTATAATCCAGAACAAATGCATTTTAAGAATTTTTTATTAGATGAGCAAGTCAAAATTACAACGATTGTTCTTGTAAAAATTTACACTTATTTTAAATTTTTTACTGATTTTATAATGGACAAAGGCATGACACGAAGAAAAAAATAATAATAAAATTGATAAATCAAATGAATTTTAGGTATTAGACATGCTTTTCATGATAAGGTATTAATCGTTATGAAAATAATAGTTAAATTTTATAATGAATAGCAATTTTTAAAAGGATTTGCATTATCTTTAACGTTGTCATTACCGAGTAATGAAAAAAGTTTTGACTTCAGAGATTGTGGATTAGTACTTTGACATCTCTATATTATTTGTTCAAGTGGATGAAAAAAAAGCACAATTTATGAATTTTAAAAATTGAGATAAAGATCAATTTGGTATTTGCCATAGGGACACTATGTTTAGTCAAACACTAATCAGTATTTGGAAAGAAGTTTCGATGGACGATTCTATATTCACATGTGATAAGATCATCAATTCAAATCACGACACATCGAATTTCGAGCCATTCAAAATGCTATATGATCGGCATTACACACCCACTTTGTTATCTCTCTTAACACATCGGATATTGAGGTGTCATATTTTGAATGACCAAAGGTCTGAAGTGTCATGATCTAAATAGACATCCCTATCACATGCATATAGAACTGCCCTATTGAAGTTTTTCTCCCGTATTTGGGGTTAGCGTTAAATGAATGGCAAAAGCAAAAATCAAAGAAGCAAATAGTTTTGACTACATCAAGGAAAATACTTATTAAATCGTTAAGCTCAGTTTATATCATAATCACGCCTCTTAAGATGGATATGAATCTCAAGCTAGCTTGTCATTCCAGAGTGGAACATCTAGTTTAGCTCGGCATAGCATCCAGCTCAACTCGACGTATCTTCGAGAGCAAGAATCAACTGCCATCATTTGAGAGACACTATTATTAAACTTTGATTTCACCCATTCCAAGACTGACAACCACCATCCCTTATCATTCAATCATTTCAAGACAAGTGGAAACTATAATAAGGCACCCAAATTGTGACCAATCAAAATTTCACAATGATTACTTTCCACCTCGACTTTATCATGACACATGTAGGCTGATCTCAATAGTCAATCAAAATTAGGTCAGCAGTACACACATTAAGGTCGGCACTATAGCTAATTTTATGTAAAGCCATGCAATTTGTCCACGTTTGTCTATAAAAAGGATAGTAATGGTCTTCCCCAAGACACATGCTAGACACTCAAGTTGTATACACTCTCATTCTCTCCACTTAATACAAACATATAATTTTTATTACAATTTCAATTTAACTCCACTATTTCAGCATAGTTTTACTATTTCAACTCACATTACCTCTCACAAATCATCAATAAAGTTGACAAAATTGACCCAATCATTTTTTAACGTCAACAGTTTGACGCTAAAATGAGAGCCTTGTAAGCAATAGCCCCTACATCTCCCATAAAATTCCAATAGGAGGGGCTCACAAAAATGATGTTAAGGTTTAAGAAGGAGCAATTGTATTTCTTCCATCAGATGATTTGCCCAGAGTTCCATTTTTTGACAGCTCTTATCCAATATAAAAATCAAAATGTTCAAACAATTATTAGGTTGGTCCATTAGAGCACGCGAAGATAACATTTTCACGTTTCTAAATTATCGTAAATATCTGTGAGAAATGGTTCTCTTAACTCCTCATATTTAATGTGAGCTTTAGATTAAAATGGATGGTGGAGATTTCTTGGGAGATATTCATATGACTTGTTGGAGAAGCTTTTACCTACCTTGTTTGAATATATACACTATCTTTCTATCACTCACGTGGGTGGAGCTAGGGCAAAAATAGAGTTGAGCCATTCTTTCCAAAAGCCTCTCTCTCTCGTTTTTTGCCCTCCATTGGTGAACATCTTTGGCTTCTCTTCTCTTCTCTTCTACTATGAGATTCTTGTGTATTCTAGGCATGAAATAGGACTAGGTTACATTGGTAATTCTTGAGTGATTGGGGAAGGAGAAGGGGTGGTTTCTTCAAGCCAAGTATAGGAGGTTCTTTGCCGGTTTTCTCTAGCTCTCTTGGAAGGTGATTTGCATTGCGTGGAAGGGTGTTCCTGAGCCTACAAATCGACCATTAACAAAGAGGAAGAAGCTAGCCATTTTCGGCCATTATTGGAACTCAAGTTTTCTGGTTTATGTTCTCCGTTTTGCATTGAATGTATGTTGATACATGTGTATTTAAGTTGATTAAACACCCAAGATCCTAACAATATCAAATGGGATTTGATCCCATTATTTGATATTATAATTTTTACAGTAGTATTTTTTGAAAGAATATGTAATTAAAAAGAAAAAAAAATCAAATTTACGTATAACATTATTTTTTTAAAAATTGTGTAATTGACAAGAAAAGTGGAAAAAATAGATTATCTAAAAGTCTTTTGAAGTTTGAAATCTTGAAAGTTTTCTTCTTACAACTACTTTTGAGGACCTAAGTTAAATTATTAGATGGTTTTTAGTCTCAAAAGTCCTCCTCCAATAGGAGGGGCTCACAAAAAAAGTTGTAATGAGAGAGGCAATAGAAAATTTGACTAACTTTGTTAGTAGAATGGAGAGAAACCAGGTCACACCTCTCCCCCAGTCGATACTGAGGTGGAATCTCTAGCTCGAGAAAAATTTGGTTGATCTCCCTTCTTAGGTGAAGAGTCATCTAGGAGTAGGACGAATGAGATAAAAAAAAAAAAAAAGTCCTTCTCTAATAGGAAGGACTCACAAAAAAGCTGGAAGTGTATTCGACAGATTGGGTTCTCAAAGATTACCATCACCTAAAAGCAGGAAAACCAATCCTCTCAAAGGAGATAGTCCAAAAAATGACGAACCTTAGATGAGCTTATTGAAAAAAATGCATAGCCACCCTGAAGCTAAACACAAAGCTCCGTGGAATAATATTTTACTAGTCGTCATTCCCTTTTCACAGAGGATATACTAGCTGAGCCACTACCTGAAAAATTGAAAATGCCTCAACTTACCTACTATGAAGGAGAGAGAGAACTCCTTAGCCATTTAGACAAATTCACATCCTGGATGGAACTGCAAGGAGCTAGTGACGCCATCATGTGTCAAGCTTTTCCTTCGACATTAGGAGACAAAGCCTAAAGGTGGTTTAGAAGGTTGCATCAAAGGTCTATCAAAAACTGGAATGACCTAGCTAAGAAATTCCTATCTTAGTTCATGGGCTCCAAAGCTAGGACCACGCCCAAGTAACGTTTGGTGAGTATTAAACAAGGGCGTAGTGAATCTTTGAAGAGTTACCTTAACAAATTCACTAAACAGTCCATGGAGGCAAAAAACATATAAGATGATGCCACCTTTATGGTTGTCCTCGCCGAACTAAGACCAAAAATGGTCTTCTATGGTTAGTCTTTGAAGATGGACCTAGGACCTACATGAGTTCCTAAGTTGGGCAGATAATCATATCGGAGCAGAGGAGACAACCTCAGATCAAAAGGAAGGAAAGGTTGACCCCAATTACTCAGCTCATCCTAAAGACAAAAAGATGGACAAGAAGTCCACCCCTTAACGCAGAAAAGAGAAGATAGACACCGATCGACCTTGCCCCTGTCCTAAAAGGTTTCATCAGTACCATCCTCTAAACCCCTTTTTGGAGAAGGTATTCATACAAGTAGGAGACAATGAGGTCTTCCATCAACCTCACCCATTAAGAAAAAATTGTCTGGAACAAATCAAAATAGGTATTGTTGGTTCCACATGTCAACAGATCACAATACGGAATAATTTATGGGACGTCATAGAAGACCTAATGTCCAGATATTCCCAGTTCTCCCCGGATCCAACATCGCCACCTCTGCCAACAACTACTTCCTCAACACTTGTACCACTCGGCTTAACTAAAGAACCTCCTATATCTCTATTTGCCATAAAAATATGGACCTTGGGAGATATTTGTTGACCTACGTCAAGCCAAAGACTTTTTGAAGCGTTAAGCTCACTTTATATCCTAATCATGCCTCTTAAGCTAGATATGAATCTCAGGCTAGCTCATCATTCCAGAACGGAATATCTAGCTCAACTTGGCATAGCATCCAGCTCAGCTTGACATATCTTCGGGAGCAAGAATCAACCTCCATCATTTGGAAGACACCATCATTACACTCTAAATTCTTCCATTCTAAGGCTGACAACCACCATCCCTTATCATTCAATCATTTCAAAACAAATGTCAACCATCATGAGGCACCCAAATTGTGACCAATCAAAATTTCGCAATGATAACTTCACAACTCAGTTTTATCATGACACATGGAGGCCGACCTCAACTGCCAATCAAAATGAGGTCAGCGGCACACACATTAAGGTTGGCACTGTAGTTGATTTTATGTAAAGCCATCTAATTTGTCCATTTTTGTCTATAAAAAGGATTATAACTGTCCAACCAAGACACATGCTAGACACTCAAGTTGTATACACACCCAAATCTCTCTACTTAATAAAACTACTACTTTTTATTGCAATTTCAACTCAACTTCACTATGTCAACATAGTTTTACTATTTCAGTTCACATTACCTCTCATAAGTCATCAATCAAGTTGACGTCAACAAATAGCATTAATATTCTAAGTAGTGAGGAATAACTTTTTTAACTTTTTCTACTAATATAATTTTAAATCTTTGGATTAATATCGTCTTCTAACTGTAATCTCTCAAGGAAGCACAAATTTGAAAATTAAATAAGCATAAATGAATTTGGAATCTAAATTTTTTTCATAAATTAATTTCTTCACAAACGCTGCTGGATGTCATAGAAATATATAAAGAGACCCATCATATGCTAGATGTGGAGTTATATAAAGAATGCTCAAAAGCATAGGAAATATGGACGATGTTTGATTCGTCTCGAGAAATTTCTGATTATGAAAATTACTAAGGTTCTTTTACAAACTGGTTAAGTTGAAATTTGCAATAGCAAGAATGCAATACATTAAGGGTAATTATATTTGCACCACACTTTTGTTAACGTCACATTTTAATTGCAATTAAGATTTTCAGCTTTTGCTCATTTTCGTACTTACGACGTCGAGTTTTTTTCATCATTTTTTATCCTTAATTTTTTTTTTTTTTTTATAATAAACTAACACATTTTGTCCATGTCTGTCAAAAAAATTCGTTATGAGGGAGTAAAAAGGCTTATTTACTCGTATTTTAAAAAAAGAAAGATAAATAACAAATATAAAAATTCGACAAAATATTTTTCCCATGATTACAAAATACTTGGATAGAAAATATCATCAGAAAAATGAGCTAATTAACTATGGTGTGAATATTAATTACCTTACAACTAATGATATGAGATGGAGCACTCTTTATCTTGTATCATGGGATGATTTGGAAGAAAAGGAATTCGAGAGCTTCAAAGAACAATTCATCAATCCATCTTAACCATGCAGAAATATACAGAAACTTGCCAACGTCATTTAGCAAGCTATTTCAATTGAAGAGACGCGATCATATTCATAGGAAACAAAATTAATCAATTAACAATTCTCCTTCTAAAGGTAAAATGAAACTTACGGGGTGTCTTCCTCCTACCAACACTTTTTCGGTCGAACTTGTCACACCGAGTAGTGCGATGTTAACCTGATTAGCGTGGTTTGCAGGCCATTGCGTCAACCCGAGAGTTTACTCAATGCGCAACCAAATGGTAGCGACTGTGAATTCCCCCGTCAATCAAAAAAACAAAACTTATGGGGTGTCCGAGATTTTGATGAATTTTAAAAATTCTTCTAAAAATTCAGGAATTGGGGGACTTATCACGAATGACCAATGGAAAATAAATTGCAAGATTTATGAGCAATATTGCCATATGTTAAAGCTTAACAACTGAGTTATGGGCCATATTTCGAAGCTTGGCATATGCTAAGACACTGAAATCGTCGGAGATATCTGTTGTGTAATGAGTGAAAAAGTATCCTATCGAAAGAACATCTTTTTAAACCATCAACAAAGATTGCTTTAATAAAAACAATTGTAGCCAGTTACGTTGAAGGATGTCGTATCTATCAAAAAGGTCCTCCCACGATGATTCTTAGTCTATCGAGGTATCTTTCCCACGACAACTTGAACAATCTGATTCAAGGAAATGTTAATGAAGACTTAGATAAAATTATCTTGACTTTAGTTATAGAGGCTCATCTTTCATCGATAGGAATATAGGTAAAACATCCACACTTGTGTTGACGATAGGAACGATCAAACTAGAAGTGCTAGTTAAGAACAAAGTTCGGCGAATCAAAGACCAGCCTTTGATATGGACTAATGTGGTGCAACTTGAAGATAATTTATGGTTATCCATGCTTCGTCCCCAGCCATTTCAATTGCTTTAGGGAAGCACCCCTTATTCTATTTCTTCATCAGATTCAAGAATACCGATCAAGAACTCATCCCCATGACAACTCTATAAACTTCAAGGGGAATATTTGGTATGCAACATTAGATAGGAATTCATACTTCAAATTGAGCATGTTTAGCTTATTTTTAGCTCAAAAGCCAAAAAGAAGCCTTTTTTTGGTCTGTCTTTAAAAATTTATCTTCTACTTTTTTTCTCAGTATTGTATAACACTGTCCATAACACCTATCAGACATGACAGAAAAGTTCATGGGCTCTCCATTTAACTCACAACTTATGACATTGGCAAGGAAAGCAGGGGCCTGAGATGAAAAGGTAGGTTGTATATCATGTTCAGTAACTTAGAGAAGATATAAGAAGAGTTAGACGGGCAGTTACGAGTTCAGCATACTAAACATATCGTAAAGGGATATATAAAAAGAACCTGATGATTTGAACTGATATATGGTTCGACTCAAACTAAAATGTACCCTTTGACAGGAACATCATTCATGGATCTTGTCTTCTTCTGAACTAGGATTTTTTTTACCTTTTTACCACTGTCACTCTAGATGCCCTAAATAGCATTGAAGAAATTTCCTAGTTTCAGACCTTCAGAAATGAGTTATGGCAGTGTACAAATGACTTGAAGACTGAACTTATTCTGCCCTTTGAGATGATACTTATCGGCCATTAAGTACCAACAACCATCAAGCGGTTGTCACCATCTCAATATAAGCCAAATGCTTTTCTTTATATTTTTCAAAAGGTGAAGAACAGTTTCCAGCTATGCTAAATTTTAAGACACTGAAGATTTGCAGGGTAGGGACCAGTAATTGATGGCTAAGTAGCATAGTTGGTGGCATTCATGGATAAATAATAGCTGGTTGGTTCTAATAACACACTACCTTACCATCAAAATAAATAATTTTACTTCTAAGAAAAAAGCAATTAATCCAATCATATTAAAAGATAAGTTCAGATAACTTTGAGTTGAGCCGAACATGCTGCTAATGCAAGCGAAATTCCACTAAGCTCCCACTTGATTCATCTTCCCTTCATCTCCCGCAACATTGAAAGCATACTTACATAAACTGAGTATGCTTCTACAGTCTCTCAGGTTCAAAGATGAGCCGACTTCAAAAGACTCTTAGGCTGTATATCTTTCCTGGGTTTAGTACGTTTGTTAGTATAACGATTGAGATTTAAGGTTCTTTTTCTTATCAAATCCTCCCAACCCAACATACAATTTGTTTAGGTTAAGGTCAATGGAGCTTTAATGAGTAAAATTCAAGTTCAAGTATTGTAGTTTATGCTGCATTAAGTAGCAAGAGTTAAAGATTTGTTCCCAAACTTAACTGTTTGCCCTCTCAAACCAATCTTAAGAAATACCTATAAACTAATGGAATACTGACCCAATCAGGTACTGCTCAAGCCTAGTAATGACTGTAGAAGCATACTCTTTCTTAGATAAGTGACTAAAATACATGCCGGTTCCACATTGAAAGATGACTAGTTCTTAGAAAACTTCTTTATTTTCATGGAAAATGACTTTTATCACAATGCTCCCACCAAGTCCAAGCAAGGACAGATGTAAAAGGTCAGTAGTTCTTTCAATTCTTTTTGCTGGCCTAAGATATTTGATGAAGGCTTGAAATGTAACATTTTGAGGAAGGCAGTAAAGCAGACAATCAATAAATCACAACACTCTTTTTCACCCCCGAATTGACCATTTCCAAACAAATGAGACAACCCAATTAATAGTTCCTCTCATGAATTCAAGAAAGCAACAACCAGCTAACACTGAATTTGACAACCAGACTTTGTCCAAATGTAGTAGATATGAAGTTTAGTTTCATGAAAAAACACGTCTTCCTTAAAATCCTAAATTCATTGAAGAGTAGCAACAAAACAAAAGGACAGTAGCAGCAGAACAAGTCTTAACAACAAAAATAGAAAGTAATAGAATGACTTGAGACAAAGTTGAGCTACTAGCTCACTCAGACAATAAACACATGAAACTGAGCACTATTAGACAACAAAGTAGAATAGCAAACCGGGATCGAAAAATCTGAAACTACACTCAGAATTCTTCTTCCCATGGCAGTGGCCATCGGATTTGACTCACCGAAGTACCTCTCCTTTGCTCGTTCAGAACCATGAGCAGCAAAAACCTGGATGGGTTGTACTGCCTGATTTCTCCACTGGCAAACAGATAAATTCCTAAATATTCAATCAATTGTAACAGCATATCATTATTCTTGACTAAAAATGGATAGAAAAACAAGTTGAGACTTGACAAAACTGAAAAATGGGATTGAGGATATTACCTGTCAATGCAAGAGAGGATTCTCTTTTTTGTGAGTTGAACTCAATGGCGAGAATCAGAGGAAGCAGAGGATGGCTTGTCGGAATAACCATCGTGCTCCTCTTCATCACCCGGAATTCGTGCTGGAATGTGAAACCCAGAGAATCCACCCATTCCTGAGCCAAATCCAATGCCAGGTAGTGATGATGGATAAATGGGCAACACTGCAGGATGGCTCTGCTGCTGTTGGCTATGATCAGCAGTAGCAATAGCGATGGCGGATGGGTCCATCCAAGCACGAACCGAAGGTGAGTTACTGGACTGAAGGGGTCCCCTCTGAGAAAGAAACTGGTTTTGGCCTAACAGCTGCTGTAACAGTGGCTGAGGCAGTGACGGAGAGTTAAACAAGTATCCTGCTGCTCCACCACTACCAGTCCCGGTGTCTCCACCGGCATTCCAAGCTGCAAGCCTCTGGAACCGGCTGATTTCTGACATCTGCTGGTGTTGTTCGGACCAGCCAGCAGTTCCATCAAACCCCAGCGGGGTGCCACTTAATAGGACTTGCGCTTGTGATTGAACATGTGTTTGTTCATTGTGGTGAATGGGATTTTGATGCTGCTGTGGCTGTTGTTGGTTATGGTGGTGGAGCAACATTGGATCTTGAAGTGAATGCAAAGAGAGCCTTAGATCTTGACTCTGATTATTGGGTCTTGACAGCAAATCGGAAGTTCCGAAGCTCTGAAACTGCATAGCTGAGGAACTGGACTCGGCCGAAGCACCCATTGGGAAGAAGGACTTGATAGTATCCGCAATGGCATCGGAGTCCAACGAAGGGGGCAGAAAGCTTGGGTTCGGGCTCGGGTTCGAATTCACATTGTCTCTCTGGTGCAAGCTTTGTTGCTCATTTTCACCTCCCAGCATTGTCATTGTCCTTTTACTCGAAGGCCCTGCAATATTAGTATCCAACTGATGGTGTTGCAGGTGATTTTCAGAAAACAGTTTCTGTGCATCTTCTTGCTCAAAACTTGCATCTACTGACGAACCAGTGGTGGGTTTCCAGGCCGGCAGTTGCGCAAGGTCGTCAATGGCTGCCTGGGCCTTCTGTATTAACCAATCTACCGCCTTACTCGGGCGGTCATATCCAAGGCGGTCCTGTACATCATAGAACTGAATGGCAGTATGTGCGGCGAGGCGAACACGGCGGTCCCTTGGTCCTTTAGAGGTGCAGACTTTACTGTGCCGGTCTTTTCGTCCTGTGGACCTGATAATATGGCCGCCTTGAACTTCCACTATCTCACCGCCTGTGTTCCTCAATCTTGACGACATTTGGCAGTGATGAGAAGTTTCCCCTATCTTCTCTCGCAATCTTGCATGTTCTCCGGCCGGCTCCAGGGATGATGAAGCCGAAGGATTGTATGAACGTTTCTTGGGTTGCTGCGGTTGTTGTGATGGTATTTCTTCTAAACTTCCAAAGATTGACGGCTGATTTTGCTGGAAAAACTCTAAAGACTGATGGAGCTGGTGGTGGTGGCCATGGGACGACGGCGGCTCTACTGGCTGTGGTTCTTCTTCCTCCTCCTGGCGGCGGCGACGGTGGTGGTTTTTTTCCTCTTCCTCTTCTTCTACATTTCTTGAGATTCTAACTACTTGGTTCTGGTTGTGATTGTGGTTCTGATTAGGATAAAGATGAGGATTCCTCAGAGGATCCAGACTCAGACCCTTGTTTTTCTTTTCTTGTTCCAGATTTTTATAAAACAACTTTTGCTTATTTTCAGTGATTGGCTTTTTTTTGCTGCTGCTCACTCTCCCCACTCTTCTCCTCTTTCTTCTTGTTCTGTAATATCTGCTGCCTATCCCAAAAGTATCTGCCATTCAACCTTCCAAATTCCATCACTTTAATCAGAGAGAGGCGAGCACACCCCCCACCAAAGCCTATACTCTAATTTCAGCCTAACCCGTCTTCTTCATACTACTACTACTCTCTTTTAAGCAGCTAAGCTAATATACTCTAAAATTGTGCCAACAAAATTTGCAGGAATATAAAGAGAATTCTTGATTTACTCTAAGGCTAAATCAAGAATCCCTATGAGATGGGTTTTGAACCAAGAAACAAGAGGTCAAGTTTTCTTCAATTAGCAGTGTTTGGTAAGAAAGTAGATTAAGATTTCTGTAATCTTAATCACTGGCCTCTGCGCCTGCTATTTTTGTACAGCCTATACAAATATTAACACCAGAACCAGCCAGACCCCAATTCATCCTTAACTACTTTTTTCAAATTTTCTTCCCCGGATATGGTATCTCTCCAAGATTTTTCCTTTTTCATTTCAACTTCTTACTGATAATATGATTTGAGTTGGGGATTGTGGGATTGGGGTGGGGTGGGGGGGGGTGGCGTGGGGTGGGGTGCATTGGTTGTATGGACTATAGAGGAATAGATACTCCAAAAATTCCACCACCATCCCTCACTGAAAATGACCCTTTCCAGCTTTTTGGGTAATTTTTAGCTTTCTTTTTTCAATTCTCACTCTTTCTTTATTGCTTCACTTAAAAGAAACATGATTATATTTCCCTCTCGAACCCAACTTTTTTTGGTTTGTTTTGATTATTGTGAATAGTATCTATTCATTTCATTTTAACTTTAAAAGGTTGTCTTGTGCATGAAATAATCTTTGCTAGTGACTTGGCATAATGATGAATAAGTTCGTTCTAGATCCCAAAAATTTAAATGATCCATCAATTAATTAATATATCATGTAGCAAAGCAATAATGTTTAGGCTCTGTTTGATACTCATTTTTTCTCTATAAAAATGAAAAATGTGATCATTTTCCATTACATTCAATTACCATTTTTTACTTTTCATCTCTTGTATGGTGTCCATAACGACTATATTTTTCATTTTCATTTTACAAAAAATGAGAATCAAACGGGGCAAATGTAGATCATTTTTCATTTTTGTATAACATTTACAATAACCAATACACTTAGGACCTTTTTTGTAAGACTTTTGAAAAGTTAAAAATCATTTATAAAATTAAGAAATTATTTTAACACATTTGGATAACGTTTTAAAAGTTTCTTTCTTTACTAAAAGAGAATCTTAGAGAAAATTGGCTTTAAATAATTTCCTAAAGACAATTTCTGCAATATATAGAAATAAAATACAAAAATCCTATCAAACAGTTCGTGTACTAACAAAATATCTTATTTTACTAATATACTAAAATTAGAAGTTAATTGCTTGTCTAAATATGGGTGTTGATCCAAACAAAAGTGTAATTTAAAAAGCCGAGTTTGACCATGACCATGATGATGAAGATGTAAGTAAGTACACTGATTTGCTGGAAAAGATTGTACCACAGAAAAAGTGATGTTTTTTTCTTCACAAAAAAATATTCTGGACTATTTGATTGGCCATTATTTTCCATAATTGGCCAAATTTGCTTGACAAACCATTTTTCACCTTTTTAATAAATTGATTTTTCCACTATTTTGGTGTTAGAGGATTTTTATGAACGATTTTTGAGGAAAGAATTAATTTTTGAATAATGATATGATAAGAAATGTGTAGTTAAAAAAGAATGAAAAGTTATTGATGTAATAGAAAATATTATTTTATTGAAAAATGTGTTGTTGAAAATGAGAAGTGATTGAGAATTGATTTTGAGAATCTGTACCGAACAAGTCCTTAATTCGTTTTTCAGGTTTTTTTTTCCAATTGAAATAAATTATATACCGAATTGTAAAAAAATATATCCCTTGAATTGACATCCTCCATGGAAAACAAAGCCAAACTAATGATATTCGATTCTTTTTTAAATTGAAACAAATTTTATCCTCAATTATAATAAATTTTACCGCTTTAATTGACAATTTTCATTAAAAATAAGGTCAAACATACACCAAAAGATAAAAAATTTCAATATTTTTAGTTGAAAATTTATCAATCAAACACATTAATTGACAATTCTTAGCAATTCAATTATCTACAATTCGTTTTCTTTCCGTCCAAATTTCACATTTGCAATCAAACAAACTCTTATTTTTCGTTTGTGCCATTAAAGTAACTCCAATCCTTGTACCAAATTCCCATTTTTCCTCATTTTACAACAAATATTTGGTATAATCTAACTTCGATCAAATATCAAATTTTGCATCATTTTGGTATAAAATGAAAATGGTGCAAATGAATAGTGTTGCTGCTCTTCCATTTCATTTTGCACCAACTTTTGTTAAGGATATTTATGTCACTTTCTTGTTATATAACAAATTTAATTCTTAATTAATTGTTATTACAGTTATAATTATTATTTTTAACATTATGATTATTATTATTGTTGTTGTTGTTGTTGTTATTATTATTATTTAATATTTTCATTAAATTTATTAATGAATTTAATATTTAATGAAACATTAATCATTTATGAAGTAGTAGATTAAATAATAATAATAATTTTTCATATAAATAAATTATTAAGAATGAAAAAAAATGAAGAAAATAATTGTATACTATTCATTTGGTGTAATCAATTGTAAATGATTTTTTAGCTTGGTGTAAGATTTGATGTAAAACGGTACAAAACTTATCTCAAATTTTAATTTTTAATTTTATCAAAATGTGGCTTAACATAAAAGCGAGAGACAACCATTCAACTAGAGATATATTCATTGCAATCCTTCATTTCGACACATTTATGGGCTATACATTGTGTTTTAAAAAATATAAAGCATATTTAGACTATACGAAGAAGCTTTGCATTTATACGAGCTTTATATAATATATATTAATTTAATTATTCATTAGAGGAAATTACATAAACTCTGTGTTTACTACTGGTAACAAATTCTTTTGCATAAGATAAATATTTATTTTTCATTTAACGAACTTTCTAATATTTTGATATTATTATTTGTTATTCTTAAAACAGAATGTGATTATTATTGTTGTTGTTGTTGCAAATATGATTGAAAAATAATTAATAATATAAATAAATATTTTTGGAAAATCTGAAGCTAATTGAAAATTCAGTAAATATTTTATATTTTTAGATTTAATGGCATTTCTCTGATTTTTATTTTTTATATTTTTGAATTTTATATACTATAATTATATTAATATTATAAAATTAAATAGTATTTTTATAAATTTTATATGCAAAAAATGGCACGGAAGTTTATAGATTCTGTTTTCATTTATTTTTGCGGTAACTATTATAGATCAATTTCAATATTTTCATTGGTTTAATGAGAAATCAAAATTTATAAAATATATATATATAGGTTTTTAAAACTAAAAAGGTTATTTTCGTCAAACTAAAATAGAAAACAAATATAATCATATATATAGAACATAAGAGATTGGCAAAATGGAGAATTTAGGGTTTTGTGACAAAATTTTTGTAAGTCTAATGTGATGCATGGTTAAAATTAATGTTTTCATAAAAAAATTATGAGAAAAAAAATTAAATCAATCACATATGCTAAGAGATAACTGTTTCAAAATTTATTTATTTTTAAAAGGGAGTCGAATTCTCTATTATTGTCATAAAGATTTCCCGAGCTTCATTTAATTTGCTCTATTAATTATTTCTTTAGAAATATTTATATTAGATTTCTCAATGAAAATTTATTCCATTAGTGTATTGAGTTACTATTATTTTATCTATGTTAAATGTTTAGAAATGATTAATATAAAATAAAATCTAATTATTAAAACATGGTTTCAATAAAACTTGATTATAAAAATAGTAATATTTTATTTTATTATATGAAAATATGGTGTTACTTTTTATCATTTGACAACCTAAATTCTTTTAGTTAAAATAAATACTTTATTAGAAATCAAAATTCTAATTAAATTAAAAGAAAAAAAATATTGCTAGCAACCTACGTAACCTTGCAAAGTAAAAAATGAGATGAAAAGCCCCCCAGACATAACTCAATGATGCAAATGACATGAGTGAGGTAGTCTCAGCTGAATTAGCAGGTGCAGTGTGAGGGTTCGATTCATACTTCTTACAATGTATGTAATTGGACTCTTTGTGGGCACCAATATGATAGTTCTTGTACCCTAACTTGTTAAGCACATCCCGTAATTTACCTCCTCTACAATATTCTAGGGGTGGGATGGTGGAGGACCCTCAAGGTTGGAATTCAATCTTTTCTTTTTTTTTAAAAAATGAGATGAAGGGATTCCAAGCACAATAATCAAACCAACCTTGTAAAGTTGGGTACTGGTTTAGAGATGGAAATTTTAGGGAAAGATGATTTTTTCCCCCTCTTAAATTGAAGCAATAAAGCGAGAGATGAACAAAAATTGAGGGCCTAAAAAATCACAAAAATTGTAAAATGTCATTTTCAAGAGATGGGTGGTGGTAGAACCAAATAGTTGTCATGCGTGTTGATGTAATCCGATATTTATGGTTTGTTCATACACATTTGGGAGACAACTGTGTCTTTTAGTCTCCTTAGTATTTTACACGTTAGTCATATTTCATCGATTTTCAAGATTATTAATAATGTATCACAATCATGTTGATCGATGATGTTATTATTCTTCGAATTGTTTGGATTCTTAGGCTTCGTTTGATTAGGGTGAAATTGAATAGAAAATATTTGGTGTTTGATTGCATAATTTTTCCATGAAATTCATTTTCACCCTTTTTTTAGGTACAACCATTTAAAGTACATTTTCCATCTTTTATTTTTCTATGGGTATGGTGGGAAAATATTTTTCATCCTTTTTTTTTTTTTTTTTTTTTTTTTTTTTTTTTACTTTTTGGCAATGGAAACATATTCTAAATCTAATGGTAAAAAAATTTATCCATTTAATTGACAATTTGCGTAAAAAACAAAGCCAAACGAACATAAAAAAATTTTAAATTTTTTTTTTTTTTTTTTAACTTTTTTGCAATCCAAACAAATTTTTAATACATATTGTGAAAAAATTTATTCCAAAAGGTAACAACTTGCATGAAAAATAAAGTCAAACGAATTAGGTGAAAAATTATATCAATCAAACACCATTAATTACAATTCTCTCTAAAACAAATTCTATTCAATTCAATTCCCTGTCATTCATTTTCTTTCCACCCTTACAATCAAACGAACCCTTAGAGTCTGTTTGATAGCAAATGTGAAAAGACAAACATTTTACATGTAAGTTGGAAAATAAAAAATCACCTAAATTATAGGAAAATATTTTCCATAAAATTTGTTGAAAACAAGTTTAAAATGGTTGTACCTTGGAAAATATTTTCTTTTTCAAGTTGCAATCAAACGGTCAAAGTGAAAAATATTTTCATCATATGTGATATTTTTCATGAAAAATGTGACAATCAAATAAGGCCTTAGTGTTTGCTTTTATTCCATTTAGTTACATGTCTTCTTTCAACTTGAATTGCTTGGCCCTTTCATTTTTCACTAACTTGTACCCTAAAATTTTCCAAAAAGTTCGATAATAATAATTTTTGGCCTTTTTACTTTAAAACTAAATAATACTCACGTGTTTCAATTTTATTAATGACATTGTTAACAACCTCAAATAAGTGCAACCTATTGAAGTTGTTAATTCTTGATGAATGTGAACCCATTAAAAAAAATAATAATAATCTAAAAACGGGTCCCAATAAAAATGTCTACCTTAAAGAAGTCACATCACGTGTTACTAAAATTTGACAAAATTCTAGAATAGGGAGACAATCAGATTTGTGGTGTCCAGATATCATTTCACCAATATAGAGATTTACAAATTTTGAGGGCTTTAATTCTCCATTTTGTTTAGAGCATTGGACCTATGCAATTTTTTTTAGCTAAAAACATTCTTTTTACTTAATTTTATCCTTGAACCACTCAAGTTATCAATAAAATAGCTTTTAAATTATGCTAAGAACAATACGTGCAAGATTCGGGAATATTTCCATTCATACATTTGAGATCTGAATCTACGAATTGAAAGAGAAAATGTGTTTTTGTTATATATTATACTAGAATCGATACAACAAACGAATTTCATTCATCTTATAAAGTATTGTTCAAGATATCTAATCGATATTATACCGTTGATGACAAGAATATCTGAGTGCAATAATAGACAATCTTGAGCAGTGGCGGAGCCAGCTTGTTAGAAATGGGGGGTCCAAATTTGAAAATATATAGGTAAAGGGGTGGGGGCCGACGGGGGTTGCCCCCGAAATTTTTTTTTTGAAGGAAACTAAAAAAATGAGAGGAAACAAAAGTTCACTAATTGAGTCATTTACCTTTTCTGCGGATTGTACATCAGTGTAAATATTACTAATAAGTTGAGAATTAACTTAAAATAAGTGGAAGAAATAAGATTAACTTTTTTCGCAAGTTTATTTGTAATAAAATAGAAGTTACCATTTTACAATCCTTCTAATTTAATAATAAAAAAAAAAAAAAAAAAAAACCCAAAAGAAAAAAAAAAAAAAAAAAATTTCTCAGAAAAATGGGGTGTCCAGGACACCCCCTATCTCCGCCCCTGATCTTGAGATATGTATCGAATACCTATGTCAAACAAATATAGTACAAGTCAATTTGGGATACTTGTCTACACGCAGGCTATTAAGATTAATTTACAATAGTTAAGTGTAAACTTTTTATATTATTCTACCACCACTATCATTTGAGTGATTCAAATTCTCAAGTTTTAACCATCTTACTCGAAATTCAATTTCGTCTATGAATGAATATTAAACCTTTTTCAGCATTCGACTATGATCATTTGAATGACTCAATGAAATACTAGAAAATATTTGTTCAATCGATGCAATTTAGATTATAAGTGGAGATATTTTATGGATGAATATGGGTTCAAGTGTCAATGATTTTTAGATGGACTTTGGGTGCATGTGCTGTGTAGGCCCAGCTAATGTGAACCCGGTCCCTCTCGTGATAGTTGAGTTCTGTGCTAAAAAGGAAAAAAGAAAAGAAAATTCCGATTTTGTTAATCTTCCTTTATCAACCATTACGAAGACAAGTAATAAGTCTCTGTAATTTTTATGTTTTAGGATAAACTCTATAACATTAGGAGGATTGTACTCTTGTAATAGATAGAATATCGTGGAATTAAAAAAAAAAAAAAAAAAAAAAAAGGATAATTGAAGTATAAAGGTAATACATAACCTTTCATCATATTCGATGGCCAACCTCTTTGACATATTACAATAGGTCCAAATCATCTTGCCGTATGAATTTCACCAATTAGACCTTGACACTGACAATAATGAATGTATGTTAGAAATTTATCATGTGAGCTAGCAGTCGCAGTGTGAGGGTTCGATTATTGCCTCTTACTAGGTATGAAATTGGATTCTTTGTGTGTACTAGTATGATAACTCTTGTACTCTGACCTGTTGAGGCATATCCGGCGATTTACTTCCTCCACAATGCTCTAGAGACGGGACGGTGGGAACCCTCAAGGTTGGGGTTCAACAATTTTTGTTTTTTAGAAATTTATCATGTGAAACTCATCATATCATAATAGAGTTCATATTAACGATACTTTATGCACAAGTAAATAAATCCAAACACCAAACTTCTAGAGTATCTTGGATTTGTTAGATTGGCAAGCTAGATGGGCACACCAAAGAAAACACATTTAAGTGCGTATCAACATCACATTGAATGAAAGAGTGAAATACTTGTATGTATTAGACGTCCAAACAAAACATATTGAAGGTACATCAAGTCGACCGAAAGAGTGAAATACATTTATACATCAATATTTACTCAAGAAAGCAGACATAAAGATGGAATTTCATAGGTGAAAAGGATAAGAAAATATGGCTTCCATTAGTGTAGCTTTATGGAATATGCAAAGTGTTTGCTTAAATAGGGCATGCGAGGAGTCCTATAGGTCATTTTCATGTGCTGTGGGATAGTGATATCAAAATAATTATAACCCCTATTGCTTTTGCTTTTGTTCCCTTTAGGTAAAAGCCTTTACCTATGACCCATTTGCATGTGTTGTCTCTCTAATTTTTCCAATTTGTCTCTCAATTCATGATTATATGTCACCACTCTCCACAGCCCATTTGTCTTCTCATATGTACTTGTCCACCTAGAAAAGGGAGAGATTTTTTTTTTTTAATATCTCACAATAAGCTTGTTTGGCTAAACTTTTAAGTCGAACCTAATTATTGTCGCTAGGCAGAACAAAATTTAATTAAAGACAATTTAGAAATTTCACACTTCTTCGATTTTGCCCTAATTTAGAATATAGTTTCACATTGAGACGAAACTCTATAAATTTTGCATGTTATTTTATATCTTTATTTTGTCCCGTCGAAATGTAGGAAGTTTGAAGTAAAAATTTAAGAACTATACTCTTTTTAAGTATTCTAGTCATACTCTTCATTATTGTGCGCCTATAGTTGCTCTCTGGCTTTTCATCAAATTCAGACTTGCTACTTGAGGAAATTTTCTTCGGTGTGGAGTTGATTAAAATTTACCATGTCGGTTTGGCCCTTAGACAATCAAACTTGGCTTGTGTCAAAATCCTAAACTCGACTCTTTTGCACGTGGGCCTCTTTGGCCGAGCTGCACACATATCGACTCCATTTTTTATTGTCTTTTTCAAAACAATAATAATAATAATAATCTAAGCAAAAAAAAAAAAACGATTTTTTTTGAAGAAATTAATAAAGTAAGTCAAAATGAAAGGTAAAAGAGTTGGCCCATGAGTCCAAACAAACCGTCTCATGAAGAAAGTGAGCTCGATTCAGTTTATAACTCATCGGACAACTTACAAAAATACCCTTAAAATTAAGGGTCTTTTGAAAAATCATATAAAAAGTATTTTCGAAGTAAAAAAATAACTTTTTAAAGTTAAGTGTCATTTTTTTAATTAAAAAATTACATACAATATCACTCCACTAAAAAAATTGATAGAAATTTTGAAGAAGTGACAAAAAAAAAATGACAAACACTAAAAAAAGTGACAAAACACCAATCAAAACATTAAAATCAATTCAATAAAGTGATAATTTTTTATTTATTTATTTTTTAAAAAAAGTGACAAATTTAAAAATGTGACCAAAACTTAAATGCAAACAAGATGTCTATCTTTAAAAACACAATCACATTGTGACAGTATGCATGTGCATGAATCACTTTTGTCAAATTTATAATATATTAAATATCACATCAAATGAGAATCATTTTTTGAACGATTTTTACTCTAACGTAATTTAATTATTTCAATAATACCTCGCTTTTCATTTTTCAATATGTAATAAATATTACAAAATCCTATGAATTTTGTTTTATTAATTCTTAATTAATTAACATTAACATTAATATAAATTCAATTTTTGACTTGATGAATCTGGATCTACATGAATCTAGAGTTATTATAGATGAATTTATTTCTATAGGAATTTTAATGAATGTTTAAATTCATGTATTAACAATTAATTCTTATGTGCTGAATATAATATAAAAATGTTACTCATTTATAGTATTTCATCATTAAAAAAAAGAATAATAGAAGTCGAGTTTTGAGAGTACAATTTTTTTCTCTTAAATTTTAAATCCTAAATTTTTTCTCTTTAGTTTATTTGAAACTCATTAAATTCTCCCAATAAATTGGTATCAAATATTATTTTTACAGCACTTATAAAGTATTTAAAAATAATGTGCAATGCACATTTAACTTTGTCTAGTACTTGAAAAAATGGCAAACATTAAAAAAAAAAAAAATGACACATTCAAAAAGGTGACACAAAAAGTGACCAAAAAAAAGTGACATTAACTTTAAAAAAAAAGTAACAGAAAACCAAGAAAAGTGACATAAAATATTGTACTATACTAGTTTATGTGTGAGAAACAAGAGGTTTTTGAACATATTCCTTATTTAAAGTTTCCTTTCATTTAAAACCCTCTCATGCCAATTCAATAATTTAATGTTCTCAACCTACTATAAATTTTCTTATTTCAGGTAACAAACTATATCAAAAAGAGAAAAATCGGTTACATCCAAGAACAGTAAAATGGAAAGAAACTACTGATCATCAAGAAGCATGAAAAAGTGCATCAGCTTACCTATTAATTATTGAAAGTGTGTTGTATTTCATAGCCCAGGTTTTTTAATAGACTCCACTAAATTTTGCATCAGCCACAAAGAAAAAGCCATACCCGAAAGTTAAGAGGAAAGCAGCGACCCTACATAACAGCATATGTGTTTAAACTTTAAAGCATCCCAATCCCAATACAATCAACCAACCAGTGGCGGAGCCAGTTGTTTGAAATTGAGGGCCCCAAAGGACCACGGTGCCCTCAAATTTTTTTTTTGGATACCTTATTAACAAAAAAATCAATAAACGTATAAAAAAAAATATTTCTTGAATAACAAATTTTAATTTAGCACAATCATACATTATTATAAGCGTTTTTTTTCGAGTTTTTATACTTTGATAACATTGTATAAATACATCATCATTAATCCTGTTGAATACATCCTTCTCAGTATACACAATCAAGCTATCATTTAACCATTTATCATTCATTCGATTGCACAATCGATTCTTGACATAATTCATTATAGAAAATATCCTCTCTATCGTAGCAGTAATAACTGGAAGAATTAATGTCAATGTCAAAAGCTCGTATATTAATGGGTATATTTCATTTTTTTTGCCACAACCAATTTTTTTGCAAGTTCACCAAGGCCTCGTAATCCTCCAAATTCTTCATTAGTGTGCATATCAATGATGTATGTGTTTGATCATCAAGTTGCATCATGTCTAATCCTTGAAAATCGAGAGAGAAAGAAGATGGTCGATGGTCGAACTTGGATTTGGAAGGAAGATTTTAAGACTTTAAGTGTTAATTTATACTCAATTTCAGGACAAAATCGTAAGCACAAAAAAGAATCATAAAAATAAAATTTTAAAACTAGAAAAATATGATGTAATAAACTTGTTATGAAAACTATAGAATGACTTAAGACTTGAAAAGCAAATTTCAAGTATTATTAAGTCCAAGAAGGTGGAGGAAAGAAATAATCATTTACAGTAACAACATTGCTTTCCAATTTCTACTAACAGAGCCAGAATTTCCTTCTATTACTTTTGTTTACACAAAACAAAATGCAACTTGGAAGGTGTGAAAAATTCTAGAAGGCATAACATTACATATGAATATCGAAACCAGAAAGTTCAATTTCCCAACAAGGAATTAAAAATAATAATGTATACATAAGAGGGAAAACTGAATTGACACTCCTCTTCTGCAATTAATGCTAAATTGGGTTTATAAGATGTTAAAGAAATTTTGTTCATCTTTGAAAATGGTTCTTCATCAATATTTTTTCCTCTTCAACCCACATTTTCCTGCCATTGTAGAAATAGGAGCCGGAGTCGACGACGGCATCGGAGTGAATAAGTTGAAATCGGACTCAGATTTTTGAATTTTGATCGGAACATGTTAGGGTTTCGACTTTTTGAAATTTTTAGAATCGGTGTTTAAGATCTCCACGAAATGAGAATGAGAAGATTGAAGATGAATAGAGACGAAGGAAGACGGTATAGAAAGTAAGAGGGAAATATTGTGGAAATAATTCTATTTTGTTGTGTCTATTGTATCATTTACAGAGGTATATAAAGATATACAGATGCATAACTTATGCCATGAAATGTGCTTGCCAGTTACAAAACTCATATAAAACAATGAAATGGTAGGCTCCAAGAATCATGTCTTTCCTGATTGTCAGCCACATTTAATCCGTGATTGTTTGCAACGTTTAATCCTTAATTATGCTGATTTTGTGAATCTTCAGAATGATCCTCTACACGCCCCCTCAATCTCAAGGGAATTTCACAGACATTGAGATTGGACCGAATATAATTAAATCGATTTGTGGCTAGCGGTTTAGTAAGCAAATCTGCAATCTGATCTTTAGTTGAGATGAACTTGACTTGTAGTTTTCCATTTTTGACAAGATCACGCACAAAGTGGAAGTCAATTTCAATGTGCTTAGTTCGAGCATGGAAAATGGGATTTGCAGAAAGATATGTTGCGCCTATATTATCACACCAAATTGTAGGTTGCTGGGGACTTTGAAGACCAAGTTCATATGCCAATTTTTGTAGCCATAGCAATTCGGCTGCTGCATTAGATAAGGCTTTGTACTCTGCTTCTGTGCTACTACGAGCAACAGTGGCTTGTTGTTTGCAACTCCATGATATTAAGTTTGATCCGAGATAAATGCAGTAGGCACCGACTGAGCGACGATCATCAGTGTCGCTTGCCCAATCACTATCTGCAAATGCTTGAAAGTTTAAAGCTAGTGACTTCGCGAAAAATAAACCAAAGGAAATTGTGCATTTTAAGTAGCGCAATATGCGCTTGACAGCTTGCCAATGAGTGTCTTTTGGATCATGCATAAATTTGCTAACACGATGGACTGCAAATGCTATATCCGGACGAGTAAATGAGAGATAGTGAAGACTTCCAACAATGCTTCTGAACAAGTGAGGGTCGGTACACTCAAGACTATCATGCTTGGAGAGCTTTATTGACGTTGCCATAGCAGTTGTGCATGGTTTGACCTTGTCCGTACCAGATCGCATTAGGATGTCTGTAACATAGCGCCTTTGCGAGAGATGAAGACCATTATTACAATGCAAAGCTTCAACTCCTAGAAAAAAATTTAACTGGCCAAGATCTTTGATACCGAAATCCTTATGGAAATTTTGAATAATATCTTTGATTGCAGCAGTAGATGATCTCGTGATGTTGATATCATCAACATAGATCGAGAGAAAAATAGTAATAGATTCCTTTCGATAGATGAATAAAGAGACATCAGACTTGCTAGGAAAAAAACCATAGGTATTTAACTTATCTATTAAGCGAGAAAACCAGGCTCTCGGTGCTTGCCGAAGACCATATAAGGATCGACGGAGATGGCAAACATGGTTTGGAAATTGAGGATGTTGGTATCCGGGTGGTTGAAGCATATAAACGTCCTCTTGTAAGTTTCCATGAAGAAACGCATTTTGCACATCGATCTGATGTATCGGCCAGCCATAGTATACATCAATAGTGAGCACCATTCGAACTGTTGCAGGTTTAATCACTGGACTATAAGTTTCCATGAAGTCAAGTCCTTGTTGTTGGTGGAATCCTTTAGCTACCAGTCGTGCTTTATAGCGCTCAATTGTGCCATCAGCTCGTCGTTTTATGCGATACACCCACTTACAACCAATTACATTGATGTTTGATATTGGTGGAACTAAATTCCATGTGCCATTCCGCAAAAGAGCATCAAATTCAGCATCCATAGCAGTCCGCCATTCACTATGTTTAGATGCCTCTGTGTAACAAGTTGGTTTAGTCTGAATGGATTTAGCTTCAGAAATAAAAGCATACGGAAGTGGATAACGAATTGATCCATCAAGAAGTTTTCTGGGACGCTGAATGTTATTTTTTGATCGTGTGACCATGTTGTAAATATTAGTTGAAGTTGTTGGTTCACATTGATGAGGTGATGAGCTTTCTGGTTGTTCACGTTGATCAATTGATGGACTTTCAGGTGTCGCCAAATCTGTTGTAATATTTTCTGTTCCTGCAAAATGATGAGTTTGAGACATAGAACCTGGTGAGTTGGTATTAGTAGCAATGTGAGATACTTCAACTGGTTCCTCATTAGGATGGAGTTTCAGAACTTGCAGCAGAGAAGAAGATGATATAGTAGGAGATGGAGAAGATTTTTCAGCAGGCTAAAAAGGAAATTTGTTTTCATAAAAAATGACATGACGAGACACGTAAACTTTCCCTGTTGAAGCATCTAAACATTTGTATCCATGATGATTTAAGCTATAGCCGAGAAAAATGCACGTTTTTTTATCTAAAATCTAACTTGTGCTTGTTAAAAGGTCGTAAGTGAGGCCAACAAGCACATCCAAAAGTTTTGAAGAAGTGATAATCTGGTTTTCTTTTGTAGACTACCTTATATGGAGATTTCTTTTGTAAGATCGGAGTAGGAAGTCGATTGATTATAAAGGTGGCTATTGTAAAGGCATCTTCCCAAAATATATGAGGTAGATTGGAGTGTGAGAGAAAAGATAGACCGATTTCAATTATTTGTCTATGTCGGCGTTCAATAGCACCCATTTGTTTGTGTGTATGAGGGCAAGCAATACGATGTTGAATACCAATTTGTTTAAAATAATTTGAAAGTCTTCGATATTCACCGCCCCAATCCGATTGAATAGACTTAATTTTAGTATCAAAATGTCGCTTAACATAAGCTTGGAATTGTAAGAAGATGCTTTCAACATCAGATTTTAGTTTCATGGGAAAAACCCACAAAAATTTAGTGCAATCATCAAGAAAGCTAACATAATAGCGAGCACCATTAGTAGAAAGCATAGGAGCAGGACCCCAAACATCTGAATATATCAAATCCAAAGGAAAGTTAGATTTTAAATGGGTGTTCTTAAACGGCAAATTACAGCTTTTTGCTAAGCGACAATCAGAACACACAGAGTTTTCTTTATTTACTTCAACAGGAATAGAAAACTTGGAAACAACTTGTAGAACAACTGGAATGGATGCATGGCCAAGCCTTTTGTGCCATAGGTTGATTGGTAGACGAAGGGCAGAATAAGCATGATGTGGTGAGGGGTTGGCGCAGGCAAAGAAAGAATATAGGCCATCTTTAAGCGGTCCTTTGTGCAGGATGTTCCCCGAGTAATCTTTTACAAGAAAAAAACACTTGTGAAATTCAAAATACACGTTATTATCTTTGCAAAATTGATGGACAGACAGTAGATTTTTATGAATTTCAGGAACAAGAAGAATTTGGTTAAGTAAGAAGGATTTAGAGGGAGTTGAGAGAGTAGAAGAACCAGTTTTAGTAATTTTCAAACCGCACCATTCCCAACTTGAATTTGTTCGGTGCCATCATAAACATCATTTCGCAGGTTCAGATTGGTCATCTCATTTGTGAGGTGATGAGTTGCTCCAGTGTCTGGGTGCCAAGTATTATCTACTTGTTGGTTGTTGGTAGCAACCATAGCCTGCATTTGTTTGTTAGAGGAGGGATCATTGTAAGAAATATCAAACTTGTTATAGCACTTCTTAGCAGTGTGTCCTGCTTTATCACAAATTTGACAACATATAGGTTCCCTATTATATTGACTACGACTAGAATTTAGATTGGTGGAATGATTGGAAATGTATCCACCACGATTGTGAAAACGCCCCCTTCCTCGGTTAACTCCATGACCTCGAGATGTAAAGGGAGACTGTTGACGAGTAGCCACATTAGCAGATGCATTGGCAATAAGTGAGGCCGAATTATTTGCAGAAATTCGAGACTCAGTTATTAAGAGCAAAGAATAAAGTTCTTCCAGACTGATATGATCCTTCCGGGCTGTAATTGTAGTGACTAATGAATCATAGTCATGGCCGAGACCAGCAAGAACATAAGTGATAACATCATCAGAGGACAGGACTTGCCCTGCAATGGCCAATTCATCAATAATTTTCTTAATACTGAAGAAATAATCTGTGGCTGTTTGAGATCCTTTGCGAATGTTGGAAAGTTGAGAGCGAAGATTAATAGCTCGAGCCCTGGATTGAGATGCAAATGTCTGGTCAAGAGCATGCCAAGCATCAGCTGAAGTGTGTAGGGAAGAGATTTGGGCTACAATAGGTTCTGTGAGTGTAGACATGATAGCACTCAGTATTAGAGCATCATGACGAATCCATTGAGTATGTGCAGGATTGATGGAGGGAGGAGTTGAGTCACTGGTAGAAGGAAGAGTGGCTGAAGGTTTAGGAATGGTTCCATCAATATAACCAAATAGGTCGAGACCAAGAAAATAAGGAACAATTTGAGCTTTCCATGTTGTGTAGTTGTCTTTGTTTAATTTGTGGATGTTGACAGCAGATGGAGTGATGAAGATTGGAAGAGTGGCAGAGTTTAAGAAATTGAGAGAAGCCATCATAGACGTTGGTCGACTGGTTGGCTCTGATACCATATAGAAAGTAAGAGAGGGAAATATTGTGGAAATAATTCTATTTTGTTGTGTCTATTGAATCATTTACAGAGGTATATAAAGATATACAGATGCATAACTTATGCCATGAAATGTGCTTGCCAGTTACAAAACTCATATAAAACAATGAAATGGTAGGCTCCAAGAATCATGCCTTCCTGATTGTCAGCCACATTTAATCCCTGATTGTTTGCAACATTTAATCCTTAATTATGCTGATTTTGTGAATCTTCAGAATGATCCTCTATAGAAAGTAAGAGAAGGAAATATTGTGGAAATAATTCTATTTTGTTGTGTCTATTGTATCGTTTACAGAGGTATATAAAGATATACAGATGCATAACTTATGCCATGAAATGTGCTTGCCAGTTACAAAACTCATATAAAACAATGAAATGGTAGGCTCCAAGAATCATGTCTTTCCTGATTGTCAGCCATATTTAATCCCTGATTGTTTGCAACATTTAATCCTTAATTATGCTGTTTTTGTGAATCTTCAGAATGATCCTCTACAGACGGAGACGAAATTGACATAAAACAAAGATTTCGGATTGAGGTTTCTCGAAGTTGGGAAAATTGCCTCTCGAGTGGGAGTGTTTCTAGGGAGGAGGAGTGGGTTCTATCGAGTAACTTTAGGTTGGAGTTTTAGTTAATAGTTTAATCAAAACACTTATTTTTATGAGGTAGAGGGCCTAATTTCCTCTTAACTTATCTCATAACTAACTTGAGCCTCTTCATAAATCGAAATGAGGAGAATTAAGCCCGTAAACGACTCGACCCATTATCTAACCTTATTACTATCTAATTATGCTACATTTTCAAATTAAGTTTATCAAAATTGAGCCATATTAACACTTGGCAGAATTCCATTGATATATGGGCCAAAAAAAATTTCAATCATTCAATCATAATTTGTCAACTAATTCTGACAATCTCATTCTAAAATGAACCGTGCTAGGCGTGCAGACAACACACAAGGTGGGATGTCGGCATTTTTTTTTTGCAATTTTTTTATCATCCATGGGTCCCGCTGTAGGGCTCCTGTAAGTCACCTTCTGTAAATATGGCTTTGGCCTTCTAAAATAATATGGTAAAATGACATTACTCTTACTATCCAGTGTGTAAACCTTGAAGCAGACAGAATTACACGATTTTTTTAAGAGAGAGAAGAGATTATTACTTTGATGGGAAAAATTTAGGTGTATAGTTTACACCAATTCAAAAATCATATATATGTTTTAAAAATTCAAAAATCAGGTTTATATATAATTAATTAAATATATTTATTAATTAAATATAATAAATCACAATTTTACAATTAATTGTTACAAATTTATAATTAAGGTCACAAATTATTTATTGGTTACATATTATCAAATTATTAAGTCATTGATTATTTCGAGAAAATTTTTACAGATCACAGTTTATTTCGAGGTCACAAATTATTTGTTGGTCACAGAAATTTTTCAATTACACATTATCGAATTTTTAGGCCACAAATGAGTACTTGGTCACAATTTTTAGGTCACAGTTGAATATTTGATCACAGATTAATAAATAATTGGTCACATATACCAGAAATCTCGAATCCTGACCCCAATAATTGGTCACAGATCGACCAATAAGAGAAAAAAAAAAACAACCACGATCGATCCACCATCACCCAGCAGCACTCTACCGTCACACCCACCAGACAGCACACCTCCACCTCCCTCGCACGCCTGCCAACACCGTCCCGAACAACCACCAACCACCACTTGTACCACCATCGCACTGCATCGCACGACCATATCCTCCACCAAAGCCACACCAACAAAATCCCTAAACTCACCACACCACACCGCAGCCACCACCCCCACCAACAAAATTCCTAAACTCGCCACCACCATCTGCATACACTACAAATCAATCTCCAACTTTGGATATCACAAAATCAAACTCAATAGCAGCCTCCTTACGGTGAGCACGTCGCGCGACGGTCGCTGCATTATCGCCGCAAATAGCGGTACCATCATCACCGAATGTTGCAAAGATGCTGCTGTGGCTTTCGACGGCGCTGCTACTGTTGCTGTGACTTTCGTGGTGGCGACGACACAACAGTAGAGGGAAAAAGACGAGAGGTGAGGAAGAGAGCAGCGATGGCGGCGAGAGAGTGGAGAGAGTAGAGAGAAGACACGAGAGTAGAGAGAGAGAGAGTGGAGATGAATATGGAAAAAATGATTTAGGGTTTGTAAATATAATATTTTAATTATTAATTTTTTTACCTGAGTTTTGCTTAAAAATTTATTTCACCTGACTTTTGCACTTGGTTCTTGAAACACCTGGTGGGTTGTAATTTCCTCTACTTTGATTCTTTAAAAATATTTGATTTTGAGAAGAGCATGTGTAGCATAATTAGTAAGAAGACTTGTCAAAATCAGCCAAGTACGGTGATTGTAAAGGTTAATCTCCTATATGGTCACTGAACTTTGCCGAAAGTCTCCAAGGAGTCACTGAACTTTGCTTTCCCCTAGTTAGTCATTGAACTTTGCCAATTTGGACCCCATCCATCACCGAAGTAGTCAACATTGACCAATTTGTCTATGTGTCTAAAAGAAAATGTGACATGGTACATTGTTAACAAATTAATTGTTAATTAAGCAAGTTATTGCTGATGTGGAAAAAACCAAAAAAAATAAATAAATAAAACAAAAAAGATGGGATCGGTGGAAAAAAACAAAAAAAACTTTTCCCGTCTTTTTTTGTTTTCTTTATTATTATTTTGTTTTATTTGTTTTGGATTTTTTTCACCTCAACAACAACTTGCTTATTTGGCAATTAATTTGTTAACAATATGCCATGTCACATTTTCTTTTTGACACATGGACAAATTGGTCAATGTTGACTACTTCGATGATGTATAGAGTCCAAATTGGCAAAGTTCAGTGACTAACTAGGGGAGAAGCAAAGTTCGATGATGAATGGGATCCAAATTGGTAAAATTCAGTGACTAACTAGAGGAGAAGTAAAATTCAGTGACTCCTTCGAAACTTTTGACAAAGTTTAGCAACCATAATGGGGATTAACCCTGATTGTAACATGAAACTAAAATTATTCTTTATTATTATCTCTTAAGGCATGTTTGATAGGGTAAAATTTTTCATGAAAGTTAATTCCAACTTCCACTTTTATTTTGCTTGATTGCAAATTTTTTTTTGATAATTGGACTTCTAACCTCAATTGTAAAAAAAATTTATCCATTTAATTGCTAATTTTCATGAAAAATAAAGCCAAACGAATGATATTCGATTTTTTTTTTACAATTGGAACAAATTCTATCCCCAATTGTAACAAAATTTATCAATTTAATAGACAATTTTCATGAAAAACAAAGTCAAACGAATTCCAAAAGATTCAAATTTTCAAATTTTTTCAGGTGGAAAATTATATCAATCAAACACAATTAATCGACAATTTCCGGTAAAACAAGTTCTAAACAATTCAATTCACTGTAATTTGTTTTCTTTCCACCAAAATTTCATCTTGCAATCGAACAGACCTGGCAATTAACTTCAATATATTAGTTTAGTTGAACAAATTTTCTGTTTTAATTTTAATTGATGACATTTTTAGTATTTAAAATTTAATTTCAAGTTTAAAACATGAATGAAAATTGTCAAATTATAAAGTACATGAATTAAGTCATTTTCAAAAATTAGAGCTCCCATTTGTCCATCATTAAATTAAATTTTATTTTTTCTCTCATATTTTCAATTACACAAATTTTTATAAAATAATATTACAAGTAAATCGAAAATTTTCTTTCTATTTCATTCATTAAAATTTGAAATAATGAGTGCCAAACTGAGGCTAAATTTGTTTGGCATTAATTCCTATTTCACAATAAAATAATTAAATAATTCTACTGCAAAACATGTAAAATGTTTATTTAAAAATTCAAAAGGAAAGAAATATCTTATAAAGAGACAAACAATGAAGTCAGTGCTTACAAAACCCAGCTTCTGTCCATTTGCATTTCTTTCATTTTTGATATTGATAGTTTGAAACTATGTATAAACCGAGTTTATAAAGCTTTTTCGAGCCCGTCAACACCAACAAATTTATGAATTGTAGAAAAACAGAAACTTTAGTGGCTCCACCAAAACAATTAGGGATGGCAACAGGACGAAATCGGAGCTGGAATGGGATGAGAATTTGTCCCGTTTGTTGCCCTGTTAATTATTATTATTATTATTTTTTTTTTTACATTTTCAAAATTTCACGTTATGCTATTATTCAAAGTTCAACTCTTAACCCAAAACCTAAAGATCATTCCATATATTTTAAATTTTTTCTAGTTTTTTCAATCAAAATATTATAAACTTGCTTTGATTAATTGATATAAATTTTTCAAAAGTAAAGAATATTTATTTAACTATCATGATTCAAAATTTCAGATTATATATTTTAATTATAATAAAAAGATTGAATGATCGGATTTATAAATTATATAAAACAACTGTTAGCTATGTAAAATTTTAAATTGACAATTATAAAATTAATTGTTGGATTAGAAACATGTTATAAAATTGTAAATACATTCAACAATATTTTAAAACTAACTATTTATCAAATTTCTATTTTTAATTTTATTTTTCACGGGACGGGTTCGAGATAGGACATCCCCACCCCGCGACCCACCATGGGGCGATCTCCAAACCATTGAGAAACCTAAGAGTTGCAAGAAGTACGATAAGATTAAAGTTAGACACATGATTTTTAATATATATTTACTAAAATTATGCTGGATAAAATTTCACATTTATCTTCTATTTTTAGTTATTTTTCATTTTTCGTAATGGCTAAATACAATTTCCATACTGGATTTATTGCCCATTAAAGTGATTATCACTTGGAAAATTTTCATATATAAGAGATCAATTATGATTCATTTCAAAACTAAGAAACAAAGTTTAAAACTTCAAAAATTAGATATTAATTAAATTTTTTATGAAATAATTAATTAAATATATATTTTATTAATTAAATATATTAAGTCACAATTCTATATTATTGGGTCACAAATATATTGAATTAATTGATCACAAATTATTTTTCAATTATAAAAAATTATAGGTTACAAATTAATCGTTACAAATCAAAAAATTTATAAGTCGCGATTTTTTCATTGGTCACAAATAAAAAAAAAAAAAATTATAGATCAAAATTTATTTATTGATCAGAAACCACAATTTATAAGTCATTTTCAAATTTTTAGGTCACGCATTATTTATTGGTCACAAATTATCAATCACATTGGTCACAAAATACCCAAATATTGGCCACAATGTTAAATAATTGATCACAAATTAACTAATTTATTGATCACAATCAACCAGATAATTAGTTACAAACACCCCGTCCCACTCCATCATCATCCCACCATCACGATCATGATCATCACCACCTAACCATCGTAGTCAACATCATAACCACCACCTTACAGATACCACCACTGCGCACTGCCATCACGTGCAGTAGTGGTTCTACACACGATCATAACAGCATTGCGTGCAGTGATCATGTGCATTGGTGTTGCTGTCACTGCAATGCGCCATTGCGCTGGGTCTTGTGCAATGGTCACGCGGCACCGCATCAAGAGGAGCGGCGCCAATCTCGCAACACTATCAGAATAGAGACGATGGTTGGTAGAGAGATAGAAAGAGAAAACGTAGTGAAATGAATTAGGGTTTGTGGGTGAAATTGTGTAGGGATGGATAGGAGTGCAGTGGGGGTGGTGTGAGTAAATTAATTTAATTTAATTTATAATAATATTATTAATATTTAAAAATAAATTATCATCTAATTTTTGAATAAAAAATCTTTAAATCTTATTTTTGAATTGGGAACCTAAAAACTATGGGTGTATGTAATTTCCACTTATCACCTTTCCTCGAGCCCATTGGACTTGTCCATTCTACCTCTCTAGTGGTTGACTGGCCCATTTCACATTTTATGAAGGCCTGGTCTAGAAACTTATGGGCCTCCCCAAGCTTGGGCACACGCGGGTCATTCTTTTTGAAGAAATCCTGCAACATACTTCTTTTGAAGACTAAGTCCGACATAAAAAAGAATAATAAATATTATCATGTGCATAAATGTGGAGTACAAAATAAAGATAATAGATGCATAATTATAGATCTCCTATATTCACAATCAATTTCTGTTTATCATGCGTGTCTTGAGGTATCCAACAGATTCATCATCAAGTTAGTGATCGTATAAAATTACCGTCCCAACCCACTCTATCCCATATGTTTTGTGGTCAAATCTTGAATAAAAACGTGTTGTTTTTGCCTATCCCTCGTGTTGAAGATGGGAGAATTTATAAGTTGTAATTGTCCCGTGTGCTACATTTGTACTCAATCAACTCAAATGGGATTCACCTTTTATATTAAATTTGTAGTCAAGAAGACATATACAGTCCAAATTGCCCGGACTTCTATATTTGCTTTTGTCTTTTCCCTTCATTTAGTGTCTTGTCGATGATTTTTTTAGACATCCTAAAAACAGAGGTGCTAGATGTACCAAAAATAAAAAATCTACAAATGTCTTACAGACATCTCACAATAGGTGTGATCGATATTTTTTGACCCTTTTTTATTACATGGGGTCCCGCGTGGAGCCGATCCCATATGAGTGATCTGTCAGACCCAGTACACCCGCATTTCCCCCCTAAAAACTGATTATCAGGATGTTCATTACATCCCTAAGTTAGGTCCCACTTAACCCAATGGTTTATGAAATAGTTGGTCAGACCCTACTTAGTAGAGATTTCATTCCAAGTGATCAACAACCCTTTGTCCACATTTTATGAACTAGCCCTTGTGTTACCAAATTTCTGCATTTCTGACACTCCAATTTTTAAATTATTCATGTTTGCCATGAAGTTACTTTTTTCAAGCATATGGGATAACAGAATCTTGTGGATAGATGCTTTATGTGCGTAATACGAATCTCTTTTACATCTAACAAAATCTTTGAATCTTAAACGACAAAAGAGACGGTGTCACGGTGGCTCCACCGTCCTTCCGGCGAAGTTGTGGCTGCCCTCTTGAAGACAAAATCTTTGTTTTGTTTTCAATATAGTATAGAGGTTTTGCTGATGCCAAAGTGGGTCCACTTTAAAAGGCCAAATCCATTGGCATTATATTTTCAAGATTTGATGGTGCATTATTTTCTTTTTCTTTACTTTGTGTATGGAAAAATTGTATGATTTTTCTAAATCTATTTACTAAATATCATTAACTATAAAAGAAATTTATAAAATTACACAACCCTATTAATATAAGATTCCAAATCATTTTCGGGTTGGGGTTGGGGGTGGGGGTGGGGGTGGGGCAATTTTTTTATTTTTATTTTTTGATTGTGTTTTATTCTTAATGATATTAGAAAAAAAAATGTTTAAAGTTACAATTTTACCCCTTTCGATTTGGTCAAAATCCAAATTTCTTGATCAACTAACAGTCAAATTGACAGTTTTCCTCCACTTGGACTCTAGCTGCTAATTTTTCAAAGGTTTGGGACCTCCGTTGACGCAAAGTGAAGATTAAGGTAAAATTCGCTAAAAATTCAAAGGTTTGGAACCACTGCTGCAATTATTCCTAAAATTAATGTGTGAAAAATGGTTAAAGGCGCTACATTAATTTGCAAAGAATTCGTGCAATAAGCATAAAATCGTTTAAAAGAAAATCTTCCAAGGACAAATTAGTCATTTTGAAGCAAGACTACTACACTATTCATTAGCGACTAATGAATTGTCCTAAACAGTAGTTACTATTTAAAAGCGGTCACTTAATAAGGTACACTGAGCTTTGGTGAAGCTTAAAAGTCACTTTAACTTTAGTTATATTAATCAAAAATATAAATCTAAAGTTTATTTTTAATAAGATATATAATTTAAAATATATAATTTCAGTAGAGTCAAACCTCCGAAACTTTTCATGAACATGAAGATGAAAGAAAATGTCACACATCTACAAAACGAGAAAAAATTTCAATTCTTATATCCACTATAAAAAATAAAAAAAAATAAAAAAACTTGATTTGGCTTTAGATTGTTGAAACATAAAAATTATTTTAAGTTCAAATAAATTGGGAAAAGAGAGAGAAAAAAGAAAAAAAGAATAGAATTACCTTTCTATTTTGCTTAATAAACTTGAGGCTACTTTGTGAAGGTTATAGAGGGTTGAGGTTTATTGGTGGAGGTTCGGCTATTCTCGAAAATTGGTCTTTTACTGTTATTGGAATCCCTGTTTTCTTCGCCTTCGGATCCAATTCCAACCACAGAAAACCCCACCATTTCCCTCATCTGTAAAATTGAAATTGGGGATTTATGATTGTCTACTGCAATTGAAGTGGAGGACTTTTGTTTCCATGAAAATGATTGTGTTAAATGAATTAAAATTGGTAATTAATGAAATGCGTTTTTATCCTAGGTGCCATCCACTAACATCGTATGTTGCCACGTCATTTTTTCAACCATCACGAAGACATGTTTGTCCAGTTGTATAGACGAAATTAGTTCAACGAGCATAGAAAATTAATGAAAAGTTCAGTGAACACTGAGTAATCAATTAAAGTTTGGATTTAACTACTTGTACAACACTTGTTGTACATCATTGCTCACAACTCTCAATCAAGGGTGGGACTCGCGATTATTTTAATTATGGACCTCACCCCTTACATGTAAGTATACTATGTAAAAAGTTGTATCCATAACCTAACTCTTAGGGTCCATTTGATAACAAATGTGGAAAGACAAACATTTTTCATGTAAGTTGGAAAAAAAAAATCCACCTAAATCATAGGAAAATATTTTTCATGAAATTTGTTGAAAACAAACTTAAAGTGGTTGTACCTTGAAAAATATTTTCTTTTTTTCACGTTGCAATCAAACAGTCAAAATGAAAAATATTTTTCTCGAATGTGATATTTTTCATGAAAAATGTGGCAATCAAACAGAGCTTTAAAGTTCAATGAAGAAGTAGTAACTCGACTCCAAGTGATAAAAGGGAAAAGTGGAGAAATCCAACTTTACTTAAGACTGTCGCGTCAAGAGTTTGAATCCTGAAATATGGATTTGACTCTTGGGTAAGTGTAAGTGTACAAGTAGCCTTTCACCCTATATATTTGAAGGCATAACTTGTGTTTTATCTCTTTCACTAAAGTTCAGGATATGATAGATGAATGCGTCAATAATGAAAAAGAAATAGTAACTTGAAAAAAGTTCAGTGAGTCCTCCTTTAATTAACTCAACGTTTTACGGACCCCACTCCATGCATTGTTTTCAAAAGCTGCAAAACCCAAGAAAAAACACGTCCTTGTTTCCCACAAATATGGACAATTAAACCTTGTCTCTCACACTTTGCTACTTTAGGAAAAACACCATTAATTTAAGCTAAAGAAAATCAAAGGGCTAAACTGGAGAGAGAGTCGGTCTTGAAAGGAAAGGTATGAAGCGAAAATTTGGGCGAGGAAGTAGAATTTATTAGCGAGGGTCAAACCATTCAAATCGGTTGCTTTGGATTCGCATTAAAAAGTTTAAATTTTGAAAATCTTTGTTTTTAGATTCATAATTTAGTATAAATGATCTGATCTGTCGCTCAGACAACTGGGTTTTGAGAAAAATCCGAAACCTCTCAGATTCTCTCCCATTAATTCTCTCTTCAATGATCATTTTTATTTTTATTTTTTTACGAGTCTATATATATGTTAAAGAAATGAAGTTGTAATGGTATTGTTGATTACATATATTTTGTGTAATCTATTGAATGGAGATTTACTTCTTTAAATTCTTATTAGATTTTCCATATTAAAATCCTCAGATATTGTAATTTTTCAGATTTTGGGTATCTCAAGAATATGGTAGAGGATATGGTGGATGACTTGCCTTATATAATACTCCATTTGGGTTCCCCTTTAAATTCCAAGATTTGTATTTAACTTTGATGGCTGAGAGGAAAAATGGGTCAAGAAGAAAACATCCATAGGAGCAGTTATAATAGCAGTGGTGGTCGTAGCGGTGGCGGTGGAGAGGGTGGTGGTGGTAGATCGAAAAAGGTGAAGCAAAAAAAAGTTCCACAGAGAGGATTAGGTGTGGCTCAACTGGAAAAGATTAGATTAGAAGAACAACAAAACAAAGATGCAGCTTTACAAGCAGCTAGTCTTTTGGCCAAATCAATTGTTTCACACAGTGAAGCCAATTTTAGGCCTAATTTTTCTCCTTCAAATTCAATTTCTTTAGCTCTACCATCACCAAATGATCTCCCTTTGCCTAATTCTTCGTATAATCTTGCCCAATCAATGCCAAATATCGAGTTTTTACATCCGAATTCAGTTCAATTCTCAAAGTCATTGAATGTGGGTGGAGGGGAAATTGGAATGGCTCCAATTTCGGGTAACACTTGGCCTAGATTGTGGAATGGTGAGTACAATCTTGAAGGGAAAGATCTTCAAGGATTCACCATTCGGTCTCGTGAGAATTTTCCATATGAGTCGAATCCCACCAGGGTTTTACCCCTTTTGTGTGAACCACAAAGAGTACATCAATTCCAGCCACCCGCTTCTTCATCAATGGTTAGCCGATTATTCTAGCGTCTAATTTAATCAGTTCTCAAATGTTTATATGTCCCTTTTGGCTTAGTATTGATGAAAACATTCAATTTCCAGGTGAATGCCTCTTCAGGGATTTCATCATCATCTGTGCTGAATTTTCAGATGGAGCCCCCTTCAAACCAAAGTTATCTTGGCAACAATTATAGACCATTTTGGCCAGAGGAGGAGAAGGTATACCTATTCGTTTATAATTTACGACTATAATCAAGACGACTTCATTTTTGTTTTGTCAAGTGAAATCTAGCATAATGTACTAAACATCTAAACCGGGGTTTGCTAACATATTATTTAGGACAATTTAATATCTAATTCAGTTTTGAATAGAGATGGTTCTGTTTTAGCTATGACTGGGGTTAGAAAATGGAGACATTGGTGGATGTTTAGGATTGAGCAGAATGTCCATCAATTTTTATTAGTGTATCTGATTTGGTTGTGATCGAAATGTAGATGGTTGGTATAAAGAGGTCATATCCCTTCTCTAATGAAACTCCTCCAGCCCCTTCTTTCCTGGGAAAAATTCATCACGGCCATCTAATTACCATATCGGGTTCAGATGAATCCTGTTCATGTAGCAACGGATGTGCTACACAGATGGAACCAAGCACAAAAAAATACAGCAGGTATCCCATGTGCTCGTCTGGCTCCTCGAATATATGCAGAGTATGCTAACGGTGTTTCTTTAACTACTTTTTCAGAGAGGGCCCTTCAACCCCAAATCCTTTCCCCGAGCAAAATCCAAGTGAATTAATCAGAGAAAATAGAGGATTTAATGGAGATTTTCTCACATTGGCTCCTCCTTCAGCCTCAGCTTCTTCCTCACTTCTGAACTCGAAACATAAGAAACCATTCGCTCATTCAGGCCAGCACGGGCAAGAATTATCTGATTTTGAATACATTCGTTGTCAGGTGTGAAACAAGACATAATTTACATTTCTATGCACCTCATGAATTTTCTTCATTGCCTTTACTTTTTTTACTTTTACTCCATTGTCAGGAAAGCGCAAAATATCCAAACCAAAGGTTGATGGAACAACTGCCTTTTGCCTTTTTCCCGTCCAAGGTACAAATCGGACAAGGAACAACCTATGTCGACTATGGAAATGGAGAAAAACAAGAAGCAATCGATCTCAATCTAAAGCTATAGAGTCTTACTCAAGTCTTATGGTAATCTTATCCGCGCAAGTGTATGATGTCTCCATTAAACGGCTCGTGTTTGTCCTTTTCAAGTTTTCGCGGTTTACATTTGTAATATGGAGCTGAATATGTAAGATGGATCCTTAAAATGATGAAATGTTGGCATTAATAGGAAAAAGATAGAGAGAGGAAGAGTAAATCTTGTTTGTTTGAAGCTATGCAAAAGCAAATTTGGTTGTGGCTCTACCAAACCTTTTGATGTTTTCTGTTTCATTTACTTGGTTGGTGGTATTGGCAACAAACTAGCATGTGACTTGTGTACATCTGATTATGATTTTTGTCTCGTCTTGTTTCACGTTAGTGAATGATTGTAAATAACATCATTTATTTGGGAGGCAATGAGAGGGCAAAGGGAAGGTATTTTATCGTGCTTACCTTAGTATCTGTTTGATAGGAATTAAAATTATTTTTTTAGTAAATTTTGATAAAAATCAATGAAATATGTGGTTGAAAGGTTTTAAGTCCTATAAATTATGTGGTTAAAATTATTATTGACTTTGACTTAGATAAAATTCAAATTTTAATCCCTATCAAATATGAGCTAAAATGGGCCTTAAATTTGAAATTTTATTTGTGTAGCAATTTTTTTATTTTTTATTATTATTGGTGACCTTGGACGAGTAGAGGGGTAAAAGCGAGTTGGATTATTTCAACAAAAGTCGTACAGCCGAATACCTCAACTTTCAATTATTTCAAATCTGCCTCCAAACCAATATTTTTGTTTCCCATCCGGACCTAAATTTTCTGCCATTGTCCAAATTAACGACCCACATCTAATAATTAGCATGAATATATTTGGATTTCAAGGTTAATTACCTTAAAGCTACCTAAACTTGATTGCATATTTCACTTTGGTACCTCAACGTATAATTGTCAATGGTGAAGAAGACAAGTATTATCTTACTTTTCAATATTTTTCTTCTTCTTCTTTTACGAATGTATTTTTTAATATTTAATTATTTGAGGACAATATTACCCCTACGTATAGGAACCATGTGAGAGATACGTGTCTATTTAACGGCACTTTTTATGAAATCTATCTATAAGGGCTACTAGTGCACAAAGTCAATAGGTCGAGGTGTCAATTTCAAGAACGAAAGAATTGGGACTGATTTTGCTCATGATCCATATATTAAGGACCATTTGTGCAATTGATATTATGCAATATATTTAATCATGTATGCAATTCAGGAATTTTGCAATGAATAATGTAATTTTTTTTTAAAACAAACACAATAATTTCAACCATATTGTGCTAAGGAGACACCTCGAATCCCAAGTTTACTCTCATATGCATACGTGATAGGATCGTCATTTAAATCACGATACCTCGACGTTAGAGTGAATATCACTAATCACTTGTTTCTCTCTTATCCCTTTGAACGTTTAGATATCGTGATTTCGGTAATTCAATGTCCGATATATCATAATTTAAATGGTGAGCCTTACCCATGATTATAAAGGGCATATAACCCATTCAATTCACGAATTTGTTGCCAATGTGCAAACACCCAGAGTTACCTTAATTAAAATCGTGTAAAGTTGCTCTCTTCTATAGAAATCGCGTTTTAGCAAGAGTTATCTATGTCTTCTTGCGTACATCTCCAGCGGCCTCTGCTCAGAGCTTCTCAACACACCTCAACAATGGCTTCTTCAGCTTCCATAATTTCCTCTGGTTTCACAGTCCCCAAATTACTCCCCAATTACCCTCAATTTTCTTCTTATTTAACGATTTCATTATCTAGCAAACCCAGATTTCTTGAAAACAAACTTCCGTAAATCTTTGCACTACTTCACTAGATCAAGAGGACTTGAGGTTAGAGCAGAATTTGATCTTATTAGAACGAGATATTTCGGGAAATTGGAAGTTGTGTTGATAAATGTCGTGAACGATGGCGAAAAACTAAAACAGCGTTTGGGGAACGAGGTTATTCGCTATTTCTGATACTGGTGTGCTAAGAAAAAACTTATTCTGATCATTCGCAAGTAAGTTACAATTCTACATCAGTTCATCAGGTTATTACAACTCAAGTAGATATATTACTGTTTCAAAGTACAGAGAACCAGAAAAACATGGCTTCCACATTCAAAGTTAAAGCAACATCAAGACAACTACGGAGGATTAACTTATACAGTGAAGTTCGAAATGTATATCAGAAAAAGGAGGTAGAGAAAGGTCAGATAGATAGTCATCGAACCGCCAAATGATTACGACCAACCAAAGACGTAGTCAAGGACATACACGAGGGCCAGAGAGAACGGATACAGCAAGAAAGCTATAAAAGACGTCCAGAGAGGGAAACTTGTGCGAATGCTGGCAAAGACTCCCATCACAACGCACACAATCAATATAACAAGAACTTCAGACGAGAAATCCCAATCCAACCCTCTTAGATAAACGATGGCCAAGAAGACCGTCAGGCACAAGGTATTGTTCATAGTTACAGCTCCATATAGCTGCGATAAGGAAAAAAGTTGAGAGGTCAGGTACATCAAGTAATGATTCTCGACACAAATTTAACGTTGTTACTTGGACAATGTTCAAATGCTTGTGAATCTTGAACAAGTTCTACCTATAATATTCTTTTGTTTAAACTGGCAGCTTTATGGAGTGATGTCTTAAAAGTGTGTATAAGTTACTTTGGAACAAATAAATAAATAGTTTCTCTAATACATTTTTCAGAACACGTAATCGAAATGATAAACAAAGCAGCAAAGAATTGGAATTGCTTGTTGAGCAAACTCTCATCAAGAGGCTCATTTATTGAGCAAATGATGAGTGCTACTAGTCTCGTTAAAATCTATTGTTGAATTCCATTTGGTCCCATTATTTCACATTATAATTTTTTTTTTCTCTTATTTGTTAATAAACAATTTTTATAAAATAATATTACACGTAAATCAAAAAAATTTCATTCTTTTTCAATCATACATTCTCGAAAAAAACACTATTCCAAAAATTATAGTGTCTGTTTGACATTCATTAATTTATTTTATGGTTTGCTACAGGATCATTTTCTACCACACATTCACACAATAAAATATTTTACACGTATACCAAAAAAAAATTCCCTATTTTTTTAACTACCCATTTTCCTTAAAAAAAACAATTCAAAACTCATTTTTTCCCCATTTAATGAAACTCAAACATGTTCATAATATCAAATAATGGGCCCAAATGGGGGCCAAAAGTAACATCGACTCCACATTTCAAGATAACTATGACCAGACTCAAAAATTAAAGAAAATAGCTAGCCAAAAATAATTCAAATAGTCGCAAGCAAACCCCCAACCCCTCTCCCGGAAGAAAAAGTAACGATCCTGAATCGATCCACGGTGGAAATTACTAATGCAAATGTACAGTGGTACTGCCTGATCTAATAAGTGCTTTTTGAGTCCTAAATCAATTTCATTTGGTGTTTCTTGATTTACTTTAATAAAATTTAGCGGAGGTGGTGCCAAAGTTTCACGAAATAAGCGCAGTCATCTTAAATTGCGCTATCTGAATAATATGTGAGAATTGAGAAAGCAGCGAACCTCTGAGAATGTCAAGGAGGCAGATCTGAACTTTTTCCGGCTGGCAAATATAATTGCAGTCACTGCCTCACTGGAGTTGGTAGCCAATGGCAGCGCAATAAATGAGATGAAGAAAGTAGGAATGCTAGTAGCGCTTGAGAAATTATCAACAGCATCTACAAGAGGATCAGCAAATGCAGCTGCTATAATAGTTCCCAGCAGCAATAGCAAAGCAGCCTTAATTGAGTTCTTTTTGGGATTCTCGACACCCTCAACAATCTCATCACTTTGATCACCCAAAATATCGTGTTCTCTCTTTGTTTGCTGTGACAAGATTTCCACGAGTCACAATCTCATTAGCTGTTAGACTCTCACAAAAGTTAACTATAATACAGGGACATACCTCGTGAAAATGATCTAAATACTTGATTGTATCAGGACCAGCATTCTTTATAACTTTGGCACTCCTGGCCTCAGAAAGCCATCTCTCTATTCCTGCCATGAACTCATTGAAATCGACTTGAGAGTCAAGTGTTCGATCAAAATCCTTAATCAATTTATCCACGGCATCACTCTCATCCAAATCAATCTCATCGAACTGGATTCCAACAATTAACGCTCTTAATTCAGTCCGTGAAAGGTATCCATCCTGATTCTCATCAATTGCCTTAAACAGCCTGCCATATAAGAGGACATGACAGACGTCAACAAAAGAAGTCAAAACCTAAAGCTGAAATAAAAATGCTGGACATATAAACAACAAAAAAATAAAAAATAAAAAATTTACCTCTTCATCACTTCTTCATCGGGTTTTCCATCCTCAGTGGAGAGCCTTCCCAAGGCACGCTTTTTCAAATGCTTCAAGATTCCTGATATGACATGCTTATGCTTTGCATAAGCAAGCCTTCTCCTCTGTACCCTGGGTTGAAAAATCTGCACAAAAAGTTCAAAAGAATGTTAAATATTAAGAAAAATAAATTGAGAAGATGAAAAAAAGTAGTGAGTCACAGAACCGATAGAAAATGCTGCTGCAGTTGAAATCAGTTAATTAACCAAAAAATCTGCATGGACCTGATAGCAAAAATGTTGAACACAATTTTGTCAAGCCACAGGTACCATGGAGTACATTTAAAGGGACAAACTGTTCACTAGCTTGCTAAAGTCGTTTCATATGCATTTGGAAAATTGATTACACCAATAAATTAACATCGACGAACCTTGTGATTTATCAGTTTCACAAACAAATTTTGTGACAACTATTTTGGACTTCCCCAATAGTATTATTACAAATGCACCTTATATTACTCCTAACAGATTAGGCCACTGTGAATTTGGATCCCAAGGAACCCTTGCTACCATAATCTAGAGAAGCTTAGAAAGTGTAACTGAATTGCAACTAAGAATATAATATCCAAATGAGAAATGAGGATAGATAGGCAAATGAAATATGCAAATACCTGGTAAAGGCAATAGGAGATCAGAAATGAGGCAGAAATAATAAGAGCAATCAGGACAGTCAAGTGTCTTCCTGAATTTGAATGGAGAATTTGTGTTAATTGGACAACTATGAATGGTATCACACTTATAGCCATCATAATGCCAGCATAACTTGTCCAGATATCAGTACAAACACCAGAACCTGCATGGACCAGTAAACTGTAATATAGGTACATCTTATCAAAAGTAAAACTTCCCAAGCTCGTTCTTACAGATATGGCTAGCAATCAACAGAAATGAATAGCTATTTGAGAGGAAATAAATCTAATGAAAATGTCAATAAGAGCTGGCTACTCAAATAATCAAGGCATCCATTACAAATAGGGGGTGTCACCCCATCTTGAAATGGGAAAAAGATGAGAATGAGATAAGGATGACAGAATAGAAATTAAATATTAATAAGAGTAATAATATGAAGCACAACAAGATGATGAAGGCGGTCAGGAAAAAATAGATAAAAGTTAAGATATAAAAGGGAAAGCGGATAAGGAAAGGGAGAAGGCCAATTTTAGTCAAGATAAACTCTGAGTTTATAACCCAAGCGAGAAAGATTAGGAACAATGTCAAGTACTTGGGTACTATTGTTACCTCCCTCCCTCACAAAGAGGAACTACCTTCCCTCCCAATAACAACGACAAAGAGAAAAACTAAGGCTTGTGACAACCCAACACTTCATCACTCGGAAAATTATTCATTGAAATTCGTAGTAGCACTATCATATAAACTTTATCATTCCAGACTAGGCCATTAAAACAAATGTATTTTCTTAATTCAATCAGACCCAATTCCCACACAATTTTGCAGTTTTAGCATTTAAGCAGCAAGATCAAGCTTCAAAATTAATGGAAAAACCCCCATAGAAAAAACTGACACTGACAAGCAAGCATCGCCCAGACGTTAAAGCACGATACATAGGAAACGGACTCAAGAACATACTTTGACGGCTGTTACAATATTTGAATGAGCGATAGGAGTCTTGAAGGAAATCATAGATACAAACCCGTTAAACTGAAGCGTTTTGTATCTTGTGAGTCTATTGCAACAGAATTCTGCATATCGCACTTCCCGACAACAATACATGTGCCCCATATTACTGTAAGAAGCATGACTGTTGACCCAGCCAGTAGACCCATTCCGACCGAGACCTGGCTTTGAGCAGTTTCTTTACCTCCAGATAGCCCAGAGACTGAAAAGAAACATAGTTAGCAATGGGGGCAGGTATAGCACAATCGTGTAAATGTTGATTAACAGGTAATGGGTGCTAAATTTGAAAAAACTATCAATTCCACAACATGTATAGCATTAAATGGATTGTAAATTTTAATAACTGATTACAGGAAAAGAACAAGATGACACCCGTGCTTTCAATTTTTATAAAGGAGGCAAAATGCTAGAGAAGACCCTCTGTGGGAAAGAGAGAACATGACATTGATAACACTGAGATGGCAAACACTAGCGTACATAAAGTTGGCCCCTATTTGATACACGTATTTTTGGAAAGCAAATTTCATGTTGCACTTTTGGCTTGTTTGATAGCCATTTTTTCTAAAGAATTTATTTTTCATTTTTGGCCTCACGTGTTCCATTTTCTTTTTTTTTTGTTAAATTTCATTTCCCACTTTTTTTTAGTGGTTTTTTGCTTTCCACATTTTTTTTTGGGCAACAGAAACAAATTCTATCACCTATTGTAAAGGAAATTATCACTTTAATTGACAATTTTCATGAAAAATAAAGCCAAACGAATGGTTTTCTGTTTTCCAATTTATTTATTTATTTTTTGCAATTGAAACAAACTCTATCCCTTTAATTGATAATTTTCATGATAAATAAAATCAAACGAACACCATAAGATAGAAAATTTCAACATTTTTCAGGTGAAAAATTATACCAATCAAACACAATTAACTGACAATTTTCAATAAAACAAGTTCTAGGCAATTTAATTCCTTACAATTCGTTTTCTTTCCATTCAAATTTCATCTTGTAATCAAACATACCTTATAGTTAAGGGGTAGGCAAGATGATTTGGACTTTTTGGACTATCAAGCAAAATTATTAAACTTAAGTCTTTAAGAGAACATCTCAATACATTTTTCAAATGTAGAACATTGGAGAAGATGAAAATCAAGTTCATAAATTTCCTAATCTGATTTACTACATCAAGCGGTTAAATACAAACGAAAGATAAAGAATGGGAATTTACTTTTAAAACAATCAGAAAGACCAAAACTAATTATTTTCAGCTTCTTTGACGTAAAATTAATACCACAATTTGCTCTTAACACCGTGCTATGTGTATTAAGTCCCTGTTTGACCTCATTATTTCAATTTATAATTTTTAAAATAATATTTTTTGAAAAGTGTTTAGTTAAAAAAGAAATAAAATTTTCAATTTTCGTGTAATATTATTTTATGAAAAATTGTATAATTGAAAATAAGAGACAAAATTATAATTTGAAATAAGGGTTATACTACATGTATAAAGTTGGTTGATAAAATAACATCTGTACCAATCATTTTAAAAAAATTCAGAAAACTGTGAATATACGATGAAACAGTGAATACCGAGGATAAGCATAGCGTCAGGAAGAGCTCCGAGAATAGGGAGAAAAAGACCACCAACAATTCCCGGACCGAGCATCACAAGCAAAAGCTCACTACCAGTGGAGAGATACGTCGCAGCCTGGAACATCAGGAAACCATAAACTAAAATTAGGAACAAATTTCCCAGCGCCGTAGAGGTGCACGGCATGAACCCGTACGTCTGTTCACATGTCTCCTCCGCCGCGTACAGGCGGAGAAAGGAAGGTAATTTGGCATCGCGTGTATGAAACCCATCCGATACGAGATCTGAACTGTCAGAAATGAAGCGGCCGTAGGTCAATCCACAAAGGATCAGGAAGATGAAGAAAGTGAATATCGGATTCGGCTTGGATCGACGCGCCATGGCTAATGGAGTATTCACAGATCAGTGTGTCAGAGAAAATAAAGATATCTATATATACATGAATGTGTGAAGAAGACCGTGTGTAATGTGTGTTGATGGAGATAATAAGGTGTCTAAGCCGTGTATTGAAATTCATCTGAAAAGGAATTTCCATTTTTTTTAAAATCAAATTGTCAAATATCGTTTTATCAGCGGGGATAAAAAATTTAATATTATATTATTTCCCCAATAATATCTACTCTTTCGGATCCGGTCCCCTTATTTCTAATAATAACATAGTTTATTTAAATAAACTAAAAACTTGTTTGGTATGAATTAAAATCTAATTTTAATATAAGTTTAAATCAAAGTCAAACAATTAATATCAACCACATCTTTCATGGGTCCCACAATTTTTCAATCACACATTTCAAAAACTTCTATCACAATATTCTAAAAAAAATCTAATTTTAATCCCCACCAAACACCCTCTAAACTTTTTTGTCCATTACTCTTCACTACATCTTGATTCAATATAATCGAATTACGGATAAAATTCTCTGCTCCCAAATAAAATCAGCGACGTATCACATTATCGTGTATCTTTACCCCGTATGAGTTCGAGTATGAGAGCATGATAGTCATGATCCCCTTGATAGTTGAATTATAGTATACTTAGCGTTTTGCATATGCTACAATTTTGTCTATAAAAAATGTTACGTAAAATCAAATGAATCGATGAAGGGGCAGAGTATATGTTTGCTATTCAGTCTTACAAATTTTATCAAGAAACCCTCTAAAAAGGTAGGTAAAGTACTACATCAAGAAACTTGAAAAAAATATATGGAACAATTCTCGATTAAGATCTTTGTTGGTTGGACTCATAATGGTATTTACATTTTAATTATATATTTTCTGGGATCTATCAGCTTATAACTTTCAAAGATAAATTCTGTTATGGTCTGAAATAAGTTATAATGACTGAAAAAATTGTATTTTTCCAAAATTCATACCAATCAATCGAATCATTCAACTTTTGATATAAAAGATTTATAGTCGATTTTAACCATTCGGTATTAATACCCAATTTAGTGTTGTCTTGATTATTTTTGGAGAAAAAAATATTTATTTAAGTTTTACTTTTAACTTCATGTTGTTGTCTATTATGTCATTAGGACTTTATTACAGTGCTGGCATGGTTGACACCCCGATTGACACCATACACACACATGGGGAAATATTTTTATTCAGACAGGATCCGCGCAACTCATATGAGAACAATTTCAACCATGCGGTCATCCATAGTATCCGTTTAGCATAATCCTATGTCATTAACTTTGTAGCATAAAATGTTGTGAGTAAGTCAACTCATCATTTTGCTAAAGTGGGACTAATAGTTTTAGATACCTAACTTACGATGTATGTGAAAAGATTTTAATGGAGTTTTGGTTTATATTTTAAATATTGCTTGTCGTTAATTTCAAGTATCTTATATTTACTGTGATGAGTTGATGGGTCTCCACTCAAGTGCACAAAATATCCCCATGATTGTGTGTGGTGTTAAACTCTCAGAGTGAGCAATTGTTAAAAGAGTTCTAAAAGACTTGTGTCAAAGCAACATAAGCTATTTCCTATAGAGATCTAAAATTGTAGATATTGCATGCTTTTACTAGTACATATATTTCCAGAAATGCTACAGGTCCCTGATCGACCCTCACCTTTGGGGGTCCCATCTTTTTTTTTTTGCATTATTTGTTCACTCCAATCATGAGGGCAAAGTAGTTTAATTCTTGTTCACTCGAATCCTACTACATGTGAATAAATGTCATTCAAGTGGTAATAAATAGTTCTGTACAAGTAGTTTAATTCATATATTTCCTACAATGAGTGTCTCTATTCAAGATTAGCATCCCAAGTTGCACATTCTTGCATATCCAACAAACTTCCACTGTGAGCTCAACTTCATCGACCTTGGCCGATGAGCTAGCTGTGGCAAGAACTCGACATTTTTTAGCTCAATCGATTTATAATTTAGTTTACCAACCTTTAATACTCAGCTTAGTTCAATTTGAAAATATACCGTCCTTCTTAGTACAACAAACTTACCATCTAATATGAGTGGAAATTGCATAGGCAATAGGCTCATAACGGCCTAGAACTAAGAAATTTGAAAAATAGAATGCATTACAAATAAAGAATAGAAAATACGTTTCTTTTCTAAAAATCTCTGAGAGTAAAATTGTAAATTTCATTTTACACAAATAGAATTTTTTTTTTTTTTTTTATTATTATTTTTTTTACGATTGGATGATTTTGAGACTAGTCTTGAACCGATATCTTTTCTTGCATCGTAAATCCTCAATTTTTTGTAAATCTTTGTTGACATTTGGTTGATTTTATATGTGGTTATAGTAGGTAAAATAGCATCATGAAACGAAGTCATTGAAGAGAAAATCTGAGAGTACAGAAGGAACTTCAAACTTGAAAAATTACGCTCATATAATTTCAAGGTAATATTGAATAAACTTTGTTTTTGAGGTTGAACTTCAAATTTGAGTAGTTTTTTCGTTCATTTATATTTGACGCAGGTTTGAGCATAGATTATGATGAGTTTGTGTATAAATGCATAAAAAAAATTGTTATTAAATTTTGGATTAGCTCCGGAACTAAATAGCATACTCTTTCCCTTTGATTTTCTATAATACCATCAAGATGTTTGACAAAATGCCTCAATTGAAATTTGCACTTTCTTTTAATGACAATGTATTTAAATAAACATCGTATGGCTTTTACATAAATTGTGAAAGCATCCTGATAAATTTTTAAAACGTAGGATATGCATAGAGTCAAATTTTTGGGATCTACTATGCAGTCTATGCTTTCATCAATTCAATCAAGTGTCGATTTTGGATGAGGATATATGGATGTGCTGTTTATGAATTTAGTTACTATTTTATTTCTTTCACCATATTTTTTGAATGTCAGTAATTAAGTGGTTGTTTCTGGATAAGGTTGGATAGAATATTTTATAGTGAAGATACACATTATTATTTGTCACTTTTTTTGAGTTGTACTTTTTTTTGAATTTCTGCACTATATTTTTCATAATAAGTTTGTAAAGTGCCTTGGTAATTGTTGTAAGCATTGCTTATTCTTGTTGGTGTGCTTGAAGTAAGAAAATTTATAGTATGTCGAGAACATTAAATAATTGAATTGGCATGAAAGGGTTTTAAATGAAAGAAGACTTTAAATAAGGAATAAATTCAAAAACCTTTTGTTTCTCACATAAACTAGTATATTTTTAAAAATGCACACGTATACAGCTAGTTAATTGATAGTGAGTGGGCTCAGTTCGATGCGATAGTTGTTGAACCATACCGTATGGTTCCAACAGACAACAACAATAAAAGAATAACTTAAAAGTGAATTATGGTTTATCATTTTTTAATCACTTGACAACTATAGTTCGTTCCTAACAAATTAGTGGACGTAATAGAATCATAATATTAACAAGAAAAGTATTGAAAGTATGCTATTTAGTTGTTAACATTAATTATTAACAATATATAGTTGTTTGTTCTATGTGCGAACATAACTAAGAATACGAAGTTTGATTAAGTCTTTCGTTTGTGGTCCTAAAATAAAATAAAATAAAAGCATGGGGGTCATGATTGCAACTACTAACGACTCGGCTTTATTCATTGAAACGGTCTTTTGACCTTTTTAGGCAACTCATCATAGTCCGGTAGGTAAGTAGGTGAAGCCGGTCCAACCGAAATTTTGAAAATTGAGAATTATAATCTTTTTAATTTATTTTGTAATAATCTTTATTAATAGACTTGCTCATGTTTATTGTTTATTTACGTGTGAAGAGTAAAACTGTTAACCTCAAAATTTTGTCGATTTCTTGATTAACAGATGTAATTATTTTAGTAAAACACAAAATTCAATTAATGAGTTTAGACGACCATTCTCACTCTGACGATTGAGTTAGAAATTGTAACAAGCAAGAAGATTTTTAATCTTAAGTGTTTGTTTCATCTTACCTATCTTATGCTATATGTACATGAAAAATCCTTTAAAATTAATTTAAAATTTAAAATTTTATCAAATAAAAAGAAATTTTTTTCATTATTTTTAAAGAGAACAAGAATTTTTTTTTAACAAATTGAAAAAAAAATTCACGAACTAAAGATATAAAAAAATAAAAGCAAAAAAAAATATATATATATATAAATAAATGGGACAATAAATGAGACATGTGATCTGCCTTGTCTCGAACCTATTCCGTCTCACTTTAATCGTCTATGAGGGCAGGACAAAGTCACAAAGTAACAATAATATTCGGGACAAGGGATTGAAATGATCTACCCGTCTCGTAATCACCTCTAATTCGGCATACTAAGAACATTGATTGCTTAGCCTCTATCTGGGAAAAAAATTATAAATAATTTAGTTTATTAATGGATAGAAATAAATGGGGAATTAATGTATAAAATTAGTGGACATGTTTAAAAATAAAGTTTGAAAATTTATGAATTTTATCAAACGAAAACGTAATCAGCTCTCATGAATTGTTATTTGCCACGTGTACGCTGAGCGAATAATAAAGGAACAAAAGCACAACAAACAAAAGGAAAAAGAACAAAAGTAAAATACTTTGCTAATGTCGGCTTTCAGGGGCAGACCGGGGTCCTATATGGTCAATTGACCCCGCTCCCTACGCCGCCCCCACTTTAGAAAATATATATATATATATATATATATATATATATATATATATTGTTTTGCTTATTTTTTATTTTTATTTTTTTGTTTTGTTTTTTGAGTTTATTTTTATTAGAAGATATACTATAAATTTTGATTGTGACTCATAATCCAAATTGTCTGAGTCCTCCGTCGACTTCTTGGTATTGGCTTTTTTCAAATTTGGATTGTAAGAAACCAATAAATGGTTGCACGTGGGACAAGAGAGACGGTGGATCTTGTAACTTGAATAATCAGCCATGGTTGCACATACATTTTTACTTTTTATTTTATTTTATTTTATTTTATGTGTACATGTTTAATTTGTTATAAACAGAGGGGTAGAGTTCGGGTGGGATTAATTTTTTTTTGAGGTTGAGTCGTAAGTTTAAAAAAAAAAAAAATATTAGGAAAAAACTAAATGAGCCTTATAGTCCAGGCTAATCACTTTTGTTTCAAGATACACTTTCAAATTTAAAAAACTCAGGTGATCACAAATGATAAAATTTCGTGTTAAATAGGTCAAGGACCCAATGATAAACAATTATGAGAACATCATGTAAGGTCCCGGATTTTATATTCTTAAATTGGTTGATATAGCTCATTTAAGAAACGAGTTAAGGAAGCTCGGCTCATTTTAGGTTATGAAAGTCCAAACCATAAATTATTTAAAAGCCCAACAAATTTAAGACATTAACTTTAGATTTTAATGAATAATTGGGTTGCACAATAGTCATCTACATGGTATTTCACATAGGCAACCTAGGTTTGAATTACCATGAAGATGTTTTTAGAAAATTATTTTTGGAGTTAAAAACTTCTCATTTTACACATTAAGAACAATTATATCAAGTTAATTTGATGGAATAATTGTTTATTAGTGGGAATTCATAAAGAAATGTTACAAATCATATGAATAGTTCATTTTTCTCTATTTTCATTATGTAAATGTTTTATAAAATTTTTTATAAAAATTTTTTATGGACTTAAAACTCTTTAAATTCCTAATTAAATGCTCAATTTAACAAGGTTAATGATAATATAACTCTCACATTTAGTTTTTCACTAAAAATAGAGGTTACAAGAAGATGAAAATCATTTTTTCACTACGTCTCTCCTCAAATCCAAATTTATTCTTATTTTCTCTCAAAAATATCTTTTATGTTAAGTTAAGCTTAAAAAAATAGCAAGGGTGTGAAGGAGAAAGACTTTTATACATTTTTGTTTATTTATATTTCAAGAAAATCAAAGTAGGTGGTGCTAAGTATTTACCTTTTTTGTTCATTATGTGTGTGTGTGTATATATATATATATGCTTGTGATGTGTGTTAGAATTTTTGAAGTTATGAATAAAGAAGTTTATGTATGACTATAATCGGTTTCTACGACCCCAAGAGATTCTTTGGAATCGTGAATTTACCGGTATTCATCTACGTGAAATGATAAATTCTTTCTTATCACTTTGTATATATGTATATATGTTTATGACCAAAATGACATACTCATGTGATATTAGTTCTATTGAATTTAAAGCTCACGCCTTCTATGTTGACAAAATTTTCAGATTAAAGAATTGATTGAGGAAGTGGGATTTACGTGAATTGCGGAGGATTCAAAGGGAGAAATGTGCTTCATTTGTTTAATTTGTCACATTTGAAGAGTTTTGAGTTCTTACTAGTTATGTAACTTATATTTAGTTTTTTAAAAGGTGTTAGTTTATCTTTCGTTAAGATTTTCTAGTTCATTTTCTTGATGTGAACATTTAAATTGTTATTTGATTTAAGTATGCATAAACTTAAAGTTGCTAAAGAAGTTAAGATTAAACGTTAGACTTGTAAACAAAAAATTTCAGTTTACTGCCAGAACTTTGTCACGTCATTCTAGACATAGTTTTTTGAATTTTTGTACAAAACTAGTGAGGTTTGAAAGCACTGTTAGTCCTCTGTCCGTTGGCTTTGGAATTAAGTTAATTGAAGGTCGGTATGATAAATTATGCCATTTTTCATGTGCTATGTTCGGTGTACCAGAGAACAATTTTTTCACATATTTGAGTATCTATTGGAGTGCCTAGAAAATTCTGAATTTTTACTATGTTGTACTTGAATGAGTTTAGAAAATACTGTAATTTTTTTATAAAATTATGTGTTCGATAAATGGTTCAATTAAGTTTGATCGTTGGGCAGCACATTGTTGAATTTAACTCCTTTAATGCATGCTAACTTTAATTTTAACCCTTTGTTTTAATTTCGTTATTTAACATATCAAAGTTATCTACCTTAAATCATTTGTTTTCAATAAATTTTAAAAACTTGTGATAGAATGCAAGGGTAACTACAAAGTTTTTTAAAAAAAATTTAACTTGAATTTTGAAAGAAACAAAAGGAACATTATTATTTTTGTACAAATTTCAAATTTCAAGATTTAGATCATTATAGATCATGTACTAATCACAAATTACAAAAGATAGCAATCATAAAGACATAAATTGTGGAACACAATTATAAATTTCGTCGTAAATCACACATTTTATAAGTAGCAATTTATTTATTACTAAGAAATTATCAAATTAACTAGTCATAATTATTCAATTAACTGATCACAAATTATTCTTCATCTCCCCATCGCACCGTACCGTCGACGCCACATATTTTTTATGTCGTGTCAAAATTGTCAAAATTTTGACAATTTTAAAAATTCGAAGATGATTTGACATAAAATCTTTCATGAATATGTGGACTGCGGGAAGACAGACAAACTTTGGAATTCAACTGTCTTGTAGTTATTGGATAGGATTCTAGTCGAGAGGATGTAATTTCACATGGACCTACTTTATTTTTCATTAAAGATTTTGGAAAGTGTTTGGTGATATACTTTATAATACATGTCGGCATGCATACTACAGAGTTGAAAATCCATGCTCTGACTTGATTATGCCTTTCCAAGTGTAGGGCAGAGTTATCTCAAATTCGAAAATTAGAAATGGTAAGCACGTAAAATGTTCATTTAAGCCAAAAGTCATTGCACTAGTAATAATGTTATAATAGATTAGACTCACAAAGTAGTTGAAAGACACGAAAATGAAGGTATTATTCCCAAAATTTTCCCTAAACAAGATATGCCTTATCTGTAATAAGGAAGACTAGATGATATGATTTTCAATCCGTTGGGAGTTCCTTCGCGAATGAATGTAGGACATATATTTGAATGTTCATTCAAATTAACATATGATTTTTTTTTTTCAAGATTAACATAGTGATACTAATATTGACAAAAAACTAGTCATGTCATCACATATACGCACAACTTGTTACATGGTTGCCTTGATATGGGCACTATTCAAAAAATATAAGAGCTATGCTACTGTGATAAGGGCACATAGGCCCTGACATTTGTTGCGCCCAGGCTGGCCTTATTCGTTTAGAATAATCCAAAATATGAAGGCATCTCAACTTCTTGGGACGATGTAAACTTGTAAAAGTGCGAAGTGTGTCCAATATTTTAAGTGTGTCTTTTGCAATATTGGGCCTAGACATAATTTTATTCACTTACCAAAGTGGATTCTTTCATAATAAAGAACATTCTTGCCTTCATCTTATTAATTATTCCAAGATTTCAATATTCCTCAATCCTTATTTAGCAACGGGTCCTACTCTCATGTGAGTGTATGAACACTCTTATGTACATAAATTATGTACACCAAGCACAACCCTTCAAATTACCATGTGATATATATATATATTTTATGATTAACACAGTGATACTAATATTGATAAAAAACTAGTCATGTCATCACATATATGCACAACTTGTTACATAGTTGCCTTGATATGGGCACTATTCAAAAAATGTAAGAGTTATGCTACTGTGATAGAGCCACGTGGGCCTTGCACTTGTTGGGCCCCAACTGGTCCTATTCGACTATTCGTTTAGAATAATCCAAAATATAAAGGCATCTCAACTTCTTGGGAAGATGTAAACTTGTAAAAGTGCGAAGTTTCTCCAATATTCTAAGTGCATCTTTTGCAATACTGGGCCTAGACATAATTTTATTCACTTTCGAAAGTGGGTTCTTTCGTAATAAAGGGCAACATTAAAGAACATTCTTGCCTCCATTTTATTAATTATTCCAAGATTTCAACATTCCTCGGTCCTTATTTAGCCCTTATTTGACAATTTGAAAATTCTTTTTTATTTATTTATTCATTTTCAACCACATATTCACAAAATAAAATATTTTGCACGTTTCTCTATTTTCTAATCACACATTCTCCTAAAAATCAATATTAAAAATATTATTTTTTCTAAATAATGGCCATAAAAAATGAGCTTACTTTGAGAGAAAAAGAGCACTCATTAGAACATGAGTAAGGTCATTATATTCACGTCATCTTGTCCGTGCTATTTTAATTGTAGTGAAGGGTTTCACTCTTTGCTCATCATCTTCTTTTATTCTCAATCATTTTTTTTTACCACATTCTTGTCATCAACATTTCATTAATTAACATATCTTATTCTTGATAATGGTTTCCGTCCAAAAAATCTGTTAGGAGGACATAAAATGATTTATGTATCTCTTTTAAAAAAATACAACTAAATATTGTTCCTCACTTCAAAACATGCTAATAAAATAATGAGGAAAAACCCTTGGACAGGACCAAAAATAGGGCCAAATTCAGAGGGACGATATAGCGTCCCCTATTGGAGTGACGCCTGAATACAACTAAATATTGTTCCTCATTTCAAAACATGCTAATAAAATAATGGGGAAACCCCCTTTGAACAGGCCCAAAAACAAGGCCAAATCCAAGGAGGCGATGTGGCGCTCCCCCTTATTGGAGGGGTGCCTGGCGGGGGATGGGGCGCCCCTCCAATAGGGGCGGGCTGGGGCGGGGGGGGGGGGGGGGTGATGTTTTTGGGCCTGTCCCAAAACCAGGGCTCTAAAATAATATTATAGACACCGTTATAGATACAAATTGTGCTAATTAATTGAAAGTTAAAGGTAACAACAAACGAATAAAGTTCAAAACATAAATACAATAATGAGCTATGGATAAAAACTTTCATTTCAACTGTATTGTGGATCAGCAAACAAATACTATGGTGTGAGAGTAAACATGGATTAATTAAACCTTTTAAATAAATGTAATCTAAATCATATATAAATGGTTCGATCTGATGGAAGGAAAACACTAATCTAATGTGAATGCTTTGTAGATTGTGCTTGTCTCATAATAAATTAACCAACTTTTCACATTATTGTTTAAATTGAACAAAAAAATCAAAGAGTAATAAATTACAAATATGAACCTGTAAAATCCGCTCCAAGTTCTAGGACAACTACTTAAAATGACCAAGAACATAGAGCAGGACCAAAGACATTGGGTACAATAAATAAGCCAAGAATGATGTCCAAACAGGGAAAACTTTCCTAAAACTTGCAAGGCATCCCATAATAACAGAAACAACTAGAACCATCAAAACCTCTACCGAGAAATTCCACGTTAAACTACGAGAATAGATGAGGGAAAGAAGAACTGCCAAGCCCAGAATGTTGTTCATGAACACAGTACCATATATCTGCATTATTATTCAAAATCAATAAGCAAAATGCAAAGATAATTACATCTTATATATTAGAATAAGGATTGAGACGAACCTCGGAAAATGTCAAGGAAGTAAGGTTTAGTTTCTTTCGGCGGGTTTCAGTGATCAGAGATATTGTTATCCGAGCATTTGTAGCCAATGGGACAAAAATGAAGGCAATAAGGAATGAAGAGACGTTTGCAGTTCTGGATAAATTGCGAACACTATCAATAAGAGGTTCAGCTAGAAGACCCAATATAACAATCCCAAGCACCACAAGAGTTATAGCCTTCGTCCAGGCAAGTGGTGATTTATCATTGAACTTGTCCTCTATCAACTTGTCGGTCTGTTCCCATGTTTCCTGCGCAATATTTACCAAGATTTCATAAGGATCAGGAATAAAAAGAAATGAAAAGCTTTCTCGAAACAGAAAACTCGAGAAGGTAGTATTTACTTTATAGTCATCTTCTTCGCTCTCCTCGGTGCTATCAGATGGATTAGAAGTTGTCTTTAGCCATTTGGACAATCCAGTGACAAATTCTTCCTCATCAATCAAATGATCTCCACTTATATCGAATTCCTTCATTATTTTGGATGCTGCGGCATCCGCATCATAAGGTAATATGCCAGACCTCATATTAGTCATCAGTTTCCTCAATTCATTATATGATATGGTGTCATCTTTGTCAAGATCAATCTCCTTGAACAACCTGAAATTTAGGATTAATTAGTTTAGCCGAAATATAATCCTCCAAAAATTATCAGATAATGTTAATACCTGGGGAGTCATCTTAAAATGTCAAACTTGTTAAGAGGAGCAGCACAAAGTCTTATAAGTTGGTCTATGTTTTCATCTTTATTCGATGCGAAATTTTATCCCTTAACATGCCCCCGCAAGATGGTGATTCGTTTGAGCAGATCAATCTTGAAATTCGTATGCTCATTTTTTAAGTTTTAATCGGATTGAATCGCTCGTTGGAGTTTAATGGGCTCTGGTACTATGTTATGACTCGGGGGTCCTTCTTAAAAGGTCAACATTGTTAAGAGGAGTAGTACAAAATCTTATAAGTTGGTCTATATTTTTATCTTTATTCAATGTGGGATTTTATCACTTAACAGATAATTTACTAAAATTTACCTTTTTATTGCAGACATATCTGGAGTTCCATCTTCTGTCAAAAGACTGCCATACACAACGCTTTGTAGATGTTCTAAAATTCTTGGAATTAGAATTCTCATCGTTTCACGTTCCGCCCTTTTCTTTTCAATCCAAGGTTTAAGAACCTGTAGGAGATCATTTGAGGAAACAAATCAGAATAACAAAATGCTTTCAATTCTTCTACTTGATGCAATAAAATGTATGAGTATAAAGATTAATTACCTCGTATAAGCCTTTCATTGATTTAATTGAGTGATATCTTTTATTCACAGTATCTTTCGCCTCGTCAAGCCAGTTTGTCATTCCATTGACAAATTCATCCATGGTTATTTTATTGTCATCGTCATTATCAAATTCCTTCATCATCTTTGTTGTTTCATTATCGCTATCCAATAGCTGATTTTTAGATCTGATTTCTTGTAGAAATTCTTGAAGTTCAGGGAATGAGATGAACATGTCTCCATCCCTGTCTGTTTCTTTGAATAGCCTGCAACAAATAATAAAGAAAATTATTAAAGATTATGTACTAAAGATATTAGAACCAAAAAAGAGGGAAACAAATGGTTCTCAAAAGGTACCTTCTAATAACTGGCACATTTGGCGAACCGTTGTCGGTTAGAAGCCTTCCCATTGTATGATTCTGCACGTGTTTTAGAACGTCTAAAACTAAATGCTCGTGCTTTATGTATGACAAGTGTCTCTTTTGAATCCATGGCTCAAAGGACTGCTCAATTCGTGAAAGAAAAATTTGAATGAGAAAAATAAAAATCGAAGTAGAAAGTAAAAACGTATAGTCGAAACACTCAAATCCTCATATATGAATTTTCCAAGGATGATCAGATAGTGTAAATGTAAAATATTTCCATATAGAACAGATTGCAAGTATGCCAAATTCTTTGTTAGTTACCCTCTCATACGTAAAGATTGACGATGAGACTCTTTAAACATCTAGCATTTCGTCGCATTTTGTCTGAAGATCAACCCTCAACTCAATAAGTTGAAACATACTTTTACTGACTTAATACTAGAGCCTATTTTCCCTCTCTAACAATGAAATCAATTAACTGATAAAAGGGCATCAAGGGAAAAAAGTTGGAGACATTTAAATATACTCTTTCACAAACATGAGATCAAAGGAACAAAAGCAAATATCTAATTTTTAGGTATCAGTTCTTTTTATCAAACACATGGCGTGCACAATTTTTAATACCTGATAGAAGAAGTAACAGAGAAGGAAAATGACTGAAACCAAAAGGGTAATCAGTATAACAATCCTTTCCCCAAGATAAGGTAAGTTGAAAACTCTTGGAATTTGGATCATCACTAATGGAATCACAGAACCAAGCATGATCCAAGCAGTATGGCATGTTCCCAAATCTGTCACTACACCATAACCTGTAGCACAATAAATGGAAAAGTAACATAAGACAATAAAAAACCAACCAGTAAATAATCAAGAAAGGAAAAATGAAGACAAACCGTTCCATTTTGACAACAATTTCTCAACATGGTTTTGCTCTTTATGGTTTGAAGACTGATTGGAAAAATGATGACTGCCAACGATGACACAAGTTCCCCAAACTAGAGTGAGAAGCAAAATTGTTGATCCAGCAAGCAACCCAACTCCAGTTATGACGCATTCTTGAGCAGATTCTTTACTGTTCAATAGCCCAGATACTGTTGATGGTGGAGAAAGAGATCAGAACACAATTTCTTCATGACAAAATTATGCCCAAGAATATTAAAAACATTATCAGAACACAATTTCTTCATGACAAAATTGTGCCCAAGAATATTAAAAACATTATCATAGAATCTTAGCACCCGTTTCATCCCCATTTTTTCCTTCAAAATATTATCCCACTTCAATTACACATTTTTCAATAAATTAATATTATACAAAAATTCAAAACTTTTTTTTATTTTTTAACCACATATTTCCATCAATAAACTATTTAAAAATACATTTTTAATAAAAATGAGGCTCAAACAAGAGTTTAAACAACCTATGCAACATTAATTCAATATAAGAATCTAACTTCTTTAACTTCCAATAATATGGGACGCGATAAAAATCTGTAATAGGTAGAATGGAGAGACATTCTCAAGTGTGTTTTCTATATACTATTTTACAATATCCTCTTTGGGCCGGATTAAAATCTGATTTTAATCTAAGTCAAAGTCAAATAAACAATATTAACTACATGAAAGTCTCACAACTTTTCAACCATATATTTCAAAAACTTCTATTACAATCTACTAAAAAATATAATTTTAATCTCCACCAAACACCTTCAATACTAGTCGCGTAATATAAATGTGGGTCGACCTTCAACTTATTTTTTTGTCTTAACATTTAATTGCTTTCATCCTCCTCGACAGAATTCACTCAAACAGTATACCTTAACATTTTCATTATGATCTTGAAATAGGGTTTATGCCATTTAGAAGAAGGGTATCATCAATGCCTCTCGAAAACATACAAAAGAGAAAAAGAAGGAAAGATTTTCGACATAGCCTGACGAAAACGATTTCTCGACCTAGGTAGTATAAATTAAGGAACTTACCAAGTAGGATCAGTGCTTCAGGAAGAGAACCAATAACTTGAAAAATACTAGCACCAAAAATACCAGGACCAAGAATTTTGAAAATCCTTTCTCCTCCAGTGGCAACATAGGATTCTCCATGAAACAAAAGGTACTCATAAACAATAATCAAGAACAAATGTCCTAGACTACTCTTTGAGCATGGTAAAAACCCATACATCTGCTCGCAATATTCTCCCTCTTCTGCTCCAGAATCCATACTTTTAAGACGTATAAACGAAGAATCTTCTTCTTCAAAACGATCATTAACCCCGTCTGAAACCAAACTAGAACCGTCCCGTAATGGCCGACAAATCACCCCGGCCGGGGAAAATATGAAAAGAAGAAAGATTGCGAGATAGAGAGTCTTCATGGTGGATTACGTTATGAAAGTTAAGAAATTGTGTGTGTTATTTTCCAATTTATATAGGTGATTAATTTGATTAGCAGCCATGGATGAACGTTCATCGTACTATCTTTTGTTGACTGACCAGGTTTTTTTTGGAGACTTTGAAAGGTTCTATGGCGACAAGTTGATCATAAATTCCATAGTAAAGGTTTCTTGCAAATTATTCATCAATTTTTATCCAAATATGATTTTTGGCTACATCAAATAGTAAAAAAATTATTTAAAAAAATATACCCTTAATTAATATATATCAACTACCTTTAATTATAATTAATTTATATTTAATTTGTCTTTTTAATACAAACGTCAAAGTAGTTTGCTTGTGAAAAATATGGAAAAAGGAAAAGTCAGTTTGGGGACAGTATATATATAATATGGCGATTAGGTAAAAATAAATAAATAAAATGTGACTAGAAGAGCCGTCCTTAACTTGTTGACGTAATCTCTTTAAACTTGGCTAAGTTCAAATGAATATGAGAGACTAATTATTCGAAATTTGATTTACTAAAAGTCAACAAGGCAATATCCATAAAATGAATTATCCAATTAGGATATATGTATAATTTAATTCTTTTATGTAGTAGTGCAATAAAATTTTCCAATAGATCCCATTTTTTGTAGCGATGAATTACATGCACACTAGTCATATAAAAATGGTTCGATTTGATGGAAGGAAACCATTAATCTAGGTTCCGTTTGATTATCATTTTTTGTAGAATGAAAATTAAAAAATATAGTCGTTATGGGTTCCATACGAGAGATGAAAAGTAAAAAATGATGGCTGGATGTGATGGATAACAATCATATTTTTTATTTTTATGGAGGAAAAATGGGTACCAAAATGTGAATGCTTTGTAGATTGCGCTTGTCTCATAATAAAATAACCAACTTTTCACATTATTGTTTAAATTGAACAAAAAAAATCAAAGAGTAATAAATTAAAAATATGAACCTGTAAAATCCGCTCCAAGTTCTAGGACAACTACTTAAAATGACCAAGAACATAGAGCAGGACCAAAGACATTGGGTACAATAAATAAGCCAAGAATGATGTCCAAACAGGGAAAACTTTCCTAAAACTTGCAAGGCATCCCATAATAACAGAAACAACTAGAACCATCAAAACCTCTACAGAGAAATTCCACGTTAACCCACGAGAATAGATGAGGGAAAGAAGAACTGCCAAGCCCAGAATGTTGTTCATGAACACAGTGCCATATATCTGCATTATTCAGAATCAATAAGCTAAATGCAAAGATAACTACATATTATATATTAGAATAAGGATTGAGACGAACCTCGGAAAATGTCAAGGAAGTAAGGTTTAGTTTCTTTCGGCGGGTTTCAGTGATCAGAGATATTGTTATCCGAGCATTTGTAGCCAATGGGACGAAAATGAAAGCAATAAGGAACGAAGAGACGTTTGCAGTTCTGGATAAATTGCGAACACTATCAATAAGAGGTTCAGCTAGAAGACCTAATATAACAATCCCGAGAACCACAAGAGTTATAGCCTTCGTCCAGGCAAGTGGTGATTTATCAGTGAACTTGTCCTCTATCAACTTATCGGTCTGTTCCCATGTTTCCTGCGCAATATTTACAAAGATTTCATAAGGATCAGGAATAAAAAGAAATGAAAAGCTGTCTCGAAATAGAAAACTCAAGAAGGTAGTATTTACTTTATAGTCATCTTCTTCGCTCTTGTTGGAGCTATCAGATGGATTAGAAGTTGTCTTTAGCCATTTGGACAATCCAGTGACAAATTCTTCCTCATCAATCAAATGATCTCCGCTTATATCGAATTCCTTCATTATTTTGGATGCTGCTGCATCCGCATCATAAGGTAATATGCCAGACCTCATATTAGTCATCAGTTTCCTCAATTCATTATACGATATGGTGTCATCATTGTCAAGATCAATCTCCTTGAACAACCTGAAATTTAGGATTAATTAGTTTAGCCGAAATATAATCCTCCAAAAATTATCAGATAATCTACTAAAATTTACCTTTTTATAGCAGACATATCTGGAGTTCCATCTTCTGTCAAAAGACTGCCATACACAACGCTTTGTAGATGTTCTAAAATTTTTGGAATTAGAATTCTCATCGTTTCACGTTCCGCCCTTTTCTTTTCAATCCAAGGTTTAAGAACCTGTAGGAGATCATTTGAGGAAACAAATCAGAATAACAAAATGCTTTTAATTCTTCTACTTGATGCAATAAAATGTACGAGTATAAAGATTAATTACATCATATAAGCCTTTCATTGATTTAATTGAGTGATATCTTTTATTCACAGTATCTTTCGCCTCGTCAAGCCAGTTTGTCATTCCATTGACAAATTCATCCATGGTTATTTTATTGTCATTATCAGTATCAAATTCCTTCATCATCTCTGTTGTTTCATTATCGCTATCCAATTGCAGATTTTTAGATCTGATTTCTTGTAGAAATTCTTGTAGTTCAGGGAATGAGATGAACATGTCTCCATCCCTGTCTGTTTCTTTGAATAGCCTGCAACAAATAATAAAGAAAATTATTAAAGATTATGTACTAAAGATATTAGAACCAAAAAAGAGGGAAACAAATGGTTCTCAAAAGGTACCTTTTAATAACTGGCACATTTGGCGAACCGTTGTCGGTTAGAAGCCTTCCCATTGTATGATTCTGCACGTGTTTTAGAACGTCTAAAACTAAATGCTCGTGCTTTATGTATGACAAGTGTCTCTTTTGAATCCATGGCTCAAAGGACTGCACAATTCGTGAAAGAAAAATTTGAATGAGAAAAATAAAAATCGAAGTGGAAAGTAAAAACGTATAGTCAAAACACTCTAAAATCCTCATATATGAATTTACCAAGGATGATCAGATAGCGTAAATGTAAAATATTTCCATATAGAACAGATTGTAAGTATGCCAAATTCTTCGTCAGTTACCCTCTCATACTTTTACTGACTAATACTAGAGCCTAATTTCCCTCTCTAACAATGAAATCAATTAACTGATAAAGGGGCATCAAGGGAAAAAGTTATATACTCTTTCACAAACATGAGATCGAAGGAACAAAAGCAAATATCTAATTTCTACTTATCAGTTCCTTTTATCAAACACATTGAGTGCACAATTTTTAATACCTGATAGAAGAAGTAACAGAGAAGGAAAAGGACTGAAACCAAAAGGGTAATCAGTATAAGAATCCTTTCCCCAAGATAAGGTAAGTTGAAAACTCTTGGAATTTGGATCATCACTAATGGAATCACAGAACCAAGCATGATCCAAGCAGTATGGCATGTTCCCAAATCTGTCACTACACCATAACCTGTAGCACAATAAATGGAAAAGTAACATAAGACAATAAAAAACCAACCAGTAAATAATCAAGAAAGGAAAAATGAAGACAAACCGTTCCATTTTGACAACAATTTCTCAACATGGTTTTGCTCTTTATGGTTTGAAGACTGATTGGAAAAATGATGACTGCCAACGATGACACAAGTTCCCCAAACTAGAGTGAGAAGCAAAATTGTTGATCCAGCAAGCAACCCAACTCCAGTTATGACGCATTCTTGAGCAGATTCTTTACTGTTCAATAGCCCAGATACTGTTGATGGTGAAGAAAGAGATCAGAACACAATTTCTTCACGACAAAATTATGCCAAAGAATATTAAAAACATTATCATAGAATCTTAGCCCTCGTTTGAGCCCATTTTTCCTTCAAATATATTCTACAAACAGTAATTTAAATCATTGAAATCACATATTCTTCAATAAAATAATATTATACACAAATTCAAATTTTTTTTTTTAATTTTTTAACCACACATTTCCTTCAATAAACTATTTAAAAATGAATTTTTTGACAAGAATGAGACTCAAACAAGGGTTTAAACAACCTATGCAACATTAATTCAATATAAGAATCGAACTTCTTTAACTTCCAATAATATGGGACGCAATAAAAACCTGTGAAAGGTAGAATGGAGAGACATTCTCAAGTGTGTTTTCTATATACTATTTTACATTAAAGATAAACATATAATACTAATCGCGTAATATAAATGTGGGTCCAACTTATTTTTTTGTCTTAACATTTAACTGCTTTCATCCTCTTCGACAGAATTCACTCAAATAGTATACCTTAACATTCTCATATGATCTTGAATTAGGGTTTATGCCATTTAGAAGAAGGGTATCATCAATGCCTCTCGAAAACATACAAAAGAAAAAAAAAAGGAAAGATTTTCGACATAGCCCGTCTAAAACAATTTCTCGACCTAGGTAGGAACTTACCAAGTAGGATTAATGCTTCAGGAAGAGAACCAATAACTTGAAAAATACTAGCACCAAAAACACCAGGACCAAGAATTTTGAAAATCCTTTCTCCTCCAGTGGCAACATAGGATTCTCCATGAAACAAAAGGTACTCATAAACAATAATCAAGAACAAATGTCCTAGACTACTCTTTGAGCATGGTAAAAACCCATACATTTGCTCGCAATATTCTCCCTCTTCTGCCCCATGATCCATACTTTTAAGACGTATAAACGGAGAATCTTCTTCTTCAAAACGATCATTAACCCCGTCTGAAACCAAACTAGAACCGTCCTGTAATGGCCGACAAATCACCGCGGCTGGGGATAATATGAAAAGAAGAAAGATTGCGAGATAGAGAGTTTTCATGGTGGATTACGTTATGAAAGTGAAGAAATTGTGTGTGTGTTTTTTCCTATTTATATAGGTGATTATTTTGATTAGCAGCCATGGATGAAAGTTGAAACTTCATCGTGCTATCTCTTGTTGTTTGATCAGGTTTTTTGAAGACTTTGAAAGGTTCTATGGCGACAAGTTGATCTTAAATACCACAGTGAAGGTTTCTTGCAAGTAACTACGATTAGGACAACACGTGAACAAAATAATGAAAATTCTTATTTTTTATTATCATGTCTTTGCTTTCGGATTAACTTATAGTCTTGTCGATGTCTTTGTTGCCTAATTTCCATGTAATTTAGGTTATACTAGAAAGAAATTAGTCGCTGTTTGGTACATATTATTTAAAAATAAATTTTTAACGATACATTATTTTAATAAAATAATTTTTTACATGAACTTATAATTTTTCTCTACTTTTATCATATGGGATTCACAACCTTTGTTAATTTTTTAATCACATATGTCATCAATTTTTATCAAAATATGCTAAAAATATAATTTTTAGCTACCTCAAATAGTGAAAAAAATTATTTTAAAAAAATATACCCTTAATTATTATATATCAACTACCTTTAATTATAATTAATTTATATTTAATTTGTCTTTTGAATACAAAAGTCAAAGTAGTTTGCTTGTGAAAAATATGGAAAAAAGAAAAGTCAGTTTGGGGACAGTACATATATAATATGGTGATTAGGTAAAAATAAATAAATAAAATGTGAGTAGAAGAGCTGTCCTTAACTTGTTGACGCAATCAACAAGGCAATTCAGCTAAAGAAATATCCATAAAATGAATTATCCAATTAGGATATATGTATAATTTAATTCTTTTATGTAGTAGTGCAATAAAATTTTCCAATAGATCCCATTTCTTGTAGTGATGAATTACATGGACACAAAGATTTCTTCGTCTTAGGGTGGAAATTAGGGTTGTCACCGATTCACAGTCAAGTTGGCTTAACGCAGGTCCTAGTGGGATCGAACTAAGTTATCTAAAATATGATCCGTACTTAGCTCAAACTGTAGCTTCAAAATTTTGGATAGAACTAACTCGTCGGTCAATATTAGGGCTAACTGAGACATGTTAATCCAACATGTAATTTTTTAATCTATAATTTTTTTAGGTCGAAAGGGAGTATTGAAACAATGTTTTCTGTTTTTCTATTAATGTGAGAAATAGTACATTAGAGGGGTAAACTTCCGTGTTTTTTTTTCTACACTTTGAAATTAGACACGTTAAGGTAGGTTTTCTTTTTCGATTTTACTTTTTGCCTGCATAATTGTTCGAACTTGCTTCTTATGTACTCAACTGCTTTTTTTTTTTTTTCAATTAAATTTAGCCTTTAGTCTGTGATACTATAAATGTAATGTATCATGCAATAAACGTGATCAATTTCAAGCTCTTGTATCTCTGAGATTTCTTGTACGCTTCACCTATAAGTTTCTTCTTTGTGTGTTCTAACTTTAGGTTTTCCTTTTTCTATTGGTTTTTGTTTTCTTATGTTTTATACTGAATTCAATTTTTTTCCTCGTGTGCATTCTATTTAGTTCTTTGTCTTATAGATGCTGGCGATGGTAGTACTGAAAGCTGCGAAGTACGTGAGAAGTTTTTTGGAAAGATTTATGCTAAATCCAAAGAATTTCGAAATTCACGATGTTGAGAATTATATGCCTAGACACGAGATTTGCGAAAAATACGTTGACTGGAACCCATGTTCAAACAAGAGCAGTTCGATTTCAACATTATTGGGATCTACAAACACAAAAAACAGTACATATGGGTATTTCTACAGAATTTTCCTTATAGTGCTACTTCAGATAAATTAGTTCATGTTATACAATATGTAATTTGGGTGCATAATGAAATTATCTTTTCTTTTCGTGCTGTTAGTTGTAGTATTAATTGAACCTTATTATCTTTTCGTTCTTGCATGTGAAGTTGTTGGATTCGATTTGATTACATCTGATACATATGTAGAGTCTATCTATAACACTTTTGGAATAGATATGTGTTTTTCTTTCTTACTTTATGCACTTTAATTTTAATCCCTCTTCTTGGAGTTATATATTTGGCTTCTTTAGGCGATCCCATGTATGTTTGTGAATCTGATGCATCTACTAGGAATATTCATGATATTGAAGAAACAGGTAACCTCTACTTTCACTTTATTTTTGTGTATTGCTAACTTGCACTGTAAATTGCGTATTTCTTTTGCTAGGTATTATCACCTCACCAAAAATACAGACATTAGAAAATATTTCAAATGTAGTGTCAAACATTTTACAACAAATTTCAACACGGTGTTATTTGTTACCTTTGCCAATAGTTTGTGATTTATGTGGAGCAAAGAAATCTAAAAAAGAAAGTAAAGGTTTATGTTGTTCAGATGGAACCATTAAACTGAAAATGAATGATGTATATCCAGAATTGTATCATTTATTTACATCTCCATCTGACAAATCAGTTGAATTTAGGACTTATATTCGAAGTTACAATTGTAATTTTTCATTTACTTCATTTGGTGTCAAATATAATAAAAACTTATGCCGAAGGAACAAAATAATATATATTTTTAGAGTTTAGAGACAAATATATCATTACTTGAATGAACTTCTTCCAATAGATTGTAAGCCTTCTTATTTTCAACTTTATTTTTACGACAATGGAAATGAGATACAAAATCGATTACAAGTATTGGATTTATTATCTCAATCAATTATTGAGAAATTGGTTCGCATCTTAGAGATTAATCCTTAAGCAAAATTCTTTCGAAATTTAACTAATACTCCTGGTTTAGAAAGTCATCATATAAAATTATGTGCAACTTAGGTATGGATCAAAGATTTTATAATGCTCCAACAACATCACAAGTTACTGCTATTTGGATAGATGATGAACCATCATATATTTATTTATACTCATTCTGGTAGTAAACATAAAGTGCACTATTATTTTAGATGTTATGACTCTCTCCAATACCCTCTGTTATTTTCCAATGGTGAAAATGATTGGCATCAGGGTATTCAAAGAGTTACTAAAATGCATAAACATGATTATGCTAATGCTCCACAAGAATTATTGAACAATGAAATGACAGGTTTGAAAATGAGTTAGTACTTTATTTTAAGATTTTCAATTACTTTGTTTTTTGCTCACATTTAATTTCTTTAATGCATTTTCAGTCCTACAAAAGAAGCTGAAACAATTCCAAGTCACCTATCGTGATTATTGTAGTTATAAAATACAGGTGAGGTCGTTAAATAACTCGATCATATTACATGCTAGTCGCATTTTTCAACAATTTGTAGTTGACATGTATGTTAAGGTTGAATATTTTAAATTAGATTACTTCCGTAACAATCCGACAGGAATACACAACAAGCTTTACCAAGAAATCGTTGATAACGTACAAAATGGTGACACTAGAGGGTCAAATGTAGGTAGACGAATTATTTTACCATCGTTATTCATTGGTGATCCTAGAGATTTGAATAAAAGATACATGGATGCAATGACTTTAGTTCAAAAATTTGGAAAGCCTGATATTTTTTTAACGATCACATACAATTCCAATTGACCTGAAATAAAGTGAGAAATAAAGTATTGTGATGAAGTTCAAAATAGACCTGATTTGGTGTCACGCACTTTTAGAGCAATGTTAAAAGAGTTAAAAATAGATTTATTCAAGAAACATCTATTTGGACCTGTAGCTATATATATATATATATATGTTATAGAATTTCAAAAAAGAGGTTTATCACATGCTCACTTTCTAATCATACTGAAATCAAATTCCAAAATTATTCTCTTGAGAGTGTAGATAGAATTGTGTCAACTGAAATCTTTGATAATACAGAGTTTCTTATTTGCAGTCCGTTGTTGTCAAATTCATGATACATGATCCTTATAATTCTTCAAATCCAAATAATGTGTGCATTCAAAATGGTGGAATATATAGAAGTCATTATTCACATAAGTACAATACACACACTTCTTTGTACGAAACTTCTTATTTGAAATATAGAAGACGAAATGATGGCAAGAAAGTTAAAGTTATAAAATATTTCCTTGATAATAGGTGGGTTGTACCTTATAATTCTTATTTGTTAGCTAAATATGACTGTCATATTAATGTAGAAATATGTTCAATAATAAAAACTGTTAAATAGTTATACGAATATATTTATAAAAGATATGACAAAGTGAATTTCTCTGCGAACAAAGAGAGTAAATTTGATTGTATAGATGAAATTCAAAAATTCCAGTTTGGTAGATGGATCTCTCCCATTGAAGCAACGTGGAAGATATATGGATTTACAATGTATGAAATGAATCCACATGTTATTTCATTATAATTACATCTAGAAAATCAGCAGCTAATTACATATTAAAATACTGATGATCTTTTTAAAGTTATTAGACTATATTTTTTCAAAAAAAAAAAAAGATTTTAACTGAATTTTTTTATAATGAATGCTACAAATGAAAAATCAATAAAATGTTATATAGAGAATTTCCTGAACATTTTGTGTGAGACGGATAACGTACGTGTTGGACTATTAGAAAAAAAAAAAAGAGGTGTTGTGATTGGAAGGATTGTATTACCAATTCTAGGTGAAGGTGAAAGATATTATTTGCGAATATTGTTAAATCATGTTAGGGGACCGCTATCTTTTGAAGGTCTAAAATTTGTTAATGATGTTTCTGTAAAAAAACTTTTTCGTGAAGCTACATTATTACAAGATTTACTTAAAGGGAATAATAATGGTGAGTTGTGCTTACACAAAGTTTGTAATTATCAAATGTCAAATTCATTACATCGCTTGTTTGCAACTATTTTAGCTCTCTATTATCTTGACGATCCAAAAAAATTATGGAATCAATTTAAAGAATTTATGTTTGAAGATTATTTACAGAAGAAAATGATTTTATATGACGCGGAGGTAAAAATGTTACAGTTTATAAATTCATTTTTAGAACCATTTGACAAATTTTTAAATGATTATGGATTAACTCTTTATGATATTAATGTCCAACAAGACGAAATATTAGAAAAAATGGTTAATGAAGTATTGGGAGTATTAATATCTGAAGCTGATCTTTCATGTGCGAATAGGCTTAACCAAGAGCAAATAGCTGCTTATGATGCAATATTGAGTAAAGTTTTTCATAATGTTCGTGATATTTTTTTTACAGGGAAAATATTTTTGTATCGTACATTGCTTGTAGTTGTTAGATCAAGAAACTTGATTGTTTTTTCAACTGCGTCTTCAGGAGTGACTGCTGCTTTATTGTCGGGAGATCGAACAGCACATTCAAGATTTAAAATTTCACTTCATATTTGTAATGATAATATCTGTTCAGTAAGTAAACAGTGTGCTCTAGCTGATTTGTTTAGGATAATACGTTTAATTATCTAGAATGAAGCTCCAATGATAACTTCTCAAATTGTTGAAGCTTTAGACAAAATGTTAACAAATATAAGTGACACTGAATTACCGTTTGGTGGAAAGATAATTGTTTTGGGTGGGGATTTTCGACAAATTTTACCCGTTGTCCAACGAGGGAGTAAATATGACATAATTGCGTAAAGCTTTGTTAATTCTTATATGAGGCCTCTTTTTACAAAAGTCAAATTACTTTAAAATATGCGAGCTCTCTTAGTCTGCATTTTTCAGAATATTTACTTCGGATTGGAAATGGAACAGAAAAATAACATTCATGTGGTATGATTAAGCTTTGGTATGATATGATCTAGATTATGAAGAAGACAACATTTCGCTGCATAAAATAATTGATATTTTATTTCCTAAAATAAGCGACAATTCAAAGTGTATGATTAATAGTGTCATTTTAGCCCAAAAAAATGAGCTTGTCGATGACATCAATAATATTCTCATAAAACATTTCCCATGTGATGCTTTTATTTATTATAGTTTTGACAAAACATTAGATAAAACAGGACAATGCATGTAAGACGATGTTTTCAATTCTCTAACCCCAAATGGTATACCACCGCATGAAATAGTGTTGAAAATTGACTATCTTGTAATATTACTCCGAAATATTAATCCTACAAAGGATTGTCTAATGGAACAAGGTTAATATGCAAAAACTTAGAATGAAATGTGATTCATGCAGAAATTGCTACTGGGCAGTATAGTGGTAACAAAGTGTTTTTTTTACCCCGTATCTCTTTTATTTCACTAGAGTATGATAAAATTGTATTGTTCATTTAAAAAGAACATAGTTTCTAGTAGTTCATGTTTTGCAATGATTATAAACAAATATATCTCCCGCAACCAGTGTTTTCATATGGACAGTTATATGCTGCAATATCAAGAACAAAAATAAGTAGTTGTATTAAGGTTCTTGCCAAACTAGTACTTACGATAAAATCCATGCTAAATGTACCAAAAATGTTGTTTACTATGAAGTTTTATCTTTAGTTATGTAATTCTTTCCTTAGTGTTCGTCTATGGGTTCACTTATAACACCTTTAGAATAAAAATTGGTAGACTTTAAGTTTCATCCATAAAATCAATGGTCTTTTAAGTAGTAGTGTCATTCTGTTTAGACTAATTCATTTTACGCTTCTAGAGTGTAAATCTTATTGCATTACTCTAACTTTTTTCCTTCTTACATACCAATTTATATAACTTATTCTTTATTTTCATATTATTTAACTGTTTACTCAAATGATAACAAGTCTAAAATTACAAGTTGTTGAACAATTTCTCTTCGTCGCTCTGTTGTTGGCCCATAAAAGAGATCTTCTATGATAAAGACTCTGTTGTGAGGGAAAATAGTGATGAGCTACATGATGTTAGTTATTCTCGTATGTTATTGTTCATTTCAATTATATTTTGCTTGCCAATTTACTCTTTATTCTTTTTTTTTTTTTTTTTTTTTTTTCACTTCCTCTCTAATTATCATCTTTCTCAATTTTCATTATTGAAAAATATAAATCTTACTAGACCTTATACTTTATGGAAATATGAATATTCCACCTCTAAAATGATTAATACATAAACCATGCAAAATGGTTATGTCATCATCTTTAAACATGTTCTTTGTAATAGCTCACATTAGATGTATCTCTATTTGTTCTCGACAACAAACCCAATCTCTACTTTGCCTCTAAAACGAAAACACTCTCAAACCCTACCACCACTATAAATTTTTCCATCTAAACTTCAATCTTTTCAAATCTGCAAAACCTTCAAGTCATTCGAATCTAAAGAAGGAACAATCTCATATTGCACAGGAGAATCACAAACCAACAAAGATTTTGGGAAGGAGAGAGTTTTGTACAAAAAAACCGAACTTCTTTATTTAGCTTTCTTATTGCAATTTTTGAGGTGATTAGTTAAAGATTTATTACTTTATTGCGTCAGTTTATAATGATATATGGAATTTTAAGGTTTGAGATTGTTAAGGGATATAATCTCACATCGAATAAAGATGTAAACATAGACCAATTTATAATGGCTTTGGGCTACTCCTCTTAACAAGATTGACCTTTTAAGATGGACCCCCAAGTCTTTACATGGTATCAGAGTCCATTAAGCTCCAACGAGCGATTCGATCTTTGTAAGACTCAAAAATATGAGCGTATGAATTTCAAGATTGGTCTGCTCAAACGAGCCACCATCTTGCGGGGGCATGTTAAGGGATATAATCCCACATCGAATAAAGATGTAAACATAGACCAATTTATAATGGCTTTGGGTTGAGTTAGGCCCAATTTCTTAAGATGGTATCAGAGCCAGACCCAGTTTCGGTGTTGGGCCCCCAATATCGATTTCCACAGTTGTATGGCAAAGTCCACGCTGTGCGTGAGGGGGGTGTGTTAAAATCCCACATCGACTGATTACAGTGCCTATGACCAATTTATATAGTGTGGGCAAACCTCACCTTAAAAGCCGATTTTGTATGGGTTAAGTTAGGCCCAATTTCTTAACATGGTATCAGAGCCCATTAAGCTCCAACGAGCGATTCGATCCTTGTAAGACTCAAAAATATGAGCGTATGGATTTCAAGATTGGTCTGCTCAAACGAGCCACCATCTTGCGGGGGCATGTTAAGGGATATAATCCCACATCGAATAAAGATGTAAATATAGACCAATTTATAATGGCTTTGGGTTACTCCTCTTAACAAGGTTGACCTTTTAAGATGGACCCCCAAGTCTTTACAGAGATTTCATAATGTTCATTTCTAAGAATTATTCAAATCCTGAAACTTTAACGGAAGATCTACGACTTTTATGTATTATTTTGTTATCTGTGATTTTGTATTATTTTCGTTCGAGGTTAGATCTTAACATCTACGATTTCAGTTTCCCAGTGGCTTATTTCTTTTACGTTTATTGTCTTTGTTCTAAAATTTACCTTTCGAAGATGCTATTTTGGTTGTTCGTGACTTAAAGATTTAGTCTTCAAAGGTGTTTTGTTGTTGTTAAAGTGTTAGAAGTTCGGAAATTCTTTTGAGACTTCAATATTTAGGCCGAAATATAAGCTTTGAAGGTTTTAATTCTATTTATATTTTTTGTTCCAAGATTTATAGTTCCAATCTCATATTTTGTTTTCTATTAGTTGATGATGAAGAGTAAGGGTTCAAATGTGCTATTTTGTTCTTAGCGATTTTTTTTTTTTAAATTTCCATTGGAAGTTAGAGCTGAAAATTTACTGTTGTAGTGTCCTCTTGGCTCCATTTTTTACACTTTTTGTCTTTGTTCTCCCTGTGTATTCATTCATTTCCAGACTGGTTGAAAATTCTCACGTTTCTACTGATTTCTTTGTCTTCTGACTGCTCAAAGTGTATTTTATCAATAGAAACATACATGCAACTCATTGTCTTCGATTCATTTTCTACAGCTGAAAATTTTCTTGCCGTCTTGTGATTTTTGTCTTCAGAGTGCCAGAAAGTAGGGGTGTAAGCGGTCTGATTTTACTAATTTTTGACATATTTTCAAATTAAACCGTTTAAACCGGTTTGAAAAAAATCCAAATCTAAATCAAACTATTTTGAACGGTTTGAAAAAAACTCAAACATAAATATAACGGTTTGATCCGATTTTAAACCGTCGATTTCGCCGTATATTTTTTTGCATGTCTACTTTTATGGTATTAATTCATTGAATTCAATATATATTTATATCTTACTAACAATAAATTTAAAACAAACTAAATATATTTACTATAAATTTAAATACTAACTAAATCAAAGGGAAATCACAATAAATTAAAACATAGTTTTTTGTTCTTTTTTTTAGATTAATGACGTTACGATAACATTACAATACAAGTTTACTAAACTAAATATTAGGCCCAAAAAATATAATGATGTCCAACAAGACCTCGTGATCATCAAATCTGAAAAAAAAGGTTACTGATTAGACATAGAGAACAACCAACCACAATAATAAAACAATTGTTTATAATATCTAAACATAATAATTACACAAGCTTAACATTGTATGTTGTTACGAACTCAGTTTTTCACATATACTCAAACATCAATTGGTGTCACAGATGATTCATCGTCTGCATAGATAAAAAAAAATACATTCATTACATCATCATAGTATTAGATACTAGATAGATAAGAATATCTTCAAAAATATGATAATAAAAAATATAAATCACTTGCCACAATTTTCATTGAATCGTCCAATGCCTCCACTTCATCTAAATATTGACGCGGCGCTATAGGTTCCTTTTTAGTTGACAGTTGGATTAGAAAATTACATATTTCTATTGGGCTGAAAAACATAAAATTGAGATTATTATAATTTATATATAAAATATAAATTAGGATTATTGAGTAATAATAATAATTATAATATATATGTAGTAGAAAATTAGAAATTGAAAAAAATACACACAAATGACAAAACTATTGAATTTTATATATTTGAAATTTTGGATGAATTTTCAAAAAATTTCATTTTTTTTATTTTTTTTATTTGTATATATATTTTTCCCAGTTCGGTTTGATTTTAAATCGCAATTAAATTTCTCAAACTTAAACCAAACTGTTTGGTTCAAAACCATTTCGTTGATAGGTCCACGTGGCACCAAATCGAAGGTTTTTAAAGTGTGATTTTGGTTGATTTTTCAGTTTGACGATTTTTGCTTACAACCCTACAAGAAAGTTCATTTCTCATCTACTATTCCATATTTTAAGTTTAAGATTTGCCATTTAAATCTGCTATTTATTTTCCTCTGAGCTTCAGAATTAGTGTCTCATGTAGTGTTCTTTCCTTTTGTTTCATACTGTTGATTAATCTACTTTACTTTCTTTCGCTTCAAAAAACTAATTCTTTAAACCAGCTATACATATATTGTTTTTTCATAAACTTTTTCAATTTTAAATGGGACTATCAGTCAAGTTGTGTGAGTTTTTTCTGTTTCCTTCAAACTACATTACTTGGAAAATATAGTTTTACATTCTTACAATAGTTAATATGGAAAACAAAATTTCATTTCCAATTGCTTCTAAGAGTTTTATAAATACATTTACCCATTATTGCTGTAGTCGAAATATCATATCTCACAGAATGGATCTACCACACCTTTTCTTCCGAATTATCACATCTTCGTTGAGCCATGATGTTCGTCTAGTGAGTGTTATAAAGATTCATTCTTCGACATTTATAGATTTTTAAAAAAAATTATATGTCAACTAAACAAGTATTTAAATGTCGTACTTATATTTTTTCTTATGTAGTTGCTTCCTAGATCTTTTGTACATCGCCCAGGACATGAACTTAGCGATATAGTATGTTTGATTGGGTATGATGGTACAATTGCTAATATACGATTGGAAAAACTCGATGATAACATATATCTAGCTAGTGGAGGGAATACTTCTTTGACCATCACAACTTACAAGATGGTTATGTTGTCGTGTTTGAATATAATGGAAATTCTACATTTAATATTTCAATACTTGACCATTCGGGTTTGGATGTAACATATGACTTCGATATTTCTGAATAAGATACTTCATGTACGAATAATCCTGTAAGTCACATTAACAGCTAATCACGATGATCATCGAAAAATTGTAAGATTCTCTTTAACTGAAATTGTTTTCATCTTTATCCACCTCTATTTAAATGTATAAAACATCATTCTTTATTTACTTTTCCACCCAATTTTAATTCCATTGTTTGCTTATTTCTATTTTATTTTATAGTATGTACATGGGAGATTTGGTAGACAACATCTACCGAGATTTATTCACAGTGTTCGAATCCATGACTCCACAAATGGTTATATACGATGTCTCACTAGACATCACAGGTTTGGCAGACTATGCTAGAGAGAAACAACTTCAAATTGGTGACACATGCGTCTTTGAGCTTCTAAATAATGAACTCTCAATGTTGATGGTGTACAAAGTGTGCCACACCGATGAAACTTTTACTTTATGCATCGTACAATTTCAATTGTACATTTCTTGTTCATTTATTATCAAACTATTTTCGCATTTCCTATGTACTAAAATTTCGTGACTAAACGTCTTAAACTTTTCATTCCAAACGTATTAATGTCATTTCTCTATCGACTTCCATCTGCTTTCTTTTTCACTTTTATTTTAGTGTATTCTTTACTTTATTGTATTGTCTATTCACATTTTGTATATATAAAAATCTCAGGTAAGCTTGATTTGAAAAAAAAAAAAAAATCTCTTCAAATTTGTTATCAAATGGTACAATTATTGTCCAATGGTAGTCTCGTTTTTCATCTTCTGTACAACTCATATAAATTTCCATTAAACAACAAAAAAACCTTCAAACACAAATCTCAAAGACTAAAACCCATTTTTTTATTCTCAAACACTTACATCTCTTCTATGTTTACTTACATGTGCGCGCTTTATTCAATTTCAATTTATAAAGTACTGTCGTGCATGTCGGTTGAACAACTACCATATATTTATATTTAACATTCACCAATTAACGTATAATGCACGTTTTCTTCACTAGTATTGTATAAAGAGGAAATTATACATAGCACTCTAAGATTAAAAAAAGAAAAGAAAAGGAATTGATTAATACATTTAAACCAAAATAAAGTTTTAATAATTGTATGTCAATTAAAAGAAACGTTGGAAAGTCAGCAAAATCATTTGAAAGACAAATGGTAACACTTCCCAATATAATATTTTTCACTTTTAAAAATTTTTATTGTTAAAAAATTTATGTTTGGTACGGTATTTGATGCTATGATTATCCATTTTGAATGATTCAAAATCTATTAGAAAGCTTGTAATGTGACCATGACAAATATGTTATGGACGAAGTCTAAATGTCAAAAATTATCTCGCGTGAAATATTGAACACAAAATAAACCATAATTATTAAATCCATTTTTTGTGGCCATTTTTGACTTCTTATTATGAACTTGTCATTTATCAATTTTTAAATTCGAAAGATGTATCTCATAGTTTGTCATAAATACTTCGAAACAATAACAAAAATGTTACCTGACGAGTAAAGAAATATAGCATGTGAATAAGTTGAAAGAGGTAACGCCAAAACAAAATTAAAAGGAAAAAAAAAAACTTATTCTATCACTTTTTTCATAAAAGAGTCGCATTCTCTTTTTCGCAAACATCTTGAATGCATCAATTGAATTGATTCAAATAAATATGAATTAAATGCAAGATTAAAACAAAGTTTGAATTCGTATATTTAAATTTTCAAAAATAAACAAGTATGCATCTAGTTAATTGTTTCAATAAGATACTACGACTTTTTCATTAAAAACGAAGAAGAAGACAAAATATCACTTTTTTCACATTCTCATTTTTGCAAACATGCATCAATTGAATTGATTTAAAGAAATATGAATTAAATGCAAATTAAAACAAAGTTTGAATTCATATATTTAAATTTTCAAAAATACACACGTATGCATATAATTAATTGCTCTAATGAAATACTACGACTTTTCCATAGAATGTCACTTTTTCACTCATTTTCACAAACCCATTAGATGCATCAATTGAATTGATCTAAATAAATATGAATTAAATGCAAGATTAAAATAATCTTTGAATTCGTATATTTAAATTTCCAAAAGCATCCATGTATGCATCTAGTTAATTGCTCAAATGAGATACTGTGATTATTTTCAATAGAAAAGTGATAGAATGTGACTTCTTTTACATTCTCATTTTCGCAAACACTCTGGATACATCAATTGAATTGTTTTCGAAGAAATATAAATTAATGGTAAGATTAAAACAATGTTTGAAATCTTATATTTAAAATTTCAAAAACACACATGTATGCATCTAGTTAATTGCTCCAATAAAATACTGCAATTTTTTCATAAAAAAGTGACACAATGTCACATTTTCACATTCTCATTTTGGTAAACACCTTGAATACATTAATTCAATTGACTCAAAGTTTATTTTTCATATGTATTAATGTAAAACAATGTTTGAATTAATATATTTAAAATTCAAGAAATACATACGTATGCATCTAGTTAATTGCTCTAATGAGATACTGTGACTTTTTTTTAGATAAAAGTGACCATATGTCACTTTTTCACATTCTTATTTTTACAAATACCTCGCATGCATCAATTGAATTGATTCAAAAAAAGTCTTTCTCATATGTATTAATCCAATATATTTCCTCTCAAGATCAATAATGTTATTTTCTTTAAATTTTTCTAGTCATAATAGCAAAACCATCAATAAAGACACTTAATAAATGCCAATTATTTACATTATAAGGTTCAAACTAAACCTAATCACAAAATTCAAATAAAAGTGACATAGATAATGCACTAAGATGATAAGAATTTGTTAGTGGGAGTTTACTCATCTTGAAATTGATATTCACGTTTGTTGCTTTCATAATCTATGCAAAATGATAGAATTGGGGAACTAAGTAAACAAAAAAATCAAAAACATAAAAAGCCTGTAATTTTTGTTTGGGTATTTCTAGATTTGGGTAAGAGAAGTTTGAAGAATGGCAGATGAAGCAACATCGATCTTGTTTGTGCTTGATTTGAGGAAGATTTCCTCTTGTTTCTTTTAATTTTCCTTTGATTTTCTGAGCTTAGAGGGCTGATTTTTTACAAACTGCCTTGTATTAGGGTTAAGGGTAAAATATACTTTAAATTTTAACTATTTGCCATTTAATCCAAATTTATCATATTTTTTCAAAACTATCCCAAATATAGGGTCTTTGTGCAAATACTCCTGCTATAAAAGCATGGCCCAACTCAAAGGAGTTAGGGTCTTTTAATATTTTTGTTCCTCCAGTCTTTAGTTTGACTTGTTTGGAATAGTGTTCTGCGTTACAAGACGTCTATACGTGAGGCATGGACAAACGTTATGCCTTGACAATGAAGTCGAAATTAAGCGGTCAACTTGACAGTTGACTGTTTAATGCGCGCCACACTTATTAATTTTTATTTTTTCCCTTTTTTTTTAACGTCTCTTATTTGAATTTTGTTTCTAGTTTTTAAATGATTTTATCTGTACAAAAATAAAAAATGAAAACACTTTCAAACAAAACAGTGGCCAAAGAAAAATTGGAAAACAGTGACACTCAACTGCTCCAAATCCCATCTGCCTTCATCAACGGGTTCAAGTAAGAAATTCAAATTTGGTGAAGATTGAAGACAATATATTAACTAGAAATGCTCAAAATGAAATTTTATGGATGGAGAATGATATTTTACAATCTACAAGATGTACTAGAAATGCTCAAAATGAAATAAGGGAGCCCAAGGAGGATGATTTTGTAGTGGATAATATGCACCATGTATGATTTTAACCATTTATCTATCTAAAAGTAGAACTTGTTTGATATTAAAAAAGTTCGGTTTGTTTTACTCGAGTCGAGCTCGAGCCTTGAGTTACAGCTCGCGAGACGGCTTGGCTCGTTGACATCCTTAATTCTATTCATCCAAAAAAAACTTTTACCTGTGAAAATGTATACAAACTCAACCTAACAAAAAATTTGAAGTAATAATTGTTGAAGTAAACTACAAATAAATATATCTCTTAGAAATTAAACAAGAAAAATACTCTGATTAATATATTATTAATCCCTACAAAAATTTAAGGAAGTAAAAGACGTAAGTGACATTCATTCAATGCAAAGAAGAATATTAAGATTATTTGGTCAAATTAAAAGAGTCAAGACAATAATAAATAAATAAGATTTTTAAAGTTAATTTAACGGTTGATTATCATCTTAATCAAGATAAGATCTATGGTCTTCCAGTCAAGATCAAATGGTCAAAATATAGTTCTTAAATACATATGCTGGCCAGTAAAACAAGTTAGTGTAAAGAATAAAGCCACTTAGTCAAGTTTAAAAATAATTAAGGAAGAAGGAGACAGATCGATTTGGCAGCAAATGATTGGTGTTTTTTGTTTTAATTTTTCAAATTGTCCAATCATGCATTATACGTGCCCCACTTGTTTTTGTGTAGCATGATTGTATTGTAAATTTGTTGGTTTGTGTTGCGATGTTAATTAAATAAGTAGTAAAGTCAATTTAAGAATTTGGATTATTGTTACTATCTACCCAATTATTGAATTAACTAAGCTTGACTTCTATTTTAGTAAAAACAATTCAAAGTAATTTTAATTAATAATTCTAAGAATTATAAATCTGTGAAATATAATTAAAAGTGTGCAAGTAGAAAATTTAGGGTTTTAACTGATGTATGAAAAGTTTTAAGGGTCACGAGTTCATCATAGATATTTCCTTAATTTCAATCACCAAATTTCGACAACAATAAATTATGTATACCCGATCGAGTTCTTCTATATTAATTGATTTATCGTTCTCAAGTTCAAACCAATCCTACTTAACTAAGTCAACTCTCTGTAGCTTTATGTGAATCAGGATAAACTTTAATCAAGAGCATTCAATCACTAAACAATTCAATTAAAGATCAAAAAATTAGTAAAAATGTATCTTTACATTCTATCCAAATCCCAATTTTACTACTTGGTCCAAACAAATAACTTACTTCTCGTGGTTCGTTACCTTTCACAAATGAGTTCATGATCAAGTAATTCAAACCTTGAAGAAAAGAAGTAAAAACAAAACACAAATATTAATTGAAGATCAAAGTATAATAATTAAATTTAGGGTTTAAAATTAGTTTTCATCGTTTGTCTCTTCATTCTATTATACATCACGGAAGAAGAAAAGTACAAGAATGACTTGAAATGTATAACTGAGTTTAAAGGAAAAACGAGAAAAAGATAAAGATTTTGCACCAAAAGTCCAACTCCTTGAATGAATAATTTCTTCCTTGTATTTACTCTCCTTTTTCTCTTCTAATTCCGTATTGTCTCTACCACTCCTTTTAACCTAAGACAAATTTTTATGTAATGTTCGTCTTGCCTAAAAGTCGTGTCTCAAAAATCCTTGGGAAGTGACTTTAAAAACTTAATTTTTCCACAGTGCAAACTGCAGCCCGACCGCTGCCTACTTTGGCCAAGGCTCGAACCGCGATCTAGCCGTAGTTTACTTACCTCGTCTAGACCGGTCCGCGGCAACCGACGGTTCTTGGGGACTGCAGTTTGAAAACCGTGGTCCCTTGCAACTATTATTTTTTATATATTGGTCCCGCTTCAGGTTTTTCATCCGGTTTTGGTCTTTTTCGTCCAAATACAATATTGATCATGTAACTTTCAAAAGCTTTCTACTCCTGAAACTTGTAATTTTCTTCCAATTGAACTCTCAAGGCTTCTTGCCAATTCTGTAAAATCTGTTTTTCCTCAATTCGGGTTTTATCCAAAATCTTTTATAATTGACAAATAATTAATAAAAATAAAAGGCCCTTTTTCTTGTGGGATAAAGTTTCAAATCTCAAGACTTTTGATATTAATTTTGGAGTTGACTTGTGGAGAAAAAAAGGTATCAGAAATTTCATGACAGTTTACTAACTCGATCGATTGAGTAGAGTTCATCTTCTTATTCTTTCTTTTGTTTTTAGTTATTAATTTTTCTTTTTGAGTAGTTAATTTCAAATTTATTGTTGTCAATTTGGAACTGACAGTTTACTCTATTTACAGTCAAACTTTAACAAGTAGTAATTTCTTGTGACTTAACCATACATAATTATTTTATGAGTCAACCAACTTCTGGGGTGACTAAAGAAATTGGCGTGACCAAATGGACATGAAAAAAGTATGTGGCAAATGACTTTTCTTGGGTCATTTTTTTGAGTTCTTCCAAGAAATAACTGACCATGACCAAAAGAATTTCATTGCAACTCCTGTACCTGGAAATTTCTAATTTAACTTGTTAATTAAGACCTAGACTTCAACCCAATCCAATGACATTGGAAGCTATAAAATGGTTATAAGGAACAATGCTCATGTTTTTGTTTACCTTCAGACTATTAATTATGAAAACATGTTTTCTTCTCCTATTCTTTTTTATTACCTTTGCCTTAAAACCAGAAGGCATTAATGGAGTTGAGCGCGTAATCGGCACCATATTGGATTGTAACACGCGAGTAGGCAAAGAAGAAAGAGTAGCCATGGATATGGCCATTCAAGATTTCAATATGCAGCAAAATCAAACATTTATTAAGTTGCAATCAAAGTGTTCTCAACATAAACCTTTACAGGCAGCTCTTGCAGGTAACTAAATCATCCATTACTTAGGGCCGAGATTTTGAAAAGCTAAAATTTGCTTATGAGGTTAAGAAATCACTTTTGAACATGTTTGAATAATTTTCTGAGAATGCTTTGTTGGGCTTGAAATGCTTTTAAAGGAAGCTGATCTATAGTAACTTCTTCACGAAGCCCTTATACAAGAAATAAAAATCTTGCCTAAGTTTAATAATGACCACAGAAATTGAAGTACTTTTGTCGAATTTCTTTGCAGCAAGACATCTGATCAGCAAGAACAAGGTGCAACTGATTCTTGGACCAAGATCATGGGAGGAAACATCCACTGTTGCTGAGGTTAGTGAACACTTTGATGTTCCAATTCTATCATTTGCCGACTCTAGTCCGCCGTGGGCAGCTGAGCGTTGGCCTTTCCTCGTTCAAGCTGTTGCCAGCACACACACACAAATGAAGGCAGTCGCTAATATAATTCAATCCTGGGGGTGGCGCCGGGCGAATGTAATCTACGAGGACACAGATTCTGCAGCAAATGGAATTAGTCCTTATCTATATAGTGCTCTACAAGAAGTTGATGTCCAAATAAGCAATCTTTTACCCCTCCCTTCTTTAGCTGATTCCTCTTTGTTGCACAAAGAACTTGTAGAGTTGAAAAAAGAGCAATATAGAGTGTTTGTTGTGCATACTTCTTTAGCACTCGCCACACGTATTTTTGGAATGGCTAAGGAAATGAAGATGATGGAGAAGGAATATGTATGGATCACCACTGATTCTATTACAAGTTTGGTGCATTCCATGAATTTTTCCTCCATGCAAGGTGTGGTAGGAGTGAGGAACTCTTTTCCTGAGACTGAACCTGATTTCCATAGTTTTTCCTCAAGATTTCTTCAAATATTCAGCAAGAAGTACCCCGAGGAAAAGCATCATGAGCCCGGAATTTTTGCGCTTCAGGCCTATGATGCCGTGCGGGCGGTGGGATTAGCGATGAATCAAGGCGACGTCAACAGTGGCCGACAACTTTTGGAAAGTATTCTGAAAACAGATTTGGATGGATTAAGTGGGAAAATCCAGTTCACACAGCAAAAATTAGAGCCTGCGACTCAATTTCAGATAATCAATATCATTGGAAAGGGTTATAGAGAACTGGGATTTTGGACTGGCGAAGGATTCTCCAATAGTATTGATGATGGAGTGTACAATTCTTCCATGAAGAGTTTAGGACATGTTATTTGGCCTGGAGGTCCATGGTCTACTCCAAGAGGATGGGATCTTCCAACAATTGAAAATCCTTTGAGAATTGGAGTTCCCAATGGATCCATAACAAACAAATTTGTGGAAGTTGATTATGATCCTTCTACAAATCAATACACTTTTTCGGGATATTCTGTGGATGTGTTCAATGTAACTGCAAAGAATTTGAAGTACTCTTTAAAATATAAATTCATTCCTTTTCCAGGAAACTACACTGATTTGGTAAAGAAAGTTCAATCAAAGGTAAGACATTCTATATTCTAATAGCTAGTGATATTTTGCTTTGAGTTAATCCAATACTGACACGAGTCTTAATTGTTTGAGCAGGAATTTGATGCAGCAGTTGGTGACATTGCGATAATATCAAATCGATGTGAATACGTAGACTTCACACACCCTTACACCGAGTCAGGACTGGTAATGGTAGTGCCAACACTTCTATCACATTCAAGCACAACTTGGCTGTTTGTGAAGCCCTTCACAAAAGACATGTGGTTGCTCATATTATTCATTAATGTCTTTAATGGATTCGTCGTATGGAGTATTGAGCGAAGTTACTGCTCTGAACTAAGAGGACAAGTTCTGAACCAAATAGGCACTCTACTTTGGTTGGCTTTCGCCACACTGTTCTCATTACACGGTAACATATACACACAAGATGGAAAATATGATTTGAATGAAAATTTGTTGATATTTTCCAGTTTAATTTGTTGACAGGTGAAAAATTACATAGCAATTTGTCACGTATGGCAATGGTGGTATGGCTTTTTGTGGCTCTGATCATTACACAAAGTTACACAGCAAGCCTTACCAGCATGCTTACAGTGCAAAATCTTGTACCAAAAATAGAAAATATTGAGACAATAAAAAGCAAAAGCGCGTTGATTGGCTGCTCGCAGAAATCCTTTGTCAGGGGATATTTAGAGGGTCCTTTAGGCTTTAAATCAAACAACATCAGGAGTTTCAAAACAGCAGATGAGTACGAAAAGGCTCTCAGAAGTGGTGCAATTGCAGCAGCCTTTCTTGAAGCTCCTGTGGCTAAACTTTTTGTTGCCAAATATTGCAAGAGCTTCACCATTGCTGGTCCTACTTACCAAGTTGGAGGATATGGATTTGTAATTTCTCTCTCTTATGAACCCCTCGTCTAAAATTTTATACTGTTGTAGAGGGAACACACTTGTTCACGTGTAGCTCTGATTCTTTTTTCTTTTTTTCTAATCAATAGTCTTACATGTACAAAATTTTTGGTAACCACCATCTTAAACGGTTAGAGAGTGAACGTGTATTCATTTAAATTTTCATCTTCGACTTATCTTTTCATTTGACTAGATGAAACTGATGACGGTATTTTCTATTGATTTCATCATCTCAGGCATTTCCAAAGGGATCCCTTTTACTTCCTGACATAGACAAAGCATTACTGAATGTTCGTGAAATTGGGGTGCTGAAAGATTTGGAGGAGAGATTAATAGAATCTGAGCAATGTGTAGACATTCGATCTGACAATGAAACTGCAAGTCTTAGCCCTCACAACTTTTTTGTGCTGTTCATATTTACAGGAGGGACATCAACAGCAGCACTTTTAATCTACTATTTTCGGGCCACAGACAGATTCGAGAATTCCATGGCTCAATATAAAGGGATTTGGATTACGATAATGATGATTTGGAACAAGTTGGGATATCACAGAAACAGATTATCAACAACAGTAAGTGATGTTGCTGATGAAAATCCCGGAATTTCTCCAAACAATTCACATTCACGGTCAGAAGTCTAGATAAATGATTTTTACATACAATGAATGAAGAAAATGAATCAAGATTAACGCGCATGTGCAGACTGAATCTAGTTATCGTATGGAATTGACCTCATCAGCCGGTCGGTTTATGATATGTAAATTAGCTGTTCATATAATTTGTTGGGGACTGTAAATACTAAATATACAACTTATTAATGGTGTGTTGTTAAAGATGTCGATCACTGAGAGCTCCACACGTTGACATTTGTTCGTGCTAAGGTGCCTTACATATGAATACACCTTTCGACATTGAAGTGTTGATTAGTAATTCACTCTCGTCGTAATTTAATATTTATATTTCGTAGGATGATCTAATAGCCCAGAGCAGCACACGTGTCATCCAAGATAGGGGCCAGGTTTAGGCCCATTTCATTAAGTGTTATCAGGCAATGGATAAGTAAACCGGCAAATGGGTAGAGCCCAATATAATCATTGCCCAATTGACTGGGCCAAAATTTAGTGGAAATTACTAGAAATCCTAATGTTAAAATCGTGTATTCTAAAATCAGGTGGGAGCTTTCAAATTTCACAAATCTAATATTTCACATTTAAATATACAATTTTCATCACAAAACCCTCATCAATTTACTCCCTCCTTTCTCTCTCTATATTCACTTCTCTCATTCCTCTCTTTATACCCGCAGATGCCACTGTCTCTCTTAGCCAAACCATCACCGATTGGCGATGTCCACAATATCGCAGGCCAGAAGAAGGGTGAATCGCCAGAAGAACAGACTACGGCAACAAGTGTAGCGAAGTGAAGCAGCTCGGCCGCTGTTGCGACAAAAATCTTTTTTCTTTCGTCTCATCTCCATTCTCTCCACCACCGGACTCTCTACCCTCAAATCGCAACCGTAGCCCGATTGTCACTTCAGCGAAGTAAAGCAACAGCAGCGAATGTGTGTAGCAGCGTGCGATGTGAATGTTGCAGAGCGACTTCATCCCTGTCGCTGCTGCAATTCGATTGTGATGGTGGTGCTACAGGCGGTTGGTGCAGGTGATGGTAGATCTGGCAATAGCGGTGTATAGTGTTGGGTACGATGATGGTGGTGGATTTGGCGGTAGTGAATCTGGCGATGGCGATGAGAGTAAGGTGTTGGTACTTTGATGATTTTTTGTTAACAGTGAATGAGCGTTGGTTGGAAATGGTGGTTGTGGTGGTGGTGGAGATGGTGGGGTTGCGATGACGGTAGTGCGGTGATGGCTTTTGTGATGGTGGTGGTGGGGTGGTGAGATGATAGTACGGTGGTGGCTTTTGTTTAGTGTTAGCGATTTTGTATCTAGTTTGTCAGTGGAAAAATGGTGCTAGTTGCAGTGTTTAAGATGATGGGGCTGCCGGGAGATGGTGGTGGTGGTTTTGGCGGCGACAGTTGTGACGTTGATGCGGCTGACAACAGTGGAGTAGTGGTCATAAGTGTTGGTGACAGCCGTAAATTATTTAACCTGTGACAAATAAACATATGACTAATGAAAAATAGGAATTGTGACCAATAAATAACATGTGATCTAAAAAATTGTAAATTTGTGATTGTTTAATAAATTGAGACTTATAATGACGTATAAATTTTTGATCTGTGACCGATGAACGAACTGTAAACTAAAAAATTAATAATATGTGACTGTATAATAAGTTGTGACCTATAATATTTGTGATTTGTAACCTATAAATAAATTGTGACGTGTAAATTTCTAATATGTGACCGATGAACAAATTTAATATTTGTAATCTGTGACCTATAAATAAATTGTGACGTGTAAATTTTTAATATGTGATCGATGAATAAATTGTGACTTGTAAATTTTTTGAATTGTGCTCGTAAAATAATTTGTGACAAAAAAATTTCGATTCGTGATCGAAAAATAATGTGGTTAATTAAATTGTAAATATGTGACCAAAATGTATAGATCTGTGACCTTAATATATTTAATTAATAAAATATATAATTAGTTGATTAAATCATAAATAAATTTTAATGAATATCTGATTTTTGAAATTTGAAACATTTCTCTTACTTTTGAAATGGGTAATAGTTATCCTCTTACTTATGAAAATTTTACCAAAATTTATTTGGCTTCACAGCCCAATAATGATACTTCACTCTGAATTAATTCAATAATTAGGACTGCATAAAAATGAAGTAAAGTCTAGAATACAATTAAAATTAATTTTTTAACTTATATTTATTCTTTAATATTGTATAAATTAAAGCAAAGCATGCACTGTGCACACCTGCGAAGTTGTTACACTTCTTTCAAGCTCAGAAATGTATTGTAATTTATGCACTAGTAATAAAGTGGGATTGCATTATGCCAAAATTAAGAGAGATTGACACATCGGACAGACCAAAAACATCCTTAATTCGAAGAGTAGAAAATGTAAATTTTGGTAAATTTTCCAGCAATAATATGAAAGTTTGAGCAATCTACAAAATATATTACAGGTAACAATTTTACCTTTTGATCCTCTTTGGATCAACAATGGTATCCCCGGAAGCACTATCAGAAGATTTGGCGGGAGGCTGCGTTTCTACTGATGATTTGCACGAACTATCCACCTCACCAGGCTCATTCTTTGGCTGCACACGGTGGCACTTAGCCTCCACCTCCACCTCCGCCACCGTTTTCTTCTCCTCAATGTTTTCACCATTTTTCTCAGATGGCGACGAAAGATTAGACGATGACCTCGTCGTGGGCCCCGTATCCGCCATATCATCGGAAAACATGTCTCTCAACCGCTCATCATCCATTTTCTCAAACCCATTATTTTTTGATGAATGGCGGCACCTCCACGAACGTGACAGACTGACAGGGTCACTCGCCGTCCTCCGGTGCATTCTCCGCCGTGGTCGCGGAGAAGTCTAGGAATTCATCGACCCATGAATTTTGCTGAGCATGAAGTGGCATCAATTGGAATGAAAATGAAGGCCAATTGTGTGCCATGGATGAGACTTGTGGTGGTAATTGCACCATGTATTAACAATTCTCAAATCTCCTTGAACTAACTATTTCTTTTTTGAATTTCACCCTTACCCCTAAACAAGACTCGAACTCAGATCTTGAACTAACAAAATACAACTAACGCAATTATACCTAAACCAACCTTAGATATCAAAATCAAGAAAATCTTGAACGATGAATTTCTTAGACAAGAATTGAGTGATTTAAGGAAGGGATTAAGTGTGTGTACGGTATCATCAAGATTGTAGGGCAGTGTTCTTATTTTTAAGGCCCACAAGTTTTGGAGGGAAGGGGGTGGGGTGGGGTGGGCGTGGTGGGTCTCGTCGGATAGAGGATCAGGACAGCTAGCTACAGCTGTTCGAGAAGAGGGGTCATCTAAATCCAACTGTTTTCACTGAGAAAGTAACAGTGGTTTAATAACTGGGGAATCAAAGATTCATTTTATGGAAAATGCTACAGCAACAGAAAAAAAAAATGAAAGAAGCCCTGACCGACTCTCACAATAGGGGTGGGGCCCATTTTTTTTTTGAAATTATTTATTTACATGGGGCCTGCATGCTGTGAGAATTTGTCAACCCCTATGTCAGTTTTTTTTGGCATAGTTGCTTTTTCCTCATTTTATTTGGAAAAAGCTTTTCTGTCAAAAATTCCTTGACATGCATGTTGATAGATACTCACGATGCATGTGGGACCAGCCTGCATTAAAAATTCAAAAAAAATGTGGGCCGATTTTACTTTTAGGGTTTGATCCTGTGCATTACATCCATTAGAGTTAATCTGTGCTAGTTCATTATTCACCATTAAGATGAACTTATCCTGTGAAGGATCAATGAATATGATCATTCTTCCTTTTTCTTGGTTTTTGTCTTGGGGGGTGAGAGCATTTCTAGAGGGTGTTTGGTGGGGGCTAAAATTAATTTTTTTTTTTAGTAAATTGTAATGGATGTTTTTAAAATATGTGGTTGAAAAGTTGTGAGACCCATGAAAGATGTTAATATTGATTGTTTGACTTTGATTTAGATTAAAATCATATTTTAATTTGAACCAAACAGGCCCCTAGTATAGAACTCAGTAATTTCAATCACCGTTTAATTGATATTGACATGTTTATAAATCACGATAGAAAGTTCCGAGTACTCATACTTTGAGAGTGCTGGAATTTTTTTTCAGGCAGGCATGTTCTCGATCAAGTCGATTGTGACATATTTTCTTTACAATCAGTTCTGTGAAGAATCATTTTTCAGAACCAAAACAATAGAAATCATATAGACTGGACATGAATCAACAAGATTAATGTAATGCATTAAGAAGATAAAAAATATTGAATGGTGGTATTGTGGGAGGATGTTCAATTTAGAGAGGATGAGTAGTGAAGGGAAAAGAGGGCGCAGAATAATGTGAAGTCCATGTGAAATGTTTCATTTCATGCTCCCACCTCACTTTGCCTTCTCCCAATTCAGTCACAAGGAGGGTCTCTCTCTCTCTCTCTCTCTCTCACACACACACACACACACACATAGAAACTTCATATTAACTCTGTTATATGTATAAGGAAAATTGTCAGAGTGCATTACAAGGACGATAACACACATTCATTTGATCTCGGACAAAAAACAGTTTTATCTCAACCAATGCACAAACGCCATATGTCCCCTGATATTCTCCCTGACAACATTCTCTATACAAGAGACTTAACTCCACGTCATAGATAGACTTCTTTCTATGTAGTTTCAATGATTCATCCCCGGTACCATTTATGTTTTATTTTGTTAGTTATTTAAGTAGTTAAAAGACACTAGGACCCTATTTGATAGGGAGTATTTTTCCTAGAAAATGGAAAATATTTTCCTATTTTCCACTTTTTACCATGTTTGGCAGCAAAAATTTTCTAGGCAAATTGTTTTCCCTTTTTATGTCACGTGATGTCATTTTCTTGGTTTTCATTGAATTGGCTTTCCCACGGTTTTGGTGGGAAAAGCATTTCAGCATTTTTTTTTTTTTAATTTGGCAATGGAAACAAATTTTAGCCCCAATTGTAAAATATATATATATATTCATTTAATTGATAATTTTCATGTAAAACAAAGTTAAATGAATGGTATTCAATTTTCACTTTTTTCTTTGGCAATTGGAACAAATTTTATCCCCAATTGTAACAAATTCTATCCATTTAATGGACAATTTTCATGAAAAATAAAGCCAAACGAATACCAAAATTTCAAAAAATTTCGGGTGAAAAATTATATCAATTAATTGACAATTCCCGATAAACAAGTTTTAAACAATTAAATTCTCTGTAATTCATTTTATTTCCACCCAAATTCCACATTTGCAATCAAAAGAACCCCAATAATAATTAGTGAAAAGTTCAAAGTCTTGTGTCATCACAAAGCTATCCCAATTGCATTTATTATTGTTTTCATTTGCAAAATGGCTTGTTAACTTAAAGCTATTTGTCATTACTAGTGTTCATCATCAGTCTATTTGACAATAATTCCACTCATATAAACTATTAATCATCATCACTCTAGAAATAATATTAATCATCATTCATGTGCAACGGAGGAAAAAGTTGGCTTTTGGTTGAAGGTATCCACTACAAAGATTCTAATCTAACACCATCAAAAGTACTCTCCCTCTTCAATCATAGTTCCAATATTTCTAATGTCAATTACAATCCCCAAATATTCTAGCATCAATACAAGATTGGGGACAGAGTGGGAGTCTACTTAATCAATGTGCGGTTGGAGTTAAAATTAAAATTTTATTCAAAGTCAAAAATTAATTTTATCTACATATTTCATGAGATCCACAACTTTTCAATCACATTTCATTATCTTTATCAAAATTTAATTTTAATCCTTGCCGGACAAGGGCCTAACCTAATTGAAAGAAAAAAGTGGTATCATTGGACGTGGGACGAGACAAGAAAGACCCTACTCGTTTTTTCCATTTAGTGATATGATTAAATTCCCTGAAAAGGGAAGACAACAATATCACCCATCCATCATTTCATGGGGAAAAAAATATTAAGAAAAATAAAAACAAACTCCATAAATTTGTAAAATTTATTTAAATGAAAAGGCTTACCAAGAAAAATAATATCAAATGAGAGAGCTAGTTAGAACTGAGAACTGAGAACTGATCGAATGCAAGTTACGAATGAACAGTACTAGGTGAGAAAATAAACTTTTAAGTTACAACAATCTCATGTGTATAAGTAAATTCTGGGAATTATACAGTAAACTGTAAACGAGACCAGTTTTAGTGATAACTCCTTCCTCTCCCACGACCCCGCCATCCGCCACCTCTCCCACCACCTCTTCCACCACCTCGGCCACCATTTAAACCTTCAAACGCCTTGTTAAGAAGTTGGTTTTGTACACCTCCCATTCCCCTACCCCTTTTGGATGCATTGGCGCCAGATAAATTAGTAGCAACACTTCGTTTTTGACTGCAAAGGCAAACCAGAATGTTAACACAAAAAACTGAATGGTGACAATGGAAACTTAAGGAGGTGCTTTGTCTCAGTTACCCCGCAGCAGTGGTGCTTGACGGAGTTGACGCTTTAGTTACTTCTTTCCATGACAAGCTAATTTTCTGATCCCCGATAAATGATGGTGCTTTTGCATGCAATGGCTGAATAGCAGATGCAAGAACAAGGAAGATTTGATAAGACTTAAAAAGATCAAATTTCTCCACTATTCATTCATACTCTAAATAAAATAACAATTTAAATGAAAAACTCCCTGAACTGGAAAAAACCCAATAAACCAAAAAAATATAGTCTAGCATAGAAACATATTTTTCTATAATGCATTACGAATAATTTTGAGCCATTAGCAAAAGAATTCACCTGGGCCATGGCCAGTATGTTGTTGCAGGTTCTAAGACCAGTTGTAGCATTCTGCTTCTGCTTCTTCTACAGGTCAAGGGGAAAAAGAAAAAGTGAGATCAATGCAAGTAGACGGACAAATCAACATCCATTCTGCCTAATATGACACAGGAAAGTGGTTATGAGATGGCAAAAATAGATACTAGGAAGGAAACCCACAATGACATTTTTTTCTTCTTCAGTTTTAGCAGCTGCCATAGCTTTGTTGTGCTCAGCCATCCCTTGGGTCAGTTTCTTATTCATAGCCTTTGCTAAATCCTCCATAGTGCTCAATCTGTTTCATCATAGATCGAAGTCAAGTTCAAAGTTAAAGTTCCTTTAAAGACTACAGTAGGGAGCTTAAATGGGAAAAAAAGGGGGACGAAAGTAAAAGGAACCAACTGTTTTGTTATTTTTGCTATGCTCGTAACTATTTACACCTGATTATAGAAAAAGCATGCCTTGGGAACTAAGAATTAAGCAAATAAGCCAGGCAGCACGAAATAACTCTGTTCCAACTTGATCTGATAAATATAACTAAGACCACAGAAATTTGAACACCCACGTAAAGCGGAATTTGAGGATAAAAAGTTCGAGCGTGGAAAACACAATTTACCACTTATCATTGGGTAGAAGGATGACTTGTCAAAACTAATATTTAAGGCTACAGCCGATAACCTATTATCCCACATCATCTAACACTGGTGTATTGTGGTGCCCAGACCCAACTATTATGCCTAAGGATTCCAGGAGTTCATAGGCGGCTGAGAACAACTATGTTCTTCTCATTTCTATGCTCTAACTTTAATCCAATAAAGCCCGGAGATTCTCTCTAAGCCTCAACAGTCCTTTACTGCATTTGTGTCAAATTCACAAAATACAAGTATGGAATTGGTGCATTAAGTACCTCTCTGTAAAATCCTTGTATAAATCGGAAAAATCTTCTCCAAGTCTGTCTGAAGGCTGACCTGTGACGATCTTGTAGCCGCACAGGCAATTTGTGGCATTTGGAGTCTAAATAAATCATAGAGATCCCAAGTCAACTTCGAAGCACATCAAAAATATAAATATATCTCACATTTACCTTGTGAGCTAAATGGTGGAATGAATACAACAGACACTCAACAAATGCGAAGTTTATCTCTTCAAGCTTCCTTCTAACCATATATTTCTGTTAGACAAAAACCAAAAAGGGAGTTTTGAGAAAGAATTACGTAAATCAATCTAAAGATCATACAACACATGGTATAATCAAGAGTCCAATTGCAGATTTAAGTAATTCGTAGCCACCACGTCTGAGTGCAAATTGTCGCCATGGGACATGCTGGTATAGCATTAGATCAATGAGCTGTGTTGACTTAGGAAGTTTTGACAGCATTACGTATGGGACAAGGATACTGTAAATTTGAAATGATTTTTTCATTCATTACCAAAAATTATATCCAAACATTAATGCCCAGTTGAAGAATAAGAGAGGATAAAATATGAGCATGTTCTGTAAATAGAAATATCCGAGTGGCATTTTGTATAATCAAAAAGGTTCTCTAATGTGTGTGTGTGTGTGTGTGTGTGTGTGTGTTATGTGTGTGTGTGTGTGTATTGTGTGTGTGTGTGTGTGTGTGTGTGTGTGTGAGAGAGAGAGAGAGAGAGATGAATGCAATCAAGGAAAGCAAAGAAATCATATGTTTGAAGAACAAAATGATTCACATATACAAATTAACAAGAGGAAAGGCAATATAGAAGAAATAAAATCAAAACCAGTAAAAGCAAGAAGAATATGCTGTGAAGAGAGAGGTTTATCAGTTAGATTTATTCCAATAATAGAATGTTTGAATAGATTAATACAATAACTGAAGAACAGGGATCAGCAGAGAAGGAATCACAATTGATAATATGCAGGTAACATGGAAAACAGCATCATTTCCATCTCCTTCTAAAGAAATACCTTTAAAAGTTGAACAATTGATGGAAGAATCTGTCTTGCGTCCTGTGGTCTTGCATAAAGTGAACATTCTGCAAGGTTCTTAAGCAGGTCTAATTTTCGATCTTCAGGAAGCTGAAGGGGAAAGAGATTTAACATTCATCAGATAACCACAATATGAAGCAGCAACATCACGAGTAGAAGCATAATAACGAGATGCTTCATTGACAAATTGCTAGCTTAAAACTTTTATGCAACTCAATCATGCACAAAATTGGTGGTAATTCAATTCAGATGGCAAGTACTACCTTGTCAAAGACTGGTACAATTTGCTTGTTCAGATAGTTGAGAAACTTACTGCTTGATGCACCCCTCTGGAACCATATACAATGATGTTAATGGATCAAAACTACAAATATCAATTTTTCAAATAGTGTTAAGGAATATACCATGAAAAACGGAAGGGCCATGCACAAGCAGGATATAAATCGTTCAATGTGATCACCATCTGTAACCTGATAGAGGTGTGAGGAGAAAGCTTGTCAGACGGAAGTACTATTAAATAAGGTTCCAAAATAATTTGCATATACATAGTAGACACCAAGATTGAAATCATAAGAAGCATTATAGTGCAACACCCCTCCATCCACGTTCCAAGTATACTACCCATTGTGAAAAACCATAGGCAGAGTTTAAAGAGGTGCAATGTGAGGACTTGCCAAAGGGCCACCCTTCTTATAACTTATATTGGATGTATGGGGGTTCTGAATAGGATGAAGCATGATGATAAGAAAAGCAATCGGTTCGGATAGAAATTCAATTGAAGCGTGAAAGATTTTTTATGCTTAGACAAAATTATTCAATGAGATATTGAAAAGGAAAAAAAAAAAAAAAAGGCCTAATGAATGGAGTAGTATTATTGTAGTGTTTACTTTAAAAATAAATGTTATTCAAGATTTCACAAACTATAAAGGTATTAAATTATGAGTCATACTACGAAATTATAGGGGGCTGTCATCTGAACATATATGAAATATGTATTCAACAGACTTAGAGAACACTTCTGTTTCGTATCATTACCTACTTCGGAGACAGATTGAGAAGTATAGAAAATAAACAATATATACATAGGGTGACCAGGGAAGTGCACTGGCAGATGCTAATAAAAATAATTTTCTATCACATATATCAATATTATCACTGTAACACTAGCAGTAGATAATATCTTACTGCTTAGAGCTTATATCAAGATTTTGACTTCCGTTTTATCTCTTAGCTCCGGTCATGTAAGAGCTCAGGAGACATTGTATAAGGTCATTGGTGGATGTTATTGTATACGACACAATCAGTTGATAAACCTAGGAAAGGAAATACTTTGAACTCTAAAAGTTATATGTTAAGCAAAATTAACAGGGAATTCATGAAGCCATGTTTGGCATGGATTCTTTAAAACTCATTTTCCCCAAACTCATTTTTAACCCCCACATTCTCCCAATAAAATAATTATTCAGGTGGATTCTTAACTTTTCCCACATTCTCTCCCCCAGCCGGCGAAAAAAATAAAAGAGAAAAAAAATACCTTTCACAAAATATATTCTACAAAACAACCTACATCAAATGGGCCCGAAACGTTTTTAGTAACAGTAGGAACAATGACAATAGTGTAGTCAATACAAAGATCACGTTGTTCAAAAGAGAGATTGTTTACAGTATTTAGGTTTAATTGTTATTACTGAATGAGGACTTGAAAACAATGTAATGAATAGACTAGAACCATTTATGACAAAATGGAGAAAGGATTTTATGTGATTGAAAGATGCCTATTAAGTTAAAAGCAGGTTCTATTGATCAACAATTAGAACATTATGCTGCGGGACTAACAAATAGACCATAAAAGGAAAAATATTGTTGGGCCTTTAAAAGGCAAAATGTCCGCAAGATGGACTTAGCAGTAATAAGAAATGCTAAGATAAAATGTGGACATACTAAAATAAATATAATAAAAAATTAGAATGTAAGCCAGTAAGTGTAATGGAATTTAGGTGGCTGAAGGCCTGAGGCATATTTTGCATAGAACTAAAGCAGCTTCCAACCACAAGAGCAGCAATGTCACAGTACCAGTCAAATGTGAGAGAGAGAGAGAGAGAAATTAATTTAGAGCCATAGACATTGCAAAAGGCATAATCTTAGTAGATCTTTGATGATGCAAGCATGATTCAACATAGTGGTGAAAAAAGAAGCGCGAAGTCAACTCCAAATTTTGTAGAGTAAGTCTAACTAGTCAATGCTATTACAAAAAGAACCAGTGTTCTTTAAGGAAGGGTATTACAAAATTGGAGGCCAGTCATTCAGCCAAAATTGAATTGACCTTTGAAATGGTTCATACAATTACATCAAAGTGTACCCCGCCAGGAAAAAAATAAACATAAGTCATATTTCAAAGCAAATACTTTTCACCAAAATTTTAATTGGAAAAAAGGTGATAACAATTCACTCTGCAAAGCAAAATTAGGAAAATATACATGCTAGGGCAATTAAACAGTAATGAAGCAAGAATACTTGAACTTGACAACTAGCATTATCTTTGAGAAAATGGGTGGTAAAAATAAAAGTCTACAAAAGCAGCAGTAACTAAACAGATAACAAAAGGCAAATAAATGCCCACTAGTCATATACTGGAAAAGGAACATACGTCAAATTGAGCATCAAGATCAGCCTGGCCTTCAATGATCTCAACAAGTTCCTCAACACGCTCCACAGGAGCCTTCTGTCCAAATAAGTTCAAGCTCTTCAAAAAGTCGATAAACATTTTAAATTCAACTGCTGTCACATCTTGCAAATTCTGCAACAGGAAAATGTGGGAGTCAAACAAGCTGTCACTCAACAAGTGTTGAGCTTCTAGACAAAAAATGTATATATAAAGAAAAGTAATAGTCAATTAAGCAAAACAAATGAGCCATTAAAGAGAAAGAAAACTAGACTACGATTCTCCATATTAAACTTTATATACCTGCTTTATCAAATTAGTTAAATGCCTCTCCATTTCGTCCTGTGGCTTTAGTAGCTCTCCCTTAAGAGGAAACACCTGCAAAATGTCCTCATTCACAATTCATGCATGCCATAAGAGCTCTTTGCAATGAAAAAATATCATAAAGATTAAGCATCCCTTTACCTTATCCCTAATAAAACAGAGAACCTTTTCACGAACCGCCTCCCAAGTGCTAACATCATCAGCAGTTCGATCATCAGTGCTTCCAATGTGCTTAAATAAAGCTGTTAAGGAAGCTGCAGCAAACATACTGAACAGCTTCAGTCTACAAACATATGCACAAACCCAATGCGTAAATGCAGTATATAGTCTATATAGGAACGGTCTGCGATAGTTCAATGAAAATAAAGTGATAGCAGGTTTTCTACAATAAGAATCCCACAGAAGTGCATTATGGGCATTATACAAACCCATATCACGAACCACGATATAGATACATTTTGTAATATGTCAACAAAACTTTCACAGATATAATTTATACCTAGGACACTAACTCGTGAAGTGAGCACATGAATTGCCCAAGTGGCATTGACAATAGAAAGGGAGATTAGACCACATTGAAAGTCTGTCAAGATAGTACTGTAAAATATTGGCTAACTAGGTGATGTAACTGACAAATATATAGATTTAAAGTTTGGTGATAAACGACAATTCGGGGCAAAATTCAATAATCTTTGGAATTTTTTACCCTTAGTAGAATGAATATATTTCGGTTCTGAAGTGACCAAATGGCCTTACATCATTGTTCTCAGATTATGCAACTAGCTGGATTGACACAAGTGTTATGTTTACTGTTGATATTTCCATATAGAAGACATACAAGTCTTTCTACTTCGTTTAAAAAAAGTATACTTTCCTCTTTATAAATGATACTGAGAATACATATCACACTATTTCCCTTTCAATCAAATGAAAAATGAGTTCTCAAAAATCCCACAACTTTTGGAGCACTCGAGAAATATTTTTATTTAACAGCATAATCCTTAATGGGATGCTAAACAACCCATACATAAACTTGCTTTCTATATGTCATGACATCTATCCACTAATCAAGCCATTTTTCCGAACACCACTAATTATTCAAACCTTAGCATCCAAAATATCGCATCATTTTCAAAAAGGGTTAATTTCACAAACGGTCACTGAAGTTTCAAGTGGTTTCACAAATGGTCACTAGAGGACCAAACCCATTTTCAGCCCAACCAGCCACCTTTAGACCACCATAACTCCAATCTCGGGTCATGTTGGCCATCGATCAACATACCTTCTTGAAACCCTCAATGCCCTCTTCGCAACCCACCCAACCACTGGCTGTAACCCCATCGGAATTGGCCGAAAAATCGAGCCAAAGTGGGCAGCTTGAGCTGAAAATCTCGGAAAATCAGTCCAAGTAGCCACCTTTGGACCACCATAACTCCAAGATCCAGCCACCTTGGGCACCGCCCAACGTACCATCTTGAAGCCCTCAATGTCCTCTTCGTAACCCACTCAACCACTGGCCGTAACCCCGTGTAAATTGGCCGAAAAATCGCTTCAAAGTTGGCTACGTGCACACAGCGATTTTGGAGTGATTTTCCGGCCAACTTTGGAGAGATGTTTCGGCCAAATTTCGTCAGGTTTACGACCAGTGGTTGGGTAGGTTACGAAGAGGGAATTGAGGGCTTCAAGATGGAATGTTGGGCGGTGGCTAAGGTGGCCGGATGTTGGAGTTATGGTGGTCCAAAAGTGGCTGCTTGGATTGATTTTTCGGGATTTTCAGCCAAAGCAGCCCACTTTGGCTCGATTTTTCGGCCAATTCCGACAGGTTTACGGCCAGTGATTGGGTGGGTTGCAAAGAGGGCATTGAGGGCTTCAAGAAGGTATGTTGGTCAATGGCTGACGTGGCCTGAGATTGGAGTTATGGTGGTCCAAAGGTGGCTGGTTGGGCTGAAAATGGATTTGGTCCTCCAGTGACCATTTGAAACCACTTGAAATTTCAGTGATCGTTTGTGCAACTTTTGAACTACAGTCACCGTTTTTGAAATTAACCCTTTTCAAAAACCAATAAACTTTAAATCATAAGACCATTATACACAGTAGTGCAAAAAATCCAGGTAAGGATCGTGTTTCCTTTTCAAGTATAGCAAGACAGAAAATTCTTACATTTGATGTTGCAAAATGTTAATAACATTAAGCGGCATGTTTAAATCATGTTCCATACCATATAAACAAGGGTGTTGGATCCAGATATCGTATTGGTAAAAATTTGGGGGCAAAACCTAATTTAGTCTAGAATATTTTCTAAACCTACCAAATTTAGAAATTTGTGAAATACGTTGAAGTTTGGAAAGCAGAAGCCTTCTATGATGCTCCCATGAAAAAGGGAAAAAAAAGATAGGCGGTATGAAAAAATTTGCTACAACCACTAGAACTTACTTTTAACATCCTGCCGCAATAAAGATATAAGGGCTTTATGCACCGCGTCACGCTCCACGTTATCTCCTAAAATCACGAAGGATGTTATTGTTATCTAATCACGTAACTTAAATTATTACAAATCAAAATGTACAAATCAAAATGCAGATATCAAAATCTAAATTACCTGCTACAAGGAGCTGACCAAGGATGTCAACTATTTTAGCCAGATGTTCTGGAGTATCCTTGCAAAAAAGAGGAAGTCCGCGTATAGCTTGTACTCGCACCTTTAACCATAAACAAACAGTTAGCAGACTTCCTACAATGGATTAATTTATCATCACTATATACGTGGACATGCATCAACCCGCTTTTTGAAAGCAGAGCCCAAGCTATCAACCAACATGTACCTCACCCAAAATTATATTGGCTAATAAACTTCTTTTGAATACAAAGAGAACACTATTGCATTATGTGATATATCAACTAAGGGATTGCTAGAAGAAAGCCCCTAAAGTGGATGGCTTCGCTTTTAGGGTTCTTGTTTAATTTAGGGTCATAAAATGCTCGCTTGAGGCAGTAAAGAGAGGCCATATGATTTACTATTTACGGCCCACAAAATCAGAAGCAGCATGCTTAACATTAAACTTATGCAAGGAAACTCCTCTCCATCTCTCTAGCTAATGCAGAATAAACGAGGGCAAGCAATAATGTAGATTACATTCAAAACCAAAATTGGAAATAATAATAATAATAATAATAATAAGAACCAGTGCACTCATGGCATGTTTGGAAGCACGGCATTAGGTTTATAAAATTGAACCTCCAGTAAACAATTCAATTCAAAATTGAATGAAACATTTTTATAATTTCAATTATTAGTCCCCATTTCCATCCCGGCAAGCATAGCATCATTCTTTTTAAACACAAGTCAAAAGCCATATTTGTTCACAAACTTCTCCTTTCATTTTCCACTCTTCTTCTGCGCAATTGCTAATGCATTAGGTCTTATATGGTTAACTTGTTTCGGGGCGCACAAGCCCATAGCACAACGCAATGGAGGAGTAGATGTGCTCAGAAAGGAAGAGTTTTGATACCAATAGCCCTAAAAGAGAGGGAAAAAAAATAGGATATTTTACAGATTAAGGGAAAGAATCATGTCTGACACCCGCTTCAGTAGGGACAGATAGCGTCATAATACATAAGAAGGGAACTATTGAACCTTCCAGCTTTCACCTTTATGGAAGTAAATAAAAAATTTAAAAATAAAACACTCGTGAAAGATAACATAATGAAGACCCGACTCATTTTCTGCTCACTTGTTATCAAATAATAGCTTCAATCTATTCTACATATAAATTACTCTTGGCAAATAAACTAAACACATAATAAGTCGAATATAAGCCAATACCCCGAAATCCAAATAGTAAATAGCTGGCCAATTTAGTAAAAGAATTCCCCTTATGTAAATTCATATTAGAGTATCAAGAAATACACATTTAAACGCATTAAATGGAGAATAGATTCCTAACCCCGAGTTCCTCGTCCTCGCACAGATACAAATGTTGGTCGAGAGCTTGCTCCGAGAGCTCAGGGAAGTACTTGAAAAACCTTGGTATCAGCTGCGCAGCCAATTGCTTCGCCTTCACGCTGCCATTTGCAGCCGCAATTATTCCCTCATAATCTCCCTTATTCTGCTCCCAAAATCGAACACAATCATAAAAAAAGAAAACGAAAAAAAAAAAAAATCTAAAAAGCGTAGAAACACCTGAATCAGACAAAAAAAATTACTGACTTGAGATTTGTCTTTGGCTTCGTTGAGTTTCTCTCCATACTCGTAAAGCTTCTCGATGTCTCTAGAGTCATCCGTCATTTCTATTGCAATTAATTTACGTATATGAGGGGTAAAGAGTTTTAGGGCTTTCTGGAAACAAATTTGTGCTATTTGAAGGAGAGACCAGTCTTGAATTTGGAAGGGTTTTAGTTTTAACTTCTTCAATAGCGGTGTTTGCGAGTTTAGGAATTGCGAGGAGGATGGGGAAATTTCATGAGCTAAACTATACAATGCCCTATAACATGCGTTTGGTTTGCATTTTACTTTCTTTTTTTTCCTTTTTTGAATTCATTCTCTATTTTCTGTTTCGAGTGATTATTTTAAAATTACAAAAAATACATTTAATTTGTCATTTAAAAAAAAAAAAAAAAATTCTTAAAAAAAAAAAAAAAAACTAGAAAATGTGTTTGATTTTAAAATTTTAGAAATAGTTTTATGACTTTTGGAGGAATTTGGGAAGTGAGAGATGTGTATTTGTATTTGGATAAATTTTGTGTGATTTTATCATTGTTCTAAAAGGAGTGCCTAGACGGCGTCAACGTGTCGTTTAGATGCAATGCACGACGAAAACGTCAAGCCAAGTGACTTGCGCCTTATTTAGCGGTCAACAACAATAGTTGACCGCTAATACGCGCTTTATTGTCTTCTTTTTTTTTACAATTATTTTAAGTTAAAATTTAAAGGTTGATTTTTTAACTTTGTCAACCGTAGATTTAAAACAACCGTTTGAAGAATTGAACAAAGGAAAACTTCCAAAAATTTCTATCTATTTACTATTTAGTATTTACATTTGAAATTTATCATTTTATTGGAAACTTTGAAAATGTATAAAGTTCCTATAAATCTATTTTAGATGTTTGGTAGGTATTATTTTAATTATAAATTAATTTTTTGATTGATTAAAAATTAAAATAAGAAAACGCATTTTCACGATTTTTTACACCTATGCCTCGCCTAACTCATAGTTTGGACTCCACGCATCGCGACACATTACGTCTTTTAGAACACTGAATTTTAATTAATTATTATAATTTGAGGAATTTTTAAGCTCATTTTTCCTTGTTTTGAGTTTTTTAAAAATATTCAAGACGTCAAAAAGTCATTTTGAGTTTTATGTTATAAAATTTTTCTTATTTTCGAAAATACATTTTTGAAAATAACATACCAAACATGTTTTGAGTGTTTTTAAAAATTGAAAACTAAAAATGACCTCAAAACAACGAACCAAACACAATTGTCTATGAATGAAAAAATGGTGCTTGGGATAAGGAGTAACCACTAGAGGGTAAAAATGGGGAATAATACGAAATAGTGATGTATACTTTAAATTAATTGATTAGTCATAATAGAGAAAAATGGAGCGCGGACCGTACTTGAGCTTCAGATCAATGGCCCTAGATAAAATGAGTATGCCCGCTTGTTTCAACAAAAACTCCAAGAAAACTTATGAACTTGTCTCCTCATTCCTTTTGTTCATTTATTCATCATTGTAATACAAATAACACCACCACTATACTAGTGATGGAGTTGGTTTGCTTAAGATGGAATAAGAATATTTGAACCCTATATTGTTGCCAGGGGCGGAGTCAGGAATTAGTGATACGATGGACTAAATGGGTTAAAAATTTAATGTACGAATAAAATTTATATATAACAAGATACCTATTATAGTTGCACCCGGCGATGTTTTACAGTCTAAAATTCATCTATAATAGAATCTAGATCTAAATTCAAACTAAATTTTCGTTCAATGTTTAGTGTTAAACAATCAGCAAGAAAACCAGCATCCATCTTGTTACGAATTTCCGTTTTCACATGTTTCATTGCTGAAAATGCTCGCTCCACAGTCGTCGTTGAAACAGGTAGTGTCAGTACTAAACAAATCAATTTAGTCAAAATGACGTAACTCTCTGACCTTCTGCTTGCAACTAATTCCCAATATAAATCAAAAAGTGTAGCTAATTGAAATCGAGGTTCAAAAATCATATCATTTTGATAATGTTGCAGCTCAACTTTCAAACAATAAATATCTTGCTGTATAAAATTTCCAGGATAAAACTTCTCTGCAAGCTTACAAATATTATCCATGTTAAATGATTCAAAAGAATTTTTTGGATCCAAAATCGTACTGAGAGAAAGGAGTTCTAATGATGTCTCATTAAATCTTGTATCTAACTCCATCATCTGAAAATTTATGACTGTATTGAAAATATCAAAGTGATAATAATGTTCAATGGTAGGATACTCATGACCACGAGAACGACCAACCATGTACGAACCATCAAAGTCAGGTACATGTATATCATTTTTTGAGCAAAAAACTTCACATCGTTAAGAAATTCTTCACAGCCACCTTCTCTCAATGCTTGAAGGATAGTTTTTGTAGTATGCACAAATCTCATAGCAGTTAAGATATCTTGAGTTTTCCTCTGAAGGGCCTCACAAGGCACATCTGTAATTGCCAATATTCTACGCATTAAATGTAAGATAAATACAAATTCAAATGTTGTCATGTTTTTGTATACACCACCAGCTTCGGACCGAGATCTTATATTTGGAGAATGGTTACTAAGATATTCAAGCACCTTGCAAGTTGCAGCATACATATCAATCAAACTCTTTACAGAGCTGTAATGAGAAGACCAACGAGTACCTCCAGCTCGTTGCAAATTACCAATCTGATTAGCACCACTTCCTGACTCTCGTTCTCCAATTTTCAACAAATGTTCAATTTCTTTTCTTTGGGCACTTTTCAACTCATTGATGCGCTTAGGAGGTGATGTAATCATATTAATAACATTGTCCAATTGAGAAAAAAATGAATAATATCCGAGACATCCCTAGCTGCAGAAACCAATGTGAGTTGTAAACGATGAGCAAAACAATGGACATAGTATGCATATGGACAATCTCTAAGAAATAATGCATGTAGTCCATTCCAAGAACCACGCATATTATTAGCACCATCATACCCTTGGTCTCTCATGTTTTGCACTTGAAGGTTGAAACGGACAAGAACATCAGAAATCTGGTTCTTAAGATTTAATGAGGTAGTGTCACTAACACTTTTAATTGCAAAAAAATGTTCTGTCAAAATTCCATTATTGGTCACAAACCTCAAGATAATGGCTATTTGTTCTTGTGAAGATTCATCTCGTGCTTCATCAACAAGAATACTAAACTTTGCATCCCCAACTTCTCCACGAATTCTTTGTCGTACTCTATTGGCCATAATGTTCAAAATTTCTTTTTGAATGTCCGGAAATGTGTATGTAGCATTTTTGGGAGCATTACCCAACACAACTTTTCCTACTTCAATATTCATTTTTCCAAATGCAACCACCATTTCAATAAAATTCCCATGATTCAGTGAAGATGGAGATTCGTCATCGCCTCTAAAGGAACAACCTTGAAGTGCTAACCACTTAACACTCATAATAGTGGTCTTTAGACGCAAACGATTTCTCTGTTTTTCCTCACTTGATACAGAATGCATTACCTTGTCAATATGTTAAGTTGGTTTCATTAGATCTTCAACTCTTCTCTTATAGCTATTATGATACGATGAAGATGTTGTACCAATATGAATAAGAAATGCACATTGACTTCCTTGGTTAACTCTCTTCCAACTATCAAATCCAACAGTAACCAACGATGAAATATTAGGTGGAGTGCTATCATTGAGAAAAAGAAAGCAGTAAAAACAATATGCCTTATGTGTTGAAGGCGAATATTCTAACCAAAGAAATTGATTGTAGCAATGTTCCTGAAATCGACGGTTCTGCTTTCCACATTCTTTGCTATGATACTTCAAAAGTTTTAGCTGATAAAGTCAACATTTAGATAGGCCAGCCTAATCTGATCGCGTTCATTAAATTGATGTTCACATATTTGCTTTCATTTTCCTGGGTCCCGTTCAATAGAATCAGATGGTTCCAAATTAATATTAGAAGATGAAGGTCGTTCTCGTTCAACTTCAGGAGATGAAATTGGAAGAATTGGCGTCGTAAGAATTAAAGTACTTTAGGATTTGTTACTGCTTGAAAAGAAAGATAATAAGGTTCTTCCTTTTTTGGAAGAAGGTCGATCTTCTTCCATATTAAATCTAAAAGCATAAAAATCAAAATACTTCAATATCCATTATCCCATAATTATAAAGACATAATTGCATAAACATAAATGATAAATGCTAAATTGATAAAACCATAAACTAATGAACTCATGAACATCATTAAAAATAAGCAATTTATACCTTTTATATGCCAATTACGCAAACTTGAACTTATTCAAGCAAACACAAATTAACTCTACATAGATAGACAACTATATAAAAAATTAAAAACCTTAACCAATAACCAAAGTACATTAACTCAGCAATTCAATTATTCAAGCAAACACACAAATTAACTAGTCTACATAGATAGGCAACTATATAAAAAATTAAAAACCCTAACCAATAACCACAGTACATTAACTTAGGCTCAGCATTTATTAATAACAAGTCAACAAATAATAAGTCAAAACCTATGCCAAAAAAATAAAATATGAAATATTCAAGTAGATCAAGTCATAAATTTTCGCTGTGCCTGTTCTCTCTTTTCATTACTATATTATATATATACACAAATTGACAAACATGAAACATATCTCCAATAATCTAATTTGTATTTATTTACCAGAATTAGTTCCTCTTTGCTTTCTGAGACTGAACAAGATGAGGTCTCCAGACTCCAAATAACAACTATAACCAGGGGCGGCAGTCGGCGATTGGCGGATCCCGGTGGAAGATTTTGGGTTTAAAGATTTTGGGAATTTGTCAATTTTGGCTTTTCAAATTGCAAATGACGTGAAGTGAATGAATTTAGAAGAAATGGGTATTGATTAATTGTTCTAAAAATTGGGCCTAAAGTTAAATAAATAATTAGGCCAAAGATTAAACAAAAAAAAAAAAAAAGGAAATGAGGTGGGCTAGCCCTTTAAAATTACTTGTTAGTGGGCTAATTTATTACAATTAAAATCATTTTTTTTAGTGTATCTTGGCTGCAGCCCACTGCCAAATCTGCCCCTAATTGTTGCTACTAAAATGAAACATAGCCTCGGAACAGAGTTGCCCGCTTGCTGGCCCTGATAGTGGAACTGACAATTTTTTGGAAGAAAACGGTCCCCTTTTGCAGCAAAGCAAGAGTTATGTTTTCTTGTGTAGCTATGATGCCATTTAGAAATAATACAAGAAGAGGAGAAAGAAACGCATATTCTAGCGTGAAGAGAAGGGATTGAACTTAACCTATGATCAAATCATCGAGCAACTATAGTTGACTTTTTCCATAGTGTTGTTGAAAGCTAATTTTTAAGTAAGTCCCACTTTTTCGATCTGCTCAATTACTTTGTTGACTGTTGTATTGTAATTAATGTTTCAAGCAGTTGTTGTATGGCACAATAGAAACGAAAAATAGTAATATGTGCCTGTTTCAATGATAAGGATGAGAACCCCTAACTTTCCCCAAAAGCGCGCTCAAAGGGAAAGGGTTGGACCCTGCCTTATTAACCAGCCCAGGAGATATTTTGCAACTGATGTGGGACGTATCATCCCCACCCTCTTAAGACCCGACCGCCTCGGTCGACGATCCGTCGAACCCTAAGGGACACCGGCCAACAGAGTGGTGGCTCTGATACCAAATGATAAGGATGAGAACCCCTAACTTTCCCCAAAAGCGCGCTCAAAGGAAAAGGGTTGGACCTTGCCTTATTAACCAGCCCAGGAGATATTCTGCAACTGATGTGGGACGTATGATGAGAATCCGGATAGATTAGAACTACCAAACCTACGTCGTTTGTTGAAGAACGCAAGAAAACCCAATTAAACCTTGGTTTGTAGATTTGATTCAAAATATGAATCGAAAACAACCAACGATCCGAAAGAAATGCTGACCCCTTTTGAATTCAATATTAAGAACTTCACCCAATGGATTGAACGCCACAAGATCGATTCTTGATAAGTTCAGAGATTGCCCAATTAAGAACAAAGGAATTGATGCCAATTAATTCTCTCAATAATAATGTGTCCAATAATAATGTCAATAATGATAAGTATTTATACTTATTCCAAAAACCTAGCCAAAAAAACGTGTAAACCCTAAAACCTTGCCAAAATATGGAAAGGAAATAAATTCTAGTCAAAATATGAAAAATCCCGAAATTGTCTTAAAAAAACAACTATGCGGTCGCATAGTTATATTATATGCGGCCGCATAGTTCATGCGGTCGCTTCTTCTGCAGGTTCTGACCATTGGATGCGGCCGCACCATGGTTTATTCTATGCGGCCGCATAGAAGTGAATTTCATCCTCGTCTTCGGCTGCTTCCAACACGTTGATCCACGTTGATTCGGACTTCGACCCCAACATGGAACTTACCTCTTTTTGCGTGTAGCTCATGACGTCGTCCACCGTTGCTTGTGCAAGTAATCCCATAGCTTGTTCTATTCGATTTGCCCTCAATCGCGTCATTGGTCCATCTTCAACAATCAACGGATCCTTCCACTAACTTGCTCTTGTTGTATTGGCATCTTGGATCACATCATCCCCTCCCTCTTCAAAAGGATTCGACCTCGAATCTGAACCTGCATCAAACGGAGATAGATCAGAAACATTAAATGTTGCCGAAACTTGAAACTCACCAGGTAGATCGAGCTTGTATGCATTGTCATGGATCCTTTCAACCACTTGAAACGGTCCATCACCCCGCGGTTGCAACTTGGATTTCCTCAACTCTGGGAATCGCTCCTTTCGCAAGTGTACCCAAACCCAATCACCGGGTTCAAACGTAACACTTTTCCTGCCCTTGTTCGCCTATGCTGCATAATGCTTGTTTTTACTTTCTATTTGCAATTTTACCTTCTCGTGGAGTGCCTTTATCAAGCCAGCCTTCTTTTGTCCATCTAAACTACCTCGTTCATTCACAGGTAAATGAATTAAATCCAGTGGGATTAGCGGATTAAAACCATAAACAATCTCAAAAGGTGAATGTGAAGTAGTGGAGTGTACAACTCTAATGTATGCAAATTCGATTAAAGGTAAACACTCCTCCCAACTTTTCAAATTTTTATTAACAACAGTGCGCAACAACTGTATCATGGTCCTATTAACTACTTCGGTTTGCCCATCGGTCTGTGGATGACAAGTAGTAGAAAACAACAATTTTGTGCCCAACTTTCCCCACAAAACTCGCCAAAAGTGACTAAGAAATTTAACGTCCCTATCCGACACAATACTCTTAGGTACCCCGTGTAAACGCACTATTTCTTTGAAAAACAGATCAGCAATGTTAGTGGCATCATCGATTTTGTGACATGGAAAGAAGTGTGCCATTTTAGAAAACCTATCTACCACTACAAAGATAGAATCTCGCCCCTTTTTAGTCCTTGGCAAACCTAACACAAAATCCATAGATATGTTGACCCAAGGTTCCCTAGGAACGGGTAAAGGTGTATACAATCCATGAGGTAAGACCTTAGACTTGCCTGTTTACAAGTTAAGCATCTTTCACAAGTTTTTCCGACATCAACTCTCATTTTAGGCCAATAAAAATGTTCACCTAACATCCCTAAAGTCTTAGCAACCCCAAAGTGTCCCATTAATCCCCCACTATGTGCTTCCTTAACTAGCAAATCACGCATAGAACAATTAGGCACACACAATTTATTTTCCCTAAACAAATACCCGTCATGTTTAAAGAACTTATCCACCGCTCCCTTATCACATGATGCATATATGCTAGAAAAATCTAAATCATTCTCATATATGCCCTTAATAAACTCAAAACCAAGCAACTTCGCACTTAAGGAAGTTAGAAGCACATACCTTCGAGACAACGCATCCGCGACCACATTTTCTTTACCTTGTTTGTACTGGATGACGTAGAGAAATGTCTCTATGAATTCCACCCATCGAGCATGCCTCTTGTTCATCTTACCTTGACCTCTCAAATGCTTCAATGATTCATGATCGGTGTGAATCACGAACTCCCTTGGCCATAGGTAGTGCTGCCATGTTTCCAATGCTCGAACCAAGGAATAGAGCTCCTTGTCATATGTAGGGTAGTTAAGCGCCGCTCCACTAAGCTTTTCACTGAAATAAGCAATTGACCTTTTATCCTGCATCAAAACTGCTCCAATGTCGATACCTGAAGCATCACACTCAATCTCGAAAGCTTTGTCAAAGTTAGGTAATGCTAAAATCGGCGCTTCACATAACCTATCTTTAATAGTGTTGAATGCACGCTCTTGTTCATGTCCCCATTTAAACCCAACACTTTTCTTAACAATTTTCGTGAGTGGTATGGTAATAGTGCTAAAATCCTTAACAAACCGCCTATAAAAGCTAGTCAATCCATGAAAACTCCTCACTTCGGTTATAGTAGTAGGTGTTGGCCATTCTTTAATAGTTTTTACTTTTTCTTCATCTACTTCCACCCCATTAGCACTAACAACAAATCCTAAGAACACGACTCTATCCATGCAAAATGTACACTTCTTTAAGTTAGCATAAAGTTGTTCTTTTCTTAGCACCACAAGCACACATCTCAAATGTTCCATATGTTCATTGAGGTCTCTACTATAGATTAAGATATCATCAAAGTAAACCACAACAAACTTACTAATAAAAGCACGTAAAACATGATTCATTAAACGCATAAACGTGCTTGGTGCATTCGTGAGTCCAAACGGCATAACTAACTATTCATACAAGCCATACTTAGTTTTAAATGCAGTTTTCCACTCATCTCCTTCTCTCATGCGAATTTGATGATAACCACTCTTAAGATCTGTCTTACTAAATAGGCATGCACCAAATAGTTCATCTAACCTAGGAATAGGATGACGATACTTTACCGTTATATTATTGATGGCCCTACAATCCACGCACATCCGCCAAGATCCATCTTTCTTTGGCACAAGTAGTACGGGCACGGCACATGGACTCATGCTTTCCCTCAATTGTCCCTTGCTCAACAACTCCTCAACTTGCCTCTGAAACTCCTTCGTTTCCTCAGGGTTACTCCGATAAGCCGGTCGGTTTGGAATGACTGTGCCGGGTACAAAGTCAATCTGATGCTCAATGCCTCGAATGATTGGCAACCCACTAGGCGCATCCTCGGGAAAGACATCGTCGAATTCCTGCAATAAAGAAATAGCCAAACTAGGGAGGGATGTGTTAATTTCCTCAAAGTTGAGGAATGACTCTTTGTAAACCAAGAGAATTATTTGTTTCTTCTCCACAATTGCCTTTTTCAATTCACTCCCTCTCGCAAAGAAATTCACCTTTAGCTTTTCTCTCCTCTCAGAAGACCCCTCTTCTTTTCTCTCATGTGGCCCCTCTCCTTTTCTCTCACTTTTAGCCACCTCACTATTTTCTCTCATGCTCTCGTGTCTCACCTTTTCTCTCTTCTCTCCTAGCACTCTCTTTCTTTTCTCCTCCTCATTTTTCAATTTAAGCTGATCTTCATATACCTGTGCAGGTGTCAATGTTGCTAATGTAATAGGTTTTTCCCCCTTGATCAAGCTGTACCTATTTTTATACCCATCATGTACTACCTTCCTATCGTATTGTCATGGCCTTCCCAATAAAATATGACCCCCATGCATGGGTACTACGTCACACACCACTTCATCACTATAACTCCCAATTGAAAAATTCAACATCACCCTCTTATTCACCTTAATTTCCCCACATTCATTTAACCATTGCAATTTATAGGGTTTAGGGTGTCTAAGCATTATTAACCCTAATTTTTCAACCAAACTAGTGCTAGCTACATTAGTACAACTCCCACCGTCAATGATTAAGCTACATACCGTATTGTTGACGTGACACCGCGTATGGAAAATATTTTCTCTTTGCAATTCCAAGGCATCAGCCTTGATTTGAGTGTTGAGAGCTCGCCTCGTGACTAACAACTCACCCACAACATACTCCACTCGGTCTTCATCACTAATGTCTTCCAATTCTGGCATGCCTTCATAATCACTTTCACTTGCACTCTCCACTTCTCCACTATCCCGCAAAATCATGGTTCTTTTATTTGGACACTGAGAAGCAATGTGTCCAGTTCCTAAACACCTAAAACATTTGATATCTCGGTTCCTAGACGGCTATAACTCCACCTTCTTGCTAGCACTTTCTTCCTTCCCCCGTGGCAACTCCGTTTTAACCTTAGGAGTAGCTCCATCCACTTTGTTGTCTTCCCACCTCGGTTTCAGAGAAGTGTTAGAACCCGAAGTACCCGATGAATACCTTGATGTCCCATTCCTCTTCAATTGTCTCTCTACCTTCATAGCCATGTGTAACATGTCCTCCAGCTCCACATAATGTTGTAGCTCGACCACATTAGTTATCTCCCTATTTAAACCATTCAAAAATCGGGCCATAGTGGCCTCCCTATCCTCATGTACGTCCGCCCTAATCATCAACATCTCAATCTCCTTCTGATAATCCTCCACACTCTTCGACCCTTGGTAGAGGCTTTGTAGTTTTTGATAAAGCTCTCGGTAATAGTGATTAGACACAAACCTTTTCCTCATGATGGCCTTCAACTCTTCCCATGTTCCAATTGGTCTCTCTCTATTTCTCCTTCTAGACATCACCACTTGATCCCACCAATTGATAGCATAGTCAGTAAATTCAAGGACTGTTATTTTCACCTTCTTCACCTCCGAATAATTTTGACAGTCAAAGATCATCTCAACCTTTTTCTCCCACTCCAAATAAGCCTCCGGATCACTCCTTCCCTTAAATGGTGGAATGGACATTTTGATGTTGCCCATGTCACCATCTAACCCGTCTCCAACCAAGTTCCTACCCCTTCTATCAAGCCTAGCTCCTCTATTCCTCAACCTACCAATTTCAGCATCCATAATCACCGCCTCATCCACCTCACTCTCATATTCAATATCTTCTCTAATCTCCTGCCTATGTTCCCGTCGACCCTGCCTCCTCGCATTTGGAACTTCCCTACGTAAATCAGCAAGTTCTATGTCCTGCCTATCCAACTTATCCCGTACATCCTCAAACAAACGTTCAAACCTACGAATCATCTCCTCAAACATGTTGATTTGATTGTTGTTGTTGTTTCGCGCCGGTATCGCTGTTTCCTTGTCAGACATCCTAAAAAAAAAATTTAAATTTTCTGCCTCACCAATTTATCTCTCGTGTATCACTCAATTTAGGCTTTTTCCCTCTATTAATCTCACCACTCTGCCTTTTTCCACTCAAAGCTTCCACCCAAGTGCTTCAAAGGGTAAAATAGAACTCAATCAAGGAATTAATCTAGTAGAATTCAACTGGAAATTGAGTGAATCCTTTTTGAAGTTTGAAGGATTTAAGACACAAGAATTGAATTGGATATGTGAAAAGAGTTTTAAATTCAAGAAAGTGGTTCTTGAATTTGATACAAGAAACAAGGAATTTGCCGGGAATTGTTTTGAGTTAACAATAATCTCTCTTTTTTTATATATAATTGACGTGAACAATACGAAAATTTTTTTTTTATAACTCGAGAATTCAACTACGAATCCGGCAAAACAAACGAAAACTGCTTGGGATGAAAATTCAGCCCAAAAACACCTTTTGAAATTTTGGCAGAAGAAGAACGGATCAAAGACTCTTTAATTTTACTGGACGCAAGAGCACGAAGAACGCTGAAATTAATGAAAACAAGACTCAAACAAAAATTAGAAAGGATATAACCTTGATTCGTTGGAGCCTGTACTCTGATACCAAATGATGAGAATCCGGATAGATTAGAACTACCAAACCCACGTCGTTTGTTGAAGAACGCAAGAAAATCCAATTAAACCGTGGTTTGTAGATTTGATTCAAAATATGAATCGAAAACAACCAACGATTCGAAAGAAACGCTGACCCCTTTTGAATTCAATATTAAGAACTTCACCCAATGGATTGAACGCCACAAGATCGATTCTTGATAAGTTCAGAGATTGCCCAATTAAAAACAAAGGAATTGAAACCAATTAATTCTCTCAATAATAATGTCAATAATGATAAGTATTTATATTTATTCCAAAAACCTAGCCAAAAAAACGTGTAAACCCTAAAACCTTGCCAAAATATGGAAAGGAAATAAATTCTAGTCAAAATATGGAAAATTTCGAAATTGTCCAAAAAACAACTATGCGGTCGCATAGTTATATTATATGCGGCCGCATAGTTCATGCGGTCACTTCTTCTGCAGGTTCTGACCATTGGATGCGGCCACACCATGGTTTCTTCTATGCGGCCGCATAGAAGTGAATTTCACCCTCGTCTTCGGCTGCTTCCAACACGTTGATCCACGTTGATTCGGACTTCAACCCCAACATAGAACTTGCCTCTTTTTGCGTGTAGCTCATGACGTCGTCCACCGTTGCTTGTGCAAGTAATCCCATAGCTTGTTCTATTCGATTTGCCCTCAATTGCGTCATTGGTCCATCTTCAACAATCAACGGATCCTTCCACTGACTTGCTCTTGTTGTATTGACATCTTGGATCACATCATTTAACTTCCAATCAATTGGCAAACTTGATTAAACCCCTATTTTGTAGAGCAATAAAGCTACTCAAACGGGGCAAAATACAGGGTGAAAACGAGAATTTTAAAAAATTTGACGTGGTATTAGTTATTGGCTACAATGAAAATTGCGTGTAGAATAATCTATAGTGTGTACTTTCAAAGGTGCATAGGTGGGACCCAGAATGCGTAATTGTAAAATAATTCATCAATGCTTAAGTTCATATGACATATGCAATTTATTTAATATATATGCACTGTATGAAAATTTCCTTGCCAAGACTATAACCCTTCACATTTTCACAGTCTCTCCAAGAATTTTAGAAGAAGGAGACTGAAAACCAATAGCTTCTCGCCAGTAGATTCAACGAGGTGGAGAAGATTCAAGTCAAATTAGCTTTTACACCCTCTCTCACATCAAGTTTGTTCAAATCGAATCAATTTTCTCCTCATCAATTCTGTCTTTCACGTCAGAATTCTTTGAGAAATTCTTCAACCATGGGTGAACATAAACTGCACTCCTGCATTTATCTTGAACTTTTTTCAGGCCTTCCACTTTCAGTTAGCTGCTTGGGGCTGAGCTGAAAAAGACGGAGAAATCAACAAGACCTGGAAGTTCATCCAGGATATATCCCTTGGAATAGTGTAAGACTCCTGTTGTCATTTCTCTTAGATCATTTATTACCTTCAAATGTGAACTTCCTTGTGTAGTTATAATCTTTTAACTTGTGAACTCTATTAAATCTGTCGCGAAAAATCCTCGAGAAACTTTTGATTCGGGCTCAGAAATCAACCAAATAAACACCAATCTACTGACTCAACCCAACAATCCTCTACACCTTGGTTGCCTCCGTTTTACCCACTACGTTACCTTTCTTCTACTTCACAAAGGACACAAAGGGGGTGGTGATTTGTAGCCACAAAGGCAAGGAGAAAAATACCACAAAGGAATGCAAGGAAGAGATCAAAATCCACAAAGGAAACCAACCGGTTTTGGGACCACAAAGCTGCCTGTTTTTCTCTCTTCCATGGCTGCACGTTTTTTTCCTCTTTTTCCTCTTCCTTATAAATAGGCTAGGTCTAGGGTTTAAATTTGGGTCAATACTCACTCACAATGGACCAAGTTAATGGGTTAACGATAACTAAATTCAACCCAACCAAACTTAGGTCCTCCAATGTGTATTAATTGTTTCCGAGTCAAGTCATCACTATTAATATCGATAAAATATCCGACATCGATTTTTCATCATCGCCTGGATTTATTGAGTATCAAAAAACCCAACAAATCTCACCTTGATTCTCAATAAATCTGCAAGCAATCCAAACACACAATGAATACTTGTATAATCAAGGTAACCAATAAAATTGGTATCACAGACCTTACCTCGTGTTTCTAACCTAAAACACATACCATACCTGCTCCATATACTCATCAGGACTAAGGTCAAGAACACACAAGTAGAAGCAAATATTCACAGTGAACATTCAAGAGCAAATAAACATGTGATGTCGATATAATATAGGATAACACACACAAATCTTTTCAAAACATGTTCACACAAAACAACATATTAACACTAAGCTAATCAAACACATATGCAACAAATGTATAAATGACCCCACGAAAAGATCTCACCACACTTATCCTATCACATTCCGCGTTACTCCCACCTCGAGAACACATATCTCCTCTCGCCCACCATGCTCACTAGACTAATCACTCAATTTATGTCTGAATAGTAAGTCACAATAGTCCTAAGTTCTCGGGATAATTTTCTATCACCACATCACTTCTCCCAACCTAAATGGATAATGGGTCTCCACTTAACAGAAGTGATAGAAGTGTCTCACTCACACTCCACCTGATCAGTGTTTCTTTCAGATAAAGGATTCTAGACATTTAATCACATCTCCACTCGTGATCTAAATGTCACGCTCCACATCCATCGGTATAAACCACAAAGTACCTCTAGACATCTATACTCCACCTCACCAATAGACATCCTCATTGTAAGTGCATCACAAACTCACTATGGTAAATCAATACATTTCAACGACCACAAAGGTTAGGGCTCAATTTAAATTGACCCACACACCATAATGTTACTCCACTCACTAATGCTAAAAAAATATCCACAAGGAAATGGTGAATGTGGCACTGATAAAGAGAATAGAAGAAAATAGTTGGTTACTTCACTACACTTACAAAAGAGGTTCACAAAGAGGAAGAAGATAACCCTACATGGCTGCCTCACACAATCTCCCAAACCACACAGGCTCATAAAGATAAAGGAGATAATGGCTGCTCATCTTTCTTCTCACTGCCACACTTTCTCACACCACTCACAGAGCAAAACAAAGTCCGCCACAAGTCTCAACCTACTATGCATGCAAACATATTACACAAAGTAATAAGACCACTCAAATTCTTGCAATTACACACATCAAACATATTAAAAGTGTAACATATAATATTGCAATAGAATTAAGTGATCACGCATGAAAAAAGGATTACACACAGATGCACGTGCAGTAACTAAGTTCACTTTCAATAAACCTCACACAGGTCATCACTCGACCCAATGACAATATTCGCCTCACTTCTTATCTTATCTTTCCTTTTATTATCATTCTTAGGATAGTCTATTTCACCATGTCCAAATTCACTACAGTTAAAACACGTCTTATATTTCGCACTTGCATTAGACCTACATTTGCCATCAATACCAAATAATGACCACAAGTAAAGTACAGACATAATTCACACAGAACAGTCATACAAACTTTCCTAAGGTCACATGCAATTTAACAGTGTAGAAAATAATGATAACAAGTTCACAAAAAATTTAAGGCAAATAATTAACAAGTAATTCATAGGTCTAGCAACAGGCAATGGATACCCCTTCATGATAACTCCAAACCTAACGTCACCCCACATGATGACTTCTAATGCGAAAAATAAATTATCCTACATAATAATTTTAACTGCAATAATAAAAGGCAAAGAACACGAAATCGAGTGGACCACGTCTGAAGGTCCATAAATATCGAGAGGTGCGAATTCAACACTTTAGGACCGTCACCATTTGTCCTAAAGTCTCCAGCAACTACGGTAATACGAAACGACACCAGGCACCCGGACGTCAAAGGGAAAAATCGTCCAACTTTCACCATATTGCCCGAAACTGAAATCTAATCTGACAACACCGCAGGGTCCGTCTCATCGTTAGGAAAATTCTGTCTTTTGGAGTCATCGTCGAAATCCGGCCGACGCGCCGCCACGCACTCGACGGAGTTCTCACGCGCCAGCAGCGATGGCATCAGTGGTAATGCACCGCCCTTCGTGGATCGTCTTCGCTTGCAAAATCAAACGGTGGTGTCCTTTTCTCCATCCGATCACTGGTTTGGCCAAAAAATGCAAAAACGGGTCCGACAGCTTTGAACACAGATTTCCAGATTTCGTCCAGCTTTCTGCCCGATTTTCCAGCTCCGTTTCAGACCCCTTCTAGCCCCTTTTTCTCCAATTTTTCACAGATTTCTCAACTAAACAAGCTCTAATACAATTTGTTGTGAAAAATCCATCGAAAAACCTTTGATTCGGGCTCAGAAATCAACCAAATGAATACCAATCTACTGACTCGACCCAACAATCCTCTACACCTTGGTTAACTTCGTTTTACCCACTACATTACCCTTCTTCTACTCCATAATGGACACAAAGGGGGTGGTGATTTGTAGCCACAAAGACAAGGAGAAAAATACCATAAAAGAAGGCAAGGAAGAAATCGAACTCTACAAAGGAAACCAACCGATTTTGGCACCGCAAAGCTAGCTGCCTGTTTTTCTCTCTTCCATGGCTGCACATTTTTTCCCTCTTTTCCCACACAAATCACACACTAAATGGCTAGGATTTCTACCTTATAAATAGGCTAGGTCTAGAGTTTAAGTTTGGGCCAAGTTAATGGGCTAACGATAACCAAATCCAACCCAACCAAACTTAGGCCCCCCAATATGTATTAATTATTTTCAAGTTGAGCCATCACTATTGGTGTCGATAAAATAAGATTTAGAATGTCCTATAACAAGATTTAGAATATCCTATAACACGGTTCTGGTACAGTGTTCCCTAAAGCACCACTTTTCTTGGCTAGGGTTCCATTTCATATCTTTTCTGTGCGATGACTAACCTATTTATATAAGAAAGTGGGCCTTTATCCCCCTATGTGTATGCCATATTGGTATAACATTAGTCGCCCTAAGTCTGACACTTATATCTATGTGCGAATCAGTCTAAAAGGAAAAGTAGAAGAGTGAGATGTTTGGATAGAATAAGACTCATAATGAATCTTTGAAAATATAAATTCTTTGAGTTAGTCTAGGCCAGTGAAATTCATGACGACAAAAAATTGAAGAGGACTGAGGAGTTGCCTCTAAAATGCATGTCGACCTCAAATAGGCAATATACTTGTGAATATCCTCCAAGATGAGTCATCCTAAAAAAGGCAAGGTTAGACACCTATGGAATATGTGCCGACCCCAAATAGAAGAGTACTAGCAAGCTGCTTTTAAAATATAGGACTTACCTTTGAAATATGAGTCGATCTCCAATAGTGCACTAAAATATAAAATAACAAAAATGCAATGCAGTAAGTAGCAGAACAAATTGCATATGTGTGAGCTTCGTGCGACATCTTTGCAAGCTTATATTGTGTATGAGGTGAAAAAGAAAGACCCTAGAGAAGAGGAATCAAATAAAAAGAAAATGAAAGAGAGACCAATAATTAACTGGGATGAAACTAATTGGAAGATCAACACTTGGGTCATCGGAGTTTTGTAGAGGCCAGATGAGAGAAAAAGTGAAAGGAAATAAGAGAGTCGATTGAGGAATGAAATCCCTTATTTATAGTTTCATCCCATAAAACCACAACCCTAGTATGCCCAACTTTTCCTGTCTTCCCAAATGAGTCAACAATTTTAAGTGAATATAAGAAACAAAATGCAGCCCCTCGAGACACATCCAAGTTGGCAAAGGACGGGCATTGCGGGGCTTGCAACCTCAGTGTGGGAAGTTCGATTTCTGGTTGAAGCAGCTGAGTGTTATAATAACCATTATTGGTTGGAGCAGCTTGGTGATGTAATAATCATGGAGGAGGCTCCTTTGGGGCCAGGAGTATAAAGGGAGCACGGACCCTGGTCAACTGGGCATAATCCGCGGTTTACTTCCGCCAGTTACTGAGGGGCCGGTGGCTGGTGGTCTAGGATATAGTCTGGCGTAAGTTGGAAAACCTGGGTATCAAAAAAAAAACAAAAACAAAATGCAATACCAACGATTTTGGGAGCAGGTTTTTTGAAAAAGAATAGAAAAATATAATATAAATGCAACTTCCAAATGTCCTGTATAGTAACGTGGATTTGACAACAGGTTTAAGGAAGAAAACTAAGTTAAAATGTTGTCCTGTATTACATATCAAACAAATCCTTAGATCATACGACCCTCAATCATAGTAATTTTTCAGCAACTACTAGTTCGTTGTTAGCTGAATGATCAGATATAAACAAGTAACAACACCTACACAAAATTCATTTCCCGATATTAAACAATATTCTGTCTGTTTCAACTCAAATGTACAGCATAAAACTAATATCAGAAACAATAAAACAAGTTCACATGCAACACGCCACAAATTACTATAGCTTTTTCAACCAAACTTTTTTTTTTTTTACACGAATTAGCTTATATTATCCATTCTGTACATTTATAGTATGAAGTTCATAACAACATAAATTAATAAACATCTAATGGTGGTTCCATGACTTCTGAATTCCACTGATAATTTGACAATTCTTGTAGTGACTCGAAGGCACTTAAAAAAAATGGTAGGCCCAAGGTCCACTACCAGAATAGACTAATACCCAACGACCCCCAGAATTTTGTCAACATTTACTTTATAAAAGTACGAAATCAAATTTAAAAGTAATTACAATGCACACATTCAAGAAAATGAAGTTCATTTACCTTTTGAAGGCATCAATCACATCTTCATTCATTCGACCAGATTCCATAAACAAATTCACACAATCCTTCACATATACAGACATACAGTCACCATTTCAAAGTTTGTGTGGCTACCGTACTCATCCCAATCAAACCATGTCTTTGAAATGTCCTTTTTAAAGCAGGTTGTGTGTTCATTCTCTTGTGAGCTGGAAGCAATCAATCTGTACAAATATACCTTATTCACCTGGAAAGGTTGAAATGCACGTTCTATTGCTTGTCGGGTAACTGATGGGTTTAATAAATATTCAATATTAAATACATGAGCCTCTATAAGAGGTATCCCCCTTCGCCGCAGGCTTTAATTGTACCAAAGAATACTCGAGCTGTCGAGCATCCGATGACTTGTTAAACCTCTCTATAGAAGTCTCCCGTGCTTTTGAAGTTGAATCACCCGTGATCTTGAAAATTTCCTTGTCAAGGCTATAACACTTCACTTTTGCACGAAGTCTCTCCAAGAATTTTAGAGGCAGGAGATATTGACTGAAGACCAATAGCTTCTCGCCAGTAGATTCACAAAGGTGGAGAAGATTCAGGTAGAATTTAGCTTTTACACCCTCTCTCACATCAAGTTTGTTCAAAATAGAATCAATTTTCTCCTCATAAATTGTGTCTTTCAAGTCAGAATTCTTTGAAATTCCTTCAACCATGGGTGAACTTAAACTACACTCCTTCTGCATTTATCTTCAACTTTTTGCCTCCTAAGATTTTCAGCCCTTAAAATACAATTTTCTGTTGGGGGCTGAGCTGAAGAAAGACATAGAAATCAGCAAGACCTGGAAGTTCATCCAGGCTACCTTCTTTGGAATAGTATCAGACTTCTCTTGTCATTTCTCATAGCTCCTTTATTACCGTCAACTTCCTCGTGTAGTTATCATCTTTCAATAGTGTGTGCTCTATTAAATCATTTAACTCATTTTCCATGCCCTTTTTCTGCAAGGTCCTTCTACTTGGAATTTCTGCCCTGCTCAAGATTCGCCTCTTGATTGCTTATTAAGTCTCCAGTTTCAGAAACCTAGGACTAACATGATTTTGAATGTTGAAAACTTCTTTGACGCAGTTCTGGTGCAGTGTTCCCAAAAGCACCATGGGTATAACATTAGTCCCCTAAGTATGAGCTGTACATTTATGTGCACATCAGACTAAAAAGAAAAGTAAAAGAGTTAGAAGTCTGGAAGATCACCTTAGATATATTAAAACTCATCAGAAATATAAATTATCTTCAATTAGTCGATGGCTGTGAAATTCATGACAATAAAAAATTGAAGAGGACTTACAAGCTGCCTCTAAAATATATGTCGACCTCAAATAGGTAACATACTTGCATATTGTGAATATCTTCCGAGATACGAGTCATCCTAAAAAGGCAAGGACTTGTCGCCTACGGAATATGTGCCCACCCCAAATACAAAAGTACTTGCGATGGCATTAAAATGTAACAAGGACATAAGGCCTTTGAAATATGTCAATCTCTAATAGTGCACTAAAATCATAAAAATAAAATAAAAAATGCTGTAAGTAGTAGAGCAAGTTGCATATGTGCAAGCTTTGCGCAACAACAGTGCAAGCTTATATTGTGTATGAGATGATAAAGAAAGACCCTAGAGAAATTTACGTAGGCCAAAACTAATCTGAAGAGCAACACTCAGAAAGATTTGGGTCATCGGAGTTTTGTGGTGGCTGCATGAGAGAATAAGTGAAAGGAAATAAGAGATTTGATTAGGGAATGAAATCCCTTCTTTGTAGTTTCATCCCACAAAATTCGAGGATAGTATGCTAACTTTTATCATGTCAAATGCCATTCAAATCAATAGAATAGGCATTTGAGTGGATTGGACTACTGTACAACCATGCGCTGAACTTACTTGCCGTGTTGGCAATAAAAAATGGAGATATAGCATGTGTCGTTATAAGTTATATGCTAATAATATACCAGGTTATTAGAATAGCATCATTACCCCCAAATTCAAGCTGAACATTTATGTAGGTTATGGACTACAAAAATTAGAAACAATAGCCCTCCAAGTTTGTATATTTATGTGGGATCGGGCTCTGCAAACAGGTAGAGATAATGCACGTATTGTGACTCTCATATAGGTTACTTAGTCAGTTTCTCACTGAATTTTTTACTCTCCTTATTTAGTCTTCGACTAAGCAGCTCACAAAGGTCAGCGGAAGCACCTTATGCAAGCGCATGGCTATCTGGACAAGGTGACTTAAGTTTGCTTTAATGGGTTAACAGGAGTTGGTATTGGTAAGGTACATGGCTTCCCCAGTAGGTAAATATTTCAAGGAGTTCATTCCTACAAGTTAATGGCAGCGGTCCTTGTAAAGTACTCTGCTCTCTTGCAGGAATAACTCATAAGCTATCCCTATAGAGTTTACGACAGGTGGTCCCATAAGGTACCCAGTTCCTTTTCCGAGGGTTGGTAAAGCTCATTATATCTTCAGGAATCGAGGAACATAAAATATGATTATCTCGAGTATCGAGGCACATGTAGTCCGATCATCTCACGTACCAAGGCACATATATTATGATCATCCCGAAATAAGAGAATCACTGGCAAGGATTCGCCTTCAACAATAAGAAAACCACAGGCTAGCTTTGATGTGGAAGGATTTACGTACTCGTCTTCAATAACAAGAAACCATGAGCTAGCCTTGATCTGCGAGGATTTACGTACTCGTCTTCAATAACAAGAAAGCCATAAGCTAGCCCTGAGGTGCTAGAACTTATGAGCTCGTGTTCAATAATGAGAAGTTTTGAGTAGCTATAGCTGGCCTTGGAAATAGTAGAACTACGAGCTAGCCTTGGATACGTTCGTCTTTGACAGTAGGCGGCTTTACGCACTTGCCTTGTATGAGCAAGGACTTAGAGCTTGCCTCATTAATAATACGAAAACTTGCAAGCGGGGGCTCACTGATGAGAAACCTTAGTGCTTGCCTTGAACAAGCGAGGACTTAGAGCAAACCATGGAGAATAGTAGAGCTACTAGCCAACCTCAATATGCGACGACTTATACGTTCGCCTTTGATAATAGGAGGCCTTACAAGTTTGCCTTGTGTGAGTATTTCAGTCACAGAAAAAGAGGCAGAACATTGGCACTTGGGCGCTAGCTCTGGGCGCCTAGGCGCTACAGCAGTTCAGCTGAAGGCGAAAAAGAGGCAGAACCTTGCCACTTGGGCGCTACTCACTGATACAGCTATATATACCAGCTTTTTCCTTCAGTTTTATGTCGAATTTTTTAGAGAGAAAATAGAGAGAGTTTGGAGAGAATTTCACAAGAGGTTGTTCTTCTTGGGTATAAATTCAAAACTATTTTTATTTCTTGGTGATTAACTTGAGATTTCTTCAAGTAATCCAAATACATTGACCTTCATATATATTGGAAATCTCATTTCCCCAAAAATAATTTCTTTTCTTGGATTTTCACAACAAGTGATCCACTTCCAATACCGGTTAAGGTATGCTTCTACGAGTGATTTCCTAACACCTTGGATGAGCGAGTGCTTAGAGAAGGAAATTATGAGTGGAGGGCTCGCCTTCAATAATGGGAAGCCTTACGTCCTTGCCTCGGACAAGCAAGGACTTAGAGCGGATATGAACTAGCCTCGATTTTATGAGAAATTGTGTGCTCACTTTCGACAATAGGACATCTTACGCACTTATCTTGAACGAGCTAGAATTTAGAGATTGCCTAAATAACAAGAAAATTATGAATCGAGGCTCATCTTAAGCAACTAGTATCACATGGGTAAGGGCTTATAGCTTGCCTAGGATGAGCAAAAACTTAGAGCTTGCCTCAATTATAACAAACCTAAGAGTGGAAGCTCATTTTTAGTAATGGAAGGTTTTAAGAGTTGGCCTTAGAGGAACTATGGATTATAGTTTGTCTCAATAAAAGAGAAATTACAAGGTAGACACTCTAGCCTCCAATAAAGGGAGAACCACTAGCTAGGACTCTCCTTTAATAATTGGAGGTCTTACGAGATGGCCTTGGACCTACAAAGCCTATAGCTTGACTCAAATAAAATCGATCGGGGCTTTGAACAAAGGGAAAACCATTTATCAAGCACTTGTAGCATATTCCATAATGCTGAATTTCGGTATCGGCCCTTTTTTCGTTTGCCTAAATATGCACCATTCTTTTTTTCTTGGGAGAAGAAGGAAATGCTACGTTCCTATGACACTGCCCCAGATAGCTTGAGCGGACAAATAACGGAACTCTCATGTCACTGTTGAGAAATGATTGTTCAAAACCAACAAAATAGAAAGAAATGGAATGGGCCGGATTTTGTTCTATGCGACCGCATAGAACAAATCCTATGCGGCCGCATAGAAATGGACAGAAGCTTCAATTCTCTGTCCGAGTATAACTATGTGACCGCATGGTTTTGTACTATGCGGTCGCATAGTGCATTTCAATGTTACCGTTTGAGACGGTTTCCTACCATTCGTCACTTGAATTTGGTGCCCTTTCAACATATTTTTAGCACCAATTCGTGTACAATACTGAGGCCTATATATAGAGGAGTCATGTTCTTAGTGAATTCAATTGAGAAACAATTGATTAACATATGCTTTTATTATACTCTCTACAATCAAGATCATATCTATACATCTACTCACATTCACTTGGTTTCTTATTGTGCTCTTGAGTTTTGGGTGGAAATACTCGTACTTTGGTATTTCTACAACAAGTCTTGATTAATCCTTCAAACTATTTGTCGGAAAACCTTTTAGCATCCCAATTTAACGGAGAAGGGGCAAATATTGTTTGAGGACAACGATTACGTGTTTGGGCCTTTCTTTAAGTTTGTTTTTCAAGATTCGTTGCTGATTTAAAATTGTTTCTCTCCTCCTTCGATTGAAGTTTTCTAACAGTCACTTCCTTCGTCTACTTTTTTTTAACCAATAGTCTTGTTTATTCCGCAAACTTTTTGATGTGACACTCAAACTTTAATTTTTAGCTTGGCTATAATAAAGGTTGAACTCTAACCTTGAGGGTCCCACATCACCCCTACTCTGGAGTATCGTGAGGGAGGTAAATCGCAGGTTATGCCTCCAAGGATACAGGGTGGAAGGCTGCTTGTACACTTGCACTTACCCAAGAGCCAAATCCATATTTCAAGATTCGAACCCTTGACGCGGCAGTCTCAAGCAAAACTGTATTTCTTCACCCTCCCCTTTTAGCTTGGCTATAATTCTTTACGCATGGATGGTGAAAGAGTTAACTGCTTTCTTTGAGATCAGAACTATTGAAGTCCTTGTGGGTCTCGTGCGACTGAATATTTTCAACAAATAAATAGGGAAAGAGAATTATTTTACGATGACAAATATGATATGTGATTAAAAAATTCATTTCTCAAGAAACGATTATATTCTCTCTGTTTGGCTAAGCTTAAAAAGTTAAGCCTCTGTTTGACAATTATTATTCGAGAAAAATAGAGTTTGAATAGTAATTTTTAATAGAATGTGCGGTTTAAAAGTAGGAAAAAAATTAGATTTACATACAGAATATTTTATTATTTGAATGTGCAATTGAAAACGAGTATAAGAAAAAAGAATTTGAAAATAACAGCTTTACTAAGTCCCCTATTTAACATCCATTAAATCGAAACTCTTTTTTCAATCAAACATTCACAAGATAAAATATTTTGCACGTAAATTTAAAAAAAATCTTACTTTTTAATCACACATTCTTCAAAAAACACTATTTTGAAACTTATTAAAAGGGCTAAGTTATAAAATAAATAACTTTTATGATGAAAGTTATATTTACGTTTATAATTAACATCTAATATTAACATTTTTTACTTACTGGATTCTCATGCTCATAAATTTGACACACTTATTTGACAAATAATCGTAACTTTTAATTTAAGTCAATTCAACACTCAATATATATTTCACTACGATAATGAAAAGGTTTGTTATAACTACTTGAGATTCATAAGATATTGAGCGTTGGATTGACTTAAATTAAAGATAACAATTATTTGTCAAATAAATATGTCAAATTTATGAATAGGTAGATCCCTCCCATTTTACTTAATAGTGAGGGAAAAAATAATAATACGCTTAGAAAAAGGAAAAGCTAATTAAAAGTAACTCTTAATTTGTTTATACCTTACCAAACATGTCTTTCATCTCATGTGATACTGTAACGAATTGCCAACCCATACTAGTACTACTTGCTGCATTATATCTTTTGGCGACTCCTCCAAGATTTGCTGCTAACCCCCCACCCCCACCACCACGGGCGGCCAATACATGGAGTTTTGAGCTCCATCCCTGCAAATAGAACTACAGAAAAATGCATATCTACATACTTTGAATTGAAATGGCGGGGGGATACAGGGCGGAAGACGACTACGATTACTTGTTCAAGGTGGTGCTGATCGGCGATTCGGGAGTTGGAAAATCCAATTTGCTATCGAGATTTGCTCGCAATGAGTTCAACTTGGAGTCTAAGTCAACAATCGGCGTGGAATTCGCTACACGGAGTATCCATGTCGAGGATAAGATCGTCAAGGCTCAGATTTGGGACACCGCCGGCCAAGAACGGTATCGTTTTAGTGTTATTGATTCCTTATTTTACTCTGATTCTTTGACCGTTGTCCTTTATTTTTTTTCAATTTTTCATCCTAGAGTTTGTAAGTTGTTTTCGGAATTTAGAATTACTCTGTGGGTGTCCTTGATACGGTTTTGTGGTTCTGCAAATTGGACTTAATTCGAAGTTAATATAACTGTAGGCAAATTTTGATTGGGTTCAAATTTTGCTAGATTGCTATAGTTTGACATTCTTATTAATGTCATGCTCCCACTGAGATAACTGAAACCGCTAAAAACAGCTTGAAACCAAATTGAGCCGTTCATCCAACTGAAAAAAATATAAATTATGTTGCTTACTTGCTAGTTGGCTTCCATTTGTTCTTCAGGGATAAACAATGATTTGAATAATATTTTCCTTCATCTAGTCTAGAAAGGATTCTGGAAACTTCCGTCAATTATTGAACTTTGGGTCATTTCATTTCTTTAAACTTGTATATAGAAAGATATATTAGTATTACAACAATTATGTTTATAATGTTACAATTTAAGCTTTTTAATGAGATTTTATACCAATATATTTATATTTCACTTGTTTGAAAGATGTTATTTTTTTGTCACTAAAACCGTGGTTTTAAACTGAAGTGAACGCAAAAAGATGGGTTTGTTTGAACAGCTTGGTTTGAAAATATGCCAAAAACCACCCAAACCAAACCGTGTCCATCCAACCTCATATGTCCTATTATGTAAATAATAAACCATTTCTATATTAAAATCCATATATATAACTAGAAAAGATACACAATTCTATAACTCAACATCATAGCAACGACACTACTAAACTAAAAGGTTTGGAACGATGATGCTGAGAAAAATTAGTTGCCAAATATATTGTAACAAGGTTCATAGGTTGGGGGTTAATGGTATGGTGTTATCTAAAAAATTATCATTTTAACAAGTAAATTTTAATTTTCATGTGTTACAATTTACATGATGTATATGGTATAACCTTTTTCTGAAAATGTATAAAAACATGATAGTTTCATGATGGCACCCATTTTTCCCGTCCCATCTTTGGGATCAAATATTTGCCCCATCCCCATCCCATGCCTGATTTAGGAATTCCCGCTTCAACACCTTTAGGGACAGATCATTGACCCATTATAGTTTTTGCCATCCCTAGTCATGAAATTATAAGGATGTAATGATAAGATTATTAGCCTGGTGGAAATTATTTAGTAGATTCTGATAGAAGCTAATAAAATGTGTGGTTAAAAAATTATGGATTCCATGAAATGTATGTTTAAAATTAATTGTTGATTTTTACTTGAATTAAAATCTTAATTTTAATTTCCACTAAACAGGGACTTAGTATATATTCTTGTTTTTCCAATGGATGGAGCTCCTTTTCGGTTGCCTTCAATAACTGATAGTCGTAAAATTGAAATTCATTCAGTTACACAAATTTCACTTTCTCCTTAATTGAGTTCATGGAGTCATAATTTGGGATGATTTAAGTGCACATCAATATATAACTTTCTTATTCTACATGTTTTATTTGTCTCAAGATACCGAGCAATCACAAGTGCTTACTACCGAGGGTCTGTGGGAGCATTGCTTGTTTATGATGTTACACGGCATGTCACGTTCGAGAATGTTGAAAGATGGTTAAAAGAACTCCGAGATCATACGGACCAAAATATTGTTATCATGCTTGTTGGCAACAAGGCAGATTTACATCACCTACGTGCTGTATCCACCGAGGATGGCACGAGTTTTGCTGAGAGGGAGAAAACATATTTTATAGAGACGTCTGCACTCGAGTCTATGAATGTTGAGAATGCTTTCACAGAACTACTCACCCAAATATATCATGTAGTTCGCCGTAAAGCAATTGAAATCGGAGATGATCCTGCAACTTTGCCAAAGGGACAAACGATAAAGGTTGGTACTAAGGATGATGTTTCAAAGGTTGCTTGCTGCTCTATCTAGTCCGAAGTTTTGGTCATTGCTCGTTGGTCCATCTATGAATTCCAACTCTTTGGTGTCCTTATCTATTTGATTAATGCATGTCTTATTGAAAAGACTAGACAATATAATCTTTTATTTTTTTTCTTCTTCTTAATATTGTTTAGTGCTATCCAATCTTTCATACTGAATATACCATCGGCATTTGGGAATTGAGGGCTTAGTTTTGGAGCTTGATCAATGACATATTGTAGTGTCTTTGGACAACATTTTAATTGTGCACTTGAAACATTTGTTTTTTCAAAATAATAAATGTATTAGTGCAGACAAAAGCCCATAACTATTATATTGATACATGTTTCATATTGAATCATAGAGCAGCATAAATTTGACAAGAATGTGTCTTCCTATTCTATTTGCTGTGGATTCTGAATTGGTGACCGCATTGAATCTACTACTATAATTTGTTATGGTCTTTGAAGGATCTTATTGCTTTGAATCTTCGAGAATCAACCAAAATTGAACTAACCAAAAAGTGAAAAACAATTTTTGCGGTCAAACCAAATCCAAATTTGACGAAAACATAGCTTGTTTCGTCGTATTACATGAAGGCTTCAAAGGGTAACTTCTCCCTTCATCCCACAATTTCTAATGCAAATGACGTTTAGTTGGAAATTGGCATGTGGATCAAGACATGCTGACATGCCGGATCGAGGCTTGGATAGACATGGGACATTTTCCTTTAATATATTGTAATTAATATGGGTTTTATATTTATTCTGTATTTGTTATTTTACCAAGCAGGACTTGCTTCGAATGATTTAATAAAATGTTGCAAAATTATTTTTCCATATGTTGCACGTCTTGTTATTCAAGTTTTAAAACAATGAGCTACGAGTAAATGTGTAGTTTTGATGCAACTTCCGTGCTAAATGTAAAGTGTAGTTTTTGTACAACTTTCATGATAAACACATCTGTAATTTTGGTGCAACTTTCGTGCTAAATGTATGCATAGTTTTGGTACATCTTTCGTTCTTAACGTATGTGTAGTTTTGGTGCAACTTCCGTGCTAAATGTTCCATTAACTAGATACGTTCTTCCAAAGAATAAGCTAACGTCACATTCTAAAACTTTTAAGAAGATTATGTTCAACATTTAACTGCTGCACATATCCTAAAGCACATTCATACTCTCGAATAAACAATTCTCTAGACTTCTCGAGAGAGAATGTTTCAAACATGTTGACATGACCACCTATACAATGTACAAAAATATGTTACATTCAGAAAGAGTTTTATCCCTGATTATAGGTAACTAGAAAGAGAGCAAAATGGGATTGATAGGAAGAGAGCAAAAGAGAATTTTTCTTCCAACTGCCGCCGCCCTCTCTATTTACAGTTCTTCACGGTTGTTAATGCTGTGGATTTGCATATGGGACAAGAATTTTTTATGAGCAGCCATTTCCTTATGCAATCTCCATGATACTCATGCCCGCAGTTAAGGTTTCCAACATTTTCTTGATCCTCAAAATCAAACTACAAAAAGCTCAAAGCAAACATAATCATCATAAGCAAAATCGTCATGGCTTAAATTGTTATTCTTGCATCACTTTAAGAGCCCGTTTGATACACATTATTTTGATAAAAATGCATTTTTTTGGTTGATGTGATGGTGAATATGTGGTTGAAAAAGAAGAAAAAGTTATTGATGTGATGGAAAATATTATTTTATTGAAGAATGTGTGGTTGAAAATGAGTAGAAGAATGAGAATGAGAATGATAATGTGTACCAAACAGGGCCTAAATATATAAAGATTTAAGGATATGTCGTCTTGGCCAGAAAATATGTAACCCCAACATCTTTGAAATTAGATGTTTCGAAGATAAATTACTACCTGGCATATGACACAAAAATTACTTTGTTGATCCACCGTTGCTGCTTTTTTGTGATTTAGACATGTTACCAACGAAGAGAAGGTTCTTGTTTTCAAACTATTCTGAATGTCTTCTTCAGAAAGTCCTGTGCCAACAATGCCAATCTGTTCCTCTAGCCCAAGAAGCTCCTGTAACCGATAAAATGTCAGAACTCAGAAAAATGACTTGCAGGTAATATTACATCACAGGCTTGGACTTGGGTGAAGAAACAACCATTCATGAACTGCTCTACAAATATCTATTGAAATTGCACCATTGGGGCAATCTTCCCTATGTAATAGGCCATAACAAGTACAAACATGGCTACCTCACCTCATAAGTCATGCGATCTACATCTAGACTCATATCCCGGTGCTGATCAATGAATACTCCTGCTTCATGATAGCCAGGAATGTTTAGCATGGCCATTTCCTACAAATGCCAGTTGAAGGCAAACAGGTGAAATAAATGTCAAAAATTTTAGTTCATGAAACACAATCGCTTTAACAAACAACGTAGCGCATATGTGATATAGATGAAAGGGGAGAATACTTTAAAACCAAAAGGAGGGAAACACTTACATCTTCTGGAAGAAGTCTCACGTTTGGGAGATTTTGATGCATTGCATTTGGATCAAGAATGACTTCTCTTCGTTGCAGCCGGTGCAACTGAAAGCTTGTTGGTGGAATGGGTGGTAGCAACTCTGCACCAACAACAGCCTGGTAAGGAATGCTATTGGTATGTGAAGATGTTCCTTGTGAAGGGAAGTTAATGTTATATCCTCCAATCCCTTGCATAGGAAGAGGTAGTTTATGGAGATTGGGGAGGCCGTGAGGAATGGAAGGATGAGAGCTAGAGGCACTTCTGCTACCGGTTGTCACTTGATAATCTTGAATGCTCACACTCCAAGCTTCAACACGAGCTCCATCGACACTTGCTGACGAAGAAATGGAAGAAAAGGGGGGGGGGGGGGGGGGGTTCTCAGATGGAAGACAAAAAAATTTAAATGAATCAACGGCAAAAAGAAAGGGAAAAGAACACTTGGGGTCTTCTCAATTACCATTCATGTAAGGTATACTGAGAGCTTGGGTCCATACAAAAGTGCCAGGGACCTGAACAGGTAAAGGGAAGTAACTTCCTCGAATCAAATGGCTACCATTATTTGCCATGACAAATTCAGGTAGGATCATATTAGATCTGTTCCTCGCACTCCTCTGAAATTCATTTTCCACCATTGATGTCGTCAGGTCATTCCCTTCACGCTCAGGTGGTTGAAAAGATGTACCATTCATTGAAGCAATATCACGTTCTGCTGGCCAGGCAGTCATAGGAGCAATAGAGGAGCTAGAGCCTACCGAACCATTGTGATTCTGGTAATTTACATGAATCTCTTCAGAATTCTTTCTGTTAAGTGAACCTCTGACACCATCCATGTATGCAATGTTGCTCCCATAGCTGACTGTAGGAATACCACTGATTCCATGAGTGCTCGCACGAGACAACTGATTATGTGCCCCATTATTTACCGGAACAGAAATATCACTAATACCAGATAGAGGTGCAATATATGGATAGTACAGACCAGTGGGTGCAGCAACAGCTACATTAACATTCGAGACTGGAGGCTGATGTTGAGCACCATTGTACTGTGTCATTGCATAGAATAGAGCACTGTCATGCGGTTCTGGTGTACTAAAATTAGAAACGTTTCCAGGACATGAGGTTGAAGAAAATTTGTTACACTCCCACAATCAATGAAAGGTTCAGGATGTAAATGGCTATGGCCAGTGAACTGTGTGCTGCTTCGGTGCACCATGTGTGCTAGAGGCCTGCATCAGAAGCAATATGAATTAACCAAAAATTTCAAGCCATATTATTTATTATTTATTTGTTATAGAACTAAAAGTCTAAAATCATCCAAGAAACGTTAGCAAACTCAAACTTGTGACAGAAAAGACCATGAATAGTCAGTGACCAGCCTTTAGAGTCCTTCAAAGAAAGTTGAAAGATAAGTTAATTCCAACTCATTATGATAAACAATGGAGAGTATCCGGTTCCAATCGCACATGAAAATAACCTAGATATGGTAAAAGATACAGCAAACCGAAATGACATGATGATGTCTTTAATAAGGATCACTCCGTAAGTTCAACATTTTGGGGAGCATTTACTACAAATCATTTTCTTCTTACACTGAAGTTTTAATCTCTCAGACACCTTACCGTAACAGGAATCTCTTCCAAGAATGATTATCAGAACAAGCAGAAGAGCCATGCATTTTTATCTTTTATGACAAAGCAGAAAAAATTACATATAACGAAAAATTGATGTTAAATTACATGGACTCCCAGTTTCTAGAAGGTCCTTTAAGAAAGATGTGTTCTCTATGTGAGCACAACGTCTAGGAAATCTCACATCTCAGTCATTAGATTTCCAGAAAAATACCCAAAAAATCGAATATGTGATATGATCAAGACTTATCACAGATGGTGGATAAAGAAGTCAGACCACGCACGAAAATTATGCAAGTCCAACCAAAATCTGATATGATCAAGACTTGTTAAATGTGGGGGATGAAGAAGTCAGACCACAGATAAAAATTATACAAATCCAACCAAACTATACCAGATCATGTACCCAGTAACAGATCCCATTTACTTTGTAATTAAGATCGGGTCCATCGCAGTCCAATTTTTGGTAACTGAACTAGTCTTACTTGTTTCATTGCAACCCACTAGTTGCCAGTAAGTTGACAATGTCTGATTTACAAAAGAAGACAGCAGACTAATAATTCATATTCCTCTTGTACAGTAATGTCTGTTTGCAACTAAACACAGGAGATGAAGAGAAAGAAAGTGAAACTGCAATGACTATTATTCTAATACATTAGTGACTGTCCCTTTTGAAGTATTCACATACCGTCATGTAATAAGGTGATTCAGTAGACTGACTGTCCGTACTTTAACCAAATAACAAATATAATTATCTGATTGTAAAGAAGGAATTACTTTGCACAGACGTAGAAAGCAGATACACATTCAGTGACATCATCTTGACGACTTATTCTACAACAGAGGTTGTAGAATGGGGGCACGCCATAAGAACATTAGAGGTCCAACAATTAGGAAGTTTTAAAATCCATAGACACAATATCCAACTATTACATGATACGAGAATCAAGGAAGTAGGGCTGTAAATAGCCCCAGGAAGCTCAAGACTGGCTAGGCTAAAGCTTGTTTAAAGTATGGTGAACTTGGCTACAAAGAAAAAGCTCAAACATTTATTTAAATTGGACTCGTTAAACTAATACTTAAAGAATACGGTTTCAATTAACCAATATATGCGAGCTCAACTCAGTTTCAACTTGCGGAAATCTTATTGAACTCGGCCAAAATTGTCAACGACTCAAGCTCGAACAATTTCAGGCTCTTTCATGATACCAAGACAAGCTTGGACAGTCCATGGCTAGGCTAGTCCTGGCTCATTTACACAGCTTGTGAAGTCCATAGACAACTATAACATGTCGATGTTAACAAATGACTGACATCTGCATCTGTGGTATTCAGTCGATGTGACAGTGTTAAGTAGGCCCCGCTCTCCCCTTTTCTAACAACAACGGAACACTAAAAGCGCGTTTGTATTATATTTCAAAGAATAAATGACTTTGTCATGTCACATCCTCGAGAATTCAAATGCAAGTGAATTCCGTACAAACTCATATTCTCAATGCTTCAACGACCTTTGTCGGGCTTGATCAACAAGTCAAACTTCCCAAGCTAACATGTATGAGTAAGATTATAAACACGCGCAACATTGTTATCATAACTGCAAGTGCAAACTATGGAGTTTCCTATAGAAAAGATGTATCTTAAACTTGACAGCAAGATAAAAGTCTGATAAAACAGGAAAAAACAATATTTACAAGTGAAAGACAAAGCCACAACAAAGAAAGACAACTATCTATAACAATACTTTGACTTTTGCTCTACATGCATCCTCTCATTTACCGTTGATAATAAATTAAAATGACCGTTGACTTACTTGCGCAATACTTGAACCATAAATGTACGACAAATGGGGATTCGACAACATAAATTCAAGCACTATTAACTTTTCCCAAAATTGAATGGCACGACAAAAGTCCAAAAGAGCGAACAAGTTACACTTATCTACAAATGCAAGCCAAAGCTTAACAAGGGAAGACAGCTGTCCAAAATAAAACTTGACTTGTCCCGTGCATCTTCCTCTCATCTATTAACTGCTCTATCACACTTAAGTAACTATACCACCAATGTCCAGTAATTTAGAGGTCAAACATAAATATAGGAAGTTTCAGGAATAAGATACTGTTGAACCCAATAACATCCACGACTCAAGGAACCCGTAGCTCAGAAACTGTACTTCCAGTTCTAATTATTTTCGAGAGTTCGTAAATCTACCTAGAGTGAGAACAGCTTAAAGAATTCTCACCCATTTCAACCAAATGAGGCAATAAAACAACCCACCCACCAAAATCCAATAAAAATTACATATTACATTTTTTTTTTTTTAATGTGCAACAACATATCAAAAATACAATGACATGCGTTATAAACTGATCAATGATTATCCAACCCACCAAGATTACGTACTCAAAACAGAAACGCGTGCATTGCATGTTACATAAATGTGTTTGGGAAAAAAAAAAAAAGCACGGTGATAATCACGAAAATTCCAAAAAGAAAAATAGAAGGGAAAATTGGCAAAAAAAAAAAACGGAAACAGTCAAAAATTAATTACAAAGCCAACCAAATTGAAGGCGATCTTAGGGAGAAAGATTACAATGTCTGAAATAAAATGCTGGGAGAGAAGAACTTCTCTTGCAATTTCGAAAGAGAGAAGAGGGAGTTACATCATGAGAGAATTTGAATGAAAAATGACCTCATATAATTCCTAAAGGTTTGTTTGATTGCAAAGGTTGAATTTGGGTAGAAAAGAAATGATTTTTAGGGAATTGAATTGTCTAGAACTTATTTATGGGAAATTGTCAATTATTTGTGTTTGATTGATAATATTTTCCATTTTTTAACTTTTGATATTTGATCGGCTTACTATTCCATGGAAAATTTCAAATTTTCCATCTTTGGATGTTTGATGCGATATGTTTTTCATAAAAAACTTTATTTTTCAATATTTATTTATTTATTTCATATTTGTAAATTATATCTTTTTTTCTCCTTCTTTTTAATTTTTTTATTTGTGTTTCCAATATTTAATTTAATTCCCTTTTGTGATTTTATTTTTTTCCCTTTTAAAACCAATTTTGTATTTTATTTTATTTTTTTTTATCCATTTCGTATTTGTTATTTATGTGATGCACTCTACGTTTCTTGAATTCTGTTCAGTACATTTTAGTACAAGAGTTAACGTCGCCTTTTTCAGAAATGCAGTTCAAAATGGAAGAAAATTGGGATTGAAATATTAATACAAACCGTTTATGAATCTGAAAATTTGATGCTGATGTTGAAACCGTGTTGGTGGGTTTCTTAATTAGGAATTGTTAGTGTTAATAATTCATCATTCAATCCTTGAACGTTGAGATTTATATTTTCAAGATTATTTATGTCATCTTTATCTAGTTACTTGTAGTTGAACTTTATAAGAAAAAAATACTAGATGGATGGCTAACGGAAGTACCGTATACTAAAAGATGCAATTTCTTGTTCCCTAAAATTTCATTGTCTCCATTCATTTTTGTGTTGGTATGTTCCCTAAACTTTCAAGTCGAATCTCATATTCACGATTTTCAAAAATACAAAGGGGACTACATGTCGTAAATAGGATTTTTCTAATCTCATATTCAAGATTTTATGATAATTATTTTTACTTCTATTTTCATATGTTTATAATTATGGAATAAAACTAATCCACTGTCAATTGTATTAGGATGAGAATAAAACTAACATACAGTTTTACAAATTTGCACAAACTATTGAAATATAAAAGGCAGTATTATAATTGCATTTGGTAAGCATATGTGTAATAATATTTTTCAATTATTACTAGATTTACAACGAAAATTTAAATTACATTGAACAAAGCATAAATTAAAATAAATGAATTGCAATCTTTTATTGTCAACTTGCTAATTACAAAATGATCACTTCTTTCTCATCCATCAGTAAACTGTCCAACAAATTGAATATTCACAGAAATACATTTCCAAACATCATACTTGTAATTAATCATAAAATCCAGTAGAATAATTTTTATATACTCTTTCAGTCGGCCACAACAAAAGGACAGTGGGTTGAGATCAAACTATAATTCCATATTCCAATTCCAGTGAGAAATTAACAACATTTTGTTATTCCAGATTTGAAAACCATTACCTAACTGAAGAACACATCAATTTACCAATAATTCCCGTATAGAAGAAAAATGTAGAAAATTCGACAATGCATCAATGGAGTTCTTGGAGGATCGGAGTTCTTCAAATCGGAGAAGAGAACGCTGGCCACACCATGGCTACAATTCACCGGTTGCAGTGGGACAGAGAGAACGAAATCCCTCAAATCACACGCCATCCGGGTTGCCCGACTAAGCTACGGGTCCGATTCTCTCCTTGCCCAATTCGTAAGCTCAGAAGGTCGAAAAAATTCATCACATCCCCCATCAAACTACACGCAACCATTACCAGTCACTCAAACAAAGAGTGCTTCACACACACGAAAAAGATTGGGAAAAGCTAATGATTTTCCATTTTTCGTTTAAAGACAGATGCATAGATACAAGGGTTAGCGATTTTAACGGATAAATCATAGGGTAGAGAAGAGAACGTCGCCCACGCCATGGCTGGAAAGCATCGGTTGCAGGTGGGAAAGTGAGTACAAAAAGCCTCCAATCACACGTCTTCCGGGTTACCCAGCCAATATATAGGTCGAATTGTCTCCTTACCCAAGAAGACAAGCTCAGAAGGTTGAAGAAAATCATCACATCCCCATCACATAACACCGAAACATTTACAAACAGAAATGCATAGATACAAATGGTTGTTGCGATTTTCATAAAACAGAGAAATCATAGGGTTGAGGAAGGGGTGACCAGCCTTAAGAAACTCCAACATTCCTCTCTTATCATCCTTCCAAGATTCTGGCGATGAGAAATCAAAGCACAAGATCGAAGAAAATATACTTGATCTCAAAGTTGGAATGAAAAATTTTCAGAGACGGGAGAGTCGCGCGTGAGAGAGAGAAAGGGAAAATGGGGAAACGAGGGAAATGTTTACCGGGAAATGAATAACCTTCTCAACCCTGAGAATCACTTTCCTCATTTTGGTGGAATTAAGGGGTCATGTGCAGCTTCCATGGAAATCAATTGTCAGGAAAAATGGTACCCATCAAATAGCCCTTAAGCTGGAAATGGTACCCATATTTTTCAACTTCCCAAGAATTAAAAGCCTATCAAACAGGCCCTAAGCTCCTTTTGATTGCAAATGTGAAACTTGAGCTGAAAGAAAATGAATTGTAGGGAATTGAATTGTTTAGAATTTATTTTAGAGGGAATTGTAATTAATTGTATTCAATTGGTAAAAATTTTCACCTAATTCGTTTGGTTTTATTTTTTTATGCAAATTGTTAATTCTAAGGATAAATTTTTTTACAATTGAGGATGAAATTTGTTTAGATTGTAAAAAAAAATCGATTTTTTTTGTGTTCGTTTGACTTTATTTTTCATGTAAATTGTCAATTAAATAGATACATTTTTTACTATTAAATCTAGAATGTGTTCCAATTATAAAAAAAAAATAAAAAAATACAGCAAACTTGGAAATCACTTTCCTATTTTCCCTAATTTTGAGGAAAAGAGGCGCGTGTGACAGCAGGTGGGAAAAACTTTTGCCTAGAAAAAATATGGTATCAAATATTTAAAACTTGAAAAGATAGAAAAAAAAATTCATTTTTCATAAAAAAATCTTTCTTTCAAACAGGCCTAGGTCCCGTTTGATACACATTTTTTGTAAAATGAGAATGAAAAATATAGTCGTTATGGGTCCCACACAAGAGATGTAAAGTCAAATATGGTGGCTGAATGTGATGGATAATGGTCATATTTTTCATTTTTATAGTGAAAAAATGGGAACCAAACGAGAGCCTAAGTGGTGCAACAATTGCAATTGAATTTGGTGTGTGTGTGTGTGTGTTTTTATAAATTTTAGAATTATGATACGTGGCTATTTCCTTCTATTTTCAACGGCCACGATGGGTTTTAATTCCTTATATACCCTTCCTTTGATAAGTTTGTCAAGGGTATTATTTTACATTCACATCTTCCACCTCGACTATATCAAATGGATAGTGACATCAGTGGACAATGAATTAGGGTTCAGGATTTGATAGATGCTTTCATTGGACAATAAACCAACGATTCACTGTCATCTAATAACATTTGCATATAAGGGGTCTTCAGCCTCCCCCTCCTATGTTAGTTATCATCACAAGTAATGAAGTTACTATTTGTCTAATTGCTGCAAAGGAACAATATTTATGAGCATAGAATACCTATGAACTTAAAATTTCGATTTAGGGTGGCAATCAACAATTTGGAGATATTTGTTTATGGATCATATTGGTTGAAAACTGAAATAAAACATTTAGCCACATTATTTTTATTGCATGCATATTAAGTCGAATTCTAAGTTTGAATTGAACTTCAAATTGGTTAAACGTGTCATGACAACATTGAGTTTTCTTTTGGTTGGTTATGTTGTAACGTGTACTTCGAGACATGCTTTATATTCTACACATGGGGTGAATGGTAAGGGGCATTAGTGAAAATTACATCTCATTCTATTTTTAAAGATCGTTATTTTATTTGACGGAGATTTAAATTAGATTTTAATTGAAAAATTAACCATTAGTGGGTCTCATGCGTGAGATGAAAGTCAAGCATAACGGCTATATTTTTAATTAAAATTGAATTTTAATCTCCACTGAAAGAGGGTTTCATTATTCACAAATCATATATTTCTTATTAAATATTAAATATACAATTTTCATCACAAACTTTAAGAGGGCGTTCTCTTCGTGTTTCAATTTTGTGTTTTGAGTTTTGAATTCGTTTTGTATTTTATGTTTTTGGTGTCCATTTTGAGATTGTTGAAAACTTGTTCTTTTTGTCATTTTGAAAAATATTTCTCAACCTGTGTTTTTTTATTTTTGGCAGATTTGTAAAGAAAACAGCTAAAAAGTAAAAAAATTGTTTTATGTTTTCTTCACAAAATTTTCATCCATTTTTAAAAACTCGTTTTCGAAAATGAAAAAAAGAACGCATTTTCAATATTTTTAAAAATCGAAAACAGAAAACGGCCCAAAAACAACGTAGAGAACACCCCTAATTAATTCCTCACCTTCTTTCTCTCTGTATCTCTCTCTATATCCACCTTTTTTCTTCCCAAATCCTAAAACCATTCCCACAATTTTCTCCCTCTCTTCATCTTGTCTCGTCTCATTCTCTACTAGTCACTCATGACGCTGCTCTCCTCCCTCGCACCACTGCTACAATGCCACACAAAGCAACATGGTAGGCAGGGCAATATAGCCTCTACGTGTAAAGGCGCAGCAGCTGCGACGATCTGAACAGTCTAGCATCGAGGGCGACGCCTTTGAGTGCGGCGTTGAGGCACAACTTCAAGCGCGCGGAGGCGCATTAGCTTCAACGATGTGTACTAGTTCAACCTTATAGTGCCTCTGTCTCTCGGTGATCTGTACTAGATCCCGGGTTGTGATGTTTCTTCGATTGATTTTATGGTGCCCGATGGTTCGTGATCGTTGCTGCAGTTGCTGCGGTGCAATGCAATGATGGTGTGTATGTGTTCTGCATCGTGATTTGGCGATGATTTTTGTTGGTGTAGTGGTGTTAGGTCGGTGGTGGTTTTGAAAGAATTTGTTGGATCTGGTGGTGGGGTTGGCTTTTGGTGGTGGTGGTGAATCTGACATGGACGTGTTTATAACAAATTGAACTAATTGATTCAATTCATCTCATATATCAAACGATTTTGATGGTAGTGATGGTTTTGTAGTTTAAAATTGTGGTTGTGGTTGTGAGGTAGTGGTGGGGTGGTTCTAAAAGGGTTTTGTTGGATCTAGTAGTGGGGTGGCTTTTGGTGGTGGAGGTGATGGTGGTGGTGGTGAATCTGGCATGGATATGTCAATGGTAGTTTTGATTTTATAGTTGAAAATGGTGGTTTGTTGGTAGTTGTGATGGTGAGGTGGTAGTGGTGAAATTGAAAATGGTAGTTTGTTGGAAGTGTTGGTGCTACGGTGGAGGGCTCGTGACCAATTATTTGATATTGTAATCAATAATTTGGATATCTTGTGATTAAAAAATAACGTTTGATCGATAAATTGTGATCAATAAAAGTTTTGATTTTATGATCGATAAATAATATGTGACCTATAAATTTTTTAATTTGTGACCAGAAAATAAGGTGTAACCAATAAATTGATAAATTTGTGATTGATAAATAAATTGATCTATAAAATTTTTTATTTGTGATGGTAAAATAATTTGTGACCTATAATTTTTTTATTGTGACCTAAAAATAATTTGTCACCAAATTATATAGAATTGTGACCTTAATATATTTAATTTATTAGTTTATAAATAATTAAAAAAAAAAACTGATTTTGAAAATTTTAAATTTTGTTTCTTAATTTTGAAATGTGTGGTACTTAATCTCTTATGTATGAATTTTTCCAATTTAGTTATATGTTAGCCCAATACCAAAAGAATAAATAAATAATAAAATAAAATAAAATTGTTCCCCCCAACTTTGCCCCTGATTCTACATAAATCCACTAGGTTTTGTTTAAAAGAATGAAATGCTGGACGACTTTGTACACCATACATTTCAGTGTGGTTGGATTCTATTCAAGTATGAAAAATCGTTGTTTGATTCTTATTATTTTCAAAATATTATTTCTTTTTTTTTTTAAATCATATGTTTTTTAATGAAATAATATTACACGTAAATTCAAAAAAAATTCTTATTTTTTTAACTATATATTTTCCATTAATCACTATTTCAAAATACATTATTAGCCAAATGATAGAGCTCAAATAAGGGCTTAATGTACTCTTATTCGAAGAAAATAGATTTTGAAATACCATGGATTGTGAAATGGTTAGTGTCAGCTCTCTTGGAGAAGTCAAACTGTTAGTTCTCATATTCATCTTCTTCCAAGTCATTTGCTAACTGTACTGTGGCATTAAAATACCTTGAGCGTTGATTTTGTTAGCAAGTAGAATGCACTGAAAATGTGTCTGCATATGACTCTTAAAAACTAAATAGATCTTGTCGCTGTCAGATGCTGCAAGAATTGTAATATATCGTGTCTTGTTTCAAGGTTTAAACTCACATTACTTGTTTGTTTTTCACCTTGGTCCAGTCCGATTGAATTAATTGATCAAGCAAACATGTGAACCGGTGATAAACTGGTTGAACCACTAGACTAACCGTTCGAACCGGATCCGGTTCAATGTTTGAATCGGATGGTAACCAAATTGATGTAAAATTTTATGTTAAATTTGCTAGAGCTTTAATTCGAACCTTGGGCTGCAATGAGATATTTCACCTCCACAATCATTATGGCAATTGATGGTCCTTTGTCACACAATCGAAAAATGGTTTCCTTTTTATTTCAAAAATATAATTTAATTGTAACAATTTCCAATCAGTCTAGACGGATCTTTTTCAACAATTTCCCAGCCGTTCTGTTCATTTTCTAAACTTGTAACAATGTTTAACGATAACTGTGGAATTATATCAAGGAAAAACTTAATGGAAGGTGTGAAAATTGCGCTAAAGCTTTTAACTCAATGGAAGAAGTTTAATCTACCCTCAATCACCCATAGTTAGACTCGAGAATTCATCCCAAGACTACTCTATTCGGATCTTACTTCGAAAAATATCTTATGAATGCGCATTGGACCAATGCCAAACAACGTTTGTATTAAAATTTCAAATAACGTACATCTCCTAGTTTTCATACAATTGAAGTAAGAACAAACAATAACATTATAAAACTCCAACTAATATATTTCGCCATTTGGATCTTTTGTACCTAAATCTACCAATAAATTGGACTCTTCCAGTTTCCTGCTATTAGGGTTCTTCACAACCCCACTGTTGTTAACCAATCTTGTACTCTGCAAAATCCCCATAGACCTGGATTTACTCAACCTTGCAATATTAATCTGCCTACCCAATCCCACCCTCCAAATTACATGATTATTGCCTAGATCGGACGGTGGAAATTGAGTCTCCCTAGAACTGCCAATTGACTTTGACCTCGTAATTCGATTAACAATCTTATGGTTCCCTGAATCTACACCCGTCGAATAGGATACTTTCCCATTTCTCCTGCTACCTACACGACAAGTCTTCATCATTTCCGTACTCTCATCCAACATTTCGTACCTAACCACGCGTGACGATTCTCCCACGCGTCCCACGCACCGCCCGAAATTGTTCCAAATTTGTATGTTCGCCGCCTTCAACCTTTTGTACGCACTATTTAAACACTCCGCCACCTCCGCCATCCCAGGCCTCTTTGCCGCAGTAGCTCTCACACATCGGGCTGCCACCACCGCTATTAGCCGCAGCGCTTCAGCGTCTTCGAGCGGGCCGATCCGCGGATCACATATCCCGTATAAGTCACCGGACTTAATCGCCGGAACCGCCCAGTCGACCACAGACGATGGACTGTAATTCATGTCGATAGCATTCCGGCCACTGATAATTTCCAGCAATAAAATTCCGAAGCTGAAAACATCAGATTTGGCGCTGAGATCGCCTGGCGCAAGATAGCCAGGATCGAGATATCCTAAAGTCCCTGCCGGCGGCGTACACTTTACCTTAACATCCTCCACGTGTCCTCTCAGAGCCAACCCGAAGTCGCTGAGGCGAGCATTGAAATTCAAATCGATCAAAATGTTGGAAGATTTTATATCCCGATGAATAACCGGCGGGTTTGATGCGTGTAAAAACTGAACAGCCCGCGCAATTTGTTCAACGAATCTAACTCGTTTAACCCAACCCGGCGGTTTACCTGACCCATGGAGCATCTCGTATAACGAGCCATTTGGCATGTACTCTACGACGATCAATTTGCGATGATGAGGATCATTAGCAAAACCGAGCAAGTTCACAATCCGAGGGTGATAAACCTGGGACAGAATTTCAACCTCGTTGTCGGCAGGGCTGGTGGCAGCTTCGTGTTGTATTTGGTTAGTCTTCTTAACGGCGGCGATGAGGTTATTCTGGTGGAGATGGAGTTTGTAAACAGAGCCATGGCTGCCTTTACCAAGTAGATTGTGATCGGAGAAACCATTCGTAGCTGAATGAAGTTGAGAGAAATCGAATTCTTCGATCCTATAAGGTCTTCTGATTTGCTTTTTTCTGGGTTTTCTACTTAATAATTCACAATCCAATGAATTGCAAGTAGCAATAGCAGATTCTGCATTGCATGAAAGATAACCCATGAAGAGAAATTCACGGAGGAGTAGTGTTCAGCAAATTGATATGCAAAGACAAAGTCCATAACTCAAAATTAAAGCGAAAGGTTGGGCGAAGGTAAAGATATAAAGTGAAGGCAAAGAGGTTACCTTTCTATAGCATTCTTGAGATTAGAGCGGTGGGTGGGTGAAGGGGAAATCCAAGAAGAGGGGTTTGGAATATTGAATTTTGAGAGGTAAGTGTGAGGAGAGTGGGCAGTTAGTTTAATGCCTAATTCAACAAAGGAAAAGGCGTGCAGGGGAGGTTTAATACGTGGGGTCGACATGCCCCCCACAATCTTGGACCAATCTCATCTTTTTCTCTCTCTTTAAACAGCATTTTCTTGATACGGATATGAATGTGGCCATTGATTACTGCAAGTCTTTCAAATAATTGTTTGGATGTTGCTAAATGGGTCGAGTCGTTCCTAACCTCAATTCGTCCTGATTTGATTCCTGAACGATTCGAACTATTTTTGGAAAAAACGAATTGAGTTAGATACCCTTTTTTCATGAGTCGGCTCGTTTTAAGCTAACTCATTTCAAGGTTTGTTTAATTAATTTCTTCAAAAATCACGAGGCAAGTTATGGGCGCGTGGATGACTCAACTCGACTTATGCGACCCACGAATCAAATGATCGAATTAAGCCTAGTTTGTGAACACGAGCTAGAGTTGAGTAGTGTAGTAGACGTCTTTTATACCGAGATGATAAGTCAAGGCTTTGTTATCTATTCGAAGGTGTTAAATCAATAATATGCAGAAGTCAACGTGACAAAAATCTAGAGCTCAACACCAAGACTTTGGTATCTCTTATAACACTATGATTCAAAAAATTCCTAATGCGAGATTAAAATGTTCCATACTCCAACGTGATGTTGTTAAACAATTAATGCAAAACATGTTTCATTTTAAAATATTCTAAAGATACAATAATTTATTTATCTTGCAAAAGGTATCGATCACTTCTCTACGAAAATCATCTTACAATTCACGTCACGTTCCTTGATTATCAACCATATTAAATTCATGATCTTTTTTTAGTTGTTGAGCTCAGTTTGACACTACCCAAAAAGATTCTACGACTTGTTATCGCACAAATTGAAGGATGGGTTTGTCTTGCAGATTAAAATATTGTCACTGGTAAATTTGGTATCTAACTTTTAATTAGGAATTAAACAAAGAAAGTGATTCTTTTTTCAATGATTCCACCTGCAACGATTGACTTCTTTCCGACAACTACCATTTGAAATTTTAAGCGGAGTTTGAATTTTAAACCGCGTTGAGTTGCCAAAACCATAAAATTCAAATTTAGCTGAAATTATTTTATTTGAAATCATTCAATCTTGGCTTAATTTTAGGAATTTGGAAGACAACAACAAACATATTAATAAATTCAAAATTAGTAGCAGATTTCAAATTATTAAATTTCCTTTATTATAAAGAAAATTTGAATGTAAATATTTCTTATAGTGTCTATTTGATATTGTTTTATTTATTTATTTATAATAATAGATTTTGTGAGAAAGTGATGCCATGTTTGATTTGCGTTTCAATTTTAAGTTTTAAATTCATTTTCGATTTTTTGTTTTAAGAGTCAGTTTTGATATTACAAAAAATGCGTTTGATTTGTCATTTTACAACTTATATCTAAAACGGAAAATTGAAAACACGTGTTTGATTTCAAATTTTTAGACATTGTCGTTAAACGTTTTGTTCAATGAATTTGATTATTCAGTAAAGTCGGACAATTGTATGCTATTACATTATCAAGTACTATATACAGTTTAAAGTTGGTTAATCTTACCAAAAAAAATTTATTGCTGCAAAAATAAAATACAAATAAATAATAAATGACTTGAAAAAAATAGGGAACGAAAAAAAAATTATGATCTGAAATCATATTTACATAATGTAGTAAATTTCGGTTCTTGATTTAAATATTCATTCGAGTATTTAACTTAAGAGTAACTGTTTGATTCGCTTTAGATTGAATCGATTCATAAGTTTAATCCAGCTCCGCCTATGGAATTGTGAAAGTGATTGTATGTTACGATTAACTTGTTTTCAACATTCTACATTTACGGTCTTCATTTTTCCTATATTTTTTCTGTTTGTAATGATAATATTGAGGTTGTTCTAATTTGCTTTCTACAATTTATTGGTTTTGAAGATTTCTGATTTTCTGTTATTGGAGCGCGAAACCCCAACTTAATTGCTAGTTTTGAATGAACAGTGGCTATTTAATTTTTTGGGGCTAATCTTGGAAAATGACTTAGATCCGTTTGATAGAAAGATGGAATTTGGGTGGAAAAAAAAAATGAATTACATAGAATTGAATTGTCTAGAATTTATTTTACTGAAAATTGTAATTAAAGGTATTTGATTGATATAATTTTTCACCTGGAAAATATAATACTTTTGGTGTCCATTTTGCTTTATTTTTCATAAAAATTGTCAATTAAATGAATAAATTTTCTTACCATTGGGAACAAAATTTGTTTAGATTGTTAAAAAATAAAAATAAAAATTGAAAATTTTTTGATATTCGTTTGACTTTGTTTTACATGAAATTTGTCAATTAAAGAGATAAATTTTTTTACACTTCATTTTAGAATTTGTTTCTATTCCTAATTTTTTTTTTTTTTTTAAATGTGGAATTTCAATTCACACCAAAGTGGTGGGAAAATGAATTCCTTGAAATCAAGAAAAATTTCAAAAATTGGAAAACGTTTTCCATGGAAAATTTGATCAATCAAATAAGTCAAAAGTGAAAGTTAGAATTCGAATTCCAACTTTCGGGAAAAATAAGGGTCTATCAAACGGACCCTTAGACAAAAGGATTTTGTTAGGGCTTTTTAATCCAATTTAGGATTTTTCTAATTTTGTTGGAATTAGAGAAAATGAGCGTGACTATTTCGAGTTTGTTTCAAAGAATTTGAAGATGTTTTCACTGTAATTATATTTTTATTCTCTTAATTTATTTAGCGGAATTTGTTTGTTCCTGGGATTTGTTCATAATAGTTGAGTTACGTAGCATCTGGGTGAATGGGCTATGTCAAGCAATGTATCTTATACTGGAGAACTTTATCATTTAACTACTTCTGTAGAATAATATAATTACTTGCCCAATATAAGTTGTAAAACTTATGGTTAGAATAGCATGGCATTTTTATCTTCTATGACTACTCGTTCACATTTGCTCATTTGGTATGCTGGACTTGAAACTTGACAACATTAAGGAAGAAAAATAGTGAAAACCTCGTGCGGTGTGAATTATAACTATCAAATACTACCTACCAAACATGTCATTTGTATCTCGGGATTATCTTTTTACGTGTTTCATTATTGCTGTAAATCTATCGATTAGTAATATTTCGACACAAGCTAATATCTGGTTTGTCAACAGTACTGAAGAAGAATATATGCCTTTGTTTGGCCCTCTATCTCTATCATATATTTCTTTCTCTCCTACTTTAAATTATACAATTTTTCATAAAATAATACTACACGTAAATCAAAAACTTGTAAATAATTGAATTGGAAAAAGGCTATTTCAATAAAGTTGTATATCTTTTAGTTATCTTTACAACCTAATTTGAATAACTTCAATCAGATATCGGGAGATAAAGTTTTGATAAATATACTAAAAGAAGTGCAGTGCAAATTTTCACCTGAAAAGTGGCGCCGCGACACCACCAAATTCCACATTACAAAGTTACGGCGTTGCGCCGCCATTCCTATGACACCGAGGGGCTGCCTAGGTGTATCTAGGGAGCGTTTTTTGCCCATTTTGAAATTCATAAAAATCCTACATTCGACACAAACGTGGGGAGGAATATAAATACAAGTTTTTGACACTTTTGAATGAATCACACACATTGAAAGATAGAGAATACAACTAGAGATTAAAAAGCGCATTTCAAGGGAGAAAAAAAAATCAAGAAATTCAAGTTTTGAAACATTAATTGAAAGAGAAAGAAGATATTGGTGTAAGATTAATATCTTTTTCTACATCTTTATTCAAAAATGATGAGAATCCGGATAGATTAGAACTACCAAACCCACGTCGTTTGTTGAAGAACGCAAGAAAACCCAATTAAACCTTGGTTTGTAGATTTGATTCAAAATATGAATCGAAAATAACCAACGATCCGAAAGAAACGCTGACCCTTTTGAATCCAATATTAAGAACTTCACCCAATGGATTGAACGCCACAAGATCGATTCTTGATAAGTTCAGAGTTTGCCCAATTAAGAACAAATGAATTGAAGCCAATTAATTCTCTCAATAATAATGTGTTAATGTATAATGTCAATAATGATAAGTATTTATACTTATCCCAAAAACCTAGCCAAAAACGTGCAAACCCTAAAAACTTGCCAAAATATGGAAATAAAATAAAATCTATTTAAACTATGGAAAAATCTCGAAATTGTTTCCAAAACAACCATGCGGTCGCATAGTTGTATTATATGCGGCCGCATGGTTCATGCGGCCAAATCTTCAGAGGTTCTGACCATTGGATGCGGCCGCACCATGGTTTCTTCTATGCGGCCGCATGGAAAAATTTCCTCCTTCGCTTTCGGCTGCTTCCAACACGTTGATCCACGTTGATTCGGACTTCGACCCCAACATGGAACTTGCCTCTTTTTGCGTGTAGCTCATGGTATCGTCCACCGTTGCTTGTGCAAGTAATCCCATAGCTTGTTTTATTCGATTTGCCCTCAAACGTGTCAATGGTCCATCGTCAACAATCAACGGATCCTTCCACTGACTTGTTCTTGTTGTATTGGCATCTTGGATCACATCATCCCCTCCCTCTTCAAAAAGATTCGTCCTCGAATCTGAACCTGCATCAAATGGAGATAGATCAGAAACATTAAATGTGGCTGAAACTTTAAACTCACCAGGTAGATCGAGCTTATATGCATTGTCATGGATCTTTTCAACCACTTGAAACGGCCCATCGCCCCGTGGTTGTAACTTTGATTTCCTCAACTCTGGGAATCGCTCCTTTCGCAAATGTACCCAAACCCAATCGCCGGGTTCAAACGTAACACTCTTCCGGCCTTTGTTTGCCTGTGCTGCATAATGTCTGTTTTTGCTTTCTATTTGCAATTTTACCTTCTCGTGGAGTGCCTTTATCAAGTCAGCCTTCTTTTTCCCATCTAAACTACCTCGTTCATTCACAGGTAAAGGAATTAAATCCAGTGGGGTTAGTGGATTAAAACCATAAACAATCTCAAATGGTGAATGTGAAGTAGTGGAGTGGACAGCTCTATTATATGCAAATTCGATGAAAGGTAAACACTCTTCCCAACTTTTTAAGTTCTTATTAATAACAGTGCGCAACAACTGTATCATGGTCCTATTAACTACTTCGGTCTGCCCATCGGTCTGTGGATGACAAGTAGTAGAAAACAACAGTTTCGTGCCCAACTTTCCCCACAAAACACGCCAAAAAATGACTAAGAAACTTAACGTCCCTATCCGACACTATACTCTTAGGTACCCCGTGTAAACGCACTACCTCTTTGAAAAACAGATCAGCAATGTTAGTGGTATCATCGGTTTTGTGACATGGAATGAAGTGTGCCATTTTAGAAAACCTATCTACCACTACAAAGATAGAATCGCGCCCTTTTTTAGTCCTAGGCAAACCTAACACAAAATCCATAGATATGTCGACCCAAGGTTCACTAGGAACGGGTAAAGGTGTATACAACCCATGAGGTAAGACCTTAGACTTAGCCTGTTTACAAGTTAAGCATCTTTCACAAGTTTTTCCAACATCAACTTTCATTTTAGGCCAATAAAAATGTTTACTTAGCATCCCTAAAGTCTTAGCAACCCCAAAGTGTCCCATTAATCCCCCACTATGTGCTTCCTTAACTAGCAAATCACGCATAGAACAATTAGGCACACATAATTTATTTTCCCTAAACAAATACCCGTCATGTTTAAAGAATTTATCCACCGCTCCCTTATCACATGATGCATATATGCTAGAAAAATCTAAATCATTCTCATACATGCCCTTAATAAACTCAAAACCAAGCAACTTCGCGCTTAAGGAAGTTAGAAGCACATACCTTCGAGACAACGCATCCGCAACCACATTTTCTTTACCTTGTTTGTACTGGATGACGTAGGGAAATGTCTCTATGAATTCCACCCATCGAGCATGCCTCTTGTTCAACTTACCTTGACCTCTCAAATGCTTCAATGATTCATGATCGGTGTGAATCACGAACTCCCTTGGCCACAGATAGTGCTGCCATGTTTCCAATGCTCGAACCAATGAATAGAGCTCTTTGTCATATGTAGGGTAGTTAAGCGCCGCTCCACTAAGCTTTTCACTGAAATAAGCAATCGGCCTTTTATCCTGCATCAAGACTGCTCCAATGCCTATACCTGAAGCATCACACTCAATCTCGAAAGCTTTGTCAAAGTTAGGTAATGCTAAAACTGGTGCTTCACATAACCTATCTTTAATAGTATTGAATGCATGCTCTTGTTCATGTCCCCATTTAAACCCAACACTTTTCTTAACAATTTCCGTGAGTGGTGTGGTAATAGTGCTAAAATCCCTAACAAACCGCCTATAAAAGCTAGCCAATCCATGAAAACTCCTCACTTCAGTTATAGTCGTAGGGGTTGGCCATTCTTTAATAGCTTTTACCTTTTCTTCATCTACTTCCACCCCGTTAGCACTAACAACAAATCCCAAGAACACAACTCTATCCATGCAAAATGAACACTTCTTTAAGTTAGCATAAAGTTGTTCTTTTCTTTAACACCATAAGCACACATCTCAAATGTTCCATATGTTCATTGAGGCCTTTACTATAGATTAAGATATCATCAAAGTATACCACAACAAACTTACCAATAAAAGCACGTAAAACATGATTCATTAAGCGCATAAACGTGCTTGGTGCATTCGTGAGCCCAAACGGCATAACTAACCACTCATACAAGCCATACTTAGTTTTAAATGCGGTTTTCCACTCATCTCCTTCTCTCATGCGAATTTGATGATAACCACTCCTAAGATCTATCTTACTAAATATGCATGCACCAAATAGTTCATCTAACATATCATCTAACCTAGGAATAGGATGACGATACTTTACCGTTATATTATTGATGGCCCTACAATCCACGCACATCCGCCAAGATCCATCTTTCTTAGGTACAAGTAGTACTGGCACGGCACATGGACTCATGCTTTCCCTCACGTGTCCCTTGCTCAACAACTCCTCAACTTGCCTCTGAAGCTCCTTCGTTTCCTCGGGGTTACTCCGATAAGCCGGTCGATTTGGAATGACTGCACCGGGTACAAAGTCAATCTGATGCTCAATGCCTCGAATAATTGGCAACCCACTAGGTGCGTCCTCGGGAAAGACATCGTCGAATTCCTGCAATAAAGAAATAGCCAAACTAGGGAGGGATGTGTTAATTTCCTCAAAGTTGAGGAATGACTCTTTGTAAACCAAGAGGATTACTTGTTTCTTCTCCACAATTGCCTTTTTCAATTCACTCCCTCTCGCAAAGAAATTCACCTTCGGCTTTTCTCTCCTCTCAGACCCCTTTTCTTTTCTCTCATGTGGCCCCTCTCCTTTTCTCTCACTTTTAGCCACCTCACTATTTTCTCTCATGCTCTCGTGTCTCACCTTTTCTCTCTTCTCTCCTAGCACTCTCTTTCTTTTCTCCTCCTCGATTTTCAATTTAAGTTGATCCTCATACACCTGTGCAGGTGTCAATGGTGCTAATGTAATAGGTTTTCCCCCCTTGATCAAGCTGTACCTATTTTTATACCCATCATGTATTACCTTCCTATCATATTGCCATGGCCTTCCCAATAAAATATGACCCGCATGCATGGGTACTACATCACACATCACTTCATCATTATAACTCCCAATTGAAAAATTTAACATCACCCTCTTATTCACCTTAATTTCCCCACATTCATTTAACCATTGCAATTTATAGGGTTTAGGGTGTCTAAGCATTATTAATCCTAATTTTTCAACCAAACCGGTGCTAGCAACATTAGTACAACTTCCCCCGTCAATGATTAAGCTACATACCGTATTATTGACGTGACACCGCATATGGAAAATATTTTCTCTTTGCAATTCCAAGGCATCAGCCTTGATTTGAGTGTTGAGAGCTCGTCTCGTGACTAACAACTCGCCCACAGCATATTCCACTTGGTCTTCATCGCTAATGTCTTCCAATTCTGGCATGCCTTCATAATCACTTTCGCTTGCACTCTCCACTTCTCCGCTATCCCGCAAAATCATGGTTCTTTTGTTTGGACACTGAGAAGCAATGTGTCCAGTTCCCAAACACCTAAAACATTTGATGTCTCGGTTCCTAGATGGTTGTAACTCCACCTTCTTGCTAGCACTTTCTTCTTTCCCCCGTGGCAACTCCGTTTTAACCTTAGGAGTAGCCCCATCCACTTTGTTGTCGTCCCACCTCGGTTTCAAAGTAGTGTTAGAACCCGAAGTACCCGATGAATACCTTGCTGTTCCCTTCCTCTTCAATTGTCTCTCTACCTTCATAGCCATGTGTAACATGTCCTCCAATTCCACATAATGTTGTAGCTCAACCACATTAGTTATCTCCCTGTTTAAACCATTCAAAAATCGGGCCATAGTGGCCTCCCTATCCTCATGTACGTCCGCCCTAATCATCAACAACTCCATCTCCTTATGATAATCCTCCACACTCTTCGACCCTTAGTAGAGGCTTTGTAATTTTTGATAAAAGCTCTCGGTAATAGTGACTAGGCACAAAACCGTTTCCTCATGATGGCCTTCAAATCTTCCCATGTCCCAATTGGTCTCTCCCTATTTCTCCTTCTAGATGTCACCACTTGATCCCACCAATTGATAGCATAGTCAGTAAATTCAAGGACGGTTATCTTCACCTTCTTCGCCTCAGAATAATTTTGACAATCAAATATCATCTCAACCTTTTTCTCCCACTCCAAATAAGCTTCCGGATCACTCCTTCCCTTAAATGGTGGAATGGACATTTTGATGTTGCCCATGTCACCATCTAACCCGTCTCCAACCAAGTTTCTACCCCTTCTGTCAGGCCTAGCTCCTCTATTCCTCAACCTACCAATTTCAGCATCCATAATCGCCTCCTCATCCACCTCACTCTCATATTCCATTTCTCCCCTAATCTCCTGCCTATGTTCTCGTCGACCCTGCCTCCTCGCATTTGGAACTCCCCTACGTAAATCAGCAAGTTCTGTATCCTGCCTATCCAACCTATCCCGTACATCCTCAAACAAACGTTCAAACCTACGAATCATCTCCTCAGACATGTTGATTTGATTGTTGTTGTTTCGTGCTGGAGTTGCTGCTTCCTTGTCAGACATCCTAAAAAAAATTCTAATTTTGTGCCTCACAAATTTATCTCTCGTGTATCACTCAATTTAGGCTTTTTCCCTCTATTAATCTCACCACTCTGCCTTTTTCCACTCAAAGCTTCCACCCAAGTGCTTCAAAGGGCAAAATAGAACTCAATCAAGGAATTAGTCTAGTAGAATTCAACCGAAAATTGAGTGAATCCCTTTTTGAAGTTTTAAGGACTCAAGACACAAGAATTGACTTGGATATGTGAGAAGAGATTTAAATTCAAGAAAGTGGTTCTTGAATTTTGATACAATAATAAACAAGGAATTTGCCGGGAATTGTTTTGAGTTAACAGAATTTTTTTTTTTTTTTTTTTTTAAATAATCGACGTGAACAGCACGGATTTTTTTTTTTTTTTTTTTTTTTTTTTTTTAACTCGAGAATTCAACTACGAGTCCGGCAAAACAAACGAAAACTGTTTTGGATGAAAATTCAACCCAAAAACAACTTTTGAAATTTTGGCAGAAGTAAAACGGATCAAAGACTCCTTAATTTTACTGGACGCAAGAACACGAAGAACGCTGAAATTAATGAAAACAAGACTCAAACAGAAATTAGAAAGGATATAACCTTGATTCGTTGGAGCCTGTGCTCTGATACCAAATGATGAGAATCCGGATAGATTAGAACTACCAAACCCACGTCGTTTGTTGAAGAACGCAAGAAAACCCAATTAAACCTTGGTTTGTAGATTTGATTCAAAATATGAATCGAAAATAACCAACGATCCGAAAGAAACGCTGACCCTTTTGAATCCAATATTAAGAACTTCACCCAATGGATTGAACGCCACAAGATCGATTCTTGATAAGTTCAGAGTTTGCCCAATTAAGAACAAAGGAATTGAAGCCAATTAATTCTCTCAATAATAATGTGTTAATGTATAATGTCAATAATGATAAGTATTTATACTTATCCCAAAAACCTAGCCAAAAACGTGCAAACCCTAAAAACTTGCCAAAATATGGAAATAAAATAAAATCTATTTAAACTATGGAAAAATCTCGAAATTGTTTCCAAAACAACCATGCGGTCGCATAGTTGTATTATATGCGGCCGCATGGTTCATGCGGCCAAATCTTCAGAGGTTCTGACCATTGGATGCGGTCGCACCATGGTTTCTTCTATGCGGCCGCATGGAAGAAATTTCCTCCTTCGCTTTCGGCTGCTTCCAACACGTTGATCCACGTTGATTCGGACTTCGACCCCAACATGGAACTTGCCTCTTTTTGCGTGTAGCTCATGGTATCGTCCACCGTTGCTTGTGCAAGTAATCCCATAGCTTGTTTTATTCGATTTGCCCTCAAACGTGTCAATGGTCCATCGTCAACAATCAACGGATCCTTCCACTGACTTGTTCTTGTTGTATTGGCATCTTGGATCACATCAAAAAATCAGTGATATATTCAATAACAATCTCTTATTTTTCCTTTTTCATTATAAATAGCTAAATTTCATATTATGGCGAATAATGTAATCTATTTAAGACACTTTAATTTATTTTATTCAAAATTCTAGTTATTTTATCATACATGTGTTGATTTTGCTAAGAGTTTAATGCGTTGAATTACTTGATTACTAATTTGATGATTTTGCAAATTTTTTACGAATCGAGAGGTGAGTTTGATGTTTAGACCACATAGTAAAATTCAGTAAATTAGTATAACATGTAGAGATATCTATACTAATTATTGCGATCACTATATGAATTCTTAAAACTAATGTTTTGTTTAACTAAGGTTAAATAGGTTGAATGAGAACTCGAGAGGAGTAAATTGAATACAATAGAACAATTCGATCGAACACTACATTAGATTTTTGAATCTTGATTTAAAACTTAAAGATGATAAATATGTGAAATTATTCTACCTTAATATCCATTCATTATTTGAATTCTCAGTCAATCTTTGTGTGCATTTTAATTAATTTCAAGTGTTTAAACCAAAAAATCACAACAACGTATATTCTTTGTTTACTTTCATCAAATAGGAGTTGGAAAAATCATATTAAGTCCTAAAGTATAGTTTTCGTGTAAACGATAATTCGGATTTAAAGGTCCACTATATTACTTGCTACGATATCGTACACTTACGATAGAAAAAAATGCAACACGTTTTTGATGCCGTTGCCTGGACTATTTTCATTTAATCTTATTTTATTTTATTTTAATTGTTATTTGATTTGTTTATTTTCTTCTATTTACAGATAAAATGTGTTCGTTGTATGCTCCATACCCAATGCGACAATTTTGAACCATTTGATTTGGAGACAGAACGCACACCTTCAAACGAAGAAGCAAAGAATACAAACAAAAGAAAACAACATCAAATGACCAACGATCAAAATATTTTTATTCCTATACAGCCAATTGGACAAGCATCCGCAAGAGTAGTGATACCACTGGATTAGCAACATGAACGAGTGGAAATAAATGAAGGGGACTTACCTGTCTCAATATTCTTGATGCCCATAGCAGCGACCACACACTCCATTTTAGTATATTCAGATTTTGGGGCAAACAATTTTCACATAAGAGCAGATTTGATCAACTTGACAAGCAACTCTCTCCAATTTTACGGTCTAACTCATTAAAATCTGAATACTCATATCTCTTGGTTTATCAGAAATTGTCAAAATTTTCACGCTTCAAGGATTAATGAAGACTCTATCAGGCTACGATTATTTCCATACACACTGCGAGATACGTCGTTAGAGTGGTTAGATGCCGAACCTCATTGAAGCATTACTACATAGGAGAAACATACTAGAAAATTATGCAACAAATTCTTCCTACTAGCAAAAGTAGCAAAAATCCGATTGTAAATTCAAACTTTCCAACAGAGAGATTGGGAGAGATATCATGAGGCATGTAATGGATTCAAGGGACTAATGAGAAAGTATCCAAATCATGGAATCACCATAGGCAATCAAGTACAATACTTCTACACGAACTTTCACCGCTGTCAAAATTTCAGGTGGATTCACCTGCTGGTGGATCAATAATAGGCAAATCAGTTCAACAATGTATGAACTTGTTTGAGTTAATTGCTACTACATATCAATGTTCTTATCAGAAAGAGTGATACCACAGAAGGCAATTAGAATTTATGAATTAGACAGCACGACTTCTACCAATGCACAAATTGCTACTTTGACAAAGCAGATAGAGTTACTTGAAAATGCAGTGATGGTCAATTCGACATGTAAGAATTGTGGGAGAAATCACGCTACAGAAAATTGCATAATGCTTGCTTCTTCAGATAAATAAGTAAGCTTTATTCAAAATGGTTCACGTAATTGCAACACATATGTAAATAATTTTCAGCAAGAGAGAAGACCAAGTTTGAGAGAAATGTTTCATCAATATGTGTAGAAAACAGACAAAATATTTCAATAGATTGATACTAATTTTCAAAATCAACAAGCATCTATCAAAAAGTTGGAGACACAGATTTGTCAGATAGCTTAACAACTTGCAGAATGTCCACATGGATCATTGCCAAGCAATACAATAACAAATCCTAAGGAGCAGGTGATGACAATAAAAGTAGTGAAAAATGATCTACCCAGGACTCCCGTAAACGTTAAAGCACATGTACCTCAACTTCCATTTCCCCAAAGATTTTGAAAGAAGTTGATGGAGGAAAATATTCATGCTATAATAATGAGCAGCGTCAAAATTTGAATAATTACATCGGGTTACTTTGGTTCAAAGTGTAATTATTCGACAACAGTAAAAAGAAATAAATTTTTTTTATACCAAATACATCATACTTACATAATGTTTGCTAGAGATTTCGTCGAAGGCGATGGATGGCATTGGAGATGGACGATTTTGCTGGACACGGTAAAGCTTTTTGTCTTACGGCTAAAAAAATAATATTACCAACCATGCGATTAACCTAAGGTGGGAAACCCAATCATGAAGATGATTGCTAACTTAACTATCGGCTTCTTATTTCGAACGAGATGGAGGAGAGCAACGTTAGTGGACTTCGAAGATTTGACCCATCGCCGGTTTAAAGTTTTGACCTATCTTTTTTTTCCCCCATAAACTTGATGTGTCATCGTGTCAACTGTTGGGTAAAGTAACGGGTACACATAGCTCAATTGATTATTTTATTAAATTAATCTAAAATTCTATATTAGTTAGGTGATTTCTCTTCTACGCTATGATGTTGTACGCTAACACTTTATATTGTAGGTTGGGGGTGCCCGTCATGAGGAATTGTCAAACCATTTGACCCTTCACCCATTTCAATATAAAAAAATAGTGATTTTTCCTTCAACACCAGCAATAGATAGGAGTCGAACTATTTTACGATGTTTTGAACTCAAGTCATGTACCACTGAAATCGGCGAACAACCCAACACTGATGAGTCGACATTGAGGCGCCAAACGACTTCATCGATAAGAGCTCTTGGAAGTCATCAACCGATATACCTTTGATCCGTTGAGCAAAAACCCTTTCACACAGGGCTCTTGTATCACTATGGTTGACTTTCATCTCTGTTCAACAAATCGATCGCTTGAAAATTTGAAATTTTTATGATCAATCCACTATCTAATGACACGTTTATATGTATAAAATATAATAATTAATGGGTTCTAGAAAAAAAGAAGAAGTTAGAATATGCTTTCTAGGGTTTCTATTTTTATTTTTCGTTATACTTTTTGAAGAATAGTATTTTTATGAAGTTACTTTAAGTGAACTTCATTCAAAAACTCCTTTAGTAAGAAAAGTGCTTTAATAAAATATCAAAACAAAGTTAAAAAGCAATTTTTTTAACGGGAATTTATAAAAATGTCACTTTTTTTGAAAATACATAAAAAATTTTAATTGACACTTGATTTGTTCAAAAATGTAACTTTTTGGGTGTGAATAATTCATATTATCCCTAGACTCACAATTCTAGGAGCATTTAATGCTCATTAATACTATCTATCATAATCATTAATGCTTTGATGTGATAATTTAATTTTAATACTATATATATATATATATATATATATTGTTTAATATGAATTTTCTTAATACAAAAAAAAAGAAAAAAAAGATAAAAGAAGTGTTATAGAATTCTACTCTCAACCACACAAATGTTGAGACTATTTCCGACAAAATTATTAACATGAATAACAATGAGAAAATGAAGAAAAAAATTAATTAAAATTTGGTGGTCAATAAAATGATATATACAAATAATTTAAGGAAGTCATAATAATTATTTAAATAAATTTAGTCTATTGAACTAGACAATACAAAATATGATTCGTTACAATTGATTTTAATTTATATTTATTTCAAAATATTAGACACGTATTGTTATTCTTTAACGAATAGCAATATCAAACTATTTTTTTTTCAATTTTTTAAAACGTTGAGCCAATTTTTATTAAAGAAAAATAGCATGTCAATGTCGTCGTAAAATTGAACTTTTTTTTTGTTTCTTCTGTTTCCTTAGTCCCTGTTTGACCTCATTATAATGAGAATTTGAGATGGGATAGTAATTTTTTGAAAAATGTATGGTTAAAAAAGAATGAAAGATTTTAAATTTATGTGTAATAATATTTTATTGAAAAATATATGGTTGATAAGAAAATAGAGAAAAATAAATTTTAATTTTAATTACGGCCAAACAAGGCTCTACATTAACAAATCTGACAAATTAACATTTGAATTGCATGTGATCTGAAACTTATGAAAAATTATTCATGAAAGTCGTGACAGCCTTACCAAAAAAAATTGAATATAACTCTACATTAGCATACGCAAAAATAGGATTCACCTATTTGTCGAGAATTACTGAAGTGAACTGTCGGGAACTACATTTCATCTGTCGGGATTCACCCATCTGTCGAGAATTACTGCGACGAACTATCCCATCAGTCAATTCATCCTGACATTTTACACAGTGTAAGTACAATTTTTCATCACCTCATGTCTGACTAAAGTACAGGACCTGTAAGGTATTAAAAATTTTCAGAAGGACAAAAATGTTCATAAATGACATTTTTGAAATGACTTTTAAAAGGTGACACTTTTGTAATTACTAGTAAGATGCACGTGCAATGCACGTGCCATGATATAGTTGGCTATATGATAGCGTAAATATATAAATAAAAAAAAATGTCTTAAGCATTACTTACATTAAACTTAAAACACTTAAAATGATGATAGGTGACAAAAATAATATTAAGAGATTTGATTCAAAACTTATTTTCTAAACTTTGCGTTTGAAGGTCTCTCTGTTCTTTTTAAAAAAACACAGGGCATAGATGATTAGGTGTTGATGCCCTGCTAAAAAGATAATGAAGTTCAACCTAACCCTCTTTTTTCTACCTATTGAGGTAAGGCATTATGTCTCCTTCATCTCGTGCTCATAGAATCTCCAATTACATGTATCAGTTGCACCAGTATTTAATTTCTTTACCAAAACTCTATGCAAGACGTAAGTAGTCAAGACTAATTAATTAATGACAATACAGTGCAGAATTTAGAACAAATCAAGGGTCTCTATCAGTATTAAAATCACAACACAACGAAAACTTTCATCCTAGAGGCAAAAAGAATGACAAACGATCATCTAACTTCCGTCGAATATCTTTTCAGCATGTTCTAATGATACTGTACATCAAATCCATTTTTAAAAAAAAAAAAAAACCAAAATAATCCACTTCATAGAAGATGTTTGTCTACCAGCACTGCATGATGTAGGAGGATTCTTCTGAAAATCATTGAATTCCTTCAATATCCATTTTGACGCCATAAATTTACCCTTTTTAACCGTAAAAACTGAAGAAAAATGAAATTGAGAGAAATTGGTGAGTATGGGGGTTGAGGGTGGGGTAGAAAAGAAAAATTAACGATTATGATTTTACGTTTCATAAGTTAAGATAATTTTTATATTTAAACTTAATCGACAATATATTTATTATTATCACATTTTAAGTTTTTTTTAAAAAAATTAAATTGATCCAAATCATGGCCGCACTTCAACATTTCCAACAAAGTTTAAATCTCTTAAAACGAATATTTGTAACCTAAAATATTGAATCAAACGTAAAAAATAATAATAAAAAAAATAAAAAATTATCATGGCCGCACTTCCACATTTCCAACAACTTTTAAATTGCTTAAAACGAATATTTGTAACTTAAAATACTGAATCAAACGTAAAAAAAATAAAAAAAAAAAAAAAAAACAAAAAAACAAAAAACAAAACAAAACAAAACGGCTTAGATGGCTTAGCTGAGCCGATACTGAATCAAACGTAAAAAAAAAAAAGTTTAGACGGCTTAGCTGAGCCGAGCCATAAAGCCATTTGGCTCGACTCGGGGTCGCACTTCAACACTTTCAACAAATTTTAAATTATTTAAAATGAATATTTGTAACTTAAAATACTGAATTAAACGTTAAAAAAAACACAACAAAATGGTTTAGACGACTTAGTCGAGCCGATATTGAATCAAACGTAAAAATATATATATATATATATATATATATATATATATATATATATATATATATATATATATATATATATATCATTACCGCACTTCAACATTTTCAACAAATTTTAAATTGCTTAAAACGAATATTTGTAACTTAAAATATTGAATCAAACGTTAAAAAAAAAAAAAAAAAAAAAAAAACACAACAACAAAATGACTTAGACGACTAAGCCGAGTCGATACTGAATCAAACGTAAAAAAAAAATAATAATAATAATAATAAAATAAAATTTATCATGGCCGCACTTCAACATTTCCAACAAATTTTAAATCGCTTAAAACGAATATTTGTAACTAAAAATATTGAATCAAACGTAAAAAAAAAAAAAAAAAAAAAAAAAAAAAAAACACGACTTAGCCGAGCCGATACTGAATCAAACGTTAAAAAAAGGTTGAATCAAAAGTTAAAAAAAAAAAAGGGGCTTAGCCGAGCCTAGTCGAGCCGAGCCATAAAGTCATTTGGCTTGACTCGGTTTATGAATAGTAACTACAAAAGTGACTCTTTTATTTATGTAGGACAAAAGAAAAAAGTGATACCTAGTGTAATTTCTTCTTTTTTTAATTTCACCCCCTATTTGGCCACCATTTAATTATAATTTATTTTTTTCTATTTTATTTTCAATCACTAATCTTTCATAAAATACTATTACACGTTGACAGAAATTTTTTATTTCTTTTTAAATCATAAATTTTTCATTAAAAAAAAAAACACACCACAAAAAATTATATTAAAATAATGGGGCAAAAGGGGGCAAGGAGGACTTTTCAAAAGTGCAGTCAAACCGCAATTGCAGTCCTTTTACCGGTCTATACAGAATTGTGTTAACGACTTTAATTCCTCTTGATAACGCTAAACAGATGCATAAAGAAAGCGATTTTTCAAAAGCAACGATTTTCCTTCGTCTTCAACAGCTCCTTTTTCTTCTCCTCCTATTTATCTGATTTCGTGAAAAATAATTGGTCGCTTTGCCGCAGTAACTGATGGGACGACCGGCGAGCAACGGGGCCCCCACCTTCCGGTTTAACCATGCCGAGGTTATATCCACAATTCTTCTCTCTCTAGGCAGAGACCCCCACGAATACTGCAAGTGGATTTTCTAGTTAATGTTGGAATATTATTTTCTGAGGAACTGATTTTGTTTGTGTCGAATTTTTTTATATGCTTTATGTTTGTTATATATTGGTTCTCCCATAATTTTAGCATCTGTGTTTGATAATTTTCCTCTTCGATTTTGATTAGAACGTTGCTATTTTTTGTTTCTCTAAAGGTTGGGGACCCAAATTCCAAAAAAAAAAGGCTTGGTGCCTGTACTTGTTTATGCGAAATTAGGTATTTCTGGTGCCAGTTTCCTGAAGTGTATAAAAACTGTTATTTAGGATAAGATGTACAGTCGAGCAATTCATAGAGGATGTGAACATTAGTGGTTTAGCTGAGTAAATGGACTGTATGAACAAAAACGCTTTAGTGGTTTTCTTGAAGTCATCTTGTCAGTAGATCGATGCATAAACATGAATTGAGTGCATAGGTACCCGTCTCGCGTCTCCGCGTGGAATCTCTCAACACAATATACATTGTCTTGCAAGTGCATGTATTGTTGGGAGTGCTTATAAGGAGCTTTGAAGTTTGAAGCACTCCAAAACATGCTAGAAGTCTTGGGGTTCTTTGCCCAAGTCCTTACAAGTTGATTCTTATTTTCGTGTTTAAGCTATGTGAATTTTTACCCTCAATATATTTAGCGTGGCCATTTGAAAACATTAATCTTGGAAATTTGACGGCTTGTGTGAGATTTTCAAATGGATAGAATTGCTTTTTGGAGCTTATTTGGGGCTATCAAGTCGTTTGCTACTTAAAAGATCAAGCCTGCTAAGATGGGTGCAACCATGTTGACCGTCTGCTGTGAATTATAAAATTTTAAATGAGATGGTTAACATGATGGTGAGCCAGACAACACTTGGTTCAATTTTGTGCAAGCGTTGGATCTTTGGTCAAAAAATACATTTGGTCTGCACGTGGGAGTGGCTTGATGAATACAAGATTTAATGGATATATGAGGTCCTTTCTAATAGTTTAAGCTTTTAAATGAGTTGGTTAACATAGGTATCTCTTGTTTTGTGCATACACTTTTTCCCTTAGCAAGAATAAATGCTTCCCATGCTTCTCACCTATATGTCCATTGTCTAGTTTTGCAGTTCCATTTTGTTCAAAACACGTAAATACTTTTAACCACTTTTGAATGGTTTCAGCTAAGTTGAAGCAAAAGCAAAAGCCACGAAGTAATTATAGGCGGATTTATTAAACTGAATTTAGCCAGTTTCTTTTTATCATCATTCCAAAAGCCCTCTTATGGATTTTTCTTGTGAGATAATCCTTGTGAATTAGTGTGAAAGTTTTGAAATTTTCTGTAATACCATAATGTTTTATTTCTTCTGGGAAATTTTTATATTGAGTTCCAGACTTCCAGTCTGTTATAGCCTCCTGCTGTTACCACTGAATCCTTGCTACACCAGGTGTACGACATCTAGTTGTTACGATCACAATTTATGGCGTATTAAACACATCCTGTCCATGTTAAAGAGATTGCGCTTATGTTGAAGGAACCCATCTATGCATTAACACAATGTGCTGCCATGTTTTCTCTCTTTTAAACGTGCATTTCAGAACTGGGCACTGTAGCATTTGTAGCAAGAAACTAACAAGTTATTACACTCAAGTTCAACAAACTTTGAGCCATAGTTTAAAAAGGCGTAGTGAGGCGCGCCTTGAGACCCGCCTCACCGTGAGGCTTATGTAGTATGCCTCAAGGCGATATTTTTGAGGCTAAAAATATGAGGCTAAAGCCTCTAAATCTAAAGCGCACGCCTCATGGAGTATGAGGCATGCGTCTCATTTAAAATTTGAAAGGGCACCTCTTAAAAAAGAAAATTACTCAATTAAAAAGCATTTTGGGCCCAAAAAAAACAATAAAATACCTAGAAAACTAAACGGCAACCAAAAATTAGAGACCAAAAACTGAAATTCAAAAGTCAGCTTTAAAAAAACTAATGGCTATATATTCTATTTATTATATACTCCAATTTTTATTTTTTTTGTATTGTATTATTTTATAATTCTTTCTTAGATTTTTTATTTTTTGTGAGGCTTACGCCTCAATCCTCATCGAAACTTACGCCTCGCCTCATAAAGAAAAATCGTCTCAATACTTAGTTTCGCCTTTTTAAACTTTGCGTTTGAGCATCTCCACCATTAAAAAGTTATTACAATCTCGTACTTCCATTTGGCACATATTGGATAGTCACTGACGTAAAAGGTGCCATCAGATTAAGAACATTTGTGAATTTGTGCATCTACTCTGACAACGTGGATCCCTATTTATTTTAATGCATCAGGGTTAAACTTACATGTAATTTGAATTTGTAGTTTTTATTTGATTTCTATGGAATTATTTTGCTGTAACTCTTGCATCAGTATAATGCTTATCATTGTTTTGTGGCATGGAAAGGCACTTAATTCCTTTTCCCATGACATGGTTATTTCACATTAAAGGTTAGCGAGATGGAAGCTATTCTTCAAGCGCACAACTGTTCTGTGCCTGCACGTGAAATTCTGGAAGCTCTTGCTCAGAAGTTTAGGTATGTGGAAGATATGCTGTGACTAATAATTTAAATACTTGGAGTCCGCTTATGATTATCTAAAAGTTTGGCTGTGGTGTAATTTTTGTTGATATAGTGCTTCAGCTGAAAGATCCGGAGTGGTTGAAGTTACGGTGAAACAAGTAAAGAACTTCCCATTAAGCACATGCATGTTTAATTTTTTTTATTGATCTTTCTGTAACTTAAATTATTTGCAAAAGGTGTGGAATTGGTTCCAAAATAGGCGATATGCTATTAGAGCAAAAGCCTCGAAGCCTATTGTTCCTGCACAGACAAACATGCCTCCCATGCCTCGAGATGATCCAACTACAGTTAGAACTGCACCTCAAACCTCTCAAACTCAGCCTGCTCCTTCAAGTATTGTTGAATTGTCTCATGTTAAGAAGCTTCTATATCAATTTTTTTACTGTCATCAACATTTAGCAAGCTTTTCCAGGTATTTTGCTGCTTGTTTTGGTTCTAATTTGTATCATACTTTCATCCAGCTCCAGTGAAAAATATTCCTCAAGTACCCCATCCAATTACTGCTCCTTCAGGTAGATGTTAAGCCCGTTGACAATGAATTTTTTATTTTTGTTTCTTCTCAACATCTTAATATGAAAAATAAGTTCTTATATGTGATCATTAGTGCTTTTTATCTATGGTGAATCAAGTGCATATCTCTCCTCCTGGTATCATCATCATCATCATCCTATACTTTTTGCAATAGCAAGACATGGACTTGATGGGAAAAAATTACCGCTAGCGACCAATCTTGACCATGCTCCGTTCGAGTTCTCGCTTTGTAGCGTAAAATTAAATTTTGACAGTTCTCTATTTCTTCATAAAAATCTTTATGAATGTTATAGTCATTTTAATTTCTAGATGAGAATTGACTATTGAGGTAAAAGTTTCAATTTACATTTGTTAGATGAATGGCGATGTTTATTGTTTAGTTCTTTTCTTAATGCTTTTGATATTTTTCTGTTACCTTCTTTTTATTGTTTATTACTAGAGAACTGTCAATTGTTTCCATAGTTTAATTTTTTAGTGTCGGAACCTCTTCATCTGCCTATTCAAAAGTTACCAATCGATCACGAATGATATGCATACATACTCACACCTTGGCTATATCTTCCCTTACACTCTTCAAATGGTAGTGATGTCGCTCGATAGGACAAGTCAAAAACGTCTAGAGTTTTTTGTGTGAGAGAGAATCCTAGTCATAACTTGATTTCACCCATCAAGAACATGTTCCTAACTGACAATGTCCACCTAACCCGATCATCTAGTTATTATCATAATAACCAATTAGGCCTCCATATATAAGTTAAATTCCAACTCTATTACTACAATAAAGTCCAATCTATAATAACACAACATTAGAAAATTCCAATTGTCCTTTTGCAATATTGAATGATGGTTTTAAATTTTTAAATGAGATTCGAACTGACTTTCAAGTGTGAGAATTTGGAATTTTATGATGCTGTGGTAATATTGATTCGGCTATTATTTTATTAAAAATACAGTTGAACTTATATATACCTGGAAATCAATAGGTTATTGTGATGATAACAGGATGATTGAGCTTTGTGCACCTCGTGGGTTTGAGCTGATGTTCTTGATGCAATGAATAAGTGTATGTCCATTAAGTTTTCATGATGGGTAGAATCTGTATACTTGTAGTTATGGCTAGGTCCCTTCTCTCCAAGAAAATCGTGAACACTTATGGCTTGTCCTGTTGAGAGCTGTTGCTACCGTTGGAGAGTGTTGGGGAGTATCTAGCCTATATGTGTGCTTGTGTGCATATCATTCGTTTATCGAACCGGCAAAGTTTATGGAATTCGTATCTTAGGTGCATTACCTGCTTTATCTAATTAGAGCCCATTAATAATTATAACTTTTTTGGTTAAGCATTAATTATTAAAGTCTGATTCAGAACAAATAAAAACTGGCAACATACTTAATATGTCAAGTTTGAAATGGGCAGTTAAATGAAGATTTACATTGTCAATAGATCATATTGAAAATTTGACAGTCTATATTCAAAAAATATTAATAAATAAAACTGGACCAGAACTGATCGGTTCTGATCCGGCAATTTGCACATGGAACTGTTCCACGCGCACAATTCTCAATGGGATCTGGTTAGTGCCCATCTCTACTTGCACATCAGTGTTAAGTGAATATGTATCCAAATGTTGGATTCATTCCCAAAATCCAGGAACCCAAAAGATTCACTCTTCTTTTCTCCTTCCTTTACTTTTCATGTTGCTAGAATTTAGCGAATTGCAGTTTTTCAAAATTTGCACATTTAATTCATCATTTCGTGAAAAGGTTATATTTTGATAGGCGTTCTCGGGTTATGTTTATCTCGATGTTTGACTGGGTGTTCACACTTGGCACAATTGCCATTCTCTATTTATTGGAGTTCATAAGACATGTTGCCTCATATTGTAAGATGATGATGAATGTCATATATCTTGTTATAAACTTTTTAAGGTTTTTGAAGCAATGAAATTATACGAATATACTTCTTGCTTTGGTCAACACCTTCTCATTTTAGCTTGAAAGATACGTCATCAATGACCATGTATTCCTTCAAAACTTCCATTAGAAGACATGTTATAATTTATAAAATGTGGATTGGAATTTAGGATGAAAACAAAGGGTTGGCAAAGCAACTTAGGTGTCAACCTGCCTGCAAATGGTTGCAAGTTCTATTCTCAGGCAGCAGAAGGGTTTGGGAAGGGGAGGCATACTTCCTATTATGTATACAATTTTATAACCTCCTGCCTGCAAGGAAAAGAGTAGACCTAGGAGTTGATGACTTGTAAGCTTATTGCAATCTATAATGCACTGCATGAAAATTTTAGATGCCATTGGCAAAATAATTTTTATTATAGGTTTGAGATGACATTTGAACTTTGATATTTTTTTCCTCTTTCTCCTTGTTAACATTCTCTTCTTTATATATTTCCAAGACTCAAATTTGCCGAGGTTCTTGCAAAGAAGATCTCGGGATATTTTTTGAAGTCTAAATTTTGTCATTACAAGGATTGTTAGCTGTGCTGTTATCTTTTTGTGGCACTAGAGTACAACAAAGAGTTGTATTATCCCACGTGTTTGAATGCCTTGGGTGACTTTATGTTTCTGTACTACTAAGTCACTGATGGCTCTGACTAGTTTGACATAATGTCTAAATGTGGTGTGAGAGTCTTGGTTAATCTATTGATTATTGTCAGATTTAAAACTGGTAATATTTGTTTGCAGCCACGTACCATATACAGTTTGTTATGGACGCTATGTGATGTCCATGGTTTATTGGTGATACATAGACAGAGAGGTGATAATTTTCTTAGTGTTTTACCCGACCCTCAAAAACTAGGGATTCCTCCACGGAGGGTGACTTGGGAGTTGGGACTAAGTTGTTGGGATTTGCATGTGTAGTTTTCATTTGAAAGAAGTTTACTATTTGTTCTTTTTCATTTTTTTTTGGGTGGCCAAGACCCAAAAGTGCTTGATGCTGTTACTTAAAATTCAACATTCAAATCTTCTTTCTTCAAACCATGGTACACCGATCTATTTTACTTATCATTTACCTCCAGGGCAAAGTGCAGGAAAGAATGCTTCAGATAGTTCGCAGATGGAATTTGAAGCTAAATCTGCTCGGGATGGTGCATGGTTAGTCTTCTAGGCCATGCCATTTATAGTTTTTATGAACTTTTATTTTACCACCTGTGTCCTGATAAATGCGGTTCCTTTCTTTTAATGAAAATGATTATCAAGTGACTTTTTTTTTATTTTTTATTTTCAGGTATGATGTTGCTACTTTCTTATCACATAGATCTTTAGAGACTGGTGATCCGGTACTTGGAGCTTATTTCTGCTCTTAAAGTTTCATAGAACGGACTTCTAGCTTATTCTATTTTATACTTTAATGGTCATTGTTGTTAAATTATGGCTACTCTTTACCATTGATGAAGTTTGTCGGTCTTGATATATCTCTTGTAATAGAACTATTTTCTTGATTTGTTAGGTTTTTGATTGATTTTCCCATCCCTTTGTAGATCATACTACGCGCATGATTATTTTTCAGCATTTCTGTTTAGTGACCATTGGAAACTGTCCTTCCTCTTAACCTTGTGTTTTAGGAATCAGCATCTACGAGCATTAAGCTATTTGACTTTCACGATTGCTCTTAAATTTCCCCAATCGTCTTCTCTTCCCTCTTTATGATTTGAATTATGCCATTCACTTCAGGAAGTTCTGGTTCGTTTTTCGGGTTTTGGACCAGAGGAGGATGAATGGGTCAATGTTCTCAAGAATGTGAGACAACGGTCACTCCCATGTGAATCATCGGAGTGTGCAGCAGTTCTTCAGGGAGATTTGATTCTCTGCTTTCAGGTGCATTTTCTATTGGCAATATTAGTGTGAATATGTTCATGAATAAGTTTAATATTAGTTAGATCTTATCTTTCGTATTGTAGGAAGGCAAAGAGCAGGCCCTCTACTTCGATGCACGTGTTCTCGATGCACAAAGGCGGAGGCATGATGTAAGAGGATGTCGTTGTAGATTTCTGGTGCGATATGAGCATGATCAGTCTGAGGTATTTAATTATAGAATGCAAAGGAATCTCTGAATTATGTATGCATGATCAGTCTGAGGTATTCAATAATATAATGCAAAGGAATCTCTGAGTTATGTATCAAAATTCTATACCGTAAAACTTCGTTTCACATCTTTATGATATGATTATACACATATTTGTTGATTTGACACCTTATTTTTCTATTTGAAGGAAATTGTTCCGCTGAGGAAGATTTGCCGTCGGCCTGAAACCGATTACAGGTTGCAGCAAATTCATTCTGGATCTGCTGCATCTATGAATGCACAAAAAACAGGTACAGATCCTCGAGCTGGAAACTCTTTAGTAGTCAATGCTCTTGCAACAGCGCCACAAAAACTTCCCACACCTTTGCCTGCAGGTGAATCTGAAGCACCACCAGCGAAAATTGCCTAGGCTGCAAGTTTGATTTCTGTCGGAAATATAGAACCTTAAAATGTATGTGGCTCTATTCTAAGCTGACTTAGGCGCGAATACTGCATTTACAACAACCATAGTTTGTACTGAAACTGCTGTCGTAATCATTTTATGAATTTTTATATATGCTAATAGTTGAGGGCCAAACTAGACTTTTGAGAAGCCAAAATTGTTTTCTAAGATAAAAAAAAGCTGCTTTTTGACATGTTTGGATAAATTTTGAAAGTGCTGGTTTGGTTAAAAATATTTGGTTCAAGGCGGTTTTCTCATGAAACATGTTTATAAAAAGAAGTAAAATCCCTGTCAAACGGCATTGAGTTTAGGTTATGCACTTGTTTTTAGAGCGTCCTCAACCCACCCCAATTCCAATGACCGTTGTACCTCCCATAGTCTTGCCCTTCGAGATTCCACCTGTCTTGTGGACATAGACTACGTTGGATCTCACAAATTTTAACCGCGATGGGCCATTAGGGGGTTGTTTGAGCCCTATTTTTGGAAAGAAAATTTTTTGTGATAGTGATGTTTTTAGAGAATGTGTAGTTAAAAAATAAGAAATAACGTGTAATTTAAAATAAGTTAAAAATTAAAATAAATTAGAGAATAAGGGTCGAACGGGAGCTACATACAAGAATGCCACCATACCCCTCTTCATTCTTGGATGCCTAATTCTTGTGCACATGAGTGGAAATGCAAATGGGGTTGTCCTAGATGAATAGGGTCACATCTGTTCAAACAATTTTTTTCATGGAGTGGTCGAGTTGGTCACTTTCAGTACGTGTTGAGCACGGAGATCTTTGGTCACAATTTCAATTCTTTCTATCAATACTTTTTCGGTCGAGCCTGTCACATCGGACTTGCCTAGTGTAGTTAACTTGATTGACGTGATTTGTAATTTATTGCGTTAGCTTGATGATTTATTCAGTGTGCACTCGAAAGTAGTGGCTGCAAGTTTCCTTCAACAAAAATAAAAATAAATAAAAATTCCCATGCAAATGACTTACCCACCTGAAATTCCCGATATCGACTAAACTCAGAAACCAATGCCCCAAAATCACTTTTCCACAAGTTTGAGAATCTTATAAATCAGCCTTTACCAATACCTCAATGTGGCTTTTTTGTCCTCTAGTTGTGTAATTGTTGGTCAAAAACATCTTTGACCCAATAATTATAACTAATCAATCAATTTTAAAAACCATTAATTATTATACCAAAGCAATGCTATGTGTGCCGCTGCGGGTCTCAGCCTATCTTAGGTTTTTTTGACGCCTTGACCCACTCTCGACCAATGCACGTGGATAACTAGACAGCACATTTTGCGAGTTCTGCTCAACACGTACTGAAAGTGCGCGTGACATCAAAATTTTATTGTAGTCACGTGCATGACTGAGTGCATAACGGCTCTTTTAATTGTTTATTAATTATTAATTAAATTATGTTTGCTGCTAATTTCACTTTTGATAAATTTAAGATAATTGATAATTATTAATTATCTATCTATAAGTACAAAAATCTCTATCGTTTTCTTAAATTGGTCCCTTTGTTACTGTCCGTATTATCTGGCCACGTTCGATGACATTTAGGACACGAAATATCACATTCCGACATGACCACAATAATAAAGTTGCCTTAATTCATCCACTTTGCCATAATAGTTCAAACTCTATTGTCATCAATCAACTTATCCAATGTACCATACTCGTTCCAAGTCAATTTTCAATCTTCAAGACTTTTTACTTCAATTGTGTGAACTTTTTAAGTTTTTGAATACTTGTTGGGTAAGAAGAGACATGTTAAAAATTAAATTCGAACAAATAAATGTTGATTCACATGCTTTAAGAATGTAAATTTTATGTAATGGGGGATCTCAAGCTCAAGCAAAACAAATAAAATCAAGATAGATCTATTGACGTTGTCAATTTTTATTATAACGTTAACTTTACCGTCCTATCATCTATAGATAAACCATGAATTTTGTCATGATAGTTGTTTTCTAGGATTGATAACCAGTTTAGCTATTGATATGTAGCTCACAAGAGTGGAAGCGAATGAATGCTCGAGCTTGAGCACTTAGTAACTATCGTGTGGAGCATGCAAAAGGTCGAACGTGAGGGTTAATAAAAACCTAATACTTTATACCTTTTCAACAATAGGGAAATGCATAATGGATCATTAGTAGGTAGAAATTTCCTCCAATTGAGAACTCCAAAGTATGGAGGGAATTATTTGTTCTCGAGTTATAGAAAATAAACTCCATTCAACATGAAATAATGATTACTTTCGACGAAACGGGATAAAAGTTAAATTTAATTAGTGCACAATTGGTTGTTGCTGTAAGATTATGATTCTATCAAACCCTAGAAGAGTAATGATACAAACGATAGGGGGGATTCATAGTAAAGTAACAATAATTCCTAGTCTATTCCTTGTCTTATAATTTGATGTTTGGACCCATTTCTGCCTCACCATTAGAGCTAACTTCCAAGTGAAGAATCCATTCACTGAATATATCAATACCCCACCCCACCTCAAACACCATTCTTAACCTTTACTACATTCAACTAAGGCTAAAAACATAGCAGTAAAAATCAGTCCAAATAAAGAAAAAATGGACTTGGATAGACCCCATTTTCGTAGTGGAAGCATAAACTCTACAAGTGAGCTTCTCATTTGCTTTGCTTCTGGCTTAACATCTTCATCATCCATGAAATTTTCTAAGTCAATCCTCAGCCCGGGCCGTGCCCGTGACGGTTCAATCTCTCTCTCCACCTCTCTCAGCCGCCGCCTCCGCAATGGCAGCCTCAAAGGTGGCCAAGCATCGCCGTTTTTAGCTAACAATGGTAAAAAAAGAGGATGCGGTTTTGAAAACCCAGAGCCCTCTTCCCCTAAAGTCACTTGCATTGGCCAGGTAAGAGTGAAAACTAAGAAAAAGGGGAAGCAAACCAGAAAGGGAAATGGAGAAGTTGGGGTGCACCAAAATGAAGAAAGAATTTGCAGTGCACATTATCAGCATCAACAAGACAGGAATCAGAGATGGGTTCATTTACCAGTTACAATTTGTGAGTCATTGAGCTGTTTGTTTCCATGCAAATCTTCGTGTTTTTCAACGAGTGAAAGGGAGAAGGTAGAGAAGGTGAACGGATCCAGAGTAAATGAGAATGGATATATTTCATGCGGGGCGGTGTTTACTAGGTGGTTGGTTTCTTTGAACGACGGCGAGGGAGGGAGGAGGAGGGAGATTGAACTGGTGATGGGCGGCGGAGATGACGAGGAGACGACGGAGGTAAGGGAGAAAATGTCAATGAGGAGTTCAAGAAGACATGTTTTTGAGGATATTGAGATTAAGGACGATAGAATTGAAGTAAATGGTCAGGTTATAGAAGGAGAAGAGGAAGCAGCTAGAGTTAGCATTTGTTTACCTCCTAAGAATGCTCTTTTGTTGATGAGATGCCGATCTGATCCTATGAAAATGGAGACTCTTGCTAATCGGTTTAGTTGGGATGGAAATGCTGCTCCTAAAAATAATGAAGAAAACGATGAAGATGAAGATGAGGAAGAGGACGAGGATGTTGATGAAGACCACTGTCAAGTTCGGGACAAAGTTTTTATGGTAAAGGAACCAAATATTGACGAACAAAATGTTCGTGTTTCAATTGATTTTGACGAGGAACAAGAGATCTTACTCAGACAAGAAATTTATGACTTGGTAATGGATATGGCAGAGTGTGAGGAAGTAGTAGTAAAAGAAACAGAGGCATTAGTACAACAAGAAGAAGAGGTTGAGTCAAATATGTCCTCATTTGAAGCTCTCTTGGATCAAGAAAATACAGAGAATTCTGAAAATTTCTGTCCAGTTCAAGAGAAGGAACAAGTAGAAGATATCCCAATTTACCATTCATCTCCATCTACAGAATCAGATACTGCAGATATAGAAGAGGTAGCAATTGTTGCCGAATCTGCATTGGAAGAATCACGAGAAACAGAAGCAGAGGAATCAATTGAAGAAAATCCCACAACGGCCCAATTCAAATTCGAGCCCGAAAACGAAGAACAAAAGACAGCACCAGCAATATCAATAGAATCAGAAACCAAGGAACTGGAAAATCAAGAAACAACTATTACAGCATCCGAAAAAGATAAAGAAAATTCGAGGTTGCCTGAATGCTTGCTGTTAATGATGTGCGAGCCCAAGCTTTCAATGGAAGTTTCAAAGGAAACTTGGGTCTGCAAAACAGATTTCATCAGATGGCTCCCGGAAAGGCCACCAAAAAAACCCACAAACGGAGGCACCTGTGATCATGAGCCCATCAAGAAGAGGCTCAGTGCTGACTCTAAGTCTAAGCTCATAGCGCCGCAGGCAGCAAGGAAAAGCGGTGAGAATCATCTACAGCCGCGGCGTTCGTCGTGCTCTCTTCCGGCCACGGCGGCAGCGTCCATAGCCACCATGATTGAGCACAAACTGGTGAATTCGGCGCCATACGAGCCAGTTGAGCTCACCCGGTGCAAGTCCGAGCCAATGAAAACTGCTGCAGCTAAGCTCATGCCAGAATCGTGTTTCTGGAAAAATGCCGTCGAAAAACTCGAGCCTCACAGAGGAGCAACAGTCGGCGTCGGCGCGGCTGGAGTCGAATTCTGAGCCCACCTAATTATTAAGCTGCGCTGGCAAAATAATTACAGTTTTATATTATTACAGAGGTAAGTAGATTGTACAGTAATTTTGATAATGGATCCTATGAAGCATGTCCTGCCTGTAAATTAAATTGGGTATTTTTATTTTATTTTCATCTTTTATTTTATTTTAATTTTCCTTCTTTTTAATGCGTTTGAAATTATTCGAACATGTAAATTTCACTAATAAACATTTAACTTTATCTTTGGTGTCACTTCGACCTCTTTCAGACTCGTCGTCGTACTTTACAAAAATGTCACATTCACACCATTAATTTTATTTGGCGACTATTTTTAAACTTCGACGTTTGATATGTCTGTGTGCTAAGTTAAAAGATTTTATTGAAATTCTTAACGACTTGATATGTAGAATTTTTGGTTAAAATAGACGTCAAATTCAATCAGCAGTTTGAATGCAACGATTTGGTATTTTCAATGACGAATCTAAAATAAATTAATATTCAATTATCAATACTTGACTTTGTTTTCTAAAACTCATTTTCAATCATATATTCTCTAAATAATTTTCAATACTTGACTTTGGATTCATATTCTTACTTTTTTGTAAAGTCAAATGTGATTTATTACGTGATAAGTTCAATTATTGATTCATATTCTTACTTTTTTGTAAAGTTGAATGTGATAAGTTCAATTATGTGATAGATTCAATTAAAAATGAAACAAAAAAACAAAATACTACAGCAAATGTTGTTTCATTAAAAGAATTGAAGTTGTTGGCTCTGCTAGAATGTTCAGTTCCGTCGGGTAGCAGACAATATGTGTAGTTTGCAAAGTTGCACTTGCAGAGCCACATAATGGAAGAGGGAAAGAAAGAGATGACCAATTTTTTTTTTTTTTTTGATGAGTTATGACGATTGACAGACATGGACCTTTTTTTTGTTTAAAAACATAAGGCCTAAATCAATGAATCAAGGTCCATGGTATTTCATATGTATTTCCTCCAAATCCAACTCCAATCCAATTCAAAATCGTGAACGGCAAATCTGAAGATTGAAGCTGAATTGAAACCGCAAAACCTTTACCCTTCGAAGCAGAGGCAGCAACAACTGCTGCTTCCGATGCTACATCACCACGGGTGAAGGGCGAGGCCGCGAGAACGAGTCACCGGCGCCACCAACGACATATTCTGTCGTTGACTGGTGTGCACATTTCTCTCTCTCTTCCTTTTTTTTGTGTTTTCTTTTTGTTCCATTTGTTAACTACTTCTACAGTTCTTCTTGAATGTTGTCTATAAATTGTGTATTTGTGTTATTAGTCGTATTATTTATTAATCACATTCACATAAAGATAAGAGACAATTATTATTATTATTCATGAGTTATGATTTGTATATTTGAATTATATTTTCATATGTATATAATTTTTACGTTTTAGTGCATTTACATATATATTGAATAATTTTTAATATTATTTAATAAAATTTTAATAAATGATATAGTTATTACGATCGTTGATTGTCGACGGTTAACAGACAAGCTCTGCTTTAACTGAATTTCGATGTTGAATTCGCTCCTGATGCAAAATATATTTTCCCGTGTTAAAATAGTTAATTTGAGTCGAAACATTTAAAAAATTTACAAAGTGGATGAACATATTTGGGCATAGAATCCCAACCTTTTTTCCATTGTCGCTATGATGCTTGAATTTTACTACTGACGAATAGAAAATGAAATCCACACAAGGACAAGATACGATGGGGACAATACTGTAAAGCAGCTTTATCATTCTTCCATAATTAATAAAATTTGCACGTTACCTAGAAATTTTGATTTTTTTTGGACACTTCTTGCGTGTCACATTTTGTGTAATGATGTAAAAGTAGGTTGTGTGACTCGATATTATTACTTTTGGTTACTATAAAAATAGAATTTTACTTGAATGTGTAAATGAAAATATAAAAAATTATTAATCGAGTTCATTGAAAAAGAACAAAGCCTTTGGACAATACCCTGGACGTCCAGGGAATTGTCCACGATGCAGCCCCCCTGCGAAAATCCTTTTATGAACCATACGAGGCGAGCTAACTTTTATTGTAGACCTGGCCTCAGAGTCTCGGACTATGTCGTGTTAAGCCTAAAGATACCGATTCACTTTACATCTCCGTTGGACATGTAGACTTTGAAGACATGTTTAATGTACTTTCCGGTAGATTTTGTGTGAAATTAAAAAAGAATGGGTGTTTCAAGAATTATGAAGTATTGAAATAAGGATTTTGCTACATGTACTATTTGACTTATCCTTTGGTTTATTCGACCCCATTTTTCCCTCACATAGATGTCAGTCCCACACATTTATTGAACGTGGAATCCGACCTTCATGTGAGGGGGAGGTGGAATCGAGTAATTCAAAAGGTAAGTCAAATGATACAAATGACTTAATTCTTGAAATAAATGATGCGAGAACGCATATGGCAGACTAAACATTGAAATGAAATATAAATACTATGTGAGCCATCAGTCACGACCAAAGCACTTAGAAAAAGTTTGTCAAGCCACTTATAATTAATTAATTAATTACTTAATCAAATCTAGTGTATGGTTTTTAATTGACCTCAATAAGAAAACCATCTTGTTATTTTACGAGCATGTAATAAACAAACAAATAGAAAGATGGAAAATTGGGTGAAAAGAAAATGAATTACAGAGAATTGAATTGTTTGAAATTTGTTTTAGTGGGAATTGTAATCAAAGATGTTTGATTGATATAATTTTTCACCTAATTCGTTTGACTTGATTTTTCATGCAAATTGTTAATTTTTGGGACAAATTTTTTTACAATCTGTATTAAAATTTATTTAGATTGCCAAAAAGTAAAAAATAAAAATAAGAAAATAATTTTTATAAATTTTTTTATGTTCGTTTGACTTTATTTTTCATGCAAATTGCCAATTAAATGGATAAATTTTTTTTTTATCATTGTGTTTAAAATTTGTTTCCATTGTTTAAAAAAAAAGATGGAAAATCATTTACCATCAAAACATTGGGAATCCATTTTCCTTAAAAAGCAGCAAAATGGGTCACATGCTCAACTTTTGGGAAAAACACTTCTAGGGAATTGGAAGCCAATCAAACAACAGTTTTGGTGGAAACTAGAAATGCTTTTCCATTTTCCATGAAATAGAGAGTCAATCAAACAGGCCCTTAGAAAATTTTGGAAAAGAGAATCCAAATCTTTCGAAAATGTGTAGCACAATCTCAAACATTTTAATTGTAGCAGCTAGCTATGTCACGAAGATGAATGTTTTCATTTTTCTTTTTCTTGTTTTCTATTTCTCTTTTTAATTATTATTTTAATTAATTAAATGTTAAAAGCTATTTTGCCCTTTGTCAAATGATGACATTTTGTTCAACTAACGTGCCTTTAGACAAAATTGTTACAATTTAAAGGTTCAAAACTGTGATGTATATTTTCGAAAGGTTTGAAACCTATGATTCAAATTACTCTATGATTGATAATGTACATTTGAATGTTCATTGAGCAAGTATTGAGGATTCATGATTAAGTCCCTTGTTTGAGCCTCATTTTTGTCATAAAATGCATTTTTGAACAGTATATTGATGGAAAATGTGTGATTAAAAAATAAAAAAAAGTTTTAAATTTGTGTGTAATATTATTTTATTGAAAAATGTGTGGTTAAAACGATGTCAAAATATATTTTTTTCGAAAGAATGAAACTCAAACAAAGGTTAAGCGAAAAATTATCAGTTATATACAAAAATGGTTCACTCATACAAAACAACTTTTAGTATAGAAAATAATGATTAGTATGTAACTTGGGAGTAAAGCTTGCTTCCTTAGCCTATGTTTTCCTTTAAATTAAAACATTTTTTTTTTCCACACTTGCATATAAATGCAAAAAAAAAAAAAACACTATTTAAAACATCATTTCCCCCTTATTTATTTCTCTTTATTGTGCAAGATAATAGTTGATTTTACATGAAAAATTCTACCTAAATTTCATTAAACCCTTCATATTTAGAAACAAAGAATAGTTACCCTTGATGATGGGTCTAGCACCTATTTGGCATATATCATCGGCGAACATCATGTCTCGAGTCCTATAAAGTTGATGGCTAATAATGACGTGAGATTTTGATATCAACTTAAAGAAATTTTAACATGGTAACAAAATTGTTTGCTGGAATTTTTGTAAGAATAATTTGTATTATTGTTGAGAATCTGCTTAGTAGTGTATTACAGAGAATTGAATTAGCTCGACCTGTTTCATTGGGCCATTCCCCCCTTATATAGGTTGCAAAATTAGACATCGTCGCCCCCTAGTCGTTTCAAGCTACAATGTTTGATCTAGTGATCGTGACATCATCCAGTTTAGAAAAAATTAATTGACTGAGTGAATTGTCATTTGGATTGTAGCCTACAACCTAAGTCATCATTATTATTCTTTGATTGGTGGCAATAGGTGGCATTGGCGTTGTGGAAGACACCATTTTGCCTTTGATTGGTTACAAGGGTGGTGCGTCGTTATAGGGGAACATCTTTCTAGTTCTATCATGAAAGCGTTTCTAAATGATGTCCATTATGAATCGGCTTGTTTCAGGGCTGAACTGTCATTGTCTTTCTTCATGAACGTCTTCTAATTGTTTAGAAGTGGGCCCAAATGATCCGATGTGACCTTTTAAGATTGGACACAACAAACATCGTTATACTCGACAACTCAAGTTAGTTAGTATCAGAGTAGGTTACCTAGAACAAATCAAGAAATTTTTGAAATTTCTTTAAATCCTTTAGAGACATGTGATAGCACGCCTAGCTGATATATTTCAATACATTAAATGGCTTGCATCAGGTCTAGCATAGACTCATTCTTTCAGATCTAGATAAATGGACTTAAGGACAAATTACTATTTTTATAAACAATTAGGTACACAGCAATTAAATATTCAAATGACCATTGTCCAGCGGCTTGATTACCATAATCCAACATAAAATAATAAGACTACCAATTTTTTACCGACCACCATTACTTTACAAGTCATAAGAGAAACTCTGCACAAAGAAAGAAGAGACTTTGTACATGTGAAGAAGAACAAAGAGATGGGGCTTACATTGAAGGAAGAACTCTTGGATTTTTTTCTAGTCCCAAGTGGTATACTGCTCATGCTAGGATATCATCTATTCCATCTCCACAGATGCCTACATCTCCCCAATACCACAGTTATCGGCTATGAAAATCATAACAAGAAGGCTTGGGTTCAAAGAATTCTAGAGGTCAGTAGCACTCGGCCATGTCAAAAGAAGTTAAAGTCTTGTTTGTTATACTGATCTGGCTATTTGCAGGTTGAAGCCAAAGATAGAGGACAAGCTATAACTGTGATCAACAGCAATATATCTGCAGCAACTTCACTAGCTTCGATTTCCCTGGCTCTGAGTTCTCTGATTGGGGCGTGGATTGGAAGTGCCTCCCACAATGTTTTCTTAAGCAGTAATATCTATGGGAACAAAAGCTCGACTGCTGTTTACATCAAGTTCATAGCTCTTCTTTCGTGTTTCCTGGTTGCTTTTGTTTGTTTTGTTCAGACAACAAGGTGTTTTGTTAATGCCAATTTCCTCGTGAGCATGCCAAATTGCGAGATCCCTCCTAGCCATGTTGAGAATGCAGTTATAAGAGGAAGTAATTACTGGATAATTGGCCTGAGATCACTCTTTCTTGCCAGCAATTTGCTTCTTTGGATTTTCGGTCCAATCCCGATGTTTGTTTGCTCGGTGATAACAGTAGTGGTGTTGCATAATCTGGATAGAAATACAACCCCGTTTCCTCAGTATACGAAGACACCAGCCAGTCATCACTCGAAGGAGAATGGTAAAGAAATGACTGCAGTTACTAGTGCTAAAGATCATCGTTAGAGATCAGAAATGGCTGGAGCAGAACATCAGGCATCAACTTATGATCACACTGTCTGAGGCAAATCAGCAATACGAGAGAGAAAACTATAACAGAGATGAAAGAGGATAACCTCATTTTTCTGCACTAATAATGTAAGATCCTACTGCTGTATAAGTATGGTTTTGCACTCCACGAAATAAATAACTTTTTTTGAGTTTCCATTTACACTCTTCTAGAATTCCAGCATAGCAAAACAGACATAAAGCCTTGATCCGAAAGAAGGAAAAAAAGGGGACAAAATAGTAAAGGGGACTACAGCCACTACTACTAGATTCTTATCTTCCATTATTGTGTATTCTCTGAACTTTGATCCTCGTCGCTACCAGCGATTCCAGAGCCATCTGTACTACCCGATTTCAAATTTGATGAACTTAATGGTGCTTCGTCTTGACCATTAGACTCTCCCATAACGGAGTTGATGGCAAGTTGGCCAAAGTAAAGTAATAAACCTACAGCATTGATGCCAAAAACAAATGTAGCAAGGTAACACAATCCATTCACAATAGTCCTGCACAGAGTTGATGAAAAGGGATCAAAAATCAAATTTTATCACAGAGAAAAGAGAATTTCAGGTCAAGTTGCCAAAATTACCTTATAGTTATCGTTATCTGGCGGACCTGCGGAACAGGAGAAAATATGTAGCATTAGTATTTTGAATCACTCATATTAGACAAGACCACTTTCACTAAATGTTTTTTTTTTCCCACATAAATTAAGACAGCCTTGAGCATAGAAATACGTAAACGATATGTTGATGGTCCATATCCTTCAAATGTTCTGCCATTGCACCAAAGTTCAGAATTTAAACAAACATCAATCAAGCAAAAAATTAAGAAACCCCCATGCCTACAAATTCAAAAAAGGAATGCGGAAAGAAGTGACCACGCAAGAATCATGGATTGACTTTAATAAAAAAATTCCTATTGCTAAATGATATAAAGATACATTACAAAGATTAAGGCCCAAAAAGGATTATGGCTTTTTCTTATCTTATCAGTTCCAATAGCTATAAACAAAGAGATAAAATATCATAAGCATCTCTCCCGTTTTAACATTGTTAGCTAATTACAAGAGGTCCATCCATCACGAACAAATCAACAACCCCAAAGGAAAATAGATATGTAGAACTCCCTAAACCAATGTGATACCCGAGATTCTGTTTTAGACAATAAAATTTGATATCCACGGGCTATTTAAAAGAAAAAAAAATCATGATTAAACTTAGATTAGTACTATACCCAATATTCTGGAGTCAGCTATATGAGGTCCAAATGCAAGTTATTGATTGATATTGAATTCTTATGATAAGAGACAATTTTTAATTCCATATGCAATTGCCTTAGATTTTATGAAGAAAAAGGGAAAAAGGATACATGACTCATATGATAGTTGATGCAGCTAAAGTGGAGAGCATACTATCTGAAAGTGTCTGTCGATTGAGTGAAGCCTCAATAGTAGTTGTGAATTTGTAAAGAATCAGAGCAATTACTCCGGCCGTTAACCCTCCCAACAGTGCCTGGACAGGAGAAGGCGAAGGTGCATCCTTGGTCATAACTGGTGACAGAGACACTGCTCTCAAGCTCTCCACGGCCTCTTCCTTCAACGATTTCTTTGCCCCTGATGACCTGAATCTCTAATCAGAGAAAATGGACAAATATTCAGAATATCTATATTAGAACTCCAGAACATAAACACCCTACACTCTCTACATTCACTGTGTATTAAATTGGAATTTAATCTCAAGAACAGAAAATCATATGTACGCCTGGATTAAGCAATGCACTGTCACTGCACGAACAATGAATGCCACATACAACTTCCAAAGCCAACTATATTAATTAATGAAGGTCCTAAGTTTGCACTATCCTGATCTATCATCTGAAAATTGAATCTTTGATAACTAAATATGAACATAAATCAACTTCTAATTTAATCTTATCAAACAATTGAACATGTGTACCGTATAAATCATAAAACAAGAATTTGCTAATTATTTGGAAATTCTGATTACAACACTCAACATTTGAGTATGCATACACAAGCAAACAAAGTAAGTTCAATTCCTTTATGAGCCAATAAAGAAGAAAAAGCAAAAAAAGATTGCCAGCCCATGGTGAGTATAAAGACCGTTTCTTTGGCACGCTTGGCGCGGCGGCGGAGGGACCGGAAAAGAAAGACAGTGATGGCACCGGTAAGGAGAACACTGGCGGCCATTTGGAGAGGAGTAGGGTCGTCGGAGATGGAGAAAATGGGAGGAATTGAGGGTGAGAGTTCAACGGGTCCCTCTTCCGGCCGTGCATCTGCAGAGCTGTAGGTTGTGGTGGTGGGCTCCTCTGAAATTTGGGCAACCGATATTTTGTGGGCTGAGCAGATAGAGTAAAGACTGGAAGTGGTGGAGGTTCTTAAGGAAAGTTGGCTAGAATGTGAAATGAGAAGTGTAGATAAAGAAGGGAAAAGGTAATTTGAGGGGAGGTGCGAATTGTTCTGAAAGTGCAACATTTGTAGAGGTTTTGGTTTATAGTGGAGCCGTGAAGGATTGGTAGGGGTTTACGGCAGTTGATCAGTTTACAGTGAAAAATATCCGGGATAAGAGGATCAAAGTAGCCAAGAAAATAAAATTGGGACACTTACATTTAGAGCGTTTAATCTATGCATGATGGATCATTTAAGCCCCAACTTTTAAAGCTGATCATCAAAGTCGCCTCTAATCTTTCACATTATAGCATTTAGGCCTTCAATAAACCGAAATCACCGTTTGACTGTCAAAATTTGAGTTGATAAGGCAATGTAGAAGAAATTTTTTAAGCCCCTGTCTGTTTATGATTTTCAAGCCCCAAAAATTGATTTTCTAGCCGTTGGAACAGTGCAACAGCCACAACATTTGACTGCCTCTCTCACATGTGAGTCCCACCATTTGAAAAAAAGAACTCCAAAATCAATTGTTTTTGGGCTGAAAAATTTTACCAGACAAGGTTTAAATTTGTTTTCCATCATAGTTTCTCTAGTGTTTGAGAAGGATTCATTGAAGATCTTTATACTTCGACGTATATTAGTCTATCAAGATTAGTTTGAAGTTAAAGATCAGAAATGAAATGCTAGACTTTTCCGATATTTGGCCCTATTTTTTAAACTCATTTCAACTACACATTTTAAGGGATTTACAACTTTTATTAATTTTTTAATTACATATTCATCCACTTTTATCAAAATCAATATAAAAGAAAAATGTCTTTTAACCAAATCAAACAAGGGGTTTATGTTCATTTTGCAAGGGTGGGTTTGGAAGTGGGTGGTTGAAGAAGTTAGAGAAAACAGAGATTAGAGAATGGGGCATGATCGTTGATGGCTAAGGTAGCCTATGTAGGGTGGTATGGAGTGAAGGGCTTGGTGGGCTAGGGTTTGGGGGAGATGATAAATTTTGTTAGTTTTTTCCTCTGTGTGTGTGTGTGTGTGTGTTTTTTTTTTTTTTTTTTTTTTTTAAGTTAAAAAAAATAAAATCAGGTATAATGGTTTTTTTCAGTATGTGCATTGATTTTGTAACAGTTAAATGGGTTGTTTGTATCCATTGAGGCCTAAATACTAAGGCTGAAAGCTTAGGGACCTAGATGCTTGGATTTAAATGTTGGGACCTAAATTCTCTTCCAAGCATAGGTTTGGGACCCGGACATAATGTTCCTGGAAATATTGAAAATGACTTATTTATTTTTATTTCTTGTCTCTTTCTAATTACCATTTTCTGTTTTAAAAATTATTTTTTTTAACAAGCTTTTCAAATAATATTAATAACAGACATGAATATAGAGCCACTTGCAAAATTAGACATGTTTTCGCTGTCTGATCAGTTTATTGCTAAACCTGCTCGAATAGTAGGAACTTTGTGACATGCGAAAACATAGATAAAAGAAGAATCTAGTGTAAAGTGCAATTTACGATGCCTATCATCTATGCCAAGATCAGCTCGGTTTATCTCTTTTTTAATAGATTTTATACAGGAAACACAGGTGCCTTAGGGATTGGCTGCTGTCAAAAAAAAATTCTGGCAACAATTGTCTCCCTGTATAAAATCTATACTTGCAGAATAATTCATAAAGAAAAGTACAGATTTAAGCAACATTATGTGCAAATGAAGTGAAAATCTATTGTTGCATTTCAAAGCAAAAGATTGCAATCAAGAATATCAAATTGAAAAAACTATGTTGAAATCCATTCTATTTCTGATGCAAAATTCAGCAAAAAGCTTGTTGGTTGTAACAAAAAATGATCGAGTCAAATTCTAAATGATTACTCAGAAACTTTAAACTTTGAATCCTTTTAAATGGAAAAATAATCAGCATGAAATTGGTTCATTAAAGAATGTTCTGCATTTCCCAATATGTTAGAGAAATTGTGTGACAGTGATCATAAATTTGCAAATGGCCAAGAGTTTTCTGTCTGATCAAATCATCCCTATAAGTATATATGTAATTTGTACTTCTTTTCTGAGAAGCTAATGCATCCATAGTGGTTAAGTTTCAACACTCGGCGCGCACATTAGATGCCACAGCCCTAGCCCAAAATTTAATCTGCGCTTTCATGTCTTTGTTCGATCTTTTGTCGACCCATTTTGGAATTGGAGGGGCTGAGCTCTGTCCGTATTCTTCAAGTGTGCTAACAACATTCGGATTTGAGTCTCTTTTGTTGTAACTTAACCTCGAATCTCTAAAACCTCGTATATCATTGCTCTTTTGTATCTTCATTGTCTGATCAATTAGGAATTTCTGTTTCATCTCCAAATAGCCCTCCATGTCAATGGTTTCTATATCTGGCTTTCTTTGTGGAGAATGCCTTGGTATGCTGGATCTTTGTGTTAAACTCTGCAATCAAAATGTAATAACACTAGACAGAACATTAGTATAAATTTTAGTACACTGGACATTTCTTGGATTAGGTGGGTACAATGTTATTAATTTAGCAATATGGATACTACAAATACATGTAAAGGAGATTGAGAAGTACCTTTGGAGCAGGTTTTGTAGGAGTCCCTCTGTCTGAATTGTTTAAAGAAGCTTGCCTAATTAACTTTCCCATAGAAAAATCACTCTCTTCATCTTGAGATTCCTCTTCTCCAAAGCAAGTTGGCAAAGACGGTGAACGAAGCAAATCGACACGTTTACCTTGTCCATTCGATTTCTTCGTTTGACGAATACTTCCTTTTTCTGGCATTGATGGTTTCCTCATCAAATTAGGCCGATCTAATTCCATCCCTACGGAGAGTTTCTTGATCGATTTGTACGTTTCTTGGTAAGATTTTTCAGATGAAGTAGTGTTTGAGGAAGTACTAGGATCAGAATAACTTCTTAACATCCTCTTTTTTCTGTCAAGCAAATTGCCAAAGAACCAACCTTCCTCCAGCAATTCTCCAGGCCCAAGATTTTCATCTTTACTCAAAAAGGGCTCTAAAGATTCATTAACAAGATTCATATTTACCACAAATTCACAAGGAAAAAAGGTAGTTGCGGTCCTTGAATTGATAAAGTTTTATATGGTTTTGTGGAAACAAATTGCTTGAAATCTATGGCTGGTCATCTACAAAAGCTGTCAAATTAGATGATTGGGATGGCATGTGCTCTAAAAGATTGCTATTTGGACATTAGACTATGAGGTGTTGTAATTATTGAACTTCATACCAGAAATGGGCTGGGATAAAGACAAAATAAATGCAATTGAGTACAAAAGCTTTTTTTGGGGCCCATTTGGCAGGGCTTACTCCTAAATACAAAATTATAGATATTGATATCTTGGCACCATTTCGAGTAACTCATTAACCTTGAGTTCCGCCGAAGAAGTAGGGATTGCGATAGGTGTTGAATTTACTACTAATACATGAACAATTATGTAGATCGATTGACTTATCAGCCCTGATCATTACAAACAAGTATTATCAAAACAGAGAGAAGAAGACTTCGAGTTTTTTTGTTAATCACACGACACCCAAATAGCTTTTACTTCTGCTTCGTATAGAAGACACTTTTTGAAAAACTATCTTAATTAGTGTATGAAAGCTAATTTCTAAATAGCTTTTATATGAAGTCATTCTTCTAATTAGAAGAAATGTTTTTATAAAATTAGTCATACGAATCCAAAACCAATTTTGGACTTCAATAGTTCCTTTCGACTTCTCAAAAGTCATACCAAACAAGTCCTTAATAGTCTCGTTTAAAAGCTTAACTGACATTTTTAACAAAAAAAAAAAATTGTTTGACAATGGTTATTTAAGCATGTTGCAGAGAAAGACAGAGACATAAATATAATAGAGGATTTTTAGGAGGTGTGTGAATTTAATTGGAACAGAGGAACATGGGCAGGATTAATAGGTTTGAAGAGAGAAAACTCATGCCAGCACACCCCATGTTCTCTTTCTTAATTCATGAATATTGAACAAAAAATCAGAAATGAAACTCTTATTAGGTGACAGCTATTGAATATTGTTAATTTGTTTGGACAACCAACAAAATATGTTAATTTAATGGGCCATGTCGTATGTACAGACAAACTTCTTACAGAAGCCTGTCAGAACACACACATGGGGTGGGTGGGGTATTTTTGGGGCAATTTTTTATTCAAGGTGGGACCCACACCATGTGTCTATTCTGACAACATTCTGTGAAAAATTTCTATACACATGGATTAATCATAATTTAATTTGTCTCACATCGCATGACAGATGAGTTAGATTTATTTGCAGTTGTTTGAGGTTTAGGAATAGTACGGTGACATTTTGATTAAACGTTATTAAAAATTAAAGAAATAAAGATAAATTTGATAATTTAACATCAAGTTCTCTCGTGAATCATGTTTTTCACCAACTTGATGCAACAAGTCGAGTGACAATCCATGACTAAGTATATTACTCGAGATAATGATGAAGATTGAATGTATGGCTGGTTTCGATATAATTTATGTAATTTTTATCTATAATTTATATTTTATTTACAATTGAAATTTGAAAATTATCTTTTAGTTAGTATTCTTTAGAGCATCTCCAAGAGAGTATTTATTTTTAAATAACATAATTTATCATTTGGAAAACATTTATAAATTCAGAAAGTTAGAATTTTGAAGTACTCCAACAAACTCTTTATATTTAATAATTAATTTTACTACTCCTAAAAAATATTTATTAATTTTCTCTATCTTTTATTTTAACTAAATTTTCTCTAAATTATTTTATTATTTTCCTACAGAGAAAATTGAAACATTTTGAATGCATTTAATTTTAGAGAGTGAGTTTGGCTTCTCTTGAAAATGCTCTTAATTAGTAAATAAATTCGGAATTAAATTTCAATTAGAACTTTTAAAATTTTTCCATAATTTAAATTTTAGCCATTATAGAGAATTTAATCATTATCTAAATTTTAGTCGTTCTCATTATTTTGGTCTAAATAATGATGGTAAGCATTAATTAAAATGATTCGGGTTTTTATTATAATAAAATTTAGTGAAGTTTTCCCCAATATTGATATTTTTTTTTTTAAATTTGTCGGTCCTAAATCACCATTCATTTAGAATCGACAATTTTGCAGTCAAGAATTCGGTATTCTTTGCGAAGAATCAACAAATATTTGATTACTAAATTTGCGGTATTATTAGTGAATCAAAGGCTCGTTCTTTTTGTTCTCAATCGCTTTTCATCAGATAAAGTCCTACATATCATTATAGTAGAGTAGAGTAATAATGGCTAAATTCATATCCACTTTTGAATTAGTCGTAACCACTCATAAGCGTTAATGGAATAGACGAAAGCCTATTGATATATCCAACCAACTCTATCAAATGCATTCGACCCATAACGAGTTTAGAGATGTTTACCATTTGAAATGTGAAAACGTTTCTACAAATGTGAGGGTAGACTTCAAAGGTAACTTATAAACGTCCTTTCTTTTTCTTGTTTTGAGAAGAAAAGATTCATCTATTGACTTTTACTCTTGAAATAGGAATATAGGATAGTGTTACCCATAAGAAGATAAAGAAGTGAACATGCCAAAATTATTGCCAATTGACCAAAACATTGTGGAATAATTAAAGTGCCATTTGACTAGACCTGTAATTGGGGTAGTTCATGGATTATGGACAATTCTCAAGTATTACATAGTCGACGAAACTAGACCAGTGCCAGAGAAGATCAATTCTTGATGGAGCTGTTGCGGTTTCAAGTAGCCAACTTTGACTTGAAAGATTGCTCATTAAATTCAAGAGATATCACAACAAATCATCATCTATCCTTTGCTTATAACTTAAAGATTCTTAGCGCAAATGTATAGTAATCTATTAAGTGGCATAGCTAAATAGATAACTTTTCAAAATTTCACTAGTCGAGCTTAGTAATACATGTTTACCCGGTAGATTTTCAATGAATTTCATAGTCACATTGTTGATCGGAGTGACCAATAACTTTGACAACAATAAAAATGAGAGGATCTACATTGTTCTCGGTGTTGTATAGGTTTATTGGTGGGGATAGACGTTAAGCAGAAGTAAGAATTTATGAAGGACAAAATTGATAACAACCATATATTTTATTAAATAAAATTCAAAAAATACCATTTTTTTTCAATTTTTGGAAAAGTATCTAATTATATATATATATATATATATATATATATATATATCATGCTCATGTAACATGTAATATTATCATACGTTACTTTTTATCAAAAATTACTGTTTCACAAAGGTAAAATATCGTGTTACCATATATTAATGTTTATCTAATAAAAAAATTAACGATTTATAGGGTAATATGTTGTAGTGAGTTTTGTTATAAGTACACTTTCTTTGACACTGAATTTGACACTCTATTCATAATCAAATGGTGGAGCCCACAATTAAAATAATGGTGGACCTCATGCATTGTGAGTACAATGTCAAAAAAAGTGTCAAAAAAAATGTACTTAAATTACACTATGTTCCCTTTTATTCAATAAATTACATTTTCTATGAGTAACATATTATGTAGGTTAAACCTATGTTACTGTGTTACTTTTAGTTCTAGTTTAACCAACATCAACTACATCATGGATGGGCGAGGGGTGGATTGGGCTGGGCTACAACCATGTCTGGTCCCCAGCCCATTTAATTTTTACCGTGTAATTTTTTTTACATATATTAGTCTGGCTTGAATTTTTTTTAATTCGATCATTGATCCGTCCCTAAACTACATAATACAACTACTCGACGACAATCACCACCACCATTTAAAAAAAAAAAAAAACACAATGAGCACCATTTACCACCAATTCCACACCACTGAGCGCTAAAATTCCCCACTACGAAACTCAAATAACACATTATATATCTATCTAAAACCACTACAAACCCTCTTTCTATCACTGCCACCACTACAAAACACGAATAACATATTCTATTACTAATCCGAAAGACGAAAACCACTGCACACCACCGTCTGCTACCACCACCACTACAAAACACAAACAACACATTATTTACCCTTTTGAAACCACTCCACACCACTGTTTTCCACCACCACCACCATAATCTAAAACCACTCATTGCCTCCACCTTCGTGCCAAATAGCTCATGTCATCTCTATCCCCCATCCCATGCCAATCATAACGTTGTCGTGCCATCACAACACCACAACACCATTACCACCATCCCATTTAGGAATAATACGGATAGGAGTGTCAAAAGGATTAGGTCGGGTCCTTTCAATAGTGGACATGGCATGCCCCTTACACTATAAAGCGCCAGGTTATGTCCAGTTATGTACGACTAGCCATGGCGTATTTTTAAATTATAAATATATAATTTAGAATATTAAGGCATGCATAGAAAAGCTTTATTCATTTTCTGATAAATAATGTTACTGAAGTGTACATGTAATTAGTGAGTGTATTTATTTATTTATTCATACCAATTCTTTTACAGTGGCGGTGTCACCTACTCAATTTTTGAAACAACAAAAATTCCAAATCACTCCATGAAAATTTGACTGATTTAAAAGTTCCCAATTGTTTGTTTGGAAAATTATTTCTAATTTGTGAATTACTTTATGAACTTTATCCTTTCTTACTATCCAATTTTTAATTCTCAAAATTTGATTCCTTAAAAAGGCAATTCTTTTCTAAACCAATCTAGTCATAGCTCACATTCCACTAATCGTTTTGTCACACCCTGTATTAGGATAACTCATTTTTGTCACATAACATTTCCGAATGATGAATTTGAATGTTCAACCCTGCAACTCGTATAAAAAAGATTGACAGAATACTCACAATGAGGAGTCCCTGTTTTTTTTTGGGACCTTTTTATTCATGCAGGACCCACGCGCATATGAGTGGATGTCAACCTCTTTTGGTAAAGAAGCTTTATTCTTGAATGTTTATTATGTAACTTTGGGTTGAGAAATACAGACTTAGAGATGAACAAGTAAAGAACCTAATTAGGAGAAAATTGTGGAGCGAGAATGCCAAAATTAAGGTATTGCAGACACCAATGGCGGTGTCTTTTCAGAATTTGGTAGTTTTTTTGGGGAGCTTTTCCTAGTTTTTGAGATTTCTTCGATGTACTTGAATTTCTAAATTCAAATTTGAGAAGTCACCATTGAAATGTTGCAACTTTTTGGAGAGTTGCAAGTGAAATCTATAACTAAGATTCTACTTCTTTTGTATTCTATACATGAAAAGTGAAAATTCTCTGAATCTTCTTCCCAAGATTGTTTGTGTAATTCGAGGAAATACCTGTGATTGGCCCTTTGAATATTTCATATTTCCACATTGGCCTTTGACCAAATAACACATTAAAAAAGAAAATGAAAAAACGAAAAAAATAACAAAAGAGAAGAAAACCCCAAAATATCCATCTGTAAACAGCCGATTTTCAGGCTGTTAAAAGCCGGTTTGACCGATTGTTGACTTAAATTTTTTTTTTATTTAATAACAATAAATTATTTAATTGTTATTCTGTATTTTTGTATATAAAAGAAAATTAATAAAATTTAATATTTTGATATAATAAAAGAAATAACTTTAAATTGATAATTATGAAAATGAAATATATATATTTTTTTAATATAGTATATTTCAAATGTAATTAAATAATATTTGTATTTTTTTCTTTAATAATTTCCTTTTGTTTTAATTTGCATATATAAAATAAAATAAATAACTTTTTAAATTTAATAATTTACTACCAAAAATCAAACGTAATTAAATAATATTTGTATTTTTTTCACTTTAATAAATTTCTTTTGTTTTAATTTTTATATATAAAATTAACTAAATAATTAATTTTAAATTGATAATTATGAGAATGAAATATTATTTTGTAACAAATTAGCAAATTCTTATTTTTTTTTCATTTTAATATTTTAATTAATTTAAAATTCTTCAATTTAATATTATTTGTAAATAAATATTTATTTTTTTCAAAGTTAATTAAATAATAATAATAAAATTTCATTTAATTATATATATATATATATATATATGATTAAATGAAGAAATTTAAATTGATAATTATCAAAAATCAAACGTAATTAAATAATATTTGTATTCTTTTTTACTTTAATAAATTTCTTTTGTTTTAATTTTTATATATAAAATTAAATAAATAAATAATTTTAAATTGATCATTACGAGAACGAAATATTTTTTTTTTTAAATAGCAAATTCTTATTTTATTTTCATTTAATTAATATAAAATTCTTTAATTAAATATTCTTTGTAAATAAATCTTTAATGTTTCAAATTTAATTAAATAAAATTTATATCTTTTACTTACTTTTAATATTTTTCATTTCTTTAAATTATTTATCTATATAATTAAATGAAGAAATTGAAATTGATAATTCTTTTTTTCGTTTTTTTACTTGTAATATTTTATTTAATTCTTTTTTTCATATAATTGTTAGAATTCGGTTCACTTAATTTTTTGAGATTATGTTGTATTCCATTATCTAATGTTTCATGTGTTAATAATTTAAATTTTTACAGCGTGGAGTACCATTTGGATGCAACATTGAGATAGATGCGATGTAAGGATACCTGGAACAGTAGCCTTAACAGTTACATATTAGTATTGGATCTGTTGGATGCAGAGCATGAAAATATGCTTCGTCAGTCCTTTTTGTGGCTCCTGTACGAGTAGAGACACCTGCAGTTCTCGGGATAGATCATCGATGCCCTACTATGTTAATTGTTGAGTCTAGTCGACGACGATGCCCTTCACTTTCAAATTGTTTAATTAAATATTCTATGTAAAAAAAATTCAATTTTGTTCAATTTTAATTAAATAATATTTATATTATTTATTTAATCTTTGTAATTTCTTTTTGTTTAATTTTTTAATATATATAATTAAATAAAAAAAATTCAATTGATAATTACCTTAATTAAGTGTTCTATTCAACGAAATTAACAAAATCATTTTTTTTTCATTTACTATTTTTACTTTAAAATTGTTTAATTAAATATTCTTTGTAAAGAATCTTCAATTTTGTTCAAATTTAATTAAATAATATTTATATTTTTTATTCAATCTTTTTAATTTCTTTTTGTTTATTTTTCTAATATATATAATGAAATAAAGAATTTTCAATTGATAATTACCAAAAATAATTATTAAATAAATAATTATATAATTAAATGTTACGAAATTGAATAAAATTTATATAATTAAATAAATAATTTTAATTTGGTAATTATCAAAATTAAATATTTTATATTATCAAATTAGAAAATTAAATTAATATAATTAAAGAAATAATTTTAATTTGATAATTACCAAAATTAAATATGAAATAAATAATTGTATAATTAAATGTTAGGAAATTAAATAAAATTTATATAATTAAAGAAATAAATTTAATTTGGTAATTATCAAAATTAAATATTTTATATTAGCAAATTAAATTTATATAATTAAAGAAGTAATTTTAATTTGATAATTATCAAAATTAAATATTTTATATTATCAAATTAGCAAATTAAATTTATATAATTAAAGAAATAATTTTAATTTTATAATTACCAAAATTAAATATGAAATAAATAATTATATAATTAAATGTTAGGAAATTTAATAAAATTTATATAATTAAAGAAATAATTTTAATTTGGTAATGATCAAAATTAAATATTTTATATTAGCAAATTAGCAAATTAAATTTATATAATTAAATAATTAATTTTAATTTGATAATTATCAAAATTAAATATGAAATAAATAATTATATAATTAAATGTTACGAAATTGAATAAAATTTATATAATTAAAGAAGTAATTTTAATTTTGTAATTATCATACCAAAATTAAATATGAAATAGATAATTATATAATTAAATGTTACGAAATTGAATAAAATTTATATAATTAAAGAAGTAATTTTAATTTGGTAATTATCATACCAAAATTAAGAGTGTGTTTGATAGGCATTATTTGGGAAAAATGCATTTTGAAATAGTGATATGATAGGAAATGTGTGGTTGAAAAAGAAGGAAAAGTTATTGATGTGATAGAAAATATTATTTTATTGAAGAATGTGTGGTTAAAAATGAGTAGAAGAATGAGAATGAGAATTAAAATGGGAATCAAACGGGAATATGAAATAAATAATTATGAAAGTGTAAATAATATGAACTTGTTTCTAACCTTATGACGAAGATTCAAGAGTGTTAGATGTCAATTGGATGATGAAACGAGTCAAAGTGATGAAATATAGCCAAAACATGATCACATATCAACTTTCAAGTTGAAAAGTTTTGCATCGATTTTCAGTCTCATCTTGAAACCTTTTTTTGACATAGCAGAAGATCGAATTAGAAGTTGACATCTAAATCAAAGTTGTATCCCTTTAATTTAGCTTTCCAACACGTCTTGAATAATCTCAATCGGATATCGGTAGAGAATGTTATTGGCAAAAGGAGTGAAAATAAATCAATTTTCAACCGTAGTTGGAGATTGAGATCCATTTTTGGCCTAGTAAAAGTTCGAATTGAGAAGGAGCTATTTCTAGAAAAGTTGTAGCCCTTTGAGTTATATTTCCAACCTATTTTGAATCACCTTAATCGGATATCAGGAGAAAAAGTTATGATAATAATAATGAAACAGATGCATAATAAAACAGTCAAAACAGCCGAAAATTCATTTATTCATTTAAGGGTAATTTTGTCTTTAAACCTCCAATAGGCCAAAGTGAAAATATGAATTTATGAAAAAGTCAAAGTGGAATTAAGGCCTTTTGACTGGGCCATTTTTAAAAGAACCCCGTGTAATTCGCACTTCATATTTTTCAAAGTTTGTTTGTATTCTGTAATTCCGAAAATACATAACACAAACCTCTAGAGTTTGGTTTCTGTAAAGTATTTTGAAACCAAGATTTCATCTTAAACTTCAAGTTATTTTCTTTAACTTCATCTACTTCTTCGCCCTAATAAATTGAGAAATAGTTGCTACAACTTTTTTCTTATTGATATATATTGCCAAAAATATGACATTCAAAATTGATTAGTTCATCTTTCATATGCTAATATACATATAAGGCGATACTACATCCCATAACTTCTTGGACTTTTCTAGTAATACCTAATTATAGAGAACACTCAATCATTAGTAAAGTGGTTCTTAAGGCTCTATGTAAATAGGCATGAGCATGATTCGAGTTGTATTGGTTTTGAGTTCAACCCGAAACCGAAACCGACTTAATCAGTTTGGATAAAATTCAATCCAAACCGACTCAATCTAACTGTTGAATTAGAACCAAACCAAATTAATTTGGGTCAATTATTTGGTTTGGTTAGTCGGTTTGAACATTTGTACATGTTAAAAAAAAATTGCCTACTTATTTTGGATTAAAAAATTTGTATGGTAAAAGGTTGATTTTTTTTTTTTCAAAATCAATTTACATATCGATATTTAATAACAAAAAATATATATCAAAATGAAAAGCAAGATTACAATCTAGGGTTTATAATAAACAATTCTTCTCCTTACTTTTCTTTTCTTTTGGAATATGAAGTTTTGGTAGAAAAAACATAGACGATAAACAAATTATTTGAGAAAGAATTATTATTTTATTTTCATTATTTTATTTTTTAAGTTTAAAATTTTGAATTTAAAATTGAAAAATATTTTTTAAAAAAATGTATTAGTGGGTTGAGTTGGTTATTGACGGAACCAACCCAACCCGACTTTTTAAGGTTAAAATAAATCAAACCAAACCGACCAAACTCAGTTTGATTTGGTCGGTTATTCGATTTTTGGAAATTTTGCCCACCCCTACAAGTAAAGATAAAATTCACTTGCTTTCTTCAAAAATTCTATTACTTTTGTCAACTCCTTTTTTAAGTTCTCAATTGTAGATCCCAAATTGGTTGAACAGACTCTATCTAACTATGAGTAAATCCAAACGAACACCTTGGTTGACATCATGATTGACACCCCCTTCACATGGGTTGTGGGTCTCGCGAGAATAGAATAATATTTTTCTTCCCCATGTGAGAGGGGGGTGTCAACCAAGGTGTTCGAGTAGCATGGTCCATCTAACTATATATAAAAATTATTGATAATTAGTAATTCTAATTTTATTTCATTGAGAGCAATCAATTAGTAGAAATAAATAAAGGGACACAAGATTTACAGAAGTTAGCATCAACAAGATGACTCTCTATACGAAAAATTAGGACAAAATCCAAATCTACAAAAACTCAAATTCCTTTAACAAAATTTACAAGAACACAATATCTTAAAATGCCCCTAATAAAATTTTAATTCAGGGGTAGACCCTGGTGCTTCATGCCCCCCCCCCCTTTCAGACCCAATGATGGTCTTATTGCAAAGGTCGATCCACTTGTGGGTTTCATGAAGCGACAATAATTAAGTTCCACAACTTAACAAATTTTTTGTAGATTATAACACATGAACTGATCTCCATCCAACCCCTAAACTAAACCGAAGTTCCATTTCGTACACCTAATAATAAACATAAAATAGATAAATATCTCATATAATATTAATTTTTCAATTTACCAATTTATTTGTCAACTCCTATATCTAAGTCCCCATCAAAATTAACTTCCTACATGCAAATAAATAAATAAAAGAAAGAAAAGATGTCACTTTAAATTAAATGTCTTATCATGTAAACGACTAAAGAAAGGTTTACTTTCCTTTTCTGATAATAAAAAGTCAACTAATATAACTTACATACGCAAATGTTTAATTAGTCAACACAATTAATTGAATTTCTTTACTCAATATGTTGATTAGCACATCTGAATTAACTGCTCTGTATATGGGGAAAGGAGATCCCTTTCTAAAATTGGACATTTTCATCAAGGGTTATTACAATAATAACAAAATTACTAGTTAGTGACGTCTTGATGGTACAATATCAATCAGATGAAATATGTAAGTGAATATTCTAAAACAAAATCGCATGTCGACAAAGTGGGTTTCATTTGCCGCACATCAAGAAATTCGTCGAAAAATTTATGTATAAGTGGATCACTACAAGTGAAACAAGATTAGAACAGGCGCGGAGGCGAGGGGGTCCTAGACCACCCCATTTTTTGACAATTTTTAAAAAAAAAAAAATAAATAAATTTTGAAGAATTGAAGAATGGTAACTTCTCTTTTATTACAAATGAACTTGCGAAAAAAGCTAATCTTATTTCTTCCACTTATTTTAGGTTAATTCTCAGTTTATTAGCAATGTCTACACTGATACACTATCCGCAAAAAAGGTAAATGACTCAATTAGTGAGCTTTTGTTTCCTCCCCTTTCCGTGGTTTCCTTCAACAAAAAAAATCGGGGGTGCTGTCCCCGAACCCCGTTGCTCCCCACCCCTTCACCTATATATTATAAAATCTGGACCCCATATTTTCAATAAGTTGGCTCCGCCACTGGATTAAAAGTTATGCTAAAAAGATGATGGGTGACTAACTTTGTTTTTAAACCTAAAAGAATTACATCTACCGATACTTATTTGTTCAATTTCACTCTTATCTCATACATAAAATTTTCGATTAAACGTCATGCTTGTGATTAAAATATGTTGAAGATAAAATTAAAATGAACAAATGTATTCTAGTTGAATGTTTTATATTTGTCTTCTTATGGCTGCGGCTCATTTAGACTTTTTAAGGGTACAAACGATAAATCTCTTCTCCTACTAAAACTAGGCATTTATAACTCTTTCTATGTCAAAAACTCTATATTTTCACCTTCCTCCTTTATAGTCATTGTAGCATACATCATTGATATCACATACATGCCTCTTGGTACAAAAAAATAAAAAAAAGAAAAAAAAAGTGTCATATACATGTATATATTGTATCTATATGTCATTAAGATAATGAGTCAATAAATACATGTACATTGAACATCATAGATACACCAAAACTTCCAAAGTCTTGCCCCACTGAATGGGAGAGTTGCTATTATTGTTCTGGTCATTACTTGCATTAAGTCCCATAAATTATGACTTTACAGGCGGCGCCAGAATTTTCCAAATTGGCATGCCAAATACAATCATGTTACACATTTGGATTCAAATCCAGATAAGACACATGTCAACGTATGATTGGACAATTTGAAAAATTAAAACAAAAAAATTCAATCATTTTCTGTCTCAACAACTCCCTATTTTTCAACCTGGCTAAGTAATTTTGTTCTGCCAAATATAATAACAGAAAAATGAATCAAAAAATGAATGTCACAAGACAAGAAATTGATAACTTAATGAAGATAGAGGCAAGAACACCTCTATGTCTTTTTGTAATTGTTTCACTCTTGAAAGAACATCGTTTGGCAGGTAAGAAAAATAACAAACTAGAAAGGACTGGATTTATATGGAGCTTGTGATCCTTTTTAATTTAAAGAAGATATATGGCTAGAGATTAGCTTAAAGGAGGTCAAGATGAGCTGATAGCTACTTCGTTCAAGAGAAATTGCTTCGTAAACGTTTACGAACAAAAGTCACACATTATAAGAGATTTGTGCTGCTACTCCTATTAAATCCAACTTTTACGTTGAAACCCGAAATCTTTAAAATAATTGTGAAGTGCATATAAAATCAAACAACTCAAGTAACAATTAGCCCCTGTTTGATTATCATTTTTCTTAAAATTCATTTTTTACTTTATTCTTTTTAACCACACATTCTTCAATAAATAATAGGGAAATTTTCATAAATGTCACTAAAATAGAAAATTCATCATTTTTTTTCATTTGCACATAATTTGTTCAAAAATGTCACTTTTATGTTGTGAAATGTCCTCATTACCCTTGCAAACACATATGGTACCATTTATGACATGATTTGAATGGCATTAATGGTCTTGATATTTTGATTAAATTTCAATATTTTATTGTAATATATATGTATATTATATTTTCATTTAATGTATTTTATATTTTATATATATATATATATATATATATATATATTATATTGTCTATTTTGAATTTTGTCAATACAAAAAAAAAAAGATAAAAGAAATTGAAATGTTAACTCTACTAATTACTTATTTTAATTGTTTATTTATTATTTAATTCACTTGTTTATTTAAATATATCATTAATTATTTTAATTGTTTACATATATTATTTATTTACTGTTTAATTAATTAATTAATTTAATTATTTATATAATATTTAATTTAATTTTAATTAAATATTTCATTAATTACTTTAATTATTTACGTATATTATTTACTTCACATCTAATTAGTTATTTTAATTTATTTATTTTAATTGTTTATTCAATATTTAATTTATTTTTTTTAAATATTTCATTAATTATTTTAATTGTTTATGTATATTATTTCCTTAATATTTCATTACTTTATTTAATTATTTTTTAAAATTACTTATTTTAATTATTTATCTAATATTTAATTTCATTTTTATTTAAATATGTCATCAATTATTTTAATTGTTTATGTATACTTAATATTTAATTAGTTATTTTAATGACTTATTTCATATTTAATTTAATTATTTCTTTACTTTTTAAATAAACAAATAATATACATAAACAATTAAAATTATTATTTAATTGTAATGTTGATTGATTTTATGCACCCATCTGGTTGACAAGTCAAATTTTATCTAATTTTATGCACTCATCTGTCGAGAATTATTGAGGTAAACTGTCGGGAACGACATTTCATCTGTCGAGATTTATCCATCTGTCGAGAATTACAGTAGCAACGGACATTCCCTGACAATTGTACAGCAGTTTTCTCTGACACGTACAACACTTTTGTACAATTTTCAAGTCCACGCCAGTCTCATTTAATGGTGTACCTGCTGGGGAATTAATTTCTCTACAAGGGTAAAAATGTCAAAAAGTGACATTCTTGATATGGCAAAAAAAAGATAACATTTTTGTAATTACATACAAGGAAATTAACACCCGGTGTAATTTCCTCTAAATAATATTACACGCAAACTCAAAATTTTTCCTTAATTTTTAACCATACATTCTCCATCAATCAACTATTCAAAATACATTCTTTCCTCCAAAATGGAAATCAAATAGATAAAAATGACAAGGATTCTT